>CM059042.1:18202691-19402691 GCA_030279155.1 Forsythia viridissima
TGCTTTCAATTAAGTTATTGCATTATTTTTCTCGTTTTGGAAATCTAAAGTTTTAGGTTAAAATATCTCAAACCAATTCATTTTATACTATCTCCTACAGGTAAATCAATAAAGATTAATTGAACTCATATATAAATAAGATAGTCTTCGTGGGAACGATAATCCGGACTCAACAGGTCCACTTTATTACTTTTGTGCGATATTGTACACTTGTAATCACATTATTTCCACAACAAGTTTTTGGCGCCGTTGCCGAGGACTATCCTTATTTAATATTAGTTTAGATTAATCGTTAGTGTTGGTTTTATTTTTTATTTTATTTTTTTTATTTTTATTTTTTATTATTATTACTGATTTCTTTTATTATTGTTATTACTACTATTTTCTTCTTTGTCTATTTCTATCAGATGACATAAGTACAAATAAGAATAGGGCTTGAACAAGAAGCTACAAGAGCAGCCGCTGTAGAAGCAGCCCGAATGGCAGCTCAGCAAATTCAACAACATGAAGAACAGGAAGAAGATGACGATGGAAACATGCCAATGGCTCAGTTCCTAACTCCGGCAGCAGCTCCTGATCGTTCAAGCATTATTTATCCAGCTTTTGGTCGGAACGACTTCCAACTAAGAGCCGATATGATTAATCTTTTCAGTAACAACCTGCAGTTCTATGGAAAGGCGACTGAAAACCCTAATACTCATCTCTCCAGATTCCTACGTATGCTCCATAATTTCCAGTTTCAAGGAGTAAATGACGATGCCATTAGACTCCGGTTATTTCTCTACACTTTGAGGGATGGGGCTCTGGAATGGTTAAACTCAGAACCACATGCTAGTATCACAACATGGGATGACTTGGCTAGAAAATTCTGCAACAAATACTTCTCACCAGCTAAAGTAGCCAAAATGAAATTGGAAATTTCTACTTTCCAACAACTGGAGGGCGAAAGGTATCATGAAGTTTGGGACAGATTCAAAGAATTGCTCAGAAAATGTCCAAATCATGGCATTAAAAAAGGGCAACAGGCTCAATATTTTTATTCTGGGCTATCTCCTCAGTCTAAATCGACAGTGGACTCCTCTGCAAACGGGTCCATTGCGAATAAAAATGTCAACGAAGCATGGGATCTCTATGAGCTGATTGCAAACACACAGACCATGTTTTCATTTGATCGTACCACTCCAAGAAAAGTAGCAGGCATACATGAGATTGATGGTCTGTCAGCTACCAATGCACAACTTGCTACATTGACAAAGCAGGTGGAGCTCTTGGTCAGAACACAAATGCAAGGAGTGAATGCAATCCAAGCAACCATCATGTGCGAAAACTGTGGAGCTAACCATTCGACATCTGATTGTATGTTATTGGCCTCTCCAGAACAGGTGAATTTTGTGCAGAATAATGCACATCAGCAGTACAATCCATATTCACAAACATACAATCCAGGTTGGAAGCAACACCCCAATTTTAGATGGTTTGAGAATCAACAAAGTGGTAATGCATATAATGCTCAGCAAGAAAGAGGACCGAGTTTAGGAGAGATGTTCCAACAGTAGATACAGAAAACTGATAAAGCATTTGAGCGATTGGACATCAACAGTCAAAATCAACAAGCGTCTATCAGAAAAATAGAGACTCAGCCCTACAATTGTCAGATAGAAAACCAGGCACTTTACCCAGCACTACAGAAACAAATCCAAGAGAACAGGTAAATGCAATCACTACTAGGAGCGGGGTACAACTGCCAGAGATTCACGTGAAAAGACCAGAGAAAAATGATGGACGGTTGGTAATTGAGGAAGATGAATCTGAACAAAAACAGGCGAAATCAAAAGAAGAAGTTTTAAAAGAATCTACTGAATCATCAAAAGTGAGGGCGCCAATTCCTGTCAAAGCTTATGTGCCACCAATTCCATTTCCTCAGAGGCTGAATAAGAACAAGCTCGACAAGCAGTTTGAAAAATTTCTTGAAGTTTTCAAGAAATTGCATATCAACATTCCTTTTGCCGACGCATTAGCTCAAATGCCATTGTATTTGAAATTTATGAAAGAAATGTTGTCCAAGAAGAGAAAACCAGATGAAAACGAGACAGTGGCTTTAACTGAGGAATGTAGTGCTATTCTGCTAAATAAGTTGCCTCCGAAGTTAAAAGATCCAGAGAGTTTTAAATTACCTTGCACAATTGGAGAATTTTATAATTTTAATGCTTTATGTGATTTAGGTGCAAGTGTAAATTTAATGCCTCTTTTTGTCTACAGGAGATTAGGGTTGGGAAAAGTAAAAGCAACAAGTATATCTCTACAGCTTGCTGATAGATCGATCAAGTACCCACGAGGTGTGGTTGAGGACGTACTCATCAAGGTGGAAAAGTTTTTCTTTCCAGTTGATTTTATTGTCCTTGACATCGAAGAGGATCGCAATATGCCAGTCATTTTGGGACGACCATTCTTAGCAACGAGTCGGGCTCTTATTGATGTTGAAAAAGGTGAGCTAGTCTTGAGGGTACAAGATGAACGAGCAGTATTCAGTATGTACACCATACCCGAGCAACCAATTGACCTCGAGGAGTGCTTTAGAGTTGATGAAGGGGTAACAATTGGGCAAGAAAACTGCACACCGGATACAGGTGGACTAGTTGCACCAATTAAAGATGAAAATGGTCGATTTAAAATATGGAGAGCAAAGGATAAATCATGCAAAGCTGGCAACTGCAACCAATGCAAGACTTCCAAAGCCCAATTCAAGCCTCCATAAAGGATACCAGACAATAAGTCGAGTTCTAGACTATAAATCGAGCGCTTAATGGGAGGCAACCCATTTTTCTATCCCTTATATGTTTATTGCATTGCATGTAGAATTTTAGGACTGCATTAGGAAGTAGAGCACGTTTCCCATTTTTTAGTGATTACGTATATTTAATCATTATTGTTTTTCATATTTCAGGTTGTACATCTTCATTCCAATCCAATGCGTACTGATGAGCTAAAAGTCCGATTGTTATCTCCACGCATTTTGATTCGGGTTGTCTCTTTCCTTATTTCTTATTTACTTTGCTTTCTTCTGTCACATTGAGGACAATGTGAACTTTAAGCTTGGGGGTGACTTTAATTACTTTCATTATTTTTGTGTGCCAAAAAAAAAAAAAAAAAAAATTGTTATGTGTGCGTGTATGTTGGATAGCCTTGCCGGCTTATGATGATATTATTTGAAACTGTTATCAATTCATGAAATATGACTAGGTTATGCTACTTAAGCTGTTTTTTATAAACTATACTTATCCATGTGAGAGATGATTAAGTGTGAGCAAAATAGTCATGATTGTCACTACGCTTGGTTGGTATATTATATTGAATACAATAGTGAACATAAGTTATGAAAACCAAAACCACCAGTTGACAATTCAATTACCTAACCAGTTGAAAAGATAGTTTGGGGGTGGTTAAACCATTGCAGAAACTGTTTGGATATGTGTTGATTCCGTGCTTGAATTATACATGTGTGGAGTGCATTTTGGCTACTAAGTGGAATCTAGGTATTGACCGGATGCTAGGAATCTAATCCCCGCTTATTTATCTTGCAAAAAAAAAAAATGAAAGGCATTGCACTTGCATTATCTTATACCTCTCTTCGTAGCCTAGTTGACTCGAGTGATAAAGCCCGTTGGAGTTCTCAAAACTCGGTGCCCTAAAGTCTATCAGACCTGGGAGCCATCGGCCTAAAGCTCGCTACAAGGGTCATCTAGAAAGCTTAAGGGAGTGAGGTCTTACACATAAGATATATATCTATATATGATTATAAAAAAAAAAAGGAAAAAAAAAATGAAAGGCATTGCACTTGCATTATCTTATACCTCTCTTCGTAGCCTAGTTGACTCGAGTGATAAATCCCGTTGGAGTTCTCAAAACTCGGTGCCCTAAAGTCTATCAGACCTGGGAGCCATCGGCCTAAAGCTCGCTACAAGGGTCATCTAGAAAGCTTAAGGGAGTGAGGTCTTACACATAAGATATATATCTATATATGATTATAAAAAAAAAGAAAAAAAAAAGAAGCAAAAGCAAGATTGAGCATTTATGCGCATAACTTGGAGATTTAGATGACTAGTGGGTTTGACTTACCTAGTGGAAGCTTGATGGCCAAAGCATTCAATAAAAGGAGAATCATCACAGATCTAAATAGCAACTGTATTGGCTAGACCTAACCAAAATTTGAGCGGTAAAAGAATAAGTGGTTTGAAAGCAACTTTAGAGTTAACACCCGGGTGAGAGAATGAATATCAATATGGGAGTGTGTATTCTTACGAGAGAGAAAGGAAATATTTGACCATTGGGGGACGGAATATTACCAACATAAAAGCTTAAGTTGATTGGATTGACTATGCGCACACACATATATCAATCGAGCATTGGATAAGTAAAAATTAATTTTGGTAGCATAATTTAGAAGTTTTTTATGAATTGATTGAGTTGTTTCAAAAACATGAGGCACATACGGCAAGCTATCTACTATAGTAAAATTTAATATTATTTGTCTGATTGTTTAAGTAATTAGTCATGTTCGAGGACGAACAAATGTTCAAGTTTGGGGGTATTTGATAAGTGTGATTTTACAATTATCTGGACCATCAAAAGTAGACAATTGTAAGTACTCTTAAGTGATTTTTTACTTAATTATGTGTCTATTTAATTATTTTAGGTCAAAACCCGAGTTCGAATGGAATTGGAGAAAAACAAAGCAAAATAGGCGAAAAAGGACTGAAAGCGTACGAAAACTTGGATATGGGGATCAACTTGCAAACATCCAAAAGTTGAAGGACTTGGGGTGCAAATATAAGAGGACTAAATTGAAATAAAAGAAGAAATCCAAGGACTAAAGAGGACAAAATTCAAAGTTGAAGGTCTTGGACAGCAAATAAGAGGACAAAAGAGGAGAAAATGACAAAAACATGAAGTGAGGACCAAATAATATATACATCAAACTTTGGAGGACCAAGTGTGCAATATGTGGAGTGGAATCAATTTTGGCAATTGTTTTCTGTTTGCTGCAGTGTGACCGCGGTTTGCAAACCACAGTCCGACCGCTGCAATGCGCTGTCAGCGCGTCTGGAGGTTTTTTAGACTATCGTCTTTTCACGTACATGAGTTTCAATTTTAGTAAAACACTATATAAAGACATGACCTAGGTCAAAATAAAGGTTGTTGAATTCTTGGAGAAGACAAAAGAAGACGGAGAAAAGAACGGCGAAGAAAACGAATAACGACCAAGATAAAAAAGATTGGAACGTGAAGATCAAGATTTCTTGGTGCAAGATAATCAACATCTTTTCATCTTTTCTTCAGAACCCGGTTATGTATTCAGATATTTTATTGCTTTCTTTCTCCCGAATCATGAGTAGCTAAAATTAATGTTTGGATGAACGATGTAGCCTAGTTTTAATTCTTTAATTTCGAATCTCAAGTTTTGACTTATAAATTGTTTAAGTATTTGATTTTACTTCTTCTCTTAATGCTTGGAATAACTGGCCATTATTTCATTGATCTTGTGGATTGTAATGAACTGAGAAGCAAATTATTAATCTAGACCACGTAGTAAAATCCGGCAATTGGATAAAAGGTAGAGATACGCTTTTATTATTGCTGCGGTCTTAATTGAATTCCTAGGAGAATTAATGCATCTAATTAAGGACCATTCTGATTGCCTAAGTTGACTTAATTAGATAGGACTAAGTTGAACTTGAGAGAGGTAAATTAGGTTAAATTCGTGAATTCGACCGAATACAACTCTAGGAAACAAATCTTGAGAGGAGGAATTAGAGATGACAACTAGGTGAAATCGTTTGTCCAAACGCTTTAACTATCATTCTTTTCTAGATTGTTAACTTTTGCTTTCAATTAAGTTATTGCATTATTTTTCTCGTTTTGGAAATCTAAAGTTTTAGGTTAAAATATCTCAAACCAATTCATTTTATACTATCTCCTACAGGTAAATCAATAAAGATTAATTGAACTCATATATAAATAAGATAGTCTTCGTGGGAACGATAATCCGGACTCAACAGGTCCACTTTATTACTTTTGTGCGATATTGTACACTTGCAATCACATTATTTCCACAACAAGTTTTTGTCATTTTCTCCTCTTTTGTCCTCTTATTTGCTGTCCAAGTCCTTCAACTTTGAATTTTGTCCTCTTTAGTCCTTGGATTTCTTCTTTTATTTCAATTTAGTCCTCTTATATTTGCACCCCAAGTCCTTCAACTTTTGGATGTTTGCAAGTTGATCCCCATATCCAAGTTTTCGTACGCTTTCAGTCCTTTTTCGCCTATTTTGCTTTGTTTTTCTCCAATTCCATTCGAACTCGGGTTTTGACCTAAAATAATTAAATAGACATATAATTAAGTAAAAAATCACTTAAGAGTACTTACAATTGTCCACTTTTGATGGTCCAGATAATTGTAAAATCACACTTATCAAATACCCTCAAACTTGAACATTTGTTCGTCCTCGAACATGACTAATTACTTAAACAATCAGACAAATAATATTAAATTTTACTATAGTAGATAGCTTGCCGTATGTGCCTCATGTTTTTGAAACAACTCAATCAATTCATAAAAAACTTCTAAATTATGCTACCAAAATTAATTTTTACTTATCCAATGCTCGATTGATATATGTGTGTGCGCATAGTCAATCCAATCAACTTAAGCTTTTATGTTGGTAATATTCCGTCCCCCCAATGGTCAAATATTTCCTTTCTCTCTCGTAAGAATACACACTCCCATATTGATATTCATTCTCTCACCCGGGTGTTAACTCTAAAGTTGCTTTCAAACCACTTATTCTTTTACCGCTCAAATTTTGGTTTGGTCTAGCCAATACAGTTGCTATTTAGATCTGTGATGATTCTCCTTTTATTGAATACTTTGGCCATCAAGCTTCCACTAGGTAAGTCAAACCCACTAGTCATCTAAATCTCCAAGTTATGTGCATAAATGCTCTTTTTTTTTTTTTTTGGCACATCTTTTTCGCCTATTTTGCTTTGTTTTTCTCCAATTCCATTCGAACTGGGGTTTTGACCTAAAATAATTAAATAGACACATAATTAAGTAAAAAATTACTTAAGAGTACTTACAATTGTCCACTTTTGATGGTCCAAATAATTGTAAAATCACACTTATCAGAACTCCTACCAGGGTGCATGGTAATAGAAAGACAAAAACAGAAGGTGTGCAAGTTGAAAAAATCACTATATGGATTAAAACAGTCCCCTAGAGCATGGTTTGGACGATTCACCAAATCCATGACAACCTTTGGTTACAAACAAAGCAGTTCAGATCACACATTATTTTTAAAGAAGCGACAAGAAAAAATTACTGTACTCATTGTCTATGTGGATGACATGATTGTCACTGGCAACGACTCAGAAGAAATGGAAGCTTTGAAGGGGTACTTGTCCAAGGAATTCGAAATGAAAGACTTAGGCCTTTAAAATACTTTCTGGGAATTGAAGTATCTCGATCGAGTAAAGGGAACTTCCCATCTCAAAGAAAGTATGCCTTAGATCTACTTCATGAAACTGGTATGTCAGCCAGTCGGCCAGCTGACACTCCAATGGAAGAAGGCCTAAAGTTATGTATTGAGACAAACCAGATACCAGTGGACAGGGGGAGATACCAGAGACTCGTTGGAATACTAATGTACTTAGCTCACACAAGACCAGATCTTGCCCATGCTCTGAGTATTGTTAGTCAATTCATGCATAATCCTGGTGAACAACATATGAATGCAGTCATGCACATTTTGAAGTATCTAAAATCTGCTCCAGGAAAGAGAATTCTATTCTTAAAAAATACAAACAAACAAAATATCGAGGTATATACAGATGCTGACTGGGCCGGAGCAGTTGACGATAGGCGATCAACTTCGGGATACTTTACCTTTGTAGGTGGGAACTTAGTTACATGGAGGTGCAAGAAACACAATGTTGTTGTAAGATCTAGCGCAGAAGCCGAGTACAGAAGAATGGCCTTAGGAATTTGTGAAACACTATGGTTGAAATTTCTCTTACAGGATCTAGACTACTCCCTAAAACAACCAATTCAGCTATACTGTGACAACAAAGTAGCATGTGATATAGCCCATAATCCAGTTAACATGACCGTACAAAGCATGTTGAAGTAAATAAGTTCTTCATTAAGGAGAAAAAGGATGAAAAAGTTGTGGAATTACCAAAGATTCGGTCAGAAGATCAGCTAAAGCTGATATCCTTACCAAAGGGGTATCCAAACGGGTGTTCTCAAAGTTCTTAGACAAGTTGAGCATGTGTGATATCTATGCACCAACTTGAGGGGGAGTGTTGAGATTGTCATTGATGTTATTTTCTTATATAGAAGATTGTGTAGGTGATAGGCAGATTCCTTGGAGCTAATTGGGGATTCTTACCCTATATATAATCTGTATTTCATAAGCTAAAAAGAAATGAGAACAAAACCATTCTTCACCTAGGTGGTTCACTTGGATAATTTTCTTCTTTAATTTTGTACATCCATTTACGTTGTACCACTCTCTGTTTTTCAGGTTTATGAACCAATTTCCAAGTCTCATTCTTTATTAATGGATCTATTTCTTGTTTCATAGCTTGTTGCCAATTTTCAGATTTAGGACACTCAATTGCTTTTTCATATGTTAATGGTTCTAAGTTTCCTATAGCTTCACCTAAAACTAACATATTCCATCAAATTTGAAGAACTACATCTTAAATGATGTATTCTCTCTCTGTCCCTAATAAATTGATAATTTTGTATATCGTCTTGTTCTTGATTTAGTTCAGAAACATCAGTAGCTTCTGGCTGCATTTTAGTATGTTCCTCTTTAGGTTAATTAATTTTAGTTTTAGTTTGAGTGTTACCTAAGTTTTGATCAACTTCCTCTTATTTAAACTCAAGTTGTTTCTCAGAACTTTCTTAGCTTGAGATAGTTCTAACATAGATATAAATTAGTCCAGCATCTTATCATTTGTTTTAAGGCAAAACATATCTAGTTCATTAAAAACAACATATTTGCTATTAATAATGTTTATGCCTTTTTCTCCTAAAACTCATAGTTTATATTTTTTTTTACCCCAGTTGGGTATTCTAATAAGACATGTTTAGTTGTCTTAACATTTAACTTAGTCTTTGTTTGGTGTGCATATGCTGCACACCCAAACACCCTATGATGGGACATATTAGGTGCTTTACCATGCTAGAGTTCTTTAAGAGTTTTGAAATTGACCTATTAATCAAGTAAACAACAATACATGTTGTTTCTCCCCCAAAATCTCTTTGCAAGCCTTGAACTTATTAGCATACATCTCACTCCATTCATTATTGCCCAATTTAGTCTTTCTGCCACTTGATTTTATTGTGGGGGTGTGCCTTACTGTTGTGTGTCTTAAAATTCTATTTTATTTGCAAAAGGAATCAAATTCAAGGTTACAAAACTTTAGGCCATTGTATGTCTTAAGAGTTTTTAACCTTTTTATCCATATGATTGTCAACTAAGTTAAGCCAGATTTTAAATTTTTTAAAAGTCTCATCTTTTGATTTTAAAAAATATATCCAAACTTTCCTGCTATAATTATCTACCAAGGACAAAAAATATTTGTTTCCACCATGGTGGAATGTACCCCCAAAAGTCTGCATGTATATAATCAAGTGTTTTTGGAGTTGTAAATGCCTTTAATTTTTAAAACTTAGTCACACAAGTTTCACAAAAAGTCGGGGAATAATCTAATCTTTGGCCAAAATTTTTTTGTCACTCAGAAATTTTAATCCCTTATTCCAAATATGCCCCTCTTTTATGTCATAATTTTGTTTTATCTTCATTAATTGAAAACATACTTGAATCTTGGACAATTACATCTTTACTTTGTAAATAATACAATTCCATTTCTTTTAGGTCCATTCATTTACCACCAATGAACAATGACTCAAAAAAAGAAAGGTCAAAAAAGAAAGTATCCATATGTCATTCTATTTGAATATAACTGCAAGTCAAAAAAATTCATCAATGCCAATCATCTGATAAGATAACACTTAGTAAACTGTCGGATGCGCCTTGACTCCTCAGGCTACCTGCTTGCTATTTCCTCTGCTGTTAGACCATCATGAAATTTTTTTTGGAGGTGTGTTAAAGAATGAGGACTAGGGTCGTATGCCCCCTGTAGGAATAAGTGAGCCCGCTCGGCCCCCTACCTGCTTAGCCTTTGTTGGGTAAGCTGCCCGTATATCAAATGAACACTCAATTCTTATAATAGCCACTAAACAGACGCCCTATGTTGGTGTCACTTTCACAAGGTTCAAGCTCTTGAACACTAGAACATGCCATTTAGAACGTCAAGGACCTCTGAAAGCACTTCCTTAATGTTGTAGAACCAGAAGTCTTGAGAAAGGACAGAAATTCTACCAACAAAGCCTTCTCCCATCAACCTGACAGCCCAAACATGTTTAAGGTTGTAATATCTCCAATAGAACCCAAGTGTAAGGACTCTTTTTAATCATAATGTTGACATGGACATTAGAACCATCAAGTATATAATGCCCATAACAGAACATAGGGGAAAGGAAAAAGAAAACATAACAATTGTTCAAGGAATCGGCTCAAAGAGTAACGACCCACGACAAAGACTGGACCTTTAATTCATTTGGTGACATATTCAATATTTTGTGAAGGTTCCAGCTCCCTATTCAGAAGACGTGGTGCTAACACAGAGTTGTTCCGGCAAGAACTGGTAAATTAAAAGGCAAAAAAAAAAAAAATCAGAATGTAGAAGAAAAACTAAAGAGAGAAGACATAGATTAATTATAAGCTTTGAATAAAGCATTTCATCACAAGTGCCACACTGTTCATCATTCTCACTGGGACAAAACAAGTACATAAGCAAATATGTCGCGCAAAAAGTACTGTAACTTTTTTAGACATATTTTATGTGCAGATGTCTGCGAGCTCGTGAAAAAGTCAGTAATGACCAAATGTTAATTGCCGCATCTTTTAGTTATACTTCTGAAAATCAGAGGAAAGTGCATCGTGGCGCAGCCTTCTCAAGAGCAGTTATTGCAAGAACAGCTGCATCTGGCCAGTCAAATGACACATTGCCCTGAGCAAAGAAAAGAAACATCTCAAGAATGTTATCATATTTGTTTGTCTTCTAACAACCAATATCGTTAGTCAGGCTAATAATTGAAAATATTAAAGTAAAATGTACCACAACTGACAAAAATTTACAAACGCTTACACTTGGAGTCTCGTCATCAGATCCATTTACATGATTTGAGCTAACCACACTTATCCCTACAACTGTGCTACCATTCTGCTTGCTGAGTTTCCCCGGTGAGTACCTTGTGCTGTGATAGGATGGCATAATACTCTGATGAACTAGCAGCAGTGCTTCCTGGAGTTTCTGCTTTGAGGGATTGATGAGATCTACTCATTCCTTCATCCTCCATAGAGACATCCAAAGGCGGTGCACATTCCTTCTCCTCCCTCTGTGGGCGCGCGCAAGAGAGAGAGTCTATGCTACACTAGATTAGTATATTACATATAAATATTAGTCATTGTTTTGTCAATTTTCTAATGTGGGATAAGCAAGTTTTTTCCAACTCTACTTTGAGCATCAATTTCTCATTCACCCACCCGAGCATCATTTTTGCCAAGTAAATATATGATTTCGATGTTCACACGGAAGACAACACAAATCTACTTTTATCTTCCAAAATGAAGAAACGGGCCCCACACAAAATTATGCCCAAACATAACATAAAGTTCTAATTTTTCCAACAATTTATTTTTTGTCTGATCTTCGGGCTCAACTTCAGGAAGTTCTCCTATAAGTGAAATAGTCTTCTGAACAATACGATCAAATCTTTATCTTCTAGCTTAAACAGCCTCTTCTTTTCAGTATCATACTTTCTGCACAGTAAAACTAGGATGTTGTTTTTGCTTTGGAATCTGCTTGTTCAAAGGTATAAAGTGAACGATGCGCACTTGTGCATGACAGATTCTGCACGCACGTCATCCAATAAGTCCAGATCTGCTCTCCCAAACAGAAATCCTCAAAGCTTAACGTAGATTATCTTGTGACCACAACAAAAACCAAGAAACATCAGCAAGAGCATCTTCAAGAGTGTCTGCCATATAAAAAAAAAAAAAAAATCCATATCAAATGTCCATCTTAGTTAAGAATTTAATAAATATTCAAATTGCATGCCATATTAAAACAAAGATCTCAAATCAAATGTCAATTTTTTGTAAGAAAGAAAAAATTGCATGAAATGTCACCTAAGAAAAAAGATTTCATGTACACCCTAAGATCCATAAAGAAACACTACTGTGGATATGGTGAACTACAGACATTCAGCTTGAAATTTATTCACAAAAACAGATACATAACATAATGAATGTGATCTCTAAATCCTAAATTTAACTAATAAAGACACAACAAACCTTAATAATGGCCACGTAAGGCTTGTGATTTTGATTTTTAATATATTCAGGAACTAGGACATTAATAAGTGCGATTTGTTTATCAATATAGGATTCCATAGGTGGGCAACAAAATCAACGAGTTACTGATTTTTAAAATCACGTCATAATTTCTACTTAAGTAATAAATAGAGATAAACAAAGTACTTAAAGTAAAATAATAATAAAAGTTTAATGACTAGATTAAAAAGAAAAAGTTTAACTAAACTAATACAAAAGGCTTATCATGTTTTTTAATGGAGAATAATGTTGCGCTCCTACTTCACGGTTTTTCCTTTTTACAATCCATTTCGATGAAGATTTAAGTATAATTATTGAAAATTTACTGTCTACACTAGTTGTATGAATTAGAACAAAAATCTATAACAATTATTGTCAAACTTGTAGGTGAATATATCTTTGAAAATTAAAGACTCATTATAGAGTCTGTATACAAACCATTTAGGTTGCGTTTGGCACACTGTTTAGACCGTATAAGAAATTTAATATAAAATTATACTAAATTGTGAGATTCCGGATGACATTTGAAGAAAGATAGGTGCAAAATTGTATTACTTTGGCACTTTCAAGAATTTGAGTTATGCAAAATGAGGAACAGTCAGTACATTCTAACCAATGGCATCATTAAGCCCCTAATTAAATAAAAGTTGGAATTGTTAAGTTGGTAAGCTTCCTGTAGTTATCGTTGTCTTTGCTACTCTCCGCAATGTCCTTCAGACTTGTCCAAGATTTTCTCTTCCTCTTGTTAGAAGCACTAACAGTGTTTTCTGCATTAGCATCAGCAGGACTACTTTCAGTTTGAGATACTTTCTTGATAGACGACCTACTTCTTTTCCTCCTCTTTGATTCCAATATTGAAATACCCGTTCTTGGCAATGGAGTTGCTGGACTACTTGTGCTAGGACCCTCTACAGCTGCTGCTATAGGTAAACCAACTGTATTCACCTCGTTATCCTCAATATCGGTTGATGCTACTTTTGGCAATATTGGACATTTCTGTACATCAAATTTAGCAGGATCTGGTTTTGAAGGTGGTTTAGCTTTTCGAGTACAAATCTCTTTCATATAGGCTTTTGAGGTTCCTCTCAGCAAATTTCTATGAGAACAGAAATGGCATCTGTAAACCACATTATTTTGTGTAGAAACCTTCATTTTCTTGCGTCTACATCTCATCTTTGCGTTGTTCTTCTCAATCCGGACTGTACAATTTTGACCAGGTTGAAGGATAGATTCACATCTGTTGCAGAGTAAAAGCATCATCAGAGCCAGAGAATTAAGTGTTTAACAAGAAACAAGATGGGAGAGAAGAATCAAAATAAGTCTTGTGACTTGTGTCCGTATTGCAGCCAATCATATTACATGGTCTATAGTACAGAACATGCCATCACAACGTTGAGAAAACATCCATAGAAAAAAATGATCTTAAGATACATAAACATGTTAAAATAAAAGAAGACTTCTAAAAAGAACGAGAGAAAACATGCCACTAGATGGTAGACTATGAACTCATTATGGATACTTTTCTTGCACATCATAAAGTTCAAAACATATAATCCCAAAAAACAAGTCGGCAAAAAGTGGGCAAGAAGCATCAAAATTGTTAGCACACTGCAGTCTCAAAACTAGAACAATGATATGTCTGCGTTTTGATTCCAAGTCTTAAATTCAACTTTCAGGCCCAGCCTATTCGAAAATCATGCAGCTTGTTATTCCAATATCTATATAATTTGTCGTCCCACATCTAGATTTGTCAATTTCAACAAAGCATGAAAAGCAAGCAGATCTCTGTCTCTAGAGAGAAGCACTTGTCATATTTGAGCACAAAGTGATGCAGCTATTTATTGCACACAGTCAAGGACAAAAGAATAAAATTTTAGCTGAAAAACCATGCATTTCTTCATTATATACAATTTCAGAGAAGCCTAGGAAGTTGCATGCAATAACAAAAATTCGTGCAACCACTATATGAACTTCCAACTACAATATACCACATGCCAAATTGCCAAGCATAATATACCATGGTACTTAGGTGCCATTAGATTGTACGACCGTAAATATATAACACAATGAAAAACAGATTAGCATACCTAACAAACAAATATTAAATAGGTCAAGTGATATATGCAGACAATAATTCAAGAATCCACTTAATAGATCCATTTAACAAGTACATGTGGAATATATAAAAATACGACAGATATAAGAGTAAAGTTTGAGATAACATAAAACAAAGTAACTACAAACAAACCTTTCGCAAAGGAAAAGAGAAGGGTCGGCATGAATGCACAAGGCCTCATTGGAGGTAGCCAAGCTCTCGCCAAGGAAAGCACCAAGCGAAGGAATGACTGCTTCTCCACTTGCCCATATAGCAAGGTTCTTCAGGTGATCAAGTTTTAACATGGTTTTCGCATTCACATTGCCCTGTTTCTTCCCAGTTGACTCTTCCCTCACCGTCATAGAAATTTGAGGTTGTGATCTGGATGATGCATTGAGTCTTTTTGTGTTTGTTCCCTTTCTTCCCATGTGGTGTGTAAATGCTGGTTTAACTTCTCAGGAATTTTAACAAAACAGTAGGTATACGCGCATATAAACGCAGAGCCTGAAAGACAGGAGTGTCTGTTTAATTGACCTAATTCACTTGCTTTCTATTATTGATTATTGAATCAACAAGACTATGTCGTGGTGATTGTTAGTAAGGAAGAAGGCTTGCAAATTTGTTGTCTTGGGATCAGCACCTCCATGAACTAGGCAGAAAAGAAAAATCTAATTCAATGATTCCCAACCAACTAATGGCCACCTAATTGCAAGTGGTAACCATTAAAGAGGAGCTGTAGTGGAAAATTGATTACTAACCACTTGCAAACGTGTTAACCAAACGTTTATTCTTCTCTCTATGATTTTGTTTGATAGCTAAGAACACTGTGTACCTTAACAGTAATGGATGATAAGCAGCTCGCTGCACAAATGGTTTTTCTTCTTTAACTTGGACAGTCAAGTGCTGAAAGGTTAAAAGTGAAAATACATCAACAATCATAATAAATAGAGTAGAAAAAAAGAAAATGTTAAAATATTTTGACTAATTTAATGAAGGAATCAACAATATTCACAAAATGACGGACTAATCTGACAATTCATTTAAGGGAGCATCTGCAAATTCAAACACATTATTTCTCCGTAGATTTTAGTAAACTGTAGAGCAGACAAACAAGGTATAAAAGACTAAAATAAAACTTTAAACAACAACAGTTTAGCTTGAGATTAGGCCTTCCATCGGCAGAGAGAAATTTAGTTAAAAATTTGTCAATTAGAGTAATTCATAAACCAAAAACATAATACACTATACCACACTACTTGTACCAAATTCCCAGATGAGAAAGACCAAAGACAAGCTAAATTGAATAACCCAACCAAAAAAAAAAAAAAAAAAAAAACACAAGGGGTTTGAAGTTTAAAAATAAAAGAGAACAAAACACGAAATACAATTGCCAGTCAGAAACATAGAGCTGCAAATCTCCAATATAATGAATAAAAAGTATATCATAATTCCCAAAAGAAAAAAGAGATAAAACTTAACCATTTAATTTGCAACAAACGAAATTCAAAAATAGTACATCAGTTTCAACCGATAACCCATGGTTGGACACCTGGGTTAACTCTGATAAAATATTATTATTATATAAAACAGTGACAATCATAAGTCTTACATTACTTTTCACTCTTTACGCTAAAACTCAACAAAAGCAAGTTCATAAATAGGGAAAAATGTATTTATAATTTGTAAAAATTTGACAAAGTTCACAGCCGCTGAAATTATATATTGATATTTACATAATCATCATATAAATTATTGATAATTCATAACCTCACCTCTCCCACATTGTTCATAACTACCAACATGGACAGGGATGAACCAAAACAAGAAGCCCACAAAAAATTATTAGGTAAAATCATTATAAACAATAAGTGAACCACTACGTAATAGACTACAGATAATTCTAAAACCTAGAATGATGATTGGAGAGAAAAAAAATAGATTCGAGTAGCAAAAGGCTAACCACACCTTCAATAAGAATTCCGCTAGGAAAAAAACTTGATCATTGGAAACCCTCTCAAGTCACAGGATAGCACGAGGTTGGAGAAAAATACAGGAAGATGATTCATTCAATTTTAGATTTGGGAGAGACACATTCGGTTGCGTGAAAAATCAGAGACGACTAAGTGCCAGATTCCAAACCCAAGTAAAAGCTTTGACAGTGGGCTTTTTCTTTAGCAACGAACGCAATTCTCTTCATTGTATCAGCTGTTTTTTAGTAAACCGGGCGGTTTTCCAAAGGAACAAAGAACGGCAACGGAATACGGCTAAAAGAGCCAACAGTTAACAAGACAAAGCGACTGTTGAAGAGGCTTCGCCACCGGGCCACTATTATTTGGGTGGAACAGTCCTAAGTGGGCCGGCCTAATGGTTTTAATTTTAAGTTGACGTAAATAGCCCTAACTGAGAAAAAATAACAAATGTAGCATTTCTTTTATATTTTCTTCCCATGCACACCACTTTTTGTGAGTGCACTTCTGAAATAAAAATAATCGAAGACCACTTTAATTTGACAATGGCATTTTGTGAACATCAGATCATGAATCTCGATCTCACTTTGAGATACGCTCGACCTCTCACCTTTGATCGAAAATTAAGCTCTTTGTAAGTTTTTGTTTTTTTATTTTGTCTATAAGAATAGTAGAGTTCGCTTTTGACGCGATTGAAAAACTAAAAGAATTATATATTAGTATACCGCTTTTCCGTAGTGAGATCCGACTGTAGGATCTATGAGAATGAGTCACTGAGATTTGAACTCATTTGTTCCTGATGGAGTGTTGATGGGCAAGGATAACGATCTGAATTGTGGTGATTATTATGATTTTAGGATTGAGATAGTGAGTAGAGCAAAGAGAAGATTGTTTGAGGAAGAGTTTAGATTGAAGACGTAGAGAAACACGGACATATATATTCATTTTTTCTTTCCGTAGCGGAGAAAATTTCATACGATCATAATTACAAATATCAAAAAATAAAAAGAATATTAGTCATACAACAAAGCTCTCAATCCAAGTTATGAATTTAAATGAGATCGAGAAATAAAAATAAAATTTTAATTACTCAATAGGATACAAGGTACGAATCTATATCTCAACTCCGATCCAAAAACAAAAGCTTAAAAAGTATTTTTTTAAACCAGTTAAAAATATATTAATGACAAGTATTAAGATATATGGTTGGGCCAAAATGCAATTGCTATAAGCGTTTCAAAAGTGCTCCCTCTTAAAGAAATATACTGCCTGAGGTAGAGAGAGAAAAAAATAAAAAAGGCGGCAAAAAAAAAAGGTCGCCCAGTCCGGTTTTACAAACATTGCTATTTATAGACA
Source organism: Forsythia viridissima (assembly GCA_030279155.1). NCBI lineage: Eukaryota > Viridiplantae > Streptophyta > Magnoliopsida > Lamiales > Oleaceae > Forsythia > Forsythia viridissima. Next base: position 18,220,631 of record CM059042.1, read on the forward strand.
ATTTTTCTACGTCCACATGGCAAAAATCTCAATAGACCAAGGAGACACATGTCTTCATCCCAGCAAAGGTGGCATGAGTGGGGCGAGAATATCTTTCTGTTGTAATTATTTGATATCATACACGTGGAGGATCTTTGGGTCTCTTAACCTATTTTCAAAATGGCCGACCGAGCCCGTGCAAAAGGGTCGGTCGACGCCTCATGTCGATCGAAGTATTACGTAGAGTCCCCATTTTTTTGTCCTTCAATCTTTGGGTTCTTAGTTTGGATGTCTCTCTATATTAAACACCTGGGCTTGTTTTTTTCCACTTAGACTTTCTACGTTAAACACCTGACTGAATCTTCTACGTTAAACACCTGACTATCATCAATAGTCATATTCAATTCAGCCCACCAAAGACATACTTCTGTTAAATTTTTTATCCATCTTAATGCTTACATGTGTGAAGCCAGAAAATATAAACAACAATATCTATAATAATTAGAAAAATAAATTAATGATCCTATTGGGTGACGAAGGTCTTGTTGGGTGGGGATTTGAATAAGGTGTCTCCTAACCTGGACGTAATGGAGTGTAAATTTTCAATATGCAAGATAGCGGAAATGATCTAACTCCCACGGTGGGGAGTTTTTACAACTCCCACTGGACACGTGTCCAGTGGGGGTTGTCCAACCCCCACTGGACACGTGTCCAGTGGAAGTTGTAAAAACTCCCCACCATGGGAGTGAGATCATTTCCGTGCAAGATAGGTGCTCCCTAGTTGCCTCCTGTTATGGAACACTCGAATAATTTAATTTAAAGAAATAATGAGGTCAAATGAAGTTGATCCGACACTAGAGGTGGTTCTGGGCCTAAATAGCCCGGTCTCTAGATTGGGCTAACCCAATGAAAAATGGATCAAATAAAAATTGGGCTAATTTAGCCCGACCATTATCTCACCGGGTCAATTGGGCTGAAACAGGGCTGGCCCAATTATTTTGGGTTGGCCTGGCAAAATTTTGTTTGAACCCAAATCACCCACCCCCACTCCCACCCCCAACCCCAACACCCCACCCCTACCTGGAACAGCAACAGGTACATGGGGAGATTTTCCTCCCTCGGCCGGTGTCGGAAACAACCCCGATTTCGCGAAAAACCAGGGATCGCGAAACCAGGGACTGCGAACCCTGGTTTCGCGACTGGGAGAGGGGGGGGATTTCTCTCTCTCTCTCTCCCCCCCCGCTTGTCGCCCCCTTGTCACCGGGAAATCTCGGCGACGGAGAGGGGGGTGGAAAATCCCCTTGCGAAACCAGGGTTCGCGTTCCCTGATTGATCGCGAAACCAGTTGATCGCGAACCTTGGTTTCGCGATCGCGAAACCAGTGGACCTGGTTTCGCGACGTCCCCCCCTTGTCGCTGGAATTTTCTGGCGACAAGGGGGGAGAAATCCCCTCGCGAAACCAGCCCTAGTTTCTCTACGGAGGGGGAGAGTTGTCGCTGGGATTTGGTGGGGGGTGGGTGCCTTTTGGAGGGGGTGGGGTGGGGTGGGGTGGGGTGGGGTGGGGTGGGGATGGGGGTGCGTGAGGAAGATGATTAAGTGTTTACGTTTTTTTTTTTTAAATTAAATAATTTATGTTGGGCTGGTCTAGCAGCCCTGTGACACAAACTCGGGCTGGGTTGGCCCAACAAGCTCGTGTAAAATTGGGTCAGGATTAGTTCAACCCAATTTTTTGTTTGGCCCGTCAAATTTTGGACTGGACTGGCCCATCTAGCCCATTTGCAACCTCTATCCAGTACCAACAGTACCCCTAGAAAAAGTAAGAACATTGGCCTGGAGCCTGATGCAGCCATATATAGGAAAAGACAATATCAACAAAGAAGAAGAAGAAAAGCTGTAATATATCCTTCATCTATACTACTTCTAAAAGGGGCTTAAATGGAGAAACAATTTTGGACCTTTTTACCCTTACAAAATTTGAAAATTCCATATTCACTTTTAGTATTCATTAATGTATAATTATTTTTTAATATTTTATTTATTAACCTTTTATTGTTCATCTTTATTGTACATTAAATTTTCAACAATTTACTAAATATATTATTAAATTTTTTAAACATTTAATCTATTAAATTAAATATGACGGTGAAAAAATGATCTCAATTTTTTTTTTCTTTTGCATTATATAGACAAAGGGAATGAGAAATGAATTTTAACAAAATAGAAAAAAAAAATGAATGAGAAAAAATTGTAACTTTGTTTATTACCGCATTACAATTCAAATCATAGTTGTTAAAACTGAAATTGAGATAAAAAGATTATTTTTAATACAATAAATTACAGTGATAACGAGCATGTTTCGTTCAGTTCTTCTTTTTTTTTTTTTAAATTCTTTTCTCAAATTTATTTTCAACTACATATTTTATGGGACCTACAACTTTTATAAACTTCTCAACCACATATTTTACCAATTTTGTTCAAAATCTTTAAATCTCATCAAACATATACTATAGTTTAGAATTAACGTGTTAAACTTTTTTGATTTTTAATTTAATTTAATTTAATTAATATATATAGAACGTTCTTTTCATCTTACTTCTATCTGTCAACAATATTCTTACAATATAGACAAGTATTGACACTTCTTTAGTTTTTATTTCTTACTCACATTTATGACATTTCATTTACGTCTTCAAATCAAACACATCTAATAAAAAGAGAACATACACAAAGAATATTGTTCACAATGAACTACTATTCCAACAAATGTACAATATTATATAGTCAATTATTACATTTTCTCATAATAAAATTAGTAATTATTAATTTTATTCTTCGTAAAATACAGTCATGGAGATGATTAGTACTATAAGATTTGATATCAATATTTCATCAATCATCAAATTTTAAATCACCAAAAGTTCTTAACTGAGTTCAAGTTATGGTTGGCATTATCATTATATGAAACTCGTCTCTAATTGTAATTGTACTTAAATGAATGCAATTATCTTTTAATATTTATTTATTACTCTTTTATTGTCATTATTATTGTATATTAAATTTTTAACAATTTATTAAATGTATATTTAAAATTTGTAATATATTAATATGAATGCGAAAAGACAATTTCAATTTTTTTTTTGCTTTACGTAGATGAAAGAAATAAAAAATGGATTTTAAAAAAATGAATGGAAAAATTGTAACTTTTTTATTACCAGATTAAAATTCAAATCATGGATATGAAAAGATTGTTTTGAATACATTGGATTACAGTGATTATAGTTGACAACTAATATATGAAACTTTTTTAATTTTTAATTTAATTAAAAATACATCAGACGCGCTTAATAAAAAGAGAACATATACAAAGAATATTTACAAAAAGTTCTTACTCCAACAAATATACAATATTATATAGTCAATTATTACATTCTCTCCAATAAAATTAATAATTATTATTTTTTTTCGTAAAATACAACCCTAAAGATCCCTATTAATACATCATTAATTCCATACGATTTGATATCAATAGTTCGTCAATCATCAAAACTCAAATCACTAAAAGCTCTTCATTGAATTCAAGTTACTATTCATATTACTACTATATAAAACTCATCTTCGATTGCAATTGTACTTTTATAAATGTAAATAAAATATCAACATTGAACAATACAAAACAACATGTTATCAACAACTATATTTTGTTATCTTTATTTACTTTAACATTTTAATTATTAACAATTAAAAAAATTGAAAGTATTAAAGATTAACAATATGATTACAAAAGTACGTGCAACGCACGCGTGTCTAACTAGTTATTGAAAAAGTCACGTTGGTACAAAAATTGTTGAAAACACTATGAAATTTCTGTAGTGCAAAAGTCTGAATTAAATTGACTGCAAACAGCCGACTTATATAGCCAATTACAAGAAGATAAAATCAAAATAACTACCCACATTTGAATGACCTAAAAACGTGATAATATATTAATCCTAAACCACTAACCCTTATAGATAAGCTTTATCTTATAGATAAGGTTTATCTTATAGATAAGATTTATTAACCAATATTCCTAATAAACTCAAATCCTAATAAAACAGTAAATCCTAATAACCAACAATCCCTCCCTTAAACTGAACACTTCTCAGCATTCAGTTTATATCAAGAACCTCACAAACTCCAATCATACTTCGAAGCTTCAAGAATGTCTCCAACTTCAGAGGCTTTGTCATTATGTCAGCAGCTTGTTCTTGAGTGTTGCAATACACCAGTTCAACAATGTCGTCTCTTGCAAGATCACGAAGGAAATGGAAACGAATGTCAATGTGTTTACTTCGACCATGCAGAACATGATTCTTGGATAACTTAATAGTTGAACTATTGTCGCACAAAACAGTAGTACACTTGTTCTGCATATAACCAAGCTTTTCCAAAATTCTTCTCAACCACACACTTTGACAAGCACAAGAGGCATCAGCTATGTACTTAGCATTAGTAGTAGACAAAGTCACCACAGGTTGTTTCTTGGACGACCATGACACTGTTCCAGAACCAAGCAAAAATATGTATCCTGAGGTACTCTTTCGATCATCCAAGTCCCTGGCAAAATCACTGTCAGTGTAAGTTATAAGATCCTTGTAGCCTCCTTTCTTATAAAGGATCCCCAACTCAGTCATACCTTTCAAATACCTGAGTATTCTCTTTGCTGCAAGCCAATGAAGCTCAGTGGGACAAGACATGAACCTACTAATAACACTTACTCCATACATCAAATCAGGTCTAGTTGCAGTCAAGTACATGAGACTACCAACTACCTGCTTAAACAAGGTTGCATCAACTTTAGTCCCTGTCTCATCTTTCGACAACTTAGTACATGGAACTATTGGATTCTTCACTGGGTTACTCTTGTCCATGCCAAAACTTGCTAAAATTTCACGAGCATATTTCCTTTGACACACAAAAATTCCATCTGAACTTTGTAGCACCTCAACCCCAAGAAAAGACCTCATCCTCCCCAAGTCAGATATATCAAACTCTAACATCATTGACTTCTTAAATTTATCACACATTCTCTTATCATTGCCGGTATAAATTAAATCATCAACGTAAAGACTGACAATTAAGAGTTTACCTTCCTCCCTCGACTTTGTGAACAATGTGTGTTCACAGTAGCACTTTTCAAAGCCTTCTCTAACAAAATAAGCTTCAATCTTGCTGTACCATGCTCGTGGCGCATGTTTGAGCCCATATAATGCTTTTCTCAGCTTGTACACTTTGCCTTCTTCACTTTTCTTCTCGTATCCTTGAGGCTGTTGTACAAAGATTTCTTCACTAAGCTCACCATGAAGGAAAGCGCTCTTTACGTCCAACTGAAAAACATCTCAGCTTTGTTGAGCTGCTAGAGAAAGTATCAATCGAATAGTGTCAAGCCTTGCAACCGGAGCAAAAACCTCGGTATAATCAATACCATACTGCTGTGCATATCCCATAGCCACAAGCCTCGCTTTGCACTTGTCTATTTCTCCACTCTCGTTGAGTTTAGTTTTGGACACCCATTTAACTCCAATAGACTTCACTCCATCTGGCAGAGTTGTCAGCTCCCAAGTCTTGTTTTTCTCAATCGACCCAATCTCTGCATTCATTGCATCCCTCCATTTTTTGCTCTTGACAGCTTCTTCAAATGTGATTGGATCATCCTCAGTAAGCATAATCATAGCATTCAAACCTTCATCTTCTGACAAGCCTTCTCCTGTTACATAATCCTGCATCCAAGGTGGTTCTCTTCTCACACTTCCTTCATTTGAGCTTGGTGAGTTCTCAGCAGGTGACTCACTAGAGGATGAGCTAGCATCATTTGAACCAACTCCACTTGAAGTACTACCATTCTCATATTCATTAGTCTCTTCTTCAGCTTCATTCCTTTCTTGATTAATTTCATCATCATTGTCATCCCATTCAAGGATGTCAAGCCCTACTTCTTCTTGATTTCTATTCCAATTCCAGCTTTCATTTTCTTCAAATACAACATCCCTGTTGACAACTACTTTATTTGAAACTGGATCAAACAACCTGTATACTTTTGATTCATCACTCACACCAAGAAGGACACACTTGTAGCTTTTATCATCCAACTTGGTCCTCTTTTGATCTGGTATGTGCACATGAGCCATGCAGCCAAAGACGCGAAAATACTCCACATTAGGTTTCATGCCACTCCATGCTTCTTCTGGAGTTTTATCTTGTACTACTAAAGTTGGAGATCTATTGAGAATGTGCACACTCCACCTTACTGCTTCAGGCTAGAAAACTTTAGGAACTTGCTTCTCTGAGAGCATAGAACGTACCATATTCATGATTGTCCTATTTTTTCTCTCAGCAACTCCGTTTTGCTGAGGGGTATAGGCTGCAGTTAATTGCTTGCTCACTCCATTAGCTTTACAAAACTCAACAAAATCATTTGAATTGAATTCTTCACCCCTGTCAGTCCTTAAGCATCTAATATATGTACCCGTCTCTTTCTCAACACATGCTTTATATCTTCTAAATATAGCAAAAGCTTCTGACTTTTCATGCAAGAAGTAAACCCAAGTTTTACGACTAAAGTCATCGATAAAACTTAACAAATACCTTTTATTGCTATTTGATGCAGGCTTTATAGGACCACATATGTCCGCATGTATAAGATCCAGCCTCTGTGAGGCCCTCCACAGACTCTTTTTAGGAATGGATTCCCTGTGTTGTTTACCAACCAGACAATCTGTGCAAAGCTTTGTAGGGGTTCTAAGTGAAGGCAAGCCACTGACCATATTTTTGTACTGAAGGGTTCTCAACCCTTTGAAGTTCAAATGCCCGAATCTGCAATGCCATAGGTGGGTTGCATTTTATAGTCACAACCTGGAAACAAGTAGGAGCTTTAGGCATCATGGCTGCAAGCACAACAAACATCCTGTTCATACTCATCTCAGATTGCATAATCAGACCCTTTGAAGGATGAAAGATCCTACACTTTCCATGTTGGAACAAAATAGCTAGACCTTTTTCTTGAAGTTGTCCCACACTTAATAGATTATTCTTCAACTCAGGAATGTAGTAAACTTCAGAGATTATCTGAGTGATTCCTTTGACTTGCAGTCTGACATTTTCCTTCCCCACAACTACCATCCTTGTGTTGTTGCCTAGCTTCACTGTTTGTTTGAAGCATTCATCCAAATCAGAGAACCATTCTTTATTTCCACTCATGTGATTGCTGCATCCGCTATCAAGAAACCACATTTCTTCTCTTTTTGCTTGGTTCAGATCTACATAAGACATTAACAGCAGCTCTTCTTCTTCATCTACCTCTGCGTAATTGGCTCCTGTCTCCCAACTAGGGCACTCATACTTAAAGTGCCCTAATTTGTGGCATTTAAAGCATTCCACAATAGCCTTGTTAAAAGACTGTCTTCCTCTGCCTCTGATCATTCTTTGACCTCTTCATCTTTCTGTTCTGTCTTCATGAACAACCTTTAGAACATGTTCCTTCTCTCTATGGCCATTCATCCTTTGTTCATGGACAAGTAAACTGCTCTGCAGCTTGTCAATGGTCAAAGTATCCAAGTCATTGGATTCTTCAATAGAGCAGACCACATAGTCAAATTTTGAAGTCATAGACCTCAAAATTTTTTCATTAATGACCGTTTCACCCATTTTCTCACCATGAGCCTTCATTTTGTTGGCTATAGTGAGAGTACGAGCAAAATAATCATTTATAGTCTCTCCTTCCTTCATGTAAAGAGTTTCAAAATCTCTTCGAAGAGCTTGCAACTGTGCACGCTTCACCTTGGTGGAGCCTTGATATTTCTGCCTCATCGAGTCCCAAATGTGCTTTGCTGTGTCCCTATTGAGTATAGTCTCCATAATACTCCGATCTATAGCTTGAAACAGGTAATTTTTTTATCTTCAAGTCCTTCAGCTTTGCTTCTTCAATAGCCTTATGCTGTGCTTCTGTCAACTCATCCCCGTCTGCTATTGCCGGTATCCCATTCTCTACAAGACCCCAGTAATCCTTTGAACGGAGGAGATTCTCCATTAACATCGACCAATGATCATAGTGACCATCAAATTTTGGGATCGCAAGCTGCACAAAGCTAGTCTCTGCTGCCATTTCTTTTAGCACACCACTCACAAGAAACTGCTATTTCTTTTACTCACACAAAACCAGGCCCCTATGATGAGGCTTTGATACCAAATGTTGAAAACATTATGATATTTTTGTAGTGCAAAAGTCTGAATTAAATTGACTGCAAACAGCTGGCTTATATAGCCAATTACAAGAGGATAAAATCAAAATAACCACCCACATTCGAATGACCTAAAAACGTGATAATATACTAATCCTAAACCACTAACTCTTATAGATAAGCTTTATCTTATAGATAAGGTTTATCTTATAGATAAGATTTATTAACCAATATTCCTAATAAACTCAAATCCTAATAAAACAGTAAATCCTAATAACCAACAAAAATTACACAAGTTTACACAATACCACCATGGTTATGGATCACAAACACTAAAATCTTAAGAATTAACAGTAACACTGGTTCCACCACACTTTGAGATGGAAACTTGCTCATGTGTGAACTCTGCAACAAATACAAAAGCAAAAAATTAACGAAAAATCAACAAATTTTGATCTAGTTAGGGTAAAGCATATGGGAACCAGAACCAGAAACTGGATTGTAACTTGTACCATGTATTTGCAGCAACGCTGAATACATTAAAATGCAAATGAAATGTTCCGCAACAAGCACCTGGATTTTCTGGATTGCCCCCGGCAGCTGGGCTTCCACTACCGGTGCAAAGGTGGGGTTCGAGGATGAACCAGGCAAGACTGAAAATGAACATTACAACTAGAAGGATTATCACTATTGTAATTAGGTTGAGTTCCATGATGTTTTAAGACAGCAAGTTAGATGAGAAATATGTGGGTTGATCCAGGGGCATAAGATCAAGCCCCTTTTATAGAAGACACCATGGAAAGGTGTAAGAGGACAAGGGGAAAGAGGACAAGGTTATGATATAATTTCCATTGGGGGGAATGACGTCATCCCCCTACGGATATCTTTTAGGGTTAATTACACTTATGGTCTCCATTCTTTCAGGTTAGTAACGATTTCATCCTCTCTTTTTTAGCAGATATCATCTCAATTCTTCTATTTATACTCACAAATGGTCATCAAATCACTATTTTCATTATTCTGACAATTCTTAGACAATGTTTCCCTTTGACTTAAATAAATTAAAATAATAGAAAAAAAATACAATAAAAACATTGTAATTGATCCTTAACCTTTTTAAAAGTACAAATAAATCTTAAACTATTTAATTTTATTCAAATAAGTGTTCTTCTCCAACTAAAAAAGAATCATCTTTTCCAACCCCCACCCCATCCCATCCCATCCCATCCCCTCCCCACAATCTGTTTGCATAACCCTCCGCTGGAAAACGAAACAGTACAGCTTTGTGATTACAACCATGGAAACCGAAGAAAATGAATTTATATGAAGAAATCATTAAATTGGTGCCATCAGTACAAAAGTTCATAATTCAAACTATAAAAATACATTCTCACCCAGGGCTCAAACCAGATGGCCCAATTGATGTCTAAAACATGAAATTGAAAGAGGAGAGAGAGAGAGAGAGAGAGAGAGAGAGAGTTCTTTGTATATGGAGTTGTAATGCCATATTTCATGATCTTTGCACCAAGCTCTTCGGCAGAGAGGTCATCCAACACAGCAAGCACGTGCCTCATTTCCGCTGCCCTCTCCGTACTAAGATTAGGATCTCTATCAAGCTTGTCTTTGCAATAATCATTTAGCAGGTGATTCGCTCTGTAACAAGTTCCAGTTTTTTCATCTTTAACAATTAGGCCAGTGAACTTATCAACATGGCCCATTGCCTTCAGCACAATCTCTGGGTAGATAGATTTATCACAAGTTGTCGTTCGCCATTGTTGCAATCACAAGCTGTACTGTTTCGTTCTCCGACGGAAGGTTATGCAAACAGATTATGGGTGGGGAGTGGGGGTTGGAAAAAATAATTTTTTATAGTTGGGGAAAAATACTTATTTGAATAAAATAAAATAATTTATGATTTATTTGTACTTTTGAAAAGGTTAAAGGCCCAATTGCAATGTTTTCATTGTATATTTTTTCATCATTTTAATTTATTTAAGTCAATGGGCAAAATTATCCAAAAATTGTCATAATAGTGAAAAATAGTGATTTGGAGACCATCTGTGAGTATAAATGGAATAATGGGATGATATATGCTAAAAAAAATAGAAATGAAATCGTTACAAATTTGAAAGAATTGTGACCATTAATGTAATTAACAATATCTTTTATTACGAATAGACTAATCACTCGATTTGACAAATAAAGTATTGGTTTTTCATTAGTGAAAAAAAATCTTAAAGTGTCCTTTTCCAATAAATTTAGACACCAAAAAATTTCTTGTCTATCAAAATATTATTTTATTGATAAAGAGAAAATTAATAAAAATTTAAAAAATAAAATAAATAAAAGTAATTTAAAAAAATTAGGGGCCTTCTCTAAGATGGACCTTAGGTGACCATCTAAGTCGTCTAATACTTTAAACCGGTTCTGATGGAAGGTGTAGTAGCGGATGCTGGGTGCTGGCATAATAGTGAATATCGGGTACTGATGATTCATGTGGTAGTCAACTGACCCTACAGAATTTTCACAATTTTTTTTTTAATTTTTTAAATTACATTTTCTCCAAAGATCACCTAACCTAGACCCAATAAAAATAAAAATAGTTACATACTAAAAATTTCCCAATAAAAATAGGTCAAAGTTTCAAATTGAATCATATCACTTAACTTCACGTTCCACTGTGTTTATCTCATCTCTTCACTTCCTGCTGGCTTTTTTGTACAAATTGTCTTTATCTTTTGCACTTAGGTTGATGACCCATCTTTTTATTTTTGGCAGTGTAGCCCCTATTTCAAACTTTATTAGCGACAATGGTCATTTCCGTCCAATTCCATCAAATTAACCGTTAATTCTTGCATTTTTGCACAAATGGTCCACGCGTGCATTCCACACTTTTAATTTCATAAGAGTATTTTTGGCATTCTACTGTCCATAAATAAAAATTGAAAAAAAGAAACAGAAAGAAAATAATTAAAAAATACCATTCTTCTCCACCCTACCCCCTTATTGGGTTCAAAATGAGATAGCATGTGAAAGAAACACACACTTCGGAAAAAACAACTTTTTTTTTTTTAAAACTCTTTGGGGGCAATTGACCCCACTGGACCCTTAAATAGGTCTGCCACTATTTAGAACTTCATAATTTTAGAAGGATTGAAGTTCTTATTGGTACATAGAACTTTAAGTATTGGAGCTTGTCAGTAATTGAAAAGAATGTGTCTGATAGGAGGTTGAACCGTTGAAGAACTTCACGAATCACGAGACAAGTAACTCGAGAGTCGGTCCTAACAATTATAAAGGCTTGTTTAGTAAATTTTTTTTACAGATTATAGAAATCGCCGGTCAGTCTCCAGTGGTGTTTTCCCCGTTAGAATCCGAGAAAATGAGTGGTTTTTTTGGTGAGTTTGTGGTGTTTTCCGGCGAATTTGGTACAAATAAAATTTTAGAACTTTTTGGAGAAGATTACCCATTTGTTACTTTTTTTTTGGTACATTTTTTTACTTTTTATTTTCTGTAGTACATATGGTTAGTCTTCAATTATGTTTTTTTATTTATTTATTTATTTATTTGTTTATTTAAAGAGAATGTCAATTTGGTCATAAAAGACCTACCACGCCAAGTTTTTCATACGTTGGGGATGTGTGGTGCTATTTTTTTAGGTTAGGAGTATATCCCCAACGATTTTGAAAGATTGGGGGCCAAATATGCAATTATCCCTATTTTTTAAGTGTATAAAGAATCTAGATATGTTGTCATAAATTTGTGTTCCTTTGGCGGTACCATTAATAGAAAATGTACATATCATTAAATAAATACAATTATTTAATGTGTTCCACACTTCTTGTTAAAATTAATTTGTATTTATTTAATGATGTGTACATTTTTTATTGGTGGGATAGTCAAAGAAATACACATTTGGGATAACATATATGTACTCGTTTATAAGTTGTGAATCCTATATAACAATGTAATATTTATCTTTATGTATAAAAACATTTTAATTAAACTAAATTTACTCTCTTTGCAAGTAAGATATTACTAGAGATCTTTTAAATTGAAGTGAATTTGTTTGAATGTGTATATTAAAAATAATTTATTTGGTAAATAATCTCCAAGGAGCCATTATAAAAATTTGTATGATTTTTACTATTATTATATTTTTAATTTATTTGTTTAAAAAATCTATAATAATTAAGTAACCCACAAGCATACGGAAAACAATCCAATTATAACAGTGTTCTACTATACACTCTATAATAAAATTTCAAATTAGTAATTTAACTAATTGATAGTAATTTGTCTCATATATATTTGGTAAAGATATTTGTAAATTATAAATAGAAATTATACAGAATGTGTAAATAAAAAATGAATAAAAATCGTGAGTCTTATTAAATATATAAATAAAAATAATATTTAATTAATTTATAAATAAATATAAATATTAATAAATAAATACACTATATATAATATTTAATTAATTTATAAGTATGTACAAACATTGACAAATAAATACACCATATGTAGTCAAGGTTGGTGACATTTACTTTTATAAAGAATAAATGTTGGAGATGAACGGTATCTTTTTAACTGCCCAAATGACAGTTTCGAATTATCAACTAATAAATTTATAACTGCCAAGCAAAATGGGCCCACAATTATTTGGTCGGTGAAGTGATAGAATATTCTCCCTTGGAGCCCTGCACAACATTTTGACTCTTTGTGCATTCATTTTTAAAATAAGTCAACCAGGTTGGAAAAGTTTCTAGAACTTTTGAAAAGTCAGTCAACCTTTCCAAGTACCACTGGCGGATCCAGTGCGGGGACTGCCCAAGTGAATTTCCCCAACTGACAAAAGTGAATTTTTTAAAGGTTTTAAATCTCATACGCAATCTGCAATCACTGTCCAAATGAATTTTTTAAATATTTTAAATCTGACACGTAATAGGACAGCCATTTTTTTAAAGTTATTTTGAATTTACTTTTTTGTCCTCTCTTTAAAATTTCTCTCTTACTAATAATATATTACTATTTATACAAGTGCAACACTCTACTTTCACTCTTGACCGTGAAAAATCAGATTTAGGAGTTAGGACAAAAGGTAAATAGATTCTAAATTCTAATCCTTCTTTCCTTCCGAAGTTTCGATTATTCGCCAGTGCCAGTGTCAGTGCCAGTGCCAGTGCCAGTGCCTCCATCTTGAGATAATTTTTTAATAATTTCTAATTCTATTTGATGAATTTTATTTTGTTTTATTATTTTCTATAATGTTGCCTAGATTTAAATCTTGAGGAATCATGTATTTTTGGAACTTGGTTTGTACTTCGCAAGTTTCTTTTTTCTGTAATTTTTTAATTTTGTGTTAGTATTTTGACTATGAGATATTGCTTGGCTGCTTGGTGTGCCTGTGTTCATCAGAGGTTCCAGAATATGAAAGTTCAGCGAGAGCAACTATGAGGACATAAATGTAAGTAATTTAATTTGCACTTTTTGTGCTACATTTTTTTTTTTTTTTTGTGGAAAACTTATATTGGAACTTGGAATTTTTGTAGAAACAACTTAATGTTGTTTGAGTTTGAATATTAACGTTGTCTTACAGTACTTTTTTTAACAATAATATTTTTGACATTTTAAATTTAATTTATGTTATCGCTTTATTCGTCTCTACAGTAGAAAAATCAGGTCTCCGCCCTTATTGATTCTCATTAACTATTTGATCTATTTAATTTAATTTAAAGAAATGATGAGATCAAATGAAGCTGATCCTCATTAACTATTTGAACTATTTGTAAAGATGTCAAAATATGTTTGAATCGTACTATTCTTCTGAACAAACACAAGTTATGTAGTAAATTAATCTATTCTTAAAAGTAGACCAGACCAAGCTAGATTGTTGAAGCTCTTTGTTTGCGTGGGCCAGCCAATGCGTCTCTTCATTTAAAATAAGAAAAGGAAAAATTAGTGCTTGTTTGGTGGGAATTAAAATAGGTTTAAAATGGATTTTTGATTTTTTAATTTTTGACCAAATTGAAACAATCTGATAAGAGAGATAGAATATGGGATGTTGTGCCCCTAGGGCATAGCTCAGTGATTGAAAGAATGGGAGTGAGATAGTCTCAATTTCGCTGGCAGTTGCAGTGTGGAGGTTCGAATTCGGTCTTTGGTATTGATTTGACCTCTTATAAGTGCAGTTAAAAAGCAGCTATCAACCCTGCTCCACTGAGCACATTATGCGATTTACATCTTCCACCAAAACTCCAGAGCAGAGGCAATGGGGGCTTCAAGGTTGGAGTTCAACCTTTGGGACGTTGTTGCCAAAATGACACTTTTGCAGACAAAGGAGTCGCAATTGTTGACCCAAAAAAAGTTGAGGACAATTAATGTATTCTTAAACAAGTCATGATCCAAATTCAATAAGTGAAATGAGACCCAAAAAAAAAAAAAAAAAAAAAAAAAACAGAATAGGAATTAAGAATTAGGCTACCAAAAAAGAGAGTAGCTGAGATGTAATTCGATAATGAACCCAACTTCTAATACAAGGATCCAAATTGATAAATTTGTTAAGTGAATACACAATATTTACTTGGAGGCATACCACCTGTGTTTGTAGTTGTAGAGAACTTGCTTGGACATCGGGGGTGGATCTAAGAATTTAATCCGCGGGGGTTAAAATTTAATAAAGTCGAACAAGATCTTTAAAAACAATGTTTTATTTCTCTTTGTAGAAGCTTGATCTTTCATTTGTAAATTCTAAAAATTACAAACAAACAGAAAAAATAATGTATCAACTATCAAACAATAGGTCGACAAGCACAACAATTTAATAATAAGTCGACAAGACAACAAAATAGACTGACAAGGTACAATAATCCAATAATAAGCCAACAAGGCAGCTAAATCAGACTGTAAGACAATTCTCCAACAATTTCATTTAAATATAAACTATTATCAATATCAATTAGCAAATAAAAAAACAAAATTAATGACATAATGATAAGCGAAATACCTGCTATGCTAACTGTATGGTGTTTAATTGAATCAATATCCGCCGACAACAAAGTTTAGGTAATTTCTTCCTCCCTTTTCTTCACCTTGACCGCTTAAATCTAATTTTCAATTGCTAGAAATGAAAAAAATAGCAAAATAGAAAAAAGCTTCACAATTTGGGATTACATAAGTAAAGACTTCAAGAATTTAAGTAATTGACTACACTTAAAAACTAATAAATAATATATACACGTTATAAAGAAGCATTAAGTAATTCTGGAGAAAGCAAGTATGCAATTGGATCAATACAAATATTAAGGAAAATCATAGTTTTGTATGGTTTTTGGTTAACTCAAAATAATAAAATTTTGCAATAACTTAAGTAATTTTTTCCAATAGCTGAAAAAACAAAAAAACAAAAAACAAAAACAAAAAAACAAAAAAGTACAAAGGTAATTAAACTTTTCTACAATAACTTTCTTTCATAAACAAAAAAATCATGGCAAGTTTTCTTCATAATCAATCCTAGTTTCTTTCTTTATGAAATGTTTTCTTTCTTAAGTTCATGGCAGGTTTAAATTTTCTTTATTACTGTAATAACTTTCTTGGTTTAATAAACAAAAAATTATTTCAAGGAGCATGCTGTAAAAATATGAATCAAATCAGGAACTAGGCAGAAAAGAATAAAAAAAATATAAAGTAAAATATAGAAAACAATATAAATATTACACAAATACTAAAAAAAATAAAAAGAACACAAAAATACCGGTCGATTGGTCGGACACTCAGCACTCGCCTAGTCGCCATCGAACTTTACGGTCGCTGGTTGAAAAAGAAAAGACGCGGGTTAACGGATTCATAACTGATTTCGACTGATTGAAGCTTGAATTTGATGGAATGGATTGAATATAGATGAAAATATGGGTGAGTTGGCTAAAACGCAGTGTCAAACATCAAGAATGGCAAAAGAGCCTAACTTATAAAATTTACAATATAAAAGCCTCTTTTATAAAGAAAATACTTAAATACCTTCGTCAATAACCGACTTTCACCGACCATAACGAACCATCTTAACCGATGGGTTGGTTAAAGCAGTTTATACTTATTACACTGATTTTCATCCAAACGCACTCAAATTTACACAAATTTAAAGCAAAAAGCACAATTCATACTCAAATATATACATATTTTCATGATTTATACAATAAAATCTACAATTTCGACCATAAATTTAAAAAAAGAAAAAAGAAATAACCACATATTTTGCAAAAATTTAGATGGGTCAGATTCTAAACTTGAAACGGGATTTCACACATTGTTTGAACTTGTTTTAAGATTAATGAGATGTTAATTTCTTTACAAAATCATAAAATTTGAAATCACTTTCTTCCGTAAAAGTAGCAGTGGAATTTGAAATCGTTTGAAATAAAATAAACAGTGCGAAAAGACAGAGATATATTTGATAATTTACTTGCAAAAATAGGTCAAGGGCCATTTAAATAAAATGCTGGGTCACCGACCATTTAGCACCATTCCCACATGAAGGTATTGCAATCGGATTTAGGTCTCAATTTCGGTTCATGTTTACCTTCGTTAGATTAGATGCATTTAGGCTAAAAGTGAACTGGGGATTTGGGCTTGGGCTGGATTATTTGGACAGGCTTTGAATATGATGGACTCTTGTTTATTGGATCTGGGCTGTCCTGCTCCTGCAATTCTGTGTAGGGGTGAACACGGTTCGGTTTGGACGGTTTGTGACAAATTTTTAAACCAAACCACTTCACTTTCGAAACCAAACCAAACCAAACCACTTTTTGCGATTGATTCGGTTAAAACCACGGTTTAGCAAACAAAAAAAAATCATATATCAAACAAGTTAAATCATAAATATTAGTCTATAATATCATGATATAACATAAATATTAGTATCTATAAAAGACAAAAAAATATATTAGCATCACTGTCAACCAAAATAAGATATTTCAAACCAGAGTTATACACTTTCAAATCTAATCATTATAATACAACAACATGATAGCAAATAAAATAGAGAATTTGCATGAATTACAGATCGAATCACTCATCAAAACCCATAAGAAGTTTGGTGAAAGAAAGTTAGAGTATTGTTGTTGTTTAGGCGAAGGTAAAGGCGAATGCGAATTAAGGGTTTCGGGAGCGGCAGTCGGGATCGAGAAGAAACTGTAGAGAGAGAAACGATAATATGGATGAATGATGGATTTTAATTGAGTTTAGTATTTGGTTTAATTGAGTTGGTTCTAATATGGATAATGGATGGATTTAGTTTTAATTGAGTTGAATAAAATTTAAATTAATTAATTAATTTTTTTATTTTGGCAGTTTGAAACGGTTTGGAAAAATTGAAACCTAAACCAAACCACTTCGAAGCGGTTTGGTTCGGTTCAAAACCAAATCGTTGACGGATCCACGTAGACCCAAGCGGTTTGACGGTTTCGTTGTTCAGCCCTAGTTCTCTGTAGATGTAAAATTTGTCTTTATGCTCTTGGGTGGATTAATGAAGGTTGGTGTTGTTGTTTAAGTTTTGGATCTGAGTTGAGAACTTTGATGTATTTTTAATAAAGCTGTGATCTTTTTGTTGTGGGAAGAGAGTTTTACTTTTTACTTTTCTCTTTTTTGTGAGAGTAACTTGTGGTTCACCTAGAGTTTTCTCACAAAAGAAGTTTTTTTTTCCGGTTTAGATAGGAAACATTTGTATTGGGTTTGTGTGTTCCTGGTAGATTTCATCTTCAATCTAATAATTACAGAATTTTTCTGTGTAAAGGTTTCTTTTTGGACTTCTTTGCAGGGATTGCAGAGTTGATCGAAAAACGGGGTGTCATTGATAAAGGCCCAGGCAATGGAATTGACCAAAGAGGCATATTCCTTCAGAGAGAATGTGAAAAATGCCAAAGGATTTTGGATATGGGATCAATATTGGTGTTGATCGGAGACTGGGGTTGTGGCCACCAGAGAACAAAGGCAGATAATCCCGCACTCCTCAATCCGTTGCTTCGGCAAGAAAGGATGAGTTGTGGGTGGTTAGGTGCTATATTTGAGTGGGAAGGTGTGTTAATTGAAGATAATCATGATCTTGAAAAGCAGGCCTGGTTGGCTCTTTCTCAGGAAGAAGGGAAATCGAGAAGGAATGAAGAACGAGTAGGCAATGTCAAGAGGAATGAAGAACGAGTTTGTTGATGTTCTGATGCATTACGAAGTACCAATGACTTTGGTATCGACTCGCTCAAGAAAATATCTCGAGATAGCAATGCGATATATTGGTATTTAAGGGGTCTTTAATGTTAGTGTTGCAGTAGAAGCCTAATCCTGAGATGTTTTGTGTACTTAAGGGGTCTTTAATGTTAGTGTAGCAGCAAAAGCTTGATCCTGAGATGTTTGTGTACGCAGCGCAGTCTTCAATTCATACACTAGCGGTGTATGGTGCTTGGGAGCTCAGAATCAAATAGTTGAGGTCGCACATGATGCCAAGATGAAATGTGTAGCTATTGCTAGCAAGCACCATGCATACGATCTTGGCTTGGGGCTGCTGACCTTGTTGTGAGGCACCTTGATGAGCTCTCAGTAGTCAATTTAAAGAACCTTGCAGATATTGAATCAGTTGGGTTCGGGTCTGGGGAGCCAGAATTGGAGATGTAGATGGAGGAGGAAGCTGATTGATACCCGTCTTCATCAGCAGGCAATGATGATGGCTTCTGGTTTAGACAAAGATGAGGGAGAGAAATCTTTGGGAATATTTTTTAAGGTAGTCTTCTCTTATTGTTAATTAGCACAATTTGACATAAAAATTCAGTATTTGACAAAATTATCCTTCTTTTCCTTTCAAGATTTCCAACCCCCACAGGTCTTTAATTGCTGCTGCACGAAAAGTGTATATAAAAGCCTGATACAATGGTAGGGCTGTTTCCAGAAAGAACATATAAACTTATCTAGAATGGCAAATAGTAGGGTCTAGGGAGAATAAATCTGGTACATCATAGTATATCAAATAAAACTCTATTCTATCCATCCAGCCAGATGAAACTCTTAAAGAGTAATCAGTTACCACACTATACAACTACGATTATAATAAATTAATGGGTAATTAGCATAAAACGTCCCTACCTATTGCAGTAATTGTGTAAAACGTCTCTGCCTTCTAAATTTTGGCATTTTCACCCTCACCTACTGGATTTCTTGCGCAAAAGGTCCTTCTGTCCAAAAAACAGCACGAGTCGTGCTACATAGTAAGGGCAAATTAGTCCAGCTACATTTTTTCACTTATATATATATATATATATATATATATATATATATATATATAGAGAGAGAGAGAGAGAGAAAGAGAGAGAGAGAGAGAGAGAGGGGAGGGAGAGGGGGGGGGGGGGGGGAGGATGAAAATGAAGATGAATAAGAAGATGAAAATGAAATCATTTGGATTCAAATTCTTCTTTGTTTGATGCTCTTTAATGTGAAGAAGAAGAAAAATGGAGAAAAGTTGAAAAAGAAGAAGAAAGTGAAATCAATTTTGAACAAAAATAATAATTTTAATGTCAGTTAAAATAGAGTTTGGATTTCTTTTTGTTCTTTTTTGTAGAAGAAGATGGATATAGAGTAAAATCTAGATTCAGATTCTTCTTTGTTTGATGCTCTTTACTATGAAAAAGAAGAAGAAGAAGAAGAAGAAGAAAAATGGGGAGAAATTGAAGAAGAAGAAAGTGAAATTATTTTGAACAAAAATAATCATTTTAATGCTAAATCTTTTTCTGTTTTTTCGGTGTTGTTAATGAAACAAGATCTGTTATGGGATGGTGAAGAACTTCAATCTCTTTGCGGCGGAAGAGATTTTTTCAATGGTTTTGACAAAAATGAAGGAATAGTGCTATTTTTTGATTTTCTGGTATGTTTTAGTGAGCAAGGACGTTGACAATCGATAATACAATTAGGTGAGGATGTTCACCACAACTCTTAGAATAGATAGGGCCGTTATGTACATTAAGAAATGAAAAGTAAGGACGATTTATACAAGTTAATCCAAAAGGTAAGGACGTTATGCACATTTATATACAAAGGTAGGGATGTTTTCCGCAACGTCAATTACACATCAAAATGCACGATGCACTACGTCCCTACATTTTCTGAAAACATCCATACATTTGTATATAAATGTGCATAACGTCCCTACCTTTTGGATTACTTGTATAAATCGTCCCTATTTTTTATTTCTTAATGTGCATAACGGCCCTACCTATTTTATGATTTGTGGTGAACATCCTCATTTAATTGTATCATCGATTATCAACGTCCTTGCTCACTACAACATACCAGGAAATCAAAAAATAGTAATATTCCTCCTTTGTGAATCATTCTGAAAATGAAGGATGAAATTAAATCTGTCAAGATAATTTACTACAAAAATGGCAGTCAATGCTGAAAATCCATAATGGGAATTAACTTTCAAGATCCATTCTACACATTGTTTTCGAGCAAGAGACGTAAAATTCGATTTCAACAATATTGTTTGATTCAAAAAAAGTTTCATTCTCTTAGCAAAACATAGATTGAAGTTCTTCATCATCCCAGAACATATCTTGTTCCATTAATAGCACCGAAAAAGCAATTTATTTTTGTTCAAAATTGATTTCACTTTCTTCTTCTTTTTTTTCAACTTTTCCTCATTTTTCTCTTCTTCACATTAAAGAGTATCAAACAAAGAAGAATTTGAATCCAAATGATTTCATCTTCATCTTCATCTTCATCTTCTTCTCCTTCTCCTCTCTCTCTCTCTCTCTCTCTCTCTCTCTCTCTCTCTCTCTCTCTCTGTGTATACATATATATATATATATATATAAGTGAAAAAATATGACTGGACTAATTTGTCCTTACTATGCAGTACGACTCGTACTGTTTTTTAGACAGAAAGACCTTTTGCGCAAGAAATCCAGTAGGTGATGGTGAAAATGCCAAAATTTGAAAAGTAGAGACGTTTTGCACAATTACTACAATAGGTAGAGACGTTTTGTGCTAATTATCTTAAATTAATATACTTCAGAATACAAAATTTTCCCTCGAAACAACAAAATTGATCTCGGTATCTGTGTTGTACATAAAACGTCAAAAAATCAAATGCAAAATTGATCTCTTATCTGTGTATTACATAAAACGTCAAAAAATCAAATGCAACATCCTAACTCACATGAGAACACCTTCAACATTGTTAAGGGCCTTCTTTGCCAGCCTGAATTTATTAGCCAGGGACTTGTTGAGACTCAACACATGCTTGCTGATGAAAAAATCAATTCCATTTCTAAGGGATTCATGCTCGGGGGCAACAGCAATACGTGTAAAAACATTCCAAACAAGCTTATCTGGAAACTCCAAGATCGCTTCAAATAGCATTCGGAAATGCATAACCCTCTTTGGAGTTAATATGGGGTCGTTTAGTTCAACAACTTTTAAGACTGCAAGGGAAAGGCTAAAAGATGCAACCATTTCCGCAACAAATTTTGATAGATGCATTGATCTTTGCAGCGGCATTGACTCCAGTTCTTTCAAATGGTCCCACAAGCAACACTGCGATGGAGAAAAAGAGAGTACCACAAATGAATGGGAAACAAATGTTCTAGTGAAAGCTGAATGACTTGCTCGTGTCACAAAATGAATAACACTAATATATTTCATCACATACATGCTAGCCATTTCTATCACGTGCTTGCAAACATTAATGACACGACCGGGTTAAAATGTTGAGCATAGAGATTAAAACCAAGTAATATTACAAAGTAAGCCTCATTCCAGATAAAATTGAGGTCGGTTACATAAAATATAATGTTTCAATCCAACAGTACTCGGACATTCAAAACTCACTTTTCGGTGTTGTGCTCAAGAATAGATTTGATTTGAGTCACTTAGTATTTAAATCTTATTTTGAGCGAGCTTGACAAATGAGATTGGATTGCTTTCAACATGTTTCATTGCAATCATTGTTGAAAGGGAGAGCAGAAATCTCATGTATCAAGCTTGTTGACAGTTTGTTCTGTAAAATGTCCATTCACACCCGTTTTGCAGATACAGCTTAGTGTCTAACTATTTAGCAATCTGTTAAATACTTAAAGCAAGTTTGGTGCGTAGTATTGGATAAGATTTGATAGGATCAAAAAGAAAAACAAGTTAAAATTTAACTTGTCTTTCTACTGTGCAGTCCCAATCAATATTGTTAACCATACACGCACTTAATGAGTATGGCTTAATTTTTGATTAGTTACAATATGAGGGATTGGATTTAAAAACCAATTAAAAAAATAAAGAAAAACAGATCACACTATTATAATCCCAAAGGGGGAAAAAAGAGAGAAAAATGGTTTTAATAAGCTATTGTTACTCGTCTCAGTCTGACACGATTTAGCACCAAAATGCATGCCCTTGAATATGCTTCTACTCTCAAAACTTTTACTCCGAGAAAAGAACAACGTTAAGAATACAATCTGCTCATATAATCAATAGTCAATAACAAACACTAACTATTACAGATATTTATTACAATGTTAACACAGTTTAGGAAGTATAATTGCAGCATGGTACATGGTCTTTTTCATTTGATCTATTCCCAAATGGTATCTTGTTCAAGCCAATTCATTCTTGAGAAGCTTATGGTTTGAAAAGGCGCTCGCGTGCCTCACCATGAGGCGCATCATCCACGACTCAAGGCGTGGATTTAAGTACTTTCTTAAGCTCCTTGTGCCTCTCTAGCGCATATTTGGTAGTGATGAAATTATTTTTTAAGTGCTTATAATATAAGTAGTTGGAAATGTGTGGTAAAAAAGTGGGTTGTAAGTTTTAAGTCCTATTAAATGTTTTGATAAAAAATATGTTTAACCAGTTTGACGCTGAAATTATAATTTAAGCGTTGCCAAACATATGCTATGTGAGGTGTAAGCCTCACGCAATAGCGCCTCAAAAGTGTGAGGCGTACGCCTCACATCTAACTTAATTTTCAGTTGGGCTTTTAATTAATTTTCTACTGGGATTTTAATTAATTTTCAATTGGGCTTTTAATTAATTAATTTGGATCCAATAATATAAGTACATAATATATAATATCAAAAGATTTGGGCCTTCTTACAATTCAAAATAAAACCCCCAAAGGTTGTTTGGTATAGCAACAGACAAGTCACTAAGTCAGGCATCAAGAGCATATCATATTTTTGAAAGGAGTAAAATTTATCAACAAGCATATCATGTTTTTAATAGTATACTTAAGAAATTTCAATTGAAGTTTTGCTCTTTACTTGTTAAAATAGACTATTTTATATCAATTTACAGTTTTTTGACTAATTTTTTAGTTCATGCCTCGAGGCCTACGTTTCGCCTCACAACTAAAAAACGCCTCAGTACCTATTTCCGCATTTTTAAACATTGAGCTTAGGGTATGTTCTCTTCGCTATTCTCAAGCTGTTTTCATTTTTCAGTTTTGCTCAACAAAATTAATTAAATAAAAATTTATATATACAAAAATCCTAAACAAATAAAATTATAAAAAAATAAAAATTCTAAAAAATAAAATTCTAAATTCTAAATTCTTAAAAAATAAATAAAAATAATAAAATTCTAAACAAATAAAAATTCTAAAAACTAAAATTCTAAATTCTTAAAAAATAAAAATTCTAAAAAAATATCTAAAAAAATAAAATTTTAAGAAATTTAAAATAATATAAAACAATTTCTCAAAATTCCAAACAGAACGTGTTTTCCAACTTTCTATTTCAGAAATAGTTTTTAAAAATGACAAATCAAACGCGTTTTCAGCAATCTTATAATAAACTCTCAAAATAGAAAACTGAAAATGAATTCAAAACTCAAAACTCAAAACTAAAAACTGAAACGCAAAGAGAACAGCCTCTTATCTTTCACATAAGAGCTCCCAGTGTTTGGTGTTTCAATTTTTGTTTTGCACTTCGAGTAAACTTTATTCACAGCTTTGGCTTCTGAGATGATTTACGCTTATGCCATTATTTCAATGTTTTGCTGAACAAGCATTTATATAATTTTGAATAAGAGCACACTATGCCTTACATAAAGCTATGCTGTTCCTACATACTAAAAGCTTATATGTGCATTGTTTTCAGAACAAATCTAAGGCTTTGTTTGTTTGCATAGAAAATGTCACATCCATGGAAAATAATGTCACATTAGAAGGAAATTATTTTCCAACTTTGACTGTTTGATACAAGGTGGAAAAAAGAAAAAAAAATCTAAGATACAATCATTTAAAGTATGGATTTGGCCACTTTGTTGGAAAATGTTTTCTCACCATTTTGGCGGTTTTTATTTTCCTTGTAACGTGGAAATTTTTTTCCTTTTCTACCCTTCCCAATTAAACACACCCTAAGTGCATTAAGTGCATAAAAGCAATTCCAATACAGCATACAAAAGCAGGGTGGCACAAAAGTTACAGTATCATGAGACAAGTGGTTTGTGTTCACATTTTGCAGAGGTGCAGACTTTTTCTTTATTTAAAGAAGCCAAAAAGGTGAAGAATTTTTTTTTTTTTTTTTCTATTTCCAGAAAAGAGGAGGGTGAGATTAAAATATATATGTTCTTTTGTAATTAATTTGATGCAGTTTACATTTTTTAGCTTTCAATCTCTCAATTCTCAAGTCCAATGTAATTGTGAGAAGTGCATTGAAGTTGCCAATAATTACTGCTACAGAAATGCTGACCGCAGAAAGGAAATGCCATACCTGTAAAGTAAACTTGTGGTTTTTGTCATGGTTGCATAATTTGGAAGCAAGAACACAATAGTACTTGTTAAATACTTTCTCCTGTAAACAGCACTCCACAAGCACTCTCATGACCTCTCGATCCTAAAATACGTACATAAAAGATAAGTCGGATTAGTAAAAACATTACATAAACAGTAAAGAATGCAAAATGGAGATATTGACCAGCTTCCCGGGCAAGTCTAATCTCAGAAGTTTCTCGAAAGCATCAACATAGTCATCTCCGCTCATTATCACACAAAAAATCGCCCTTCTTGCATCTGTGTTCATCCTTTGTGCTCCAGCGAGCTGTAGCATTTTTTGCGTTTCAGGGACATCTCTGTCAATTGTGCTAGCAACCTCCTCAATGTTGTGTGTCGAAGAATCAACATCCCCAGACAACCACCACAGGCCTTTCTTGTTAGGGTCAAGAAGCTTACTCCATGATAACCCTCGAATTAATATATCAATTACTCTTAACTGAAATAACAAGACAATATACAGAGGGATATTAATTTAAGCACCACAAGAAGGTATGAAATCATCCAATTCCTTTGAAAATATACAAAACTCAAACTATATCTCAACATAATTCTAATACAGATTCTTTCTGCAATGAAACTAATTATTCCAGCTATCAATTGTATTTTCCTTTGGAACTTATCTTTCTCAGTCAAGCAAGGAAAAATTTATACATGGATCGTAAAAATTCAAATACAAAGTAAAAGATCAATGTATATGACAGTTCGCGGCTATAAACTGAACATTACACGAAAACAGGTCAGTATGTCCTACTGAATTGAAAAGGCAACAGAAATGTTAACATATAATGTTTACTCTAATATACGGGTAATTAGCACATTTCGTCTCTAACGTTTTCTCTCATTGTGTAAAGCGTCCTTGTCGTTTGAATTTTGGTATTTAGTCCCTAAATAAACGTTTCTTTGCGGAAAAGGTCCCTACCGTTCATATCCGTTAACATTTACCGTTAAAATTATCAAAAAGATTGATTACCGCAAATAAATCAAATGATAAGGATGATTTACGCAAAAAATTGTAAACGATGGGGATGTTTTGAGCACAC
This sequence comes from Forsythia viridissima, assembly GCA_030279155.1. Classification (NCBI taxonomy): domain Eukaryota; kingdom Viridiplantae; phylum Streptophyta; class Magnoliopsida; order Lamiales; family Oleaceae; genus Forsythia; species Forsythia viridissima. Next base: position 18,246,667 of record CM059042.1, read on the forward strand.
AAATATTTAAAGCAAGATTTTGGGTCTTCCAACAACTATAATATTCTACACAAATAGATAAAATCACATATATTGTAATATTACACTTAAACATAGTGAATAAAACTCATTTACATTTCAAGAACTTGACACGTCCAAACAAATATATGCCACCATTTATGCATTCTTGCATAATATATTTGCAAACGATAGGAACAGGGCGTATCATAGTGGAGATAGTACTTGGTTTGCTTAGATCCAAGAATGCGTATGAAAAACAATTATTGAACTTCTAGAAAGAGAAGAACTTGTTCAATTTTCAAACGTGTTATTTAGCTTTCGAGTACAAGTTGGTTGTAATGTTGCTTATTGAAGTGTTTAGAATGTATTTGTTGGTATACATTTGTTTGGATGTGTCATGTTTTTGTAATGTGTATGAGATTCCTTCACTATGTTTAAGTGTAATATTATAATAGATGTGATTTTATTTGTTTATGTAGAATTTTATAGTTGTTGGGTAAAGAAGATCCAAAATCTAACTTTAAATATTTGTGTACACAAAACGTTCTCTATCGTTTACTATCTTTTGCGCAAATCATCAATAATTTTAACGGTAAATGTTAACGGATATGGACGGCATCGACATTTTTCGCAACGAAACGTTTATTTAGGGACCCAAATGCCAAAATTCAAACGATAAGAACGCTTTGCACAATAAGAAGAAACGTTATGGACGAAATATGCTAATTACCCCTAATATACTAATATGTCGACATGGATAACATATGGCAATGTAAATATTGCATTAGTATATAATGTAATGTGTGTTGTGAATGTATACAGGGTTTACTTGTTAGCATAAGCTTTGACACGACGTGGACAATGCCAACACAAATATTCACAAAAGTAGGACATATTACACGTTGGGACACACTGATTAAAATAATGCAAAATTGTACATTTATATATTATATCTTTATTTTTATACTTCTTATTTTTTTAATAAAATCAATACTTGGTTTGTTTGGCTTCAATTTTAAATTTTACAACTAAAATCTTTTAAATTCAAGGATTCAAAAAAAAAAAAAAAAAATGATAATGTAATAACAAAAGTAAGCAAGCAAAATGAGAAAAGGGTGAAACAAATGTCTTATCTGCCAATCCAAGAAAGTCAAGCCAAAAGTACCTTCTGTAGCCATTTCTTTATTCGGGTATGCTGCACAGCATTTTCCTTGGGTCTCTTTTTGTTGTTCTTTATATCACATATTGTATCGAGCATGAACTTCATCTGCAGAAACTCTGAAAAAGTCAGGAGTAGTTGAGAACAAATCCCACAAAACCCATTCAAAAATTTAAGGATAAACATACTCTTTTGCCAGTCATATTTGATTGTCCATCTCTAGAAGAGGCCTTCATCTCATTTACCCGGCTCTGAATACTTAAGATAAAGTTTTTCATCTCAACAGGATCATCACCTCTCAATTGCATTCCACAAGCTGTTTCAATAGCACTTGTAAGATACTCTTCTGAGCAGTCAGTATTAATTGATGAATCAAAATCCACATACCAAGTGCAAAATGGGTGACAATATGTGCTATTACCAGTGTTCTAAAAAGTGCACTTAGGGACGGCCTCTGCATCTCACCTAGGCCATAGGCTTGCAATTAAGCGGTTGACTATGTTTTCTAACCAAAAAGTGCGCGTTTTTTTTTAATTTTTTTCATCTTTTTTCTTTTTCTTTTTAATATTTAAGATAATAATAAAAATAAGAAAATGCTTTTTCAGGCATCGCCCTTGCCCAGGCCCGAAAAGCTTGAAACTCAGCCTCCACGCCTTATTACGCTTTACGCTTTTTACAACACTAACAATGACACAAGGATCTTGTAAATGGAAGGTTTAAAACATCCCAAATCCCGTTGTTTATTTTCGGAAGCTACATAGATAAGATTTTTATTGCATCTTTTATATAAGGATAGCACATAAATAATAATTAAGATTGAAGAAGGAGATTAGAGAAGGTGAATAAGTATTTTATGGCAGAAACTAGTAGAATTATACAACTCAAGGCAACAGCATGCGACCCCTTTGCCATACTAACTCGGGTGATTACGAGAGTCCTATTTTACGAGTCTGTTAAATGCCAAAAACAAACCACATATACCATATTTGACTCTCTGTTGTTTTAGTGGTTGAGGTAAATGAAAAGTAGCAAATCGTGGTATAGAAAAATTTAATCATGATCACAATATGAAAAAAGGTATAAGAACTAGTGTTGGATAGAAATTAAGAACTACGGAACCAGAAGATCAACAAGTGAACCAGACAATCATATTTTCTATTTCTTTTCTTCCTAAGAAACTTCAAAAACATGTCTGGGTATGTGTAGGTAGGGAGGCAGGTACATCGGCGAATAAATATGTATATAGGTAGAGCGAGAGATCATATAATTGAAGAATAAGAACATAAAATAATGATCAGAAATTCAGAATAAAATCAAAGCTTTATGGTGTAAAAATAAGAACATAAATGACACAGTTCGATCCTAATCCTTAGTATCAGCCAAGTGATAAGAGTCATATTCGTTTTTTTAGAACAAGTAAGATTCGATGTCTTAATCAATAGTTCAATACATATAAATTGTTGACAATAATTATACAATGTAAAAAATCCTTTACCTCAACTAATTTAATTTTAGAAATCAATCAGAAAATGTGTTAGAATTCAGTAAAAGAAAAACTAAAGTGAAATGCAAAAGGAGCTGGTTTCTCAGATGTTTCTTTATTTTTCCTTTCTTTCATTGGCAAATATTGTTAACTAATTGGACACCAAATGTGTTAGAATTCAGTAAAAGAAAAACTAAAGTGAAATGCAAAAGGAGCTGTTTCTCAGATGTTTCTTTATTTTTCCTTTCTTTCATTGGCAAATATTGTTAACTAATTGGACACCAATGCAATTGATATCTGAATCCTATTCTCAAATACAATAAAAAAACTACTGACTAAATATGACTCACTTTGCATAACCGTCAAGACTGTAGAAACATCAACCTCTGTCAACCGCTTGCTAAGCATTATCAGGAAATCATACACCAAATCACTGAAAATCATCAAACAGAGAGTCAAATCAGAGGGGTAGAGATCAAAGAAAATATTAGGAAGAAAGATGTCCACTCTTCTCCCCGTGTATTAATACAAGTAATATATGGCAGTTTCTAATAATAACGTCATGCTACGTCATTAAAATAATATGTTATTTCAAGGAAAAATTAACTGTGAATGTAAATGTGCACCAGTAGACTGCCGTGCCTGTGCAAATGGTGCTTCTACCGAGGTTAGCAAACATAATTCACAGAGACAGGTAAAAGGTTTTAAAATCATGTTACTAACCTTGAACAAACTCCGAAAATATATAAATAGGAAAGGAAAAGAGTTAGATTCCGCAAAGACAATTTGTCTTCTTCTAGATACTCTTCCTGAAGATTGGACATAGTGAATTAGTCACAGACAAGAGAAAGCAAACCAAGAAATTTCAGGGAGCAAAAAAGTTTTACATTTGAATGGTGATATGGGGTTTAAGTCAGTACTAAACACTTTTAAATAATAATAATACATGATTAAGAAATTTGTCAAAAGGTCAAGCACCTCAAAACATTTAGCGAGGCACGCAAGAAGCTTTGCACCAAAGTCAATCCCAACCAAACAAGCCATGCCAGCAACAAAAGCTGCAAAAACAGCAGCATACCTTCACATAGAAATATTGAAATGTAATGTCAATCACAGTGAAGAAGACAAGAAACAAATAAAAGCCAACATTATTTTGTTTAAAGCTCCCAAAAAAAGCAGTGCAGAAGATCAGAAAACTCTTAGATCTCGCAACATATAGAAATGTTGCATACACAAAAGTATAGCAGAAAAAAACAACACCACTAATAGCCAGAGTAACTTCAGTGACCGTAGCAATAATATAGTGAGAGAAGCACTAAAGATTGGCATAGGTGTAATCTCACTTTCATATGTATATGTGAATGATCTGAAAAATCTAGTAAATTAATATCAACTTCAATTTGGCAATGTTGAAACATGTTTCTGGAAAAAGTTTATAGAAAGTTCTTTTGGTGTTAGTGAACGAGTGGTCTGGCATTTGATATGCTATTTGACTATGTTTTCATATAAAAGGTCATTTGGCAGTTAGTATGTTATAAAGTTGAAACAAGTTTCTAGGTTGGACAGTAGCTTTTCTTATCTTTTCTATTTGAGTTAAGAAAATGGGCACTGATCAAAAAAGGCGATTCACCAAATTCTAGGAACAGTTTCTGTTTTCATTGGGCACACCAGATAACATCCTTTAGTTTGTTTTCCAGAAACAACAACTTTCTGAGAATTGTTTCCCAATCTTTTTTCTCCAAAAATTCCATCTTTGACAACTTCCCCCTGTTCCTACTGTTTTTGAGAGCAAAAGATCTGTTATCTTGAACACTACCATATGAATTCAAAACAAATCATAACCAAACATATCGGTACTTATTCATACATGAAGCAGCACAAGTCCCAAACTTGGATGTTCTGTCTGAATTCTCTCTGATCCGTAGAAATTGCCTTCACTTTAAATGTTATAGAAGAGATGTGTACTAAAATTTGCTACTTTTGGACGTATAACTTGGAATGTAGATGCTTTCAGTTCTTAATCAAAATGAATAAGGATTGTCTGTGTAAGATAACATGATCCTAGAGCAACATAGAGCACATAATGACAAAATCCAATTCGCAACAAAGATCAAAAGAATATCCACAACAATAGAGTTTCTCAAACCAAATTGAACATAAAACGCTTAAGCTTATTCATGGATCTGGTGTTGATGCATCCATTTCCCCAACCTAAATGGGAAAACCAAAATGAATATTAAATTGAACTGAGATATATAATCTCTCGACAATAACTATGAAGCCTAAATTCATTTTTTGTATAAGGTTTTCAACTAATGCTCGTGAAGAAAACCAACTTGATTCTGGAAGCCTCAAGTGAAGGAATTGATAAAAGCCATACGAAAGAAGATGTATATTAGCTTATGTTCATTCTTGCCCCAGCCTCCTTTAGTAAGTAGTTTTTAACCAATTAGTCAAAAAGTACAGGAATTATTAATCAGGCTATTCAGACTCAATTATGACTAATAATTCCATTCAACTTGGAGCAAATCGGACAATAATAAATGTCGTGAAGTGCATTAAAATTTAAAGGAAAAAATGAACAGATTCTTAACTGTTCGTTGCCACGAGGACCCCCAGAACATGATGCTACAACCTCTTCACGAACAATTTGGGAACCAACACTGCGACCAACAGACTGCATAGTAGAACATAACATAACTGAGACTGCATATATCAAACAGTACAGGCATAAAGATCTGTAACAAAACACGTTTAATTTGTTCCAATACTTGCAAAACCAGAAGGTGATGTGTAACCTAATGCCAATGTCCAACTAAACTCGTGCTACAATCACATTACAATGTCATAGCCAATAGAAGTAGATGAAACAAACAGTCGGAAGATTCCATCTCTAATATATTGCTAGATCTGAATTTATTGTTTGTTGTCAATGGGACTTAATAACTGCCTCCTCATTACTTCAAGTACACAATTGCATAGACTGAATATATTATTCTACTAACAGCTACTTATATTCTGGTATTCAGCCAAAGTAGACTATAGTAGCATTATATACTCATCGGTTCTGAACAGATTTTTGGAAGGCATCTGCAAAACCTACATCCTCAACCACCTGTATACAAAAATTTGTTCATGTAATTTAAAAATTCAAAATGACCTGTCCTCGATCATTCTGCTGTTTTAAAAAGCTTCAAATCACCACAAAGTTGAGTGCTTAGAATACACACAATGAAGACATGGCAAATGGTAATTAGTAGCTCACCTTGATTATTGTAGAAATTTCATCCGTGATTGATTCCAAATTGGATTCAGATAGCCTATTTAGAAGTCCTGAAGAAAATTGAACATTTTATGGAGATTAGGTATCAAAATCAAGAAGCAAACTGGATACCATGCCAAAGAATAACATGTTATAGCTAGTTTGATACCTCGTATTCGTCTACGTATTTGAGCATATTCTTCTGATTCATTTTCAGCCCGAGATCTAAGACAAGGAGCCACATACTTCCCTGGCACCACATCACAAATCTTTTCTGATGCCACTTCTGCACCAGAAGGTTTTACTGGTTCCGATACTCCAACAAATGAGTCAACTGTTCCCTCAGCTCTTTTCCCTTGATCAATGGCTTTTATCTTTTTAATTCTCTCACCTGAATAGCTGTTATCAAGGCTCATCTTGGAATCTTCATCAGAAGTTATTAGTTCATCCTCTAAGGAATCAAGCACTGAAGGAATTTCCTTGAATAAAATGCTAATGTCATCATCTTCTCCACTTAATCTCCCTTCCTTCCCCTTGAGCTTCTTCGCTAGCTTTTCACCCTTGGACTCTATATCTGTCGATTTACTAGTCTTACGTTTTCTGTGAGATGTGCCTTTCTCAAAGCTCCTTTCGATCTCTTCTTCATTTTCCTCTAGGTTGCTTAGAATAGAAGGTATCCCTTCAAGTAACATGTCAATATCATCATCAGCTCCTTGCAATTTTCCATTCTTGACCTTGAGTTTCTTCGCCAGTTTCTTTTCTAACTTCAAATCCTCCTTCACTAACAATGCCCCTCCCTTCATATCCAATTCAAGATACTCATTAAACTTGGATTTTGAACCTTTAATCAAACCATTGTTTCTTTTCAAATCCCTCAATTTACCGTGGGATTTCTCCTGTATATGAGGCTCCTCAATGCTATCCTCAAAATCCTTACTAGATTGTCCTAAACTAACCTCACCCTTTCTCTCATGCTGCTCATCCTCTTCTGATTTCCACACTTTCTCTGAGTTCAAATCCAACAGCAACTTTTTCTCTTTCCACGATTTCTAAATTAACAGACAAACAAAAAACAAGTATTCACTTAAGAAAAAGCTCACCCTGTTAAAATTTCATGCTAAGGAAGAGAAACTTAATAAATTAGAGAAAAGAAAGAGAGAGGAAGAATTTATTTGTCATACAATTACTTGATGTTGGACCCAAGAATCAAACTTTTTCTTGTTCTTTGATAAGCGGGCTTCTTTTCTTCGCTCCCTGCGAGATATATTGCTGGAATTTTTGTCTGTAAAAGAGTCGTAAAGCAAAAATTATAAGAAAAAAAAATCTACATTACTTTTGGATAAAGAACTGAAAGATTAGGGGAAAAGAAAACCTTACCCATTATTGAATTGTGCTTCTGCATCAACACCAATTAATTTAGACTTAAGGTGGTATTACCATGAAGGAGAAGTAGATGAAAAAATAAAGCAATTTAAGAAGAAAAGCAGATGGCACAACAATCTGGGAGGAAGAAGGATTTGTTTTCGGTCAGCTCGGGCCCAATTCTTCTGAACTTGTGCCACTGGACTGGCCTCCCAGTAGGTTTCTAACAAGTAAAAATAACAAAGGGTTCATAGTTATAAGTACGTATATACAATATATTACACTGTGCGAAATGTAGCCAAAAATTTAACAAGAGCATCTCCAATGCTCCCGTATTGCCAAAGAAGCAAAATAGACAATGTTTTAAAAAAAAATCTCTTCTATGTAATGTGACGGAGACTCAGTCAAACTGATTGTGACAAAAGAAAAACTAACCTTGTTTAGATTCACAAGCTCCGTTAAACATGATTATGATTACTAGCAAAATTTATATTTCTCTTTCCAGGCTATATTTTCTATCCAGACTTAGATGACGTTTAGTTTTTATTTTAACTATTGAGTTTTATATAGAACTAATTAGAGATCGATTTTAGACTTGAGTGTCTAAACATCAATGTCACATTGACTCGGTGAATAAAAGAGCCGGAACAAAATGAACGGAAATGGCAGGTTGGGTTCGGCTTAAATTTTAAACATTTTTGGTTCCTAGAACCAAGAAACGGCCAATTCTGAATTGGTTCTGGTTCTAGTACTGATCTGACCCAATTTATTTATTTATTTATTTTTTTAAATATTAAGCCTGGGGCAGTTGTGCAGATGGACCAATTGACCCATTTTCTTTTCTTTCTTTTTTTTTTACACCACACTAAACCCAATTTAAAGCACACAACAGAAAATCTTTTACACTTCTTCAAACTTAAAAGCCCCAACTTTGCTTCCAAATTTCCAAATTTTGTTGCTTGCATTAAATGAGGCTTATTGTTTTGATTTGTATGTGCATAAACTTGCATCAATAATTTGAAAATTTTGGTTAAGAAACCGAACCAGGCAAATGGGATCAATACAAATGCTGAGGAAATCGTACTTTTGTTTACTTCTTGGCTAACTCAAAATAATAAAATTTTGCAATAACTTAAAAGTAATTTTTCCCAATAGCTGAAAAAATAAAAAAATAAAAAGACAAAAGAATTAAACTTTTCTACAATAACTTTCTTTCATAAACCAAAAAATCATGGCAGGTTTTCTTCATAATCAATCCTAGTTTTCTTTCTTTAATAAACAAAAAATTATTTTAAGGGGCAGGCTGAAAAAATACGCATAAAATCAGGAACTAGGCATAAAAAAATAAAAAACTAAAATATAGAAAACAATATAAACATTACACAAATTCTAAAAAAAAAAAAAATCAAAAATACCGGTCGGTTGGTCGGACACTCCGCACTCGCCCAGTCGCAGGTCGGAGAAGAGAAGAAACGGAGCTGGCCAGCTGGGTTAACCAATTTAGAGCCGATTTCTACTGATTGGAGCTTGAAGGGAATGGAGCGACTATGGATGAAAGTATTGCAGTTGGATTCAGGTTTCAATTTCGGATTTAGATTAGATATCTAACTACGCATTTGGGCTGAAAGTTGAATTAAAACAATTTGGGCTTGGGCCTATTTTGGGCTAGGTTATTTGGACAGGCTATAAATAATATGAAAACAAATTTTGGCTCTTGTTTGTTGGATCTGAGCTGTCCTGCTCCCCCGATCCACTCCTTAGATCAGATGTATAAATTTTTATTTTTGAATATTTCACCTTCTTGGGTGGATTAATGAAGGGTGTTTTTGTTGTTTATTTTAATAATAATTGTGTTGGGTTCGTAGTTGTCGTTTAAGTTTTGGATTTGAGTTGTGAACTTTGATGTATTTTTCAAAAAATTGTGATCTTTTTGTTGTGGGAACATAGTTTTATTCTTTACTTTTTTATGTTTCCTTTTTGTGAATAACTTGTGGATCACACTATTTTCTCACAAAATAAGGTTCTATCGGTTTAGTGCTTTGTTTGAACATGTTTAAATTATAATATTAGCTGATTAAACATAATTTATATATATATTTTATAGTACCACAATTTACAATTTATTTTTTATCTACACATTTATCAACAACTTATAATATAAGCACTTAAAAAATAATTTTACAACTACCAAACATATGTTAGATAGGAAAATTTGTATTGGGATTGCGTGTTCCCAGTGGATTTCGTGTTCAATCTAGGGGGATGGGGGTATTCAAATTGAGACTTTTAAGGACTTTTAAAGATTTAAAAGTTTAATGGTATTCAATTAAAACTTTTTAAAAGTCTTTATAAGTCATAAGGTGTTCAAACTGAGAATGACTTTTATGTCATTAATCAAATAGACTCTATGTTATTACTAATTATCCGAAGCCACCTACAAAGATCTTGTTTGACAAAGCTTAAAAAATTATTAAAATTTTGAATTCAAAGTCGACAATTAATTTTAACCACAACTTTTATTAACTTTTCAACTACATATTTCATCAAAAAAAATTCAAAATATGTTAAAAAAAAACTCTATCAAACAAGCGCAAAATCAAAATAGAAAATGATAGAAAACAACAAAGGTTACAATTACCTTGAAAAATTCACAATGCTTTCTTTGATTTACGTCACCAACTAATAAGAACAGACTGAGTTCTATATTTATCGGTCATGAAAATCAATTCGAATTCTGCAAAATCTTTAAATTGACAAGATTGTAACATTAATTTGTCGTGAGTTCATGATGGCGGTGTAAAAAGGAAAAGAAAATTGAATTTGGCCAGGAAAGTTGTGACTTATTTAAAGGGCAACAGATTGGATAGATATAATTGAATTCAAATTAATTGCCTTTCTATCTATAATTTCGGCTACTAATCCTGATGGGTTACATACACTTAGAGAAGTGTATTCAAATTGAGACTTTTAAGGACTTTTAAGTATTTAAAAGTTTTAAAGTATTCAATATAGATTTTTTAAGAGTCTCTAAAAGTATTGGTGTATTCAATTGAAATTTTTAGAAACTTTAAAAAAGTCTTTAAAATTGATGAGGTATTCAATTAAAACTTTGTAGAAGTTTCTATAAGTCACGGGGTATTCAAATTGAGAAGGACTTCTAGAGATTCTCTACTTACCAGATTTCTAGAGACTTTTTAATGAAAAGTATAAATAGAAAATCTAAAAAAAAGTATCCCGCCTACCGTGAGATTTGTGAAGACTCCAGAGCCCCAAAATAAAAAATGCCTATTTTCTTTCACTTCTAGGTTTTTTTTTTTTTTCTATCTCTTCCATTCAGGTAAGAATTTGTTGTACTCAATAATTTATATGCAAATGCATCTAGAATTTGCAGTAATCAAAACTTTGATATCATAGTACATTGTCTTATGTCAAAAATTGAGAGTATTTTGTGTGATAAATTTGCAGTATTTTTTATTAATGTTTTGATGGGAGTCAAAATTTTCGCTTAATTATTAGAAATTATTCCATGGCGATAGTTTGGCATTGTAATGAAAATCTTCTGTTGTACTTTTATTTGTTTTTATTGAATATTATTAAAATGTTATTAATTCTTTTTGAGATTTATGTTATTTGTTAATTTAATTGAGGTGACTTAAATCTTTTTATATTTGTTAATAAATATATTTATTGAGATGAAAAATATAATTTATTATTTTGAGTTCTTAATTACATGTGTTGTAGATGATTTACACATAGGAGAAGTTATTTAAAATAATATTATAGTATTTATTAGTTTAAAATTTTTAAAAGATAAATGAAAGTCTACACAAGTCTTTATAAAAGTCTACATAAGTTTAAGGAAGGCTTTTATTAATTCCTAACAAATCTACAAAAGTCACTTAAAAGTCCACAAATTCTACAAAAGTCTATAAAAGTCTCAATTGAATATACCCCTTTTAATGAATAAAAATAAGTGGTTTTATTGAAGAAAGAATGACTTTTCTAAACTATTAAAATATACACTATTTATCTAAAGGCCGTGTTAAGAATGGGTAGGTGTCAATTTTTACCTTTTTTTTTTTTCTTTGTCTAATTTTTGAGTAAATTACCCTCAGAGTCTCCAACTTTTGAAAGTTGTCACAATTTTATTCAATTCAATTTTATTTGCACTTATAATTCCTCACTTTTCAGTAATTCGAACATATGGTCATTTTGGCAATTTTTTCGTCTAACTTAAATAAAATAAAATAGAAAAAAGAAAATAAAAAAAAAAATTGCAATTGGGATTCTTGACCTTTTCTAAACTACAAATAGATATTGAACTTTTTAGTTTTTATAATTCTTCACTTAAAAAAAAAAATCACCACCCATATTGCGCTTAGGCTCCGTCTAGGCGTGAAACGGGACCTCTATGTATGATCACACCTCACACCTCGCCTTTGTCTCGCTCTCATTTAGGTTTCGTCTAGACCCGAAAAATTTAAAACTCTACTTACACGCCTAGTCATACTTTACGCTTTTTAAAATATAAATCTTAAAAATACCCAATCCTCACAACTTCTACCACCACTAGCCTAAGACCACCAAAAACTACTACCACCTCAAGGACTTTCTCATTGACATTGTTCGGTTTCTTCTCAATACCTGCGTTTTTTCCCATTACCTGCATTTCTACTGCCAAGACACTCACCGGAACCTGCTTCGCCCAACGTCCACAAAAGCCCAACCACAACCACATTCCACCACCAACAATTTCACCACTACAAAACCCCGGCAACCTCAAGCCAAAATAAACCCCATCCTCACTACATTCTTAGTTACTCTTTTTAATTAACACGTTTATCTCTTATTTGTTTAACATGGCTTTAATATATTTTTTTTGCCAAATCATTTAATTAACGCCCACCAAATGATTTGTTCCCAAAAAAAAGTCACTAGAAAAACCATTGGCACCAGAAAAAATCAAATACTCCTTTGTTCTTTGTTTTGAGTTGTTTATAGGATTTGGATTTCTGCTTATGCTTCTCGGGTTATTTTGAATTTTTTTTAATACAGTGATCAATTCTACTCTTGAGCATATTCAAATTTTGGAGTCTGAGATATGTATATATAAAGATGGAAATTACAAGATATGTGGGTTGAAGATCTGTTTTCAAGTCGATGTTGGTAGTTATGGGTGGTGATGGTGGAAGTTATGGGTTAATAATTAATTGTGTTAAAGTGGGAAGCCCTGATTATTTTTGGTAGTGATGGGTAGCAACGACAGATTTTGGGGGTTGCACTTTTGGGCTAGTTGCAGGTGACAAGCGATGTGGTTGTTATTTTGGATTCCGTTTTGGGGGTGTGGTGATGGGATGGATGGTGATTCTTAGAAACATGATAATTTTGGTGGTGGTCATCGGTGTTGTAGTTTAGGAGTGGCAGTCGACGATGTAATTTGGTGGTGGTGATGATCGACAATCTGGTTAGGGCGGCGATAGGTGTGTGCAGAGAAGATAATAGGAATTGTTTTAATTGTTTTAAATGAAAAACTGTAAAAAAAATAAATGAAAAAAAAAGAGTTCACGATCCATTAGCCCTTTTGAAAATGATAGGAACCAAAATTGATATTTTTTCGTTATTTTTTTTTTCCTGTTTTAATTTATTTAAGTTTGAGGGAAATTTGTTAGAATTACCATTTATGCAAATTAATGAAATATTAGAGATAATATGTACGAATAAAATTAGAGATAATTTCACCATATACTACAAAATATAAAATAATTCTAAAAATACAATCCAACTTTTTTTATTTTAAAAATACTGTTTTTTAGTTTTGTAACACTTGTTGTTATATTTGCTATGTTTGTTAATAACAAATGTAACATATTTATTGTAATTAAAATAACAAATGTAACAAAAAGTGTTATAAAAATAAAAAAACAGTATTTTTAGAATAAAATAAAAAAATATGATAATGTTTTAAGAAATACTTTATTTATTGTGGTTATTTGTGGAAATACCCCCATAAAATTAAATTAGAACAAAATTGTGATAACTTTCAACAATTAGAGACCTGAGCATAATTTATCCTATATTTTTTGAGCAACCCTTTGTGGGCTGGCTTCCACCTGAGCTCGAGCTCGGGGAAGCATGTGGAAGGTACCTCCATGAGTACTAGATTCTTAGTTCTCAATAAAGCTAAACCATAGATCTAGTTTTTGCGTACAAAAGATGTGAAAAGAGTAAACAAAAAAACTAAAGAAGTCGAATACAAGAAAATGTAAGATGGATTCAACAAGACATCGGAAAAAATACTAAACACAGACAATCATCAAATTGGAGTGTATTTTTTAACTCAAAACAATTTTGAAGTCTATTTCAGCAAATTTTATTAAATAAATAAAAAAAAAGCTGCAACATGAGGTACAAATAAGCTTTAATTTCATCAAATTATTTAATTCTATTACGAAGAGTACAAAACATAAATATTCACAATACAACTCGTTACATCAAATGTATGATTCATTAATAAGTAATCCTCCCAAATCGAACCAATTCCAAATATTTGTCCCAAACATAGACATAATTAAAAATAAAATTAAGCCCCCCAAAATGATAAAATTGTGACTAGTACCCCCATCACTACCTTAATAACATTGACCCTGTCCCATTTGCCGAATTTGTGTAGCCCATGACTAGGGAAGGGCCAAAGCTTGGAGAAGGTGCTGTGATTGGGGTTATTAAATTGTGTAGTACGTTGATGTCGAGCTTTTGTCCGATCACGTAGTGCTGGCCAATACCACAAATATGTCATAATTTTACGGATGTCAAAAAGGTTATTGTATCATTTCCTAATGTTAGAGCTTCGCTTAGAGGGGTTTTTGCAATTCTCAAAATTGAGTTCCATTTACTTTTAAGATGTTATGAACACTGTAACAAAAATCATTACACAATATTGATATATTGTTTTTTTGGATGAGAATTTAAAATATTATGACCTATTGTAAATAATATTTTAGAAAACAAATATAGTATCACAATCAAAATAACAATAAGAGATAAGTGTGTTTTGTGCACTTATTCGAGTCTTTAAACTAAACTTTTATCACTTATTTTATCAATTTTCTACTTAATCTAGTTTGTTAATGCTTTTATTTCAGTTTTGGACCCGTTTGTAAGAAATTGGAAAAGAATTGATGAAAAAACAATAAATTGGAAGATCTATCAGAAGTATGAGAACTCAATTGCATTCAATTGAAAGTTGAAGGACCAAATTAGAGCTATTGGGAAGTTGAAGGACCAAATTGAAGATTATAAAAAGTTGGAGGACTAAAATGACCAAGACCCAAAGCTTAAGGACCAAATTGGAGGCTGTGAAAATTGAAAGGACCAAATTGCGTTGACTTAAAAGAAACAAGTTGGGCGAGCGCCGAGCAACATGTAATACAAACAGAGAGCAAATCAGGCAACCTGGGCGATCGCCTGGGAATGGCCTAAGCGATCGCCTAGGCTATTTATGGCTGGCGAATTTTTATTTTCTTTTTTAAATCATAATACACTTAGATAACTTTTGGCTCACGTTTTTAAGGATTTTTAGGGATGGTTTTGGGCTGTAATTAGGGAACTATATATAGGGACTAAAAACTCATAGTCCTGTGTTGAATTTTTGAGAGAAAAACACTACGCAAAAACATAAACCGGAGATTAATAATTGCTCTTTCACGAATTCAACGAAGATCAAGAACAAGATATCATCTTTCTCGAGTTTTCTTCGTCTCCCAGTGATGAATTCCATATTTTCTTCTCCTTTTTATTTTCTTATTATTAGTATGCTAGGCTAGTTTAATTAGTGTTAGGATTACGATGAAGTTTGTCGTTTAAATTCTTCCATCTTGAGACTTGGTTTTTGACGATTTATTTCAATATAGTTTTGAATAATTAATTTTGATTTATTTGCATCTACAATTATATACGTAGTAATTGTATGATTATTGTGGTTTGTTTTACTATCGAAAGATCGAAAGCATGCTAGACGCTATTTTAATTGTCTTAAAGTCCGATAGGGGATAGAAATATACCGCTATGTTTTATGTGATCTTTAATTATCCACATAGATTTAATACTTTCATTTGTATTCACATTCATCATAGAGATATAGTCGAATTATACATATGAATATGTTTAATTTTATTCGAGAGAAACTGTTAAACAATCTAGGGATATTGATCTTCATAATTGATGTATTTTGTCAAAACCAATAATCACGATAGAGGAATTAACAATTATAAGTGGAGTCGGGATCCTAGTACTTTTCTTTCTTCAAGTTAAAGTAATTTTCATTAATCAAATTTTTAGTTATTTGAATTATCATCATTTAATTGTTTTTAGTTCAAATTTTAGTAGTCTTTAAATACCAATTTTTCAAAGTCAACAGATTCGGTTAAGGTTAATATAATTGCAACTGAATTATCTAAATCCTTGTGGGAATAATACTTGGACTCATAATCCATTTTATTACTTGAGCGATCCGTACACTTGCAGAATATTAAAAACATAAAATCGCTGACAATAAGCACCACAAACTAGAGTTGAAAGAAAAAAAATACTTGAAGTAATAATATCGAGCGTGTTAATTGCTAAATTGAAATATTACACTAGGAATTTCCATCTCGCAACAATACTTAAATATTATTGGGAGTTAATTTCGAAAGGAGAATGTGGAATATCTCAAAAAAGATTAATGTTGTAGCTGTATCAAAATAGAAGAAGAGAAGTGGTCCACAGGGAGGAGAACCTTCGAATGTTCGGCCCAAGTGTGTATAAGCTGTGACCGCATCCGGATTTACCTGGTTAGCGAACCAGGTGAGAAAACCGCTACTCTTCAAGATTAGTCAGGCGAAGCTTGGAACACCCGAGTCATAAAATAAGATTAAAAAAAAATAATAGAAGAAGAGAATCCACAAGCTAACAATTTATATTAAGCTAACAATTTATATTAAACAGCACAAAATAGTAATAATTTTTACAATTAAAAATTAGCTTAGCAGTCAATGAAGTTTTACCATGATAACAATAAAAGACTAATTATATCAATAAATCTGAGGTCGGTTAGATGAAGTTTTTTTCTATCTTTTGATTCAGGCAAATATGGAAATAGAATACATACCTAGTCTGTCTTCGACCCGAAAATCGTTGTTATTGGCCCATATTTGATAATCAAAATTTATGGTCCACCCTTTACCATCTCCTACTATATGATCCGTAGCAAAGACAGTGGCCAGAAACATAAAAGCACAGATAATGACAGCCCATAAGTCATTATTTTCAAATGAATCACTTTTTTCCTCTATGAACTTTTAGCTTTTGCTAAGACAAAAATAAGTAACAAATGATAATTTGCATGGACTATGGTGGGAACCCTATTTATAAGTTTCAGGGTTAAAGGTTTTAGTACATTGGAATCAATTCAAAGGTCGGCATTGCCATGAAGAACAAAGAAAGTAACTTTCTCAAAACCGGCTTTAGGCGACAATTTCATCAAGAAATTTAAACCGGCAAGTTGGCGTAAATTTGAGGAAGTCAAAATTTTGGATTTAAAGTTAATTTTATTTTATAGTCACGATGTTCAGTTGTGGGAAGAATCAATAAGTGTATGGTAAACTTTTGTTTCTAAATTGCTATATATTTCAAAATCAGCATTAGATCGTTTGGTAAACAAAAATAATTTATTGCTTGGTAATAAAAGTATTTTATTACTGTAATTATATAAATTACTAAAATAGACATTAATTATAATAATGTTCTTTTGTATTATTATTATTATCACGAGAAATATTGTAAAATTCATTTTTACTTTTATAACAATATGTAATATTATTACATATTGTTTCAAAACAATGCAATCACCATAATTACTTTAAACTAAAAATAGTACATCTATTAAAATCTCAAAATTTATAAAAATTACAAAATACAAACATAGTCATATAGTATAAAAATTAATTAAATTTAAATTTAAATTTAATTATTTGTGGAGATGCATTATAATTAGAATAATAATAAATTATTAATTAATTATGGTTAAAAATTGTATTTTAATAATAGATAAATAAAAAAGCTAAAAACATAATATAAGAAAGCTATTATTTTGCTGCTTCTCAAAAACAGCTACTAGATGATATAAATTCTTTTATAATCACTTTTTTAAAATTTACCAAATACCTAAAACAACTTCTAATCCAAACGGATTCTAAATAATGATACATTTTTGTTGGTGAAATTTGTGCATTAAGGCTGCGTTTGATTCCCTTTCTTGCCCATGGAAAATGAAAATTTTTTCACCAATTTTCCAGCTTTGGTTTGTTTGATTGGCAAAATTTTCCATGGAAAAGCCATTTTCTCACCTATTTTCCAACTTTTGTTTGATTGCAACTTTTTTTTTCCATGGAAATTTTTTTCAAAGTTTTCCACTTTTGGCCATAATTTCCTTATTTTCAAGGAAAATATTTTCCAGGTGGGATAGGAGAATTTATTTTCCATGAAAAATTTGTTAACCTTTTCCAACCCATTTATTTTCCATGGAACATTTTCCAACCCATATTTTCTTGGTAATTCATTTCTATAGAAAATATTTTCTTTCCACCCAAATTTTCCACTTGCAATCAGACACAGCCTAATTATATTCTGACAATTTAATCACGTGCATGCAAATGAACAAAATGAAGACTTACAGAAATATCGAAAAATGAGAATTAGATTCGATCGAGACAAGAGTTTGACTCTTTTTTTTTAAGACAAAATTCTCCCACACAAGTGCTTACGGTTTTTTGGCACACGTCTCCCAAGATACAACGACCACTTCTCGTAATAGTGGCACTCCAAATTACGAGAACAACGAACCGAATAGTATTTTGTTCTCTCTTTAAATGAAAACTGGACTTGAACTTTATGCTGAAATTATTTCTATACTAAAATGATTTGTGCAAAAGTGTAGAGACATTTTGTTGAAAGTGAAGTTTTATAATTTCTAATCATAAGGGGCCTATTTATAATATCTGAAAAGTTGTGTATCAAAAGACACAATTTTATAAAAAGGCACGTCCAAAAGACATATCTTGTTGAAAAAGCACATATCCAAAAGACATGTCTCTAAGTTGAAAAGATATGACTGTTGAGAAATGACATGTCCGACACGACTTTTCATCCAAACATATTCTAGAATATTTTACAATATTCTAATCACATTTTTCAACAAAATTCGTGTATTTAAATGATTCACTTTCGGCCTTAATTTCTTATTTACCTGAAATTGATTCGAGCAACTAAATATAATATGTTAATCTACTTGCGTAGTAGAACATGTTTGACCTTACAATTTCTGTACTCAACTAGCAGGCTCCGCTTAAATAATTGGTCAAAATTAGTCAAAACCAACATTACTAAACAAATTTCAAACAATCCTCCACATGAATAAAAATTAACGCAAACGACTATGCAGACACTTGAAGATAGTAAAAGCCAAAAGCTATTGCATCAGGATATGTGGCTTCTGTCTTTGAACCTTCCCTAGTAAAATACTATCGGATATACTTGGCTAATCAGTGAACACGATGTCTTGAACTGTTCAACCGTTGGAGTAAATCAAGACAATAATACTCACACAATAACCTCCGTAACACCTTCGGTTCTCACGGTTGCGTTCATTTTGGCCATAAACAACTTTTGGGTTTTACAAATGCTTTAAATAATTCAAGCTTCGAAACATTCTCATAAAAGCGGCCACACTTTACACTTACATAGGTGATCTCCTATTATGAGCATTCTGTCATACTCCACTTGATTTATCCAAGCTATAAGAATCATTAAAAGTTATTACTTAACCTAATACATATACATAGGTGATCTCAATTGCTTAACTGAATCTTCATAATTTAGCTGTCCCATTGAACCAAGATTTTGGGATCTCCTATCAACAAGGTTGGGTTACCATTATAAAGACTCATGCGTAGTAGGCTTTTAATCCCATTTCACTCGATACGTAGTATACTTGATCTCTTGATAAATTTTTAGTAATTGGATCCGCAATATTCTCCTTTGACTTTATATAAACAATAGAAGTTACACAATTTGAGATCAACTGCTTTATGGTATTATGTCTTTGACGTATATGCTGAGACTTACCATTATATATACTATTGGTGCTCTTTCGATAGTCAACTGACTATCACAATGCTTACTATATTGCAAGCAATGGCTTAGGCCAACACAGAATGTCCAATAAGAAATTTCAAAGCCGTTCTGCTTTCTTTCTAGCTTTATTTAAAACTATGAACTCAGATTTTATCATGAATCGGGCAATACACGTTGCTTTTATGACTTTTAAGAAATTTTGAATAGATTATACTTCCTTCTTGCTTAATTTAAAATTCAAAAATTCAGATTCTATCACGATCTTCCAATATTCAAATTATTTGGATGATTTCCAATAAATAAATGTACTCTCAATAGTAAAACATATTTACTAGTAGATTTTGATTCTCTTACATTGGATATTCAATTTACAACAATGTACGATTTTCAAGTTTAACAAGGGATTCATCACAGTGCAATTCTCCATTTTAATGTTGTTTCAATATTTCAATATTATAGTTTGGAGACAACAACACTATTTCCCACAAATATTGAGTTAAATTTGACTTTAAGTTGAAGGTATAATACAAACAACAATCCTACCCCCACAATTCTGGGTAGAATTGTGCTTAGATACATAATTTCATCAATATCATAAAGTACAATCATTCCATTCATATTAACAAATACATTGGCTAAGTACCCCTTGCTCATGTAAAAATAGCAATCTCTCAAGAAATCTCATTGTCACTACAAACGTGTCGAGTATTATGTTGATAAATCATTCTCTCAGGTTGTCCACCATATTGACTTTGAACACCACCATTGAGAGCATTGGATCTAACATCCTATTAGACAATTTGTCTTCCTCAATTAGAGAATCTTTATGCTAGAACCTTGTTACATTCAACATAATGAGATATAAAATCAATTTCTGTTGCTATCTCTTTAAGTTTACTCCATAATTTTTTTTTTTGATTTCTTTCCATGAATATTAACAAGTAGTACATCATAAGTAAATGATGATGTCATTGATAATCAATTTTGTATCACATAACATGCACGGTTTTTTAAAATAAAATATTGTATGTAATACGTGAATAAAATTCAGTATTCAGAATACAATTTTAATTTATGCACATTATTACATAATTCCAAAATTATGATCAATTTCAAAAACAAGATTACTGCATTTAATACTCAAAAACCAAATTTAAACAAGATTGTAATACCGATTCATGATAAGCGCGTTTTATGCACTTATTTTGGCCTTTTAATTAATCATTTATGTCGTCAAATAGTTGATTTTCTACTTAATCTAGTTTATTATTGTTTTATTTCAGTTTTGGACTTGTTGGTGAACAATTGGAGAAGTTTGGGCAAAAAGAGCAATGATTTAGAAGATATCTCATAAGTTCGAGGACTCAATTGCACTCAACCCAAAGTTGAGGGACCAAACTGGAGATAATGTAAAGTTGAAGGACCAAATTTGATGTTATAAAAAGTTAGAGGACTGAAATGACCAAGACCCAAAGTTGAAGGACCAATGTGGGGACTGTTGAAACAAAAAGGACCGGATTGCAAATTAACATAAATTACAAGCTGGGCACTCACCCAGATTTGTGCTGGGCGAGCGTCCAGCACTTGGAGAAGGGAGCAGAGAGCAAACACGGCTGCCTGGGCGATCGCCCGGGAATAGCCTGGGCGATCGCCCAGGCCATTTTCGGCTGCAGATTTTGTTTGTATTTTCTTTCCTTTTTTGAGTCCCAATTCCACTAGGAAACGTTTTGGACGATTTTTTTAGGTCTTCTTGGGATATTTTGGGGCACAACTAGGGTATTATATATAGGAGATACATTCTCATAACAAGGGGAGGATTTTTGGGAGCCGAATCAAAGGAAGACGGAAGAAAACAAGAGAAGACAACTGACTGACAATCAAGAGTTTTTGAAGATTTCTTCTCCTTCAATCTATGCCGGGTTCTATCAATTCTTGTATTTTTAATTTCATCATGTTCTTCTAATTTTCTTTAGACAAGGTAGACGATGAAACCTTGTTTTAATTAAGTAATTATTTCATCATTCGTTTAATTCCTTTTTAGGGTTTTAACGTTCATGGTTCGTTCTTAACTAGATTAATTAAATATAATTTCTTTCATCTTAAATATCATGTATTTTTGATAGTTAGATATTGGTTTAATTAATCCATGCTTGATGCTTAAATAGATTCTATTAATTTCTTTTGATTTTTCATCTTCTTTTATTCGTATTGGGATACATGGAATGCTTAGGTAATCTTTGATTCTTTGTCTTCTTTCAATAGAATTTGATCTGAAAAATGCTTAAGTGATTTATGTTTGAAGTATAAGGGGAGCCTATATTTGATTTTCTGATTTTAGACTTAATTGATAAATCTTTAGGGACGACAATAGATTGATTTCGTATTGTCGTGTGTTTGTGAGAATTGATGAATAATTGGATGATTGCTAAGTTAGACAATGGTGGATTCCGAAACTTTGGTATTTTACTCAACTTGAATTATCAATTCATCTTTTTATCATATTTCTTTAGTCTTTTAGTTAAACAATTTCAACAACAAAACTCTTCAATTCAACTAGCCTAGAATAACAGTTAATTTGGATTAAATTACACCTTCCTCATAGCAGTCTCTGTGGGATCGACCTCGTTTTTACTTATCTATATTCCAATAGATTCGTACACTTGCGAGTTAATTAAAATTTGACATCAAGTTTTTGGCGCCGTTGCCGGGGGCTGCGTCTGAAGGTTAATTTAATTTTAGTTAATTTTATTCTTGACTAGTTATAATTTAGGATTTTATCTATTTATTTTTTATTTTTTTATTTTTTAATTTTTAAAAAAAAAATTTAAAAAAATTCAAAAATTTTCATTGTGCATGCTTGGTCGTAGATCTCTAGAACTTAAGCTAGAACATCTAGATAGTGAAATTGAAAGGATTTTTCACCAACAAAAACAAGCCACTAATCTAGATAAAATTGAAGGAACCGAAGCAATAGTAGCTATGGAGGATGAAATTGAGGAGAGACCTTTCAGGGACTATTTTAGTCCATTAGCTAATTTGAGCACCTCATGCATACAATACCCTCAGGTCACTGCTAGGAATTTTGAGCTTAAATCGAGTGTGCTTAACTGTCTCCCATCTTTCTATGGTTTAGATAGTGAAGAACCTTATAATCATTTGATTGACTTCTATGCTGTATGTGAAACATTCAAATATGAGAATGTGTCTCCTGATAATGTTAGTTAAACTTCGTCTATTTCCCTTTTCTCTGAAAGATAGATCTAGATCTTGGTTTAATACATTGCCTGCAAATAGTATTACTTCTTGGGAACAAATGGTTGCTAAATTTTTGAATAAATACTTTCCTGTTCACAAAACTAATGCTATTCGCAGGGAAATTTCAGAGTTTGTGCAAAGAGACGATGAGCCATTCTATGAAACTTGGGAGAGATTCAACGGGCTTCTCATGAAGTGTCCACATCATGGGTATGAAAAATGGCATTTATGCCAATACTTTTTGGAGGGCTTGCTATCGCATATTCAAGAATGGTTGATGGCCACAAGCGGGGGAGAGCTTATGTCTAAAAATGCTACAGAGATCTGGAGCTTCTTTCAAAAGCAAGCTGACAATTCACAACAGCGGAGTCGCTCCTCTAGAACTGAACCAAAGAAGAGGGGGATTTATGAGATTCGCAGCAGTGAACCTAGCTCAGAAATCAAAGAAGTGAAATGCATGATAGAAGACATTTCTCGCAAGTTGACCTCATTGACAGCCAATAGTCCTACAGAGCCAGAAGCATGTACTGATCAAGCTAATGCCCTCAACATGATGAGGAAACAGCCTTACAATCCGTATTCAAACACATACAACCCAGGATGGAGGGACCATTCCAATTTTTCTTGGTCACAAGGTGTTCAACAGGATAGTACGGCAGGTCAAGCCCCCCAGCAGGCTGCTCAACAATTCAATCACAATTTTTCACAGCCAAAACCATGGGAGGAAGCAATTCATAACTTGACAAAAGCTACACAAGCTGCATTAGAGCATCAGAATCACACAATTACTGAGTTTAAGAATGAAGTACGCGCCAGACAGAACTCTCAGGCACAATCCATCTCCAATCTTGAAAACATGATGGGACAACTTGCTTCATCAGTCCAACAGTTGGCAACAACCATTGAGAAAAGAAAGTTTCCTAGTCAGCCATTTCCTAATCCTAAAGGAGTGCAACATGAAGAGGCTAAATCAATCATGACTTTGCGACGTGGAAAACTGTTTGACAACAAAGTGGACATCTCAAAGCAAACCACTTCTCAACCACTTTCTCCAGGTACTGTTCCAACTGATGATTCAATCCAAGAAGCTCCCAAAGAGGACAATGAGCCATCTTACATTCCAAAAGCCCCATATCCTCAGAGGCTCACAAAGGTAAAGCAAGGTAATTCTATCAATGATATGATGGAAATCTTCAAGCATGTAAGTGTGAATATTCCATTACTTGATGCTATTAAACAAGTACCTGCCTATGCTAAATTCTTGAAAGATCTATGTACAACAAAGAGACAACTACATATGCGCAAAAAGGCATTTTTAACTGAACACGTTAGCTCTATAATTCAAAGCAACACTCCTCCGAAATTTAAAGATCCAGGTTGTCTTACTATCTCATGCATCTTAGGAAACCATAAAATTGAGAAAGCTTTGCTAGATTTAGGAGCTAGTGTTAATCTTCTTCCCTATTCTGTGTATATGCAACTTGGACTAGGCGAGTTAAAACCAACATCTATGATTTTACAACTTGCTGATAGATCTATGAAAGTACCCCGAGGAATTGTAGAGGATGTTTTGATACAGGTTGACAAGTTTTATTTTCCTGTTGATTTTGTTGTACTTGATACTCAACCAGTACGAGACTCTACAAAACATATTCCTGTAATTTTTGGTCGTCATTTTCTGACAACATCTAATGCTATCATTAATTGCAGGAATGGAGTTATGCAACTATCCTTTGGCAACATGACAGTAGAACTGAATATTTTTAATGTCAACAGGCTACCACATGATAATGAGGATGTTGCTGATGTGGACATGATAGAAGCATTAGATGATGATTGTCTTGCTTATACTAATTGTGATGTTGCGTTAAACATGTGCTTAACTCATTTGGGTTCTTATTTTGATGTTGATAGTGGTATAGAAGAGGTGAATATTTTGTTTGGATCTGCACCTGTCATGGGTACAACTGAATGGAACCAGACAATTGAACCACTTCCAACGAGTGCCAAAGTCAATAGGTGCAAGCAAAGCAGGTCTTCCAAAGCATTATTCAGAGTGCCGTAAGGCAATCAGACAATAAGTCAAGCTAATGACTATAAATAAGCGCTTAATGGGAGGCAACCCATTTTCTTACCCTTTTATTTACTTGCTTTATATGTAGTAGTTTTAGATAGTTTAAATAATTTATTAGTTTTTATTTTATTTATTGCACTTATTAGGCCCCACCATGTCAAGCGCAGGATATCCTACTTGTGCAAGCCGCTTGGACTATATTTAGACAACCATCTTTTGACCAAGGGTCCCGGCACTACTTCTGAGTCCACTACATACTAGGCAGATCCTTCTTATCCACATCCATCCCTGGGGAGTAACTGATCTTTTCCCTCCTACTCTGTGCTTTATGTTATTCTTACATTGAGGACAATGTAAGATTTTTGTTTGGGGGTGGGTTATAAAGTATCATGTTACTTTAGTACTTTTGAATTTGCTTATCACTCTTGTCTCTATAACTGAAATACTTTTTGAAAAAAAAAAAAAAAAAAATTTCTAGTTACTGTTGCATATCTTGCCGCCAATGATGATATATGTTCAAAATTGAGTACATTTTTAGTAGACTATTAGACAACACTTGAACTCGTTCTTTTATCTGTATACTTATCCATGTTAGACCTGATTATGGAAGCACATAGCCACTATTGACTTATCGTTTATTGGAGACATGACTTGAGTGTTTGTGTTGATATTATTGACTGAGTATCATGATAAAAATTCCGTTCCTACATTCTTAGAGCTAGTGACTAAACTGTTTTGAGAACAGTTTGGGGGTGTTAAAGTTACTACTTTTGTTCTAAAACTTTTGATGGTTTGGGTTTTCTAGATCTCATCTTTGGTTGAATAGGTTATAGTCAAGGAATCTCAACTGAGCACTACTCGCAGCTGATAAATTTAAATAAAATATCTGACTCGAGCAATTAAGCCTGTAAGGGTATCTTAAAATCTGGTGCCCTATGGTCATCTGACTTGGGAGTCATCGGCCCAAAGCTCGCTACATGAGTCCTGTATCTAAAACAAGAAAAAGAAAAGAGAGCGACATTTATAAATTTACATCTTCACTCCTCTATTAGCCTGTGGGACTTGAGCAATTAAGTCTGCTAGGGTATTTTCAAACCTGGTGCCCTATGGTCATCTGACTTGGGAGTCATCGACCCAAAGCTCGCTACAAGGGTCACACAGAAAGCTAGTGAAAGAGAAGTATTGCACAGGATGTAAGACTATTAACAGGAGTTAAATAAAAAAAAAAGTAGAAGTGCTCAGGAAGGATTGCTAGATTAGAACCTTAGAGACTGAAGATGAGAATTTAGAAACCTCTCACCATCCTAATTCTCAGAATACAAGTGCTAAGTTTTACCACTTTTGTTGAAAAGAAAGAGCATTGTGGTGATCAATAGAAACCAACTTCGCTAGAACACCTCGGGATTTGAGAGAAAAGCTTTAGAAGTGTGATAACTTACGAGAGGTGTAAGGAATAAATGACTACAAAGGGTTCGGGATTGCTAAAATGTCAACAACACAATATTGGTCATGGTCTAATACGTGTATAAGTTTAATTTTTGGCTATTCACACACTCACACGAGGTCGAGCATCGTATAAGTGAAAATTTTTGTGCTGTTGTTTAATATCCTTTTAATAGTGTTGCTTTATTTTGAACTTGAGGCATATGGTAAGGAGTTTAACATTGACTAATTTTCCATGATTCTGTTAGCGTAGTTTTAATTTATATTTTTGTTTTGTTTTTGTTCGAGGACGAACAAAGGTTTAGTTTGGGGGTGATTGATAAGTGCGTTTTATGCACTTATTTTGGCCTTTTAATTAATCATTTATGTCGTCAAATAGTTGCTTTTCTACTTAATCTAGTTTATTATTGTTTTATTTCAGTTTTGGACTTGTTGGTGAACAATTGGAGAAGTTTGGGTAAAAAGAGCAATGATTTAGAAGATATCTCATAAGTTCGAGGACTCAATTGCACTCAACCCAAAGTTGAGGGACCAAACTGGAGATAATGTAAAGTTGAAGGACCAAATTGATGTTATAAAAAGTTAGAGGACTGAAATGACCAAGACCCAAAGTTGAAGGACCAATGTGGAGACTGTTGAAACAAAAAGGACCGGATTGCAAATTAACATAAATTACAAGCTGGGCACTCGCCCAGATTTGTGCTGGGCACTTGGAGAAGAGAGTAGAGAGTAAACACGGCTGCCTGGGCGATCGCCCGGGAATAGCCTGGGCGATCGCCCACGCCATTTTCGGCTGCAGATTTTGTTTTTATTTTCTTTCCTTTTTTGAGTCCCAATTCCACTAGGAAACGTTTTGGACGATTTTTTTAGGTCTTCTTGGGATATTTTGGGGCACAACTAGGGTATTATATATAGGAGATACATTCTCATAACAAGGGGAGGATTTTTGGGAGCCGAATCAAGGGAAGACGGAAGAAAACAAGAGAAGACAACTGACTGACAATCAAGAGTTTTTGAAGATTTCTTCTCCTTCAATCTATGCCGGGTTCTATCAATTCTTGTATTTTTAATTTCATCATGTTCTTCTAATTTTCTTTAGCCAAGGTAGACGATGAAACCTTGTTTTAATAAAGTAATTATTTCATCATTCGTTTAATTCCTTTTTAGGGTTTTAACGTTCATGGTTCGTTCTTAACTAGATTAATTAATTATAATTTCTTTCATCTTAAATATCATGTATTTTTGATAGTTAGATATTGGTTTAATTAATCCATACTTGATGCTTAAATAGATTCTATTAATTTCTTTTGATTTTTCATCTTCTTTTATTCGTATTGGGATACATGGAATGCTTAGGTAATCTTTGATTCTTTGTCTTCTTTCAATAGAATTTGATCTGAAAAATGCTTAAGTGATTTATGTTTGAAGTATAAGGAGAGCCTATATTTGATTTTCTGCTTTTGGACTTAATTGATAAATCTTTAGGGACGACAATAGATTGCTTTCGTATTGTCGTGTGTTTGTGAGAATTGATGAATAATTGGATGATTGCTAAGTTAGACAATGGTGGATTCCGAAACCTTGGTATTTTACTCAACTTGAATTATCAATTCATCTTTTTATCATATTTCTTTAGTCTTTTAGTTAAACAATTTCAACAACAAAACTCTTCAATTCAACTAGCCTAGAATAACAGTTAATTTGGATTAAATTATACCTTCCTCATAGCAGTCTCTGTGGGATCGACCTCGTTTTTACTTATCTATATTCCAATAGATTCGTACACTTGCGAGTTAATTAAAATTTGACATCAATTCATTTTGTGAAATACAATATAAAATGCATAAAAAAATTTCGTCTTAAGATTGTAGGTTAAATTGGTGCATTAATTATATTCTGACAATTTAATCACGTACATACAAACGAGCAACATGACAACTTACAAAAATGTCGAGAAATGAGAATTAGATTTGGTTGAGGTAAGAGTTTGACTCTTTCTCCTTAAGACGAAATTGCCCCGTACAGGTGCTTGAGGTTTCTCGGCACTCGTCTCCCAAGATACAACGACCACTTCTCATAATAGTAACACTCCAAATAATGAGAACATTGAACCGAATAGTATTTTGTTATCTCTTTAAACAAAAACTGAACTTGAACTTTATGCCGAAATTATTTCTATAATAAAATAATTTGTGCAAAAGTGTAGAGACATATGATTCAAAGTGAAATTTTATAATTTCTAATCATAAGGGGCCTATTTATAATATCTGAAAAATTGTGTATCAAAAAACATAACTTTATAAAATGGCACGTCCAAACGACATTCACTGTATCATCAGAGGTGGATGACCTTGGTCTATTTAGGCCACCCTTCGGCACATCAGACATCTCCTTGCCTTCGATCGATACTATTTCTCATATTTATCGCGAGGACAACCAAATGACTGATTTACTTGCTTCAGAGGGTTGAGATCGTCGTTACTATTTCGAGTACAGTGCGCAGGATTTACCGCGACGTTACTGTAGCTTAGTTCAGATTGATAGACACGGGCTTCCTACAGTTAGAGGTCTATAGAATTTTTTAAGACTATTTATTTAGGAAGTATTTCCTTATTTTTTTTTATTGTTTTATTATTCATTCATTTATTTGGTTGCTTTATCTTTTATGATTGGAGGTCGGGTTTTATGCCCCATCTCCCATGTTTTTTTTTTTATGAGTTCTTTGTATATGGTTGGGGTATCCAAACTCTCTCACATCTTTTCGTGGTGGAGGCCTGACAATCACACAGGGGGATGTAATGGTGTGTTGAATAGAAAAAAAAAGACATGTCTTGTGGAAAAAGCACATGTCCAAAAGATATATTTCTAAGTTGAAAAAATGTAACTGTTAAAAAATGATATGTTAAAAAAGATACGATTTTTTATCCAAACGGATTCTAAAATATTTCGCAATATTTTAATACAAAAGGGTTCTTGTATTGAAATGATTATTTTGACCACTAGAATTTTCATTCCTAGGCTAACGGTTTGCCAGGTTTTGTTCATGTACTTCCTTCTTTCATTTTAGTGTATTTTGGGAAAGTTTTAATGTGGTAATGCTATTTCAATGTAATTCTGTTGCATCTTCTGTGATTTTGGGTAATTATATTCACATTACCGTTTTAATTATAATAAAAAGTCTTCAACTTTTAATATTTTGACACTTGTCTTTACCTTTTTTGGTCGTATTTTTATCATTAACTTTCAATAATTTTTAATCTTGTTTCTGATAACAATTTTTGTCCAAATATTCTACTAATGTGTATTGAAATGAGGGACAAATATTTTATCAAACTTTTGCATTTATTGTTTATCTTGCTTATTTAAAAAGTACGAGAGGCCAAAAAAAAAAAAAATTTACACCCTTCTAATTAATTTTTGGAAAGAAACTATCATAAAAAATAAAGATAATATGTGGAAATTAATAGGTGGATGATGAGAACGTGATAAAAATAATTGAGTACATAAATGTAAAAATAGTAATAATTTGAAATCTTTGTTGCAATTAAAATATAGCGTGGTTAACAAAAGATATGATGTGAATATAACCATCCTTAAAAATTTCTTATTTTTCACTAATTTTTTCTTTCTCGATTTTGTGTTTAATTGCGGGTTGTTTTGAATTTGTACCTTTTTTCAATGTTACTAATTTATGAAAATATTGGCACTAATCTTTCAAAAAGTTTATCGCTGGTCTCTAAGAAAATATATTTGTGTTCAACGTGTTTAGTTTTTTCTCTCTGTGGTATGCTTTTTTGCTACATACATAATTGAGCCCAACTTTTCACATTCTAGAATTAATTTAAATAAAATGATTTACAGAAAACTACAGACTGCAAGAGGAGAGAAAACCAAGTGGGAAGAGGCTTTGAAAGTTCTTATGCTAACTTACGTAGAGTGGTTCCCATCCTGCTGAAAAATGTTCTTCCTTGTTCTTAGTGCATGTTTGATAGTGTTGAAATTATTTTTTAAGTACTTATAAGTTATAAGTCCTATAAATGTGTAAATAATAAGTGAGTCTTACAAAATGTGTGGATAAAAAATATGTTTTATCAATTAAAATTTTAATTTAAGCTTAAACAATTATGTTGGTTTACTAAATTTAGTGGTTGTACAATCAGTCCAACTGCATTGCTAAATGCAAGCACTATTTTACCATACTATAAATGTCGCTCATTATTGCGGCGATGAACTCGTGTGCACGAGCACGTGACATGTGAAAAGAGTAAACAAAAAAACTAAAAAAGACAAATACAAACAAAATGAGAGATGGGTTCAACAAGATGTCCAAAAAAGACTAAACACAAACAATTATCAAATTAGAGTAGTGTATTTTTCAATAGAAAACGAATTTGAAATCTATTTCAGCAAATTTTGTTTTAAAAAAATAAAAAAGACTGCAACAATATGGCCACAAATAAGCTTTAATTTCATAGAATTACTTTAATCAAATGTATGATTCATTAATAAGTAATCCTCCCAAATCAAACCAATTCCAAATATTTGTCCTAAACATAGACAAATATTTAAAATTAAGCCCCCCAAAATGATAAAATTGTTACTAATACCCCCATCGCTGCCTTAATAACATTGATACTGATCCCATTTGCCGAACTTGTGTAGCCCATGACTTGGGAGGGGACAAAGCTTGGAGAAGGTGCAGTGACTGGGGCTATTGAACTGGGTTGTACATTGATCGCGAGCTTTTGTCCGATCATGCAGTGTTGGCCGACGCCACAAATATACCACTTCTTCCCGAACGTCAAAAGAGTTATTGTGTCATTTCCTGAAGTTAGGGCTCCACCCAAAGGGGGTTTTGTACAATTCTGAAATTGAGTTCCATTTACTTTTAAGACGCTATGAAGTCCTGTTGGGTATTGAAACACTGTAACAAAAATCATTTAACAATATTAATATATTTTTTATGAGAATTTAAGATATTACAACTTATTCTACACTATATTATTGAAAATAAATTATGGCGTGTAATTGAAATATGGTATCACAATCAAAACAATAGTAAACATCACAAACTAGAGTTGAAAGAAAAAATACTTAGAGAAGTTATAATATCGAACATATTAATTGCTATATTGAAATATTGTACGAGGAATTTCCGTCTCGTAACATATTTTTAATATTTTGAGAGTTAACTTGAAAAGGAGAAGGATACCTAATCTGTCTCCGACCCGAAAATCTTTGTTTTTTGCCCATGCTTGATAATCAAAATTTATAGTCCACCCTTTACCATCACCTACTATATGATCCGTAGAAGAGACAGTGGCCAGAAACATGAGAGCACAAACAATGACTGCCCCATAAGCCATTATTTTCAAATTAATCACTTTTTTCCCCTATGAACTTTTAACTTTTGCTAAGAGAAAAATAAGTAACAAATGATAATTTGCATTTGTATGGACTATGGAGGGAACCCTATTTATAAGTTTCAGGGTTAAAGGTCTTAGTACATTGGAATCAATTCAAAGGTCGGCTTTTACCAAGAAGAACAAAGAAAGTCCCTTTCTCAAAACCGGCCTTAGGCGACAATTTCATCAAGAAATGTAAACCGGCAAGCTGGGGTAAATTTGAGGAATTAAAAAATTTGGATTTAAAGTTAATTTTGTTTTATAATCATGATGTTTTATATGTTCAACTGTGGGAAGAATCAATAATTGTATGGTGGTAAGTTCTTGTTTATAAATTGTTGTATGTTTCAAAATCAACATTTGAACGTTTGGTTAACAAAATTGATTTATTGCTTGGTAAATAAAAGTGATTTATTAATGTAACTATTTAAAATTACTAAAATGGACATTGATTATAATAATGTTCTTTTATATTATTATTATCATGAGTAATATTGTAAAATTCATTTTTACTCTTATAACATATTGTTTCAAGACAATGCAATCACTATAATTATTTTAAAATCTATTAAAATCTCAAAATTTATAAAAATTACAAAATAAAAATATAGTCATATAGTATAAAAATCAATTAAATTTAAATTTAATTATTTATGGAGATGTATTATAATTAGAATAATAATAAACTTGACATAAAATGAATTACTTTAATTAATTAGGGTAAAAGTTTGTATTTTAATAATAGATAAGTTAAGAAGTTAAAAACATAAACTAAGAAGCTACTATTTTGCTGCTTCTTAAAAACTGCTGTCAAATGATACAAATTTTTTTATAATCACTTTTTAAATTTACCAAATACTTAAAACAACTTTTGAACCCAAACAAATTCTAAATAGTGCTACGTATTTGCATTATCCGTTTTATCCACACCTTATCACGTATTTGAAGCTTTATTGAACTAAATCAATTAATACCAAAGGGATCTTGTATTGAAATGACTATGTTGACCCCTAGAATTTTCATTCCTAACGGTTTGCCAGGTTTTGTTCATCTTCTTCCTTCTTTCTTTAAATGAACAATTCTTTGGATAATTTGTCAGTAAATAATTTGCATTTTAAATATTAAGTTTTATGTAACACGTACCTAATTTTTCATTTTTACATGATAATATTTTCCTTTATCTACAAATAAATAATTTTCAAAACCATATTAAAATACGAAATAGAAAATTTATGATAAAAATAATATAAATGTAATAATCAAAACAGTATTAAAAACTATATTACAAGTACACTACGTGCATTGCATGGGTTTAAAACTATTACGTCATCTACCACATTAAAAGTTTCCCAAAATACACTAAGGGTGTGTTTGATTTGCACATTTTCTATGGAAAATGTCCAATCCATGGAAAATGTTGTCAAATCCAAAAATTTTCTTTTCCACATTTATTGTTTGATTGCACATGGAAAATAATTTTGATTTTCAATGTATAAGCATTTAAAGCACAATTTTTCCAACTTTCTTGGAAAACAATTTCTCACCTATTTGGTAGATTGTATTTTCCATGGAAGATGGAAAATTTTTTCATTTTCCACCATTTTCCATGTTAACCAATCAAACACACCCTAAGAGTCCGTTTGATTGCACTATTTTCCATGGAAAATGTCACATCCGAGGAAAATATTTTCCTACTTTGGCTGTTTGATACAAGGCGGGAAAGGAAATGAATTCTAAGGTACAACCACTTTAAGCTTGTTTTTGGCCAATTCCATGAAAAATATTTTCTTTGGGGGGGTTTATTTTCTAATTTACATTGAAATTATTTTCTTTTCTACATTCCTCCAATCAAACACATCCAACCGTTTGATTGCACAATTTTCTATGGAAAATGTCACATCCGAAGAAAATAATGTCACATCACAAGAAAATATTTTCCTACTTTGACTGTTTGATACAATATAGAAAAAGAAAATGTTTTATAGGGTACAATCACTTGAAGCATGAATTTGACCATTTTGGTGGAAAATATTTTCTCACCATTTTGGTGGTTTTTATTTTTCTTTTTACATGAATTTTTTTTTCTTTTCCACAATTTCCATTCAAACACTCCCTAGTGACAAATAATATGTTTACAAAAGTTGTATTGACATATTCAAATCCCACAAAGTATATCATATATATATTATAATTGAATTGTTCTCTTCATAAGGAAGAAAATAAAATAACATGGAGTTTTACGAATTAATCTACTACTATAATATGTTGAAAGAACGTGACGAAATTAATTTAATTAAAATGATTTACAGAAATTACATACTGCAAGACGAGAGAAAACCAAGTGAGAGTGGTTCCCATTCTGCTGAAAAATGTTTCTCATTGTGTGCATGTTTGGTAGTGCTGAAATTATTTTTTAAGTGCTTATAAATTGTGAATTCTATAAATGTGTGATAATAAGCGAGTATTAAGTTGTGAATCCTACAAAATATATAAATAAAAAATATGTTTAACAAATTAAAATTATAGTTTAAACTTGATCAATTATGGTGATTTACTAAATTTAGTGGTTGTACAATCAGTCCAACTACATTGCTAAATGCAAGCACTATTTTACCATACTGTAAATGTCTCGATTTATTCCAAAAAAAAAAAAAAAATATCCACTAAGGTCACACAACATTAACACTCGCTCATTATTGTGGCGATGAACTCATGTGCACGAGCACGTGACATGTGAAAAGAGTAAACAAAAAAACTAAAAAAGACAAATACAAATAAAATGAGAGATGGGTTCAACAAGATGTCCAAAAAAGACTAAACACAAACAATTATCAAATTAGAGTAGTGTATTTTTCAACTGAAAACGAATTTGAAATCTATTTCAGCAAATTTTGTTTTAAAAAAATAAAAAAGACTGCAACAATATGGCCACAAATAAGCTTTAATTTCATAGAATTACTTAATTAAATGTATGATTCATTAATAAGTAATCCTCCCAAATCGAACCAATTCTAAATATTTGTCCTAAACATAGACAAATATTTAAAACTAAGCCCCCCAAAATGAGAAAATTGTTACTAATACCCCCATCGCTGCCTTAATAACATTGATACTGATCCCATTTGCCGAACTTGTGTAGCCCATGACTTGGGAGGGGACAAAGCTTGGAGAAGGTGCAGTGACTGGGGCTATTGAACTGGGTTGTACATTGATCGCGAGCTTTTGTCCGATCATGCAGTGTTGGCCGACGCCACAAATATACCACTTCTTCCCGAACGTCAAAAGGGTTATTGTGTCATTTCCTGAAGTTAGAGCTCCACCCAAAGGGGGTTTTGTACAATTCTGAAATTGAGTTCCATTTACTTTTAAGACGCTATGAAGTCCTGTTGGGTATTGGAACACTGTAACAAAAATCATTTCACAATATTAGTATATTTTTATGAGAATTTAAGATATTTCAACTTATTCTACACAATATTATCGAAAATAAATTATGGCGTGTAATTGAAATGAAAATGATCTCCTGCCCCCATGGGAGCAGGATATACCACCCACCTACTGAGGTGTCAGCAGGTAGGTGACTTATGGGGGGGCAGGAGATCACCATTGGTAATTGAAATATGGTATCACAATCAAAACAATACTAAGCACCACAAACTAGAGTTGAAAGAAAAAATACTTAGAGAAGTTATAATATTGAACATATTAATTGCTAAATTGAAATATTGTACGAGGAATTTCCGTCTCGTAACATATTTTAAATATTTTGGGAGTTAACTTGAAAAGGAGAAGGATACCTAATCTATCTCCGACCCGAAAATCTTTGTTTTTTGCCCATGCTTGATAATCAAAATTTGTGGTCCACCCTTTACCATCTCCTACTATATGATCCGTAGAAGAGACAGTGGCCAGAAACATAAGAGCACAAACAATGACTGCCCCATAAGCCATTATTTTCAAATTAATCACTTTTTTCCCCTTTGAACTTTTAGCTTTTGCTAAGACAAAAATAAGTAACAAATGATAATTTGCATTTGTATGGACTATGGAGGGAACCCTATTTATAAGTTTCAGGGTTAAAGGTTTTAGCACATTGGAATCAATTCAAAGGTCGGCTTCGGCATGAAGAACAAGAAAGTCACTTTCTCAAAACCGGCTTTGGGCGACATTTTCATCAAGAAATGTAAACCGGCAAGTTGGGGGTAAATTTGAAGAATTCAAAATTTTGGATTTAAAGTTAATTTTGTTTTATAATCATGATGTTTACTCTCGTTATAATTTCTTATTCATTTATATTAATATATTGTACAATTTTCATAAATAGACAATAATAAAATTGAACACTTAACTTTTGTATATTGTGATAGTATATTGAACTAGTTCATTTAATTTTTAGTACACAATTGAAAAAATTTAAGAACTCGAAAAACTCAAAAAACAAACTCCTTAATTTATATGGCAAATTACATAGACACTCTTTCACTTTTCGACACACTCTTCACATTTAGACAATTACAACAACCTCCTTGTGAGAAATATAAACGTAATTATATTTACATTATAGTTTTTATTTGCTGCATTATATTTTAATTGCTTTTAAGGCCTCCAATCTTTGTTTATTATATCACTTTTGTTCTCAACTTTTTTTTTTCCACATTCTTATCTTCATTTTTTTTCCTATTAATTAGCACACATTGTCTCTGACAATGGTTTATGTCCAAAAAATATGTTGGAAGAGCGTAAAACGACTTATTTACTTATTATATTTTTAAAAAATAATAAATATAAAAGTGTGATAAAATATTTTTTCTTCATTTCAAAACACACAAATATAATATTTTTTCCTCACCTTATCATCTATTTGTAGCTTTATTGAATTGAATCAATTAATACCAAAGTGATCTTGTATTGAAATGACTATGTTGATCCCTAGTTTTCATACCAGGTTTTGTTCATCTTCTTCCTTCTTTCTTTTTTTAGTGTATTTTGAGAAAAGGTTTAATCTGGTAATGCTATTTCTATGTAAATATGTGTTTCATCTTCAGTGATTTAAAACCTTTTTATTATTCACTAATTTTTCCCTTTCTCGATTTTGTGTTTAACTGCGGCTTGTTTTGAAGTTGTACGTGTTTTCAATGTTACTAATTTCTGAAAATATTGTCAATAATCTTTCGAAAATTTTATTGCTGGTCTCTAAGAAAAATATATTTTTGTTCAACGTGTTTTAATTTTTTTTTCCCATTATTTTGTGGTATGCTTTTTGCTACATCTATTTTTTTATAACTTGCTATTTTGCCCTCTTTTCGGTTAACATGTATTTAAAAATTGTTATTTTGTTAAAAACTACTAATGAAACAAGTCATGATTATTAGGATGTTTTAAGTATTAGTTAGGAATGTTAGAAATGAGTTGTTTATAAATTGATTTAACCAATTTTTGACTAAATATTTGGGTGAGTTTCAATAACTGATTATTATAAATTTATAGTTGAATGCATTCTACTTCGTTAGTAGATGCTCGTGGTACATTTGGTTTCACAAAACTATTTCCAAATAAATGAGAAATTAGTATCAAAAGTTGATACTTTGAAAGTGGAAATTGGATGTTGTAGCAAGTTGGGAAGTGTATCCCGCATCGAAAGATGATATGATTTTGAACTAATTAATATACCTCTTGTTTGGATTCTGGTTTGGGCTCCAATGAGCACCGCAAGTCTTTAGAGGAGAGGAGGCTTAGATGCTATCGAGTTTGGTTCAAAGCCCACACGCGCGCCGCTCCCGCCTCCCGCCTCCCGTCGTGGATCGTGTTTTGTGTTTTGTGTTTTGACTAGTATATTCTTTTTAGACAAAATAAATAAAAAAATAATTTATTTATTTTATTTTATTTTAATTCATCATTCCGAATTTGATTTGACACGAGTCACGTGTAATGTATGTTGGATAAGAAAAGACACGATTGTTCAATAAGTCCTTCCAGGTTTGGCAACTGTTCATTCCAGTCCTTAAGACACAACTTTTGGTGTGCTATAAATAGGCCCCTATAATTGTGCGAATTTTCATTCCATAACATACAGAATTTATCTTGCATTCATTCAATAATCATAGTATTCGAGTCCTCATTTTAGAGAGTACTAAACAATTCAAGTTCGTCGTCCTTTTGGTTTGTAGTGTTACTAGCGAAAGGAATTGATCGTTGTATCTTGGGAAAGCACCGACACGGGGCAAATACGTTTTAAGGAAAGAGAGTTGAACTCTTGCCTCGATATGTGTATTTTAATTTTCAATTTGTGATTGTCGTTTTAAATTCAAGTAAGTGTTTTAGTAGAATATAATAACTTAGTAGGTACATTTATCTAACAAACTTAAATCGTATTTTCGTATTAGTATAGTTATATTCTGTTGCATTTTAAATTTCAATTTATAATGCTTAATATTCTATCGTATACTGCTTAAATGTGTTGTATACTTCTCTGTTTCATGAATGTGTTATGTTTACTTTTAATTGCATGCAATACATATCAAAGGCGTATTCTATTCTGCTGCAAGAATTTTTAAAGTTTCTGTTAACAATTAAATTCTTGCAAATTTAAAGTTCCTGCTATCATTTAAATGCATGCAATCTTTTAACAATTAAATACATGCAAATTTAAGTTTTCTAATTTCCGTGGTTCTCATCAACTTTTATGCAAACTATTTAAATACATCAGAATCACTTTGTGCCTTCATATTTCTGTTCCTACATTGGGCTTTCATCAAATTTGCTGATTCTTGCTGAAGGTTCTATTCTTATAACCTTAAATTATTTGATTATATGTTATTAATCTTGTATTGTTTTAATAAATATTCGCTGAAGTTTATGTTCGTGTTTAAAATAATTATTGATTAATTATTGTTGAAGTTTTCTGTTCCAATCAGAAACATTTATTTTTGTTCCGTGTTTCTAATTAAAATTGTTGAACTTCTGTTTTCGTAATAGAAATGGATTTGAATAGGAATAAAGTTATTTCTCCGACTAATGGTACAACAACTACTGTGGTTCCACCAGTGGCTATTCCGCTTCAGTCAACTTCGGTACCCCATATAGGAATAGAAAATTTGGAAAAGTTTAGCGGTGTGGATTTTAAGAGATGGCAACAGAAAATGCTGTTCTATTTTACCGCTCTTAACTTGGCAAGGTTTCTGACAGAAGATCCTCCCACTGTGCAAGAAGGAGAAAATAATTGAGAGTCGATTATTGCCTTGGATGCATAGAAGCATTCTGACTTTCTGTGCAAAAATTACACTCAGAATGGATTGGACAATACACTATATGCAGTGTATAGTGCCATAAAAACAGCAAAAGAACTTTGGGAGTCTTTGGAGAAAACACACAAAACT
This sequence comes from Forsythia viridissima, assembly GCA_030279155.1. NCBI lineage: Eukaryota > Viridiplantae > Streptophyta > Magnoliopsida > Lamiales > Oleaceae > Forsythia > Forsythia viridissima. The sequence continues at coordinate 18,285,657 of CM059042.1, forward strand.
GAGGATGCCGGTACGAAGAAATTCATTGTTGGTAGATTCCTTGACTATAAGATGGTAGACTCCAAGACAATCATCAGCCAGATTCAAGAATTGCAAGTTCTTTTTCATGATATACATGCTGAAAACATGACTCTAAACGAGACATTTCAAGTGGCTGCAATCATCGAGAAATTGACTCCTTTATGGAAGGAATTCAAGAATTATCTCAAGCATAAACAAAATGAGATGAATTTGGAAGAATTTATGGTTCAGCTAAGGATAGAAGAAGACAACAGAAAGTCTGACAGAAAATTTGTAGAACAGTTTGGGCAAGCTAAAGCCAATGTAGTAGAATCAAGTTCTAAGACTAATAAGAAAAGAAAGCATTCTGGTAACGCACCGACGAAAGACAATAAAAAGAATGCTAAGAAATTCAAAGGTGACTGCTATAACTGTGGAAAGGCGGGAAAACGTGCAAGTAAATGTCGCAAGCTAGAGAAACAAAAGGCAAGCAAATGTGACAAAAAGTGATACACTATCTGATGATATTTAAGAACTGAATTTATCTACTGTTGTTTTTTAATGCAACAACATTGGGTATCCTAGATAATGATGGGTAGACACTGGTGCTATTGGACACATTTGTGCTGACAAGACAATGTTCTCTAACTACAAGACTATCAACAGAGAACAATTGTTTATGGAAAATTCCGCAAGTTCAAAAGTTGAGGAACAAGGAAAAGTAACTTTGAAGATGACTTCCGACAAAGAACTTATCCCCAACAATGTGTTACATGTGCCTGACATTCGCAAGAATCTTGTGTCTGGGTCATTACTTAGCAAGAATGGTTTTAAATTAGTATTTGTATCTAACAAGTTTGTACTCACAAAAATGATGTGTATGTGGGATAAGGTTACCTTTCTGATGGACTATTCAAGATGAATGTCCTTACTATTGTACCGAAAACAAACAATAATAATAATACATATTCTTTTGCTTATATCGTTGAGTTTTCTTGTTTATGGCATAATCGATTAGGACATGTAAACTTTAAATTTGTGCGTAAATTAATGAACTTAAATTTATTGCCTTCTCTTCAATTTGATCATAATCATAAATGTGAGTTTTGTGTTAAGGCTAAGTTAGCCAAAATTATGTTTCATTCTGTTGAAAGAAACATTGTACCTTTGGAATTAATTCACACTGATATCCGTGACTTGAAATTTGAGCAAACTAGATGTGGTAAAAAGTACTTCATTACTTTTATCGATGATTGCACAAGATATTGTTATGTTTATTTGCTAAGAGGCAAATATGAAGTATTAGAAGTTTTTAAACATTATAAGAATGAAGTTAAAAATCAATTTAGCAAACGAATAAAGATTATTCGTAGTGATAGAGGAGGAGAATACGGAGCACTGTTTGAAGAATTTTGTTCAAAATATGGTATTATTCATCAAACAACGGCACCTTATTCACCTCAGTTAAATAGTATTGTTGAGCGCAAAAACCGAACTCTTAATGAAATGATGAATGCTATTTTAATAAGTTCGGGCTTACCTCAGAACTTGTGGGAGGAAGCTATCCTTTCAGAAAATATTATTCTTAATAAGATACCACAAAAGAAAAATGATAACACTCCATATGAATTATAAAAAGGTCATAAACACACATATAAACACTTGAAAGTGTGGGAGTGTTTGGCTAATGTTGAAGTACCAAAGCCTAAACAAGTTAAAATTGGACCTAAAACAATTGATTGTATATTTATCGGATATGCTAACAATAGTAGTGCATATCAATTTCTTGTTCACAAATCAGACATTCCAGACATACATGAAGGTACTATCATTGAATTTAAGAATGCTGCATTCTTTGAAAATGTATTTCTATGCAAAGACAAGAAAGAAATAAGTTCCAATAAACGAACTTATGAAATTGTAAGTGGTACTCATCTAAGTGATGAAAAACCTAGACGTAGCCAAAGGACTAGAACATCTACCTCGTTTGGTCCAGATTTTCTAACCTACATGGTAGAAAATGATCCTAAGACATTTAATGAGACAATGTCTACGCCAGAAGCTCCTTTTTTTGAAATAAACTATCATTAGTAAGATAGAATCTATTATGTAAAATCACACGTGGGAGTTGGTTGATCTCCCACCGAGAAATAAGCCTTTAGGTTGTAAGTGGATTTTCAAAAAGAAATTAAAATTTGATGGATCTATTGATAAATACAAGGCCCGGTTAGTAGCTAAATGATATAGACAAAAGGATTGCCTTGACTTCTTCAATACATACTCACCGGTGACAAGGATCACCTTGATCAGAGTTCTAATTGCAATTGCAGCATTGCATAATCTCGAGATCCATCAAATGGATGTAAAAACGGCATTCTTAAATGGAGAGTTAGAAGAAGAAATATACATAGAACAACCTGAAGGGTTTATTGCAAATGGACAAGACAAAATAGTGTGTAAACTCGTTAAATCGTTATATGGATTAAAGCAAGCACAAAAACAGTGGCACCAAAAATTAACAAAACAATGTTGTCAAATGGTTTTAAAATTAACGAGTGTGATAAATGTATCTATATCAAAACCATACCATAAGCTTATGTGTTAGTATGTTTGTATGTCGATGACATGCTTATTATGAATAGTAATAATGATATTATCATGATTACGAAGAAAATGTTGACAAAATATTTTGACACGAAGGATATGGGTGTAGCAGATGTAATTTTGGGAATTAAAATATCTAGAACACCTAATGGACTAAGTTTGTCATAGTCTCATTATATCGAGAGTGTACTTAAAAAGTTTAAGGTCTATGATGAAAGTCCAGTTAAAACTCCTGCAGACATAAGTCTATACTTGGCAAAGAATAGAGATGAACCTATATGTCAGCTAAAGTATTCTCAAATTATATGAACCTTGATGTGTATTATAAACTACACGCGTCCGGATATTGCTTATGCAGTTAATAAGCTAAGTAGGTTCACAAGTAATCCAAGCCATGATCATTGGAAGGCATTGAATAGGGCACTTCGTTATTTAAGATACACCTTAAATTTTGGATTATATTATGCAATATATCCAGCAGTATTAGAAGGATACTGTTATGCAAATTGGATATCTGATACAAAGGATTCTAAATCTACAAGTGGTTATGTCTTTACCATTGTTGGTGTGGCTGTGTCTTGGAAGTCCTCAAAACAGATATGTATAGCTCGATTAACGATGAAATTAGAATTTGTAGCTTTAGATAAAGCTGGAGAAGAAGCATAATGGCTTCGTAATTTCTTAGAAGATATTCCATGTTGGTCTAAACCAATGCATGCTATAAGTATACATTGTGATAGTCAGTTGGCTATTGGAAGTGCACAAAATAGTATGTATAATGGTAAGTCTAGATGTATATGTTGTAGACACAATACTATTAAGCAACGCATGAGTTTTTATAATGTCAACCCAATCTTGTTGACTGGAGATCCCAAGATCTTGGTTCAATGGGACAATTAAATTATGAAGATTGAGTTAAGCACTTATGAGTTATCTCCTACCCATTTCTATTGTAAGAAAAAATGGTTTCTGCAGAGTATATTAGGATAAGTAATACTTTTAATGATTCCTATAGTTTGGATTAACCAAGTGGAGTATGGCATAATACTCTTAATAAGAGATCACCTATGTAAGTGTGAAGTGGAGCCGCTTCTATAAGAATTTTGAGGCTTAAATTCTCTAAAACACTTATAAAACCCAATAGTTGTTCAGGGTCAAAATGAACACAACCATGAGAACAAAAGAATTGTTAGAAAAGTTATTGTATGGATATTGTTGTCTTGGTTTACACCAAAGGCTGGACAGTTCAAGACATCACGTTTACTGACTAGCCATGTAAATCCGATAATATTCCACTAGGGCAGGTTCAAAGCCAGAAGCTACATCTCCTGATGCAATAGCTTTTCGCATGTACTCTCTATTAGCAACTGCATTTCATTTGCATATTTATGGTAATTTCTATTCATGTGGGAGATTGTTGGAAATTAGTTGTTTATAAATTGGTTTGACCCATTTTTGACCAAATATTCGGGTGAGTCCCGATAATCGATTATTATAAATTTATAGTCGAATGCATTCTACTCCGTAAGTAGATGCTCGTGGTATATTTGGTTTCACAAAACTATTTCTGAATGAATGAGAACTTAGTATCAAAAGTTGACACATTGAAAGTAGAAATTGGATGTTGTAGCAAGTTGACAAGTGTATCTCACATCGGAAGATGACATGATTTTGAACCAATTAATATACCTCTAGTTTGGATTTGGATTTGGGCTCCAAGGTGCAACACAAGTCTTTAGAGGAAATGAGGCTTAGATGCTATCGGGTTCGGTTCAAAGCCCACACGCAGACGGGCTAGGGTCCGGGTCGTGTTTCGACTAGTATATTCTTTTTAGACAAAATAAATATAAAATAATTTATTTATTTTATTTTATTTTATTTTAATTCATCATTCTAAATTTGATTTGACATGTGTCACGTGAAATGTATGTTGGATTAGAACAGACACGATTTTTCAACAAGTCCTTCCAGGTTTGACAACTATTCATTCGAGTCCTTTCAAGTGTTGTATTTTCAGACACAACTTTTGGTATGCTATAAATAGGTCCCTATAATTCTGCGAATTTTCATTCCATAACATACAGAATTTATCTTGCATTGATTCAATAATCACAGTATTCGAGTTCTCATTTTAGAGAGTATTAAACAATTCAAGTTCGTCGTCCAGTTGGTTGGTAGTGCTACTACCGAAAGGAATTGATCGTTGTATCTTGTGAGGCGTTTTCTACAATACCGTAAGCACCGACGTGGGGAAAATGCATCTTAAAGAAAGAGAGTTGAACTTTTGCCTCAATCTGTGTATTTCAATTTTTAATTTGTCATTGTCGTTTTAAATTCGAGTAAGTGTTCTAACAGAATATAATAACTTAGTAGGTACATTTATCTAACAAGGAACACATTGTGTAATAACAACTACTTAAACCATTACACTATGCTTGTATCCTCGAATCAATCTTTCGAGGCATTTTAAAATGCACATCCTAATTTGTAAAGGAATATTCAAATTTCAGCAAAAGAATAAGAATAATACTATTTATCATTATTGGTCATTATCATCAATCTACATGACAAATGTGTTGACATTAAATAATATGTCCAAAAAAATGTGGAGATATAAAACTCATTTTATTCGATCTAAACTTAATTTCATGGATTGATTATTATCACCAGTTGTGATAAATACATTACTCAAAGAATAATGGCAGCAAAATAAAAAAAACTCCAAAAAAGCCTAAAGAGTAAAATATACATTGTACTTAATGAAATTGCGGCAAAAAAAAAAAAACAATTTAGCTCAATCCGCATAAAGAAATTGGTGATCGGTTTGAGTTTTGTATGCTGATTTTTCTATTACTTTTTCAATTGGCAAACGAAAGTCCAATGGCTATGTAGACTATGCACACATGTCTACTGTTCTCGTGTTCTATGCTTTCAAAAATTCGAGAAAGATAGGGAAAGAGATGAAACACTAGAGTGGTGGCTTCAATTTGGGATGGAAAAATTGTTTAAAAGTCACCTGCAAGTGACTTGTTTCAAATTAGGTCAAAATAAATTTCAAAATTGTCAATAAGTCATACTCGTCTTCAAATTTTCATATTCATCCCAAAATTATCCATGTAATCCATATTTTCCACACATCGCCGCAGCCACCACCACCACCACCACCACCACCACCGTCGCCACCACCGCTGCCGTCGCGGCCGCGGTCGAGTCAATAGAACATTCCGAGATCTTATTCAGATATGAATGATCTGAATCCATCATATCAGAATTTAGCTCGGCACCAAAACTTTCTTTCTTGGTAATGGACTGAACTTGGAGGCTACATAAATCGTTGGAGACATGAAATTCTTTGAATGCCTTCTTGTATTCGTATTTGGCTGACTAGTTAGCAGTTTGATTCTTGTGTATGTGTTGCTGTGTTCCCATTGTCAACTTCTATGTACCAATGTGCTGTCAACTTCTATGTACTAAGGTTTTGCAATTGCTTTAGTTATCAATAATTTAACTGTGGATACCTGGTAACGTAGGTTGCTGAGAAAGTTGCGAAAGGAGAATTGGATTCTGGTTTTGCTATTGTCCGACCTCCAGGACATCATGAAAAATCTTGTAATAAGCTGGAACTTAGTCGATTTCTTGTTAAGTGCAATAATCTGTAGATCAAATGTTGAACTGGAGTTGTCTCAGTGTTGGAGTGTCTATATGGATGATTTGTTTGATAAATTTATATAGGGGATGATACTGTATTATAATAAACAGTATCATAATAAAACAGTATCATAGAATATATTATCATTATATTAGTTGTAGCTATGATTTGTAGTTTGATATTATATTATAGAAAAGTTTGATATTGTATTAAAGAATAACAGCTTGATACTGTATTAAGTTGGCTATTAGATTATTTCTTTGTGTTGTTAATTAGTCATGTGTGTTGTTTTATACTGTATTATACAAAACAGTATCACAACAAAAATTGGCATAGAATTCGCATACGTGCTTAGAATTTTTATTATAATATATTTTCAGAATGGTCTCGATAATACGGTTAAGACCAGTCACTTTGCCAATGCGTACGATGGATTTACCCATTTGAAGTCGTCTCTTTAGTTTAAAATGACAATTTTTAATTTTTCTTGTCAAAACAGTATCATACATCCTCTAAAATAGTATCATAGATAAATGTATCTTACTATATTAGTATCATACATGAAAATCTCTTAATAAAACAGTATCATAGGTTGAAACATTATCTTAATAAAATAATATCAAAGATAAAAGTATGGTATAAGTTCACCAATGTACATTATCTAAATAAAAAAATATCATGGATTAAACAGTATCATAGATTAAACAGTATCAAAGTATACTAATGCACATTACCTAAATAAAACAGTATCATAAACAAAACTAAGATATTGAAACCTTGTCATAATTAAACAGTATCAAATATAAAACTAAGAGATTGAAATAATATCATAGGTTGAAACTTTGTCATAATATTTCTCTATCATTAGAAACAAGGAAAAAATTCAACAAATAGAAACAGAATCATAGATCAAAAGAGTATCAAGCATTTTGTATTATACTCTTAGACAACCTTGTCTTAATTAAACAGTATGAAAGATAAAACTAAGAGATTAAAACAGTATCATAGGTTGAAACTTTGTCATAATATTTTAGTATAATTAGAAACAAGAAAAAAATTCGACAAATAGAAACAGTATCATAGATCGAAAGAGTATCAAGCATTTTGCAATAATAGGTTGAAACATTATCATAATAAATCAATATCAAAGATAAAGTATGGTGTAAGTGTACCATATCACATTATCTATATAAAACAGTATCATAGACAAAACAATATCACAATTAGCAGTTTTTTACAATTAAGGGTATGTTGGTCTTTTAGCTCTAAAATGTGATTTTAATTTAATTAAGTTTTGACCATATGACTTTAGAGTTCATAAGTGCTAAAACAGTGGACCGACCTTGAATTTACCCATTTGGGATTTGGGATATTTTCATTGGACTAGGGTGGTGGGTTAATAGGGTTTAAATTTTTGGTGGGCTAGATCTAATTTTAAGTGGGCTAAGTATATAATGTGTAGAGGAAATACACTTTTCACCATACAAAATCGAAAATAAAGTCCCCAATTTTTGGTGTCTCTCTCCAAATTACTCCATATATTCACAGCATAATCTCCACTAAATCGTTGGGAGACTCGTACAAATTTGTATTATATAGATTCCATTGTTAACCCTATTATATAAAAGTCATTTTTAGTTCCATGGAAAATTGCAACCATTATAACAAAATAAATCTTAATCTAAAAAATTTACTAAAATCTCTTCATATTTCTTTTGTCTGAACAAAAAATTCCAATTATTTGAAGAAATAGTTATAACTCTAAGTGGAAATTCTCAACCCATGTCCGGAAATTGTAGTATTGAGTTGGAGAAGATAAAGTAGAGAATAGGATGCACATGCCAAACATCACATTCGAAAAAGAAGGGGGAAAACCCATCAATATGAACCAAAGGTACTTAATCATTATATTTTTTCCAGGTTTCAATTTTGCATTGTTTGTATTTTTTTTATGGTTCCGACGTTGATTTGTGGTTTTGCAATTGTCAACTTTCTTTTGATTTAGATTTTTAGGCAAATTTTTTTATTTAAATGATTCAGGGTGTGTTTGATTTTGATTAAAATCAGATTTTTTGAAAAATTTGATAAAAGTTGATAAAATATGTGGTTGAAAAGTTGTGGGTCCATTAAATGTGTGATTAAAATTAATTGTTGACTTTGATTTTAGCTTTTTAACAAAATTTTAATTGAAAACAAACGAAGACTAAAATTGATGTGACGATGGTCAAGAAAGTGCATGTGACAATTGCACGACAAGAGCAACCGAAAAGGAAAAATTGTATCCCATTTGTATTAACATTCTCTATGTACAACTTGTTTTTATAAGCTCTCACTAGTTCTCACACAAACTATCAAGTTCTTTTACTTGAATCAATCTTGCTTGGATAATTACAAATGAACCTACCATCTATTAATATTTCTATCTCATTTCAATGGATGATGGAGATTAATCCTATTTGAACATTATTATTTAGTCTCTAGAACTTCCTAGTACATGTGAACATTCTAGCAACATTCTAGACACTTTCTAAAATTTACTACTACACCATGGATCATTCTAGACTTCTTTTCAAGGTTTCAATTTTGCATTGTTTGTATTTTTTTTTTATGGTTCCAACGTTGATTTGTGGTTTTAGCAACCATCAAGTTTTTTTCGATTTAGATTTTTGGGCAATATTTTTTGTTTTGGGTTATCATTCAATGTTTCATTCAACCCCATTTGACCTACTAAAAGGAAGTGTGCAACTACAGCCCCAAGTCATTTCAATGCCTCAAAACCCATGCATATTCCGACAATCAAAAAGGCCTATGTGACGGTGGTCAAGAAAGTGACTGTGGCATTTGCACGTCAAGAGCAACCGGAAAGGAAAAAAAGTAATGTGACAGTGGTCAAGAAAGTGACTGTGGCATTTGTATTAATACTCTATTGATAATGTGAGTCCAATGATAGATGACCACAATGATGAACAACCCAATATGAAAGATCCAGCCCTCCTTGTTGGGCTCTAGCTGCTGTACCCAGTGATATGTTTGGCCCAAATGTCTGGAAGAATGCGTTTTTGGTATTACTGATTATACGCCTTTGTGCTTCAACTTTTAGAAGCTTTCTCAGTCTTTGGATTGTTGCTTTTGATCCTAGCCATTGGTGTGAAGTATATAAAGGCCCATCCTTCAGATTAGGGTTCACAAGTTCACTGTTGGTGCGCAACCTCTGCTATTTTACTCTCTCTCTCAGTTTCCAGATTCTTTTTCTTCGTCTGTTTCATCTCCTTCTTTCTGGGTGAACCTTTGGTTCATCAATGGTTTGTGAAGTAGATACTGCTACAGTAATCATCTTCTGATTACTGTAGACGTGTGTGTTTATCCTTTAATCTGTTGTGAAAAGGGATAATCTCTGTAAAGAAAAGATCGGAGTCTGTATGAGTGATTCTTGGGTAGTTCTGAGTGGACTATCTCGTGTAAACTTGATACTTAACATGTTGTGGTTTTAATAGTGCAAAAGAGGCCAGATCTATGTTTGTAGAGCCTCAAAGGCAGATGTAAGCATTTCATCAGCTGAACTGCCTGTCCCGAAAGGGACAAACAAATCCTTGTGTTCTTTTATGTTTTTGATTTATTTTCTCGATCGGTTTACTAATGTGTTCTTGAAAAGAATTATAAGTTCATGTTAATTGCCTCAACATGTGGTATCAGAGCTTGAATGATGTTCTTAGCGATTTAACATTCTTCGTTTTCTGTTACTGAGACAAATCTCAGGGCTGTAAGTATCATTCTATCCTTGTTTAGGTAAAAAAGTGTGTTCTCCTAATTTTGTTATGTTTTAACTGTGTTTTTACATAATAAAAGAAAATTGTGTTGTAATACATACTTTATGATTTGCTCTTAGTATTCTTTTCTGGAAAAACACTTTCAAGAAAATATTTAGACCCTTAAAAGGTTCTTTTTGGGAATATATTTTTTTGTGATACTTATACTTTGTGTATATCTGTATCATAATATTGTTCTAAACGTGCTATACTTAATAAACCACTCCCCTGAGACTTTCTTGAAATATCCCTTGACTTGAGAACTTGATTCTCACGGAATCCTGGAGTTTTCTTGATTATAGGTCTCTCACAAAATCCTGTGTGACATTTTGCTTGTGCATGTGTCTGGTTGTTTGTGATTTTCTTTTGTATCTCCTGCTTGAATAAAGTACTTTCATCTTTCAATATTTGTGTCAGTTTTTTTGCTTCCTGGTTTAAATGGCAACTTCAAGTTTTCATTTAGATCAGTTTAATGGTAAAGGTGACTTTGCCATTTGGCAACAAAAAATGAAAGAGATTTTAGTTCAACAAAAGGTGTCAAAGGCCATAAATAAATCCTATCCTGATACCATGTCTAATGATCAAAAAGTTGAGGTTGATGAGTTAGCTTATACCTCTATTATTCTTCATCTGTCTCATTCTGTGCTTAGAAAAATTGGTACTCTTGATGATGCTCAATCTTTATGGAAAACTCTTGAATCAACTTACTTGGAAAAATCACTTCCTAACAAATTGTTCCTATTAGAAAAATTCTTTAGTTTTAAAATTGATTCTTCAAAGGATCTTGATGAAAGTTTTGATATCTTCAATAAGTTGATTCAAGATATTAAAAATTATGGTGATAAAGGTATTGATGAATATAAAGCCATAATTCTTTTGAATTCTATACCTGATGCTTATAAAGATGTGAAAAGTGCCATAAAATATGGTAGGGATGATCTTTCTGTTGATATGGTAATTAATGTCCTTAGAAGCAAGAATCATGAGCTTAAGAATGAAAAGAGAACAAGAAGTAATGGTGAAGGCCTATTTGTTAGGGGTAGATCCCAACATAGACAGACTAATAATCAGGATGAAAATAACTCTAATGGCCAGTATCACAAAAAGAAGGGTAAGATAAAGTCTAGATCTAAATCCAAGGTAAAGGAAAGGAAGTGTTATAATTGTGGTAAGGTAGGTCACTATATTAAAGATTGTTATAAGTTGAATAACAATACTCAGAAAAATAGACCACCTGATCAAAGCAATCTTGCTACCACTAATGTTGAAACACTAGGAGAATTGTATGTAGCCATTAAAAATGAAGAGCCTGAGACCTTAGTGAACTCTGTGTCTTCCATCTGTCAGTTTGATGAATGGTTACTTGATTCTGGTTGTACTTTCCATATGACTCCTAACTTTGATATGTTTTGTTCATATATAAAAGTTGATTCTGGAATGGTTGTTATGGGTAATGATATTGCCTGTAAAATCCATGGGGTAGGTAACATCAGGTTAAAATTTGACACTGTTTTGTTTACCTTTTTGAAAATGTAAGACACATCCCTGATTTGTCTAAAAACCTTATATCAATTGGATCTCTTGAAGATTCCAACTTTAATGGCAAATTTGGAGATGGCTATTTTAAAATTTCAAAGGGTGCACTCCTTGCAATCAAAGGGTATAAGAGAAATGGTTTGTACTATACTAAATCAGTAAGAATGCCCCATGATTTTGCAATGGCTAATTCTGTTAGAAATGATTGCACTAATCTTTGTCATAGAAGACTTGCTCACTTAAGTAATAAGAGGCTTAGTATTTTACAAAACCAGTGATGTTTTGGAAAAGACAAGGTGTCTAATCTTCATTTCTGTGAAAATTGTGTCATGGGTAAACAACACAGAGTTCAGTTTTCTGATGGCTTATATAAATCTTCCTCCATTCTTGAATATGTGCACTCTGATTTATGAGGACCTTCAAGCACACCTACACATTGAGAGAACAAGTATTTTCTATCTATTATAGATGATTTTTCAAGAAAAGTTTGGATTTATCTGTTGAAAAACAAATCTGAAACATTTGATAAGTTTAAAACTTGGAAAACTCTTCTTGAAAATCAAACTGGTAAGACCTTGAAGTGTTTAAGGACTGATAATGGTCTTGAATTTTGCAACAAAGCTTTTGATGATTTTTGTAATCAATCTGGTATTAAGAGACATAAAACTGTCCCTTATACCCCTCAGCAAAATGGTGTTGCTGAGAGGATGAATAGGACCTTACTTGAAAGAGTTAGGTGTATGCTTTCTAGTTCTGGTTTATCCAAACATTTTTGGGGGGAAGCTGTTGTTACAGCTTGTTATCTAGTTTATAGATCTCCTTCAGCTGCCTTAAATGGTAAAACACCTGAGGAGATGTGGTATGGTAGGCCAACTGACTACTCTAATATTAGAATTTTTGGTTGTACTACATACTCACATCAAAAGGATGATAAACTTGATCCCAGATCTCAAAAGTGTGTGTTTTTGGGTTATCCTGATGGAGTGAAAGGGTACAGACTTTGGGCTAGAAGTTTGGGAGGGTTCAAAACTATTATCAGCAGAGATGTTGTTTTCAAAGAAGATGAAATGCCTTGTTTAAAACAAAATTCTGATAATGATATTAATCCTCATAATACAGAGATTAAGGTAGAGTCTCATAAAGTTGTTGTCACCCCTGTAAAACAAAATCAACCTGTGATTCCCCAATTTCCTGAATCTGATGATGATTTAAATCATAATCAGACTACCAATGAAGGTCATGATCATTTTGATAACTTAGAAATAGAAAATTATCATTTAGCAAGAGATAGAAATAGAAGAACTATTAAAGTGCCTTCTAGATTATCTGATTATGACCTTGCAGCTATGGCTATTAACTCTTATGAAGAGTTAAGTGGTAATGAACCTAAAACCTTTGAAGATGCTGTTAATGGAAATGAATCAGAAAAATGGTGGACAGCTATGCAAGATGAAATGTCTTCTTTACACAATAATCAAACCTGGGAATTGGTTCCCAAACCAAAGCACAAATCTATTGTTGATTGCAGGTGGCTTTACAAAGTAAAGTAAGGTAATGATATCTCTGATCCTCTTAAATTTAAAGCAAAACTTGTAGCTAAAGGGTTTACTCAAAAATATGGTATTGATTATAATGAAATCTTTCCTCCAGTTGTTAAATACACCACTTTAAGAGTTATGTTTTCTTTAGTTGCTCATTCTAATTTAGAAATAGAACAACTAGATGTTAAAACTGCCTTCTTACATGGTGATCTTGAAGAAAAGATATATATGAATCAACCCATTGGTTTTATTGATAAACACAAGTCTGATTATGTTTGCTTGCTTAAGAAGTCTTTAAATGGATTGAAACAGTCTCCAAGGCAATGGAACAAAAGGTTTGATTCTTTCATGTTATCTTTAAATTTCATTAGAAGTGAGTTTGATCATTGTCTCTATTATAAATCAGAACATCCCAGTAATACTTTTGTGTTTTTACTGTTATATGTTGATGATATGTTAATAATTAGTTCTTGTACTGAGTTAATTAATAACATTAAAACTGCTTTAAGTTCTGAATTTGATATGAAAGATATTGGCAATGCTAAGAAGATTCTAGGGATGGATATAATTAGAGACAGATCAAATTCTCTCCTGATGTTAAAACAACAGAATTATATCATGAAAATCCTTAAGAATTTTTCTATGCATGACTCTAAAGCTGTATTTGTTCCTTTAGTTAATCATTTCATGTTAAGTAAAGACCAATGTCCCCAATCTGATGATGAAATTGATTATATGAATAAGGTGCCTTATTCAAATGTGATTGGTTTAGTAATGTACACTATAGTCTGCACTAGACTTGATATTGCTTATTCTGTGAGTGTTTTGAGTAGATACATGTCAAATCCAGGTGAACACCATTGGGAAGCACTAAAGTGGCTGTCAAAATACCTTAAGGGTACTGCAAATGTAGGCTTAGTTTTTAGACATTGCAGTGAAGGGATAAAATTAAAAGGCTATGTAGATGTAAACTATGCTAATGATGGAGATAGTAGAAAGTCTACTACTTCTTATGCTTTTACTCTGTGCAATTCATGTATTAGCTGGAAGTCTCAGTTGTAACATATTGTGGCATTGTCCACAACTGAATCAGAATATGTAGCAATCACTGAAGCTGTGAAAGAGGCCTTATGGCTTAAAGGGTTACTTTCTGAGTTAAACCTTTTACACAATCCTGTTGTTCTATATTCTGATAGCCAGTCTGTCATTCAGTTATGCAAAAATGCTGTTTTCCATGACTAAACAAAGCATATGGATGTTAGATTGCATTTTATAAGAGATATTGTGTCCAAAAAGCTTATTGAGCTTGATAAAATTCTTTCTCAGGCAAATCCGTCTGATATGGGAACTAAGCCATTATCTTTAAATAAGTTTAAATCATGTTTAAGCTTGTTTAACATTGATTCAGGTTAAAAGTATTATTCTTTTCTGTTAACTGTAGTGTTATAGCTTAATACATATATTTTTGTTTTGTTTTATCTTTCTAACTTGTTTAAATTTTTGCAGGTACTCGAGGCAATGATCAAACTTGAACTGCTATCTTCTTTTGCACTTAGAAACTCTGCATTTGGCTCAAGGTGGAGATTATTAATAATGTAAGCCCAATGATAGATGACCACAATGATGAACAACCCAATATGAAAGATCCAGCCCTCCTTGTTGGGCTTTAGCTGCTGTGCCCAGTGATATGTTTGGCCCAAATGTCTGGAAGAATGCGTTTTTGGTATTACTGATTATACGACTTTGTGCTTCAACTTTCAGAAGCTTTCTCAGTCGTTGGATTGTTGCTTTTGATCCTAGCCATTGGTGTGAAGTATATAAAGGCTCATCTTTCAAATCACAAGTTCACTGTTGTGCACAGCCTCTGATATTTTACTCTCTCTCTCAGTTTCCAGATTCTTCTTCTTCATTTGTTTCATCTCCTTCTTTTTGGGTGAACCTTTGGTTCATCAATGGTTTGTGAAGTAGATACTGCTACAGTAATCATCTTCTGATTATTGTAGACGTGTGTGTTTATCCCTTAATCTGTTGTGAAAAGGGGTAATCTCTGTAAAGAAAAGATCGGAGTCTGTATGAGTGATTCGTGGGTAGTTCTGAGTGGATTATCTCGTGTAAACTTGATACTTAACCTGTTGTGGTTTTAATAGTGCAAAAGAGGTCGGATCTACGTTTGTAGAGCCTCAAAGACAGATGTAAGCATTTCATCAGCTGAACTGCCTGTCCCAAAAGGGACAAACAAATCCTTATGTTCTTTTACGTTTCTGCTTTATTTTCTTGATCGGTTTACTAATGTGTTCTTGAAAAGATTTATAAGTTCATGTTAATTGCCTCAACACACTCTCTATGTACAACTTATATTTATAATCTCTCACTTGTTCTCACACAAGCTATCAAGTTCTATTTACTTGAATCACTCTTGCTTGGATGATTACAAATGAACCTACCTACCATCTATTAATACTTCTACCTCATTTGAATGGATTATGGAGATTAATCCTATTTGACGATTATTATTTATTCTCTAAAACTTCCTAGTATATGTGAACATTCTAGAAACATTCTACAAATTTACTACAACACCATACATCATTCTAGACTTCTCTCTATGAATATTGCAACAAGGTCTCCTCATTGAAGGCTTTAGAGTTGGGCTTCTCCGTATCATTCCGCAACATTCTAAATTATTATGCAGACCTCCTAGAAGGCCCTTCAAATATGTAGTGTGTTGGCCTAAACCTCGGCCAGCTGTTACATCTGGTTGTGTCCTTGACATCCCACATTCATATGTTTGCACCTACCGTGTGGGCCGTAACACTGCATGCCCAACTTCTGTCTCACATCTTCTGCCTTGGCCATAACATTTGCCTTTGGCATATTCATCACCTTGTTATATACCCCTAGCCTTGCGTGCATGTTTTGTTTGCTCTCGTAGGACATCTAGCTCGAAATAATAATGTTAGAAAGTAAACACGGTCAATTATAAAAACTTGTTTTGTTTCTCTTAAATTAATTTTATTTAATTGGCTTTCTTAATTACACCACAAATTTGTATAAGAGTTCCTTGCAAAATCATGTATGAAGATGGTGAGGATTTTTGTGAGTCTTATTTTAATTTGTTTATAAAAGCTATCAAGTCATCTTTTATTAGTCAAGTTAAGGAAATTGTGCCAAGACCTATCTCCTCCCCTGGAGATAGGGGGCGGACCTAACTGTAGTCTAATCCTGCTCTGAAAATTATCAATTTTTAA
This sequence comes from Forsythia viridissima, assembly GCA_030279155.1. Classification (NCBI taxonomy): domain Eukaryota; kingdom Viridiplantae; phylum Streptophyta; class Magnoliopsida; order Lamiales; family Oleaceae; genus Forsythia; species Forsythia viridissima. Next base: position 18,302,041 of record CM059042.1, read on the forward strand.
AGTGTAATTTTTTTTTTAATAGTAGTTCGATTTTGAACTGCAATTTTTTTTTTAAATAGTAGTCCCTCCTTCAAAAAATTCTACATCCGCTCATGTCTATCTTTGTTTTAAGGTTGATGAAAATTAAAATACTAGAAATTGATGTCTTAACGTTTGAAAAGATGATTGTTAATTTTCTTGAAATCACTTTTACAACAAAATTGACATTTTTATAAATTTTCTTTCCTTTTCACTCTTATAATTACAACTTACTAACACGAACTCTGCAAAATCCCATAAAAAAAACTAAAAAGGTAAAAGGGGTTAGGCAAACTACCATGGCCGAATTATTGTTAGGCATCATCCTAATGCTCATAAAAGTGTTTGGCTACAAGTATAGCCGTTATCCCGAAGGGTTAGGTTATAAAGAACTTCTTGAGTAGTTTTTTAGGGATTAAGCCTTGATTATTACTATGTACCAAAAATGTCAATTACAAACAATCACAGTGGCTAGCAACACCTGTACACCACAGACTTTTTAGGACTGGCCGTCAACACTTGCACCCACAGACTTTTAAGGACCACCACCAGATAATATTTCGAGCTCAAGTTTGTCAACCAACAATAGATCACAGTACACGCCTTCCAAAATAGGCACAAGTCTCACATTAATCCAACAGTTGGGATCAAAGGAGACAAAACACAATCCTCAATCAACCAAAAGCTCCAATCATCTTAGAACATGTGGCTCCCTCCAACTCAACCTCAAATGTGATTTTTACCAGAGACGGGTTTGTGAAACACACTTTAGTACACCATAATTATATGGTGATGGACGATGGTCAATCTAGTGAAACCACTCTTTTTCATTTAGTTTTAATACCTACTATGAAGAAAATAGATAGAGTTTGTGGATTTCCCAAACAATAAAATCAAGTGATTGTTATTTATTATTCACTAGAACTTCAGTCCGTAGACTCCGTACAAATGTTATAGAATATTGCAAAGGCACAAGTTAAAAATATTCAACAACTTCAGAAGTCATAGATCTATACATGTAAACAATATAAGCAATTAGAGCTGCCAGTGCTGCAAGAGTCACAAACACCTTGCCAAACGTTCTTAATCGCCGAACTGCGCGTTTTTGAGGCTGAAATTCACACACTGTTGGTGTATTCTCAGCGGGTTTTGCATCTGCAGATGTTTCTTGTTTTCCGTCGCTGTCCAGGTCCTTATCACTTCCATTTTGAGGCTGTTTTTTGGCCTGATCTTCATGAGTAGATTCTGTTGCTTCAGTTTTTTCATAGGTTGTAAATCTTTTTGGCATTGCAATGTAGAGACAGCCATTGAGAAATTTTGCACGGATCCCATTTGAATCACAGTTTTTTGGAATTGGAACTTCCTTGTAAAATCTGCATTTTCTTGAATCATCTAATGGACGTTCTCCTGAGATCTTGAGGAACCCTAAATTGCTGATTTGTACTTTCAGTTGTTCCTTCTTGAATTCTTGAAAAATCAAGGGAAATGTAATTAAATTATATACTAATTGCAATATAAATGTTTTGTGTATTAAATCGATATATATATATATATATGTGTGTGTGTGTGTGTGTGTGTGTGTGTGTGTGTATTGCTTATTATTGACTAGATATCTTTAAACTACCGACACTTTGTTAATTAGATTACAAATAAGAATTTTCTATTTATTTATATTATTTCTTGAAACACATCGTTTTAAGGTGTCCCAAATTCGAGCTATCAATTCAAATGCCAAAAGGAAAGTAGAGGCTTGGCCAAAAGTTGTGAAAAATGTGTAACAAACAATATGTCCAACAAAAATGTCGTAGAAGATTAGAAAGCCGGGAAATTAAAATGAATAGTAGAAGACAATACCTTGGAGATGGATTTCGAGAATGTCACGATCCTCCTTACGTTGCCATTTACAGAAAGGTTCAAATTCCTCGACGACAAGTGTTGGTGTAGGTTTGGCTTCCATACCTTAAACTTTTCGTTGCTATTGAAAACTTTTAGGGGTGATTGATGATGAAATGTCCCTCCTCAAGTTATATATATGTTCAATAAATGATTCTAGGAAACCTTATAGGATGTCCAAAGAGGTTCCTTTCTGGTTACCTCCTTACAAAGAAAATTAATTCTTTTCGTTTTTCAAGGTTTAAGACTTTGGGTTTGCTTTATTCCTTTGGAAAATCTTCCATGTGTGTGGTTTTCCTATTGGCATGGACAATATGCAAGTACCTTTTCGAATGTTACCCACTATTCTTTGTTAATTTGGCCAAGGAATTTGTTTTCCCTCACGAGTGTAATTTCAAATTTGGATAATTCTAAATTTAAATTGATTTAACATGTGATGGGGGTATCGTAGTATTGAAGATAGTAACTGGGGTCTATTTGGGTAAATAAAAAAAAAAAATCATATGTAATCGGTCCAAAAATTTGTCAAGAATAAGATTTATAAGAAACTTTGTTACTTTTAAGTATAACAAAATTTCTATTACCGTTAGTTCAAAGATTGGGATACCATGATGGATCACTATGGATCAAGTACATAAATTCACCAAATATAGCAATGGAATTACCCAGGCTATACAAATTTGAGTGCCATACTTTTGAAGAGGGGTTTTTTATTCATCATTCTAGGGATGGCTTTCCCGGGGACCGTTTTCCAAAAAGAATAAGCCCATCGGTATACTCCTTTGGAGAATGGGGTTTTTTTTTTTTTTTTTTAATAATCTCGGGGATCCTCAGCCAGTGGGATGACTAGCTAGGCGAGGCCTTTGTGGCTAATGCAACAAGAAAGTTCCTGTGATTCCCGGCCGGGAAACTTTCATATATGGCACTTTTCAATTCGATACCATACTTCTTCTTGAAGATCCTATGAATTTCGTCCATGTCCATCTGAGCCCGGCTCACCATAACACGTACCAAAGCTCCCTTATCAGTTGTTGAGCTCTTCAAGCATCTATACAACGTCTACAAAAAAAGACGTGACAAATAATTTATATTTGAATATGTAGTATAAATAAATTTAATTCAATAGTCATATAAACAATGACCTTACTTTTAAATTTTTGTTTTAAATGCTTCGTTATTCCATAAAATGTTAAATGACTTTGTTATCAATGACATTGTTTCATTTTTATTTACACTCAATTATTTGGACTAAATCAACACCTACTAAGGTCATATCGATCTCAAATTGGTCAACTGGAGCCGACCGGGATCAATCAACCCGGGTTGGGTCAAATCAACTCTCACGGAAGAAGATGCAGGATGGACATATCACATGATACATCATGAATAGCTCAATTATCACGACCATCTAACATTATGTTAAAGCAAGACTCTTTTTCACTTTGTCTCACCCAATAGGGCCCAAAAGGAATGGAAACAAAAGGAGGACTCCAAAATCCCTTCTCTATCATGAAACATAAGAGAGGGTGGGACTTGGGAGTAGAGTAGGAGTGGGCAAATGAACTATTAACGAGCTAAATTGACTCAATTCAATTCGAGTAGATTTTTTATGAGTTGCAGTTCGATTGTTTCAAATGTTAGAATCTATAGGTCAGGTTGGGTCTCGAGTAGGTAACACCAACCTGATTGGACTCGAGCCAAATTTATTAATTTATATTATTTAATAGTTTAAGTTTAACCATTAGAAAAAAGAAAAATTCCAAATTTTCAATCACCCACCAAGATTAAAACTCAATTAATTACACCCACTACTTATACTTTTAAAAATAATTTTAAAATTACAATTTTTATATTTTTATTTTAAAAATATTGTGTAATTATTTTATATTTTATTTATTTAAATTAAACAAACTCAATTTTTTAATTCCAAATCATAATAAAATACTTAATATCATCACTTCTCCTCCTTCTTCACACGCCTCCGACAACCACTACGTACCACTACCACTACCACAACTGAGGAATCCACTCAAACTATCCTAAAAATCTAATTGCTACCACCCATTGAGGCACCCGACCCAAAATCCATCATCGGTCACGGACCATCGCCAAAAAATACCATCAAATCTAGATCTAAAATTCCATCTTCTGTCGGACTATTATCGCAACACACCACCACAACTGTGATCCACCACCAGTATAAAACCATCGTTGTCGCTGCCAGACTCTTATCGTGACCTACCACCATCCTGCGATCTACCATCGATATAAGGTCTGTTGTCAAATCTGTATCTAGTATCGCGACCCACAAACACTGGTGGATATGGTTTGTGAGATTTGGTATTTTTGGTGTTTTAGATCTGTCTTTTTTTTTTTTTTTTTTTTGGAGCTTCAGATCTGATTTTTTTGTTTTTGTTTTGTGAGATTGGATTTTTTTTAGTTGTGCTCTGCTTCAAATCCGATTTTTTTACTTTGTGAGATTGGGTGTTTTGGTAGTTTTTGTGGTTGTGGTAGTGGAAATAGACGGAGATGGTTTCAGCAAAGTTTTATGGGTGCGAACTTGGTAGTGACATGACCATGTAACGTAGTGTGTTATACGTGTTATTACACTTTGTATAACGGTTGAGTCGAAGGTTGTGGTAGCAGCAGTGGTGATAATGGTGGCTATATAACATAATTTGCTACAAGTGTTTGTGTAATGGCGACGTCGACGGTACACTGTTTGTTACAAATATTAAATGAATGTATCAAAAAAGTGTAATTTTATTACAAAATAAACAAATATTGGTGTAAAAAAAAAAAAAAAAGAATATATGCTGGTCTTATAAAAAAAAGAATAACAGAAATAATATTTTGGTAACAAAAACGTTAGAAAGTATTTTGAGAATTAGTTTATTTATGAAAATTTCCCACTCGAATTTGGGACCAAGTCCTAACAGGCAAGCAAAAAACAAAATTTGAACTCCAATTTGGACAAAAGCACAAACCGATTTACCAGACCGAATCAACCTAAACTAATTCGGTTTGGATTGGTTCGATTTCAACGGACCGACAGGTGAGTTTGAGTTAGAATTCACCTTAACCAACCAAGTTGGACTTAGTTTCAGATTAGGTTCAAAACCGACCCACACCCACCCTTGGATGGGAGAGCATCTCAATCAGTAAGCCCTCCAAATTAAATGCTACTTTGTCAAAATACTGGACTAAAATTCAAGGTCACCCTTGGATGGGAGAGCATCTCAATCAGTAAGCCCTCCAAATTAAATGCTACTTTGTCAAAATACTGGACTAAAATTCCATAACCTTGAAAGAAAAAATCTTCTGTGAGCTCTATCTCTCAGTTACCCATCCAATATGTAGGCCGTATTTGGGAAAGGTACGATATCATTCAACAATCACTTCGGTGGTAGAGGAAGTGTATTAAGATTTAAGTCATACTGAGAGAATGTAAAAATAAATTATAAGAAGTACCTTAGCATACTGTTTTGCCGGATTGCATATGAATTTAGCCACCATTCTCACTGCATCTTCAAACTTTCCAAAGTCTTCATTTTTCAGAAACTGGGAAAAAAAAAATTTGTCAGAATTTTCAAAAGAGCTTGGCAACTATAATTTCAATTAGTAAATGGGAAATTAAACATGTAAATCACTTCATATACAATGCCTTACACTTGTATAAGTGTGCCCATAAATATGGTTGTAGGTGAAAAATGTTAGTTTGAGCTGTGCAATGCTCCTTTTACTGAATATCTCTATAACAACAGCTTCATCAATGGCTCCTGATTTTCCCTCCCCTGTTTGGTGAAGTCTCCTTGCATCGCACTTGGCTATGTGTTGGCTAATATCGGTACTGTGTGCTTTGTGTGATGCAGACAATGCCATCATTATCTGTCAACAAAAAGCCATTCGCCATTTCTTGATTATCAGAGTGTACATACTATGGACTATGTGGAGCTAATTATGCTATTCACTTATCTTCTACCCTGCAGGTGAACCTACTATAAGGGCGTATTGGGCATTCGTATTTTTGTATTTGGTGGTCTCGATTTCCTAAGTTATATAAAAGAATATGTGGGGAGTGGATGTGCGATAAAAGATAAGAGGGCTTCTTCTTCACTGTAAATGTGTCCTCACTCATTGTTGCTCTTCGAATTGGGATTAGGGCTTAATCCTAACAACGTAGTACTAGTTTCTTTTTCTTCCTCAGTAGTGTCGGATAGTGTAGAGTTTAGATTACCGAACAAGTCATCAATGTGTCAAATGACCACATAAATGAGACATATGCATACCTTTTGATATGGGTTGGGAGGCTCAATCTTTGCAATATCTTGATCCAATTGCCTCCTAAATCGTGCTTGATAAGCTTGTCGTATGAGAAGAACATGGCTTGATTTTCGACATGTAAATATTTCGATCAGAGCCTTATAATTGATTGGCTCATCAAGCGCCTCTCTTGCCACCACAGCGTCGCTTTCGTGTGGATTAAGCATCAAAGTGGACAAGGCTGCACATGTTCTTGAAGATTCTTGGCTAGCCATTGCTGTGTTTCCAAGAATTTGAACAAGATCCTCCCCATAAATTTCCATGTATGTTTCTCTGAGTTTCCTGCATTCAGTTTGGCTAAGACTAGCCACATTCTGAATTAGGAAATTTATATTCCCCAAAGATTCATGAATCTCTTTGCATATATTGTCACAGCTCTCACTTCTTGAAAATGTCATGGTTTTGGTACTCATTTGAAGAACTTTGAAATGGATGTGTGTATATATACGTGTCAGTTGGTCTATTATTGAATACTAAATTTAAATAAATAAACGTATCATATCTGCAATATTTAGACAAGGTGGTTCAAATATAGTATTAGAGTAAACAAAGTTCACGCACGTGTTAAAGACAAGATTGTAATTATATCTATCAATTTAAATTTTTAGACGAGATAGTTGAGGAATCAAAGCACAGACTTGGAGGGCAAGGAAATTTTTTTTAATTATAAATATGATCCACCATTGAATGATTATTGGTGGTGAAGACTGAATGGTGTCAAAAAGGCTGAAAAAGTTAAATGGAGAAGTAGAAATTAGAAAATGATGTGTAACGAGTTTGTCCTGTTACACAAAGTTTGTTTTCTAGCCATGCTTTCATGGCTTTCCTAGTAGACAATGAGTCCTTCTACCGACTTTTTTCAAAACCCTTTTCTCAGTTCACAGCCTTTTCCTTTATGTCCGTCTCTCTCTCTCTCTCTCTTTCTCATTTGTTGCTTGTGGAAAGATTTATTCTAATAATCAAAGTTTAGGAAAAGTGTAAAGCGTGAGCTTTACATTCTTAAGCGAGCCTAGTCGAAGTGTAGGTGTAATAATGCATTTATCTATTTTAAATATTATTGATTATTAATAATTATTATTTTTATTTAATTAGTTTATGTAAGTTTAGAAACAATAAAAAAAGGCGCACACTAGTCGTGCTTTTGGTGCTTAGGACCACTTTTAGACAGTCAAAATAAGGTTGATCATCTTTTTCACGTATTCTCTGTGTGAAAGCGCCTTCTTCACACTTCACATCTAGGCCTTCTAGGTCCCGTCCTTTCCCGGCTTTTAGAACTTAAAAAATAACAAACAAAATTGTATGAAGGGAATTTCTTTTGTGTGGCTTATAGTAGTGATGGTGATAATTTGAATTAGTTTTGGATAAAAATTAATAAAGATAAAATTTGAAAAAATAAATTTGTTCTTAAGTGATTCAACGAGATATCGAAACAAGCAAAAATCTTAAGTTCACTTCTTATTACCTATTTATACACGTGTCCGACCTTTGAAGAAAAATAAATCTACGATGGCAAAATGTAAAAATAAATTTGTAACCCTTCTAAAAGTATAACCTTTGAAACGAAGTGATTCAAGATTTTGCTTGGACCTAGACCGTATCCACAATGAGAAAAAGAAAAAATCCATATGCAAATTAACATTGTTAATGATTGGACAATTTTTGAGTGATAATTTGTTACAAGATGATAAGTAGAATTAAGTTGAACTAATTCAATCTAAGGTCATGTTCGGTAGAGTTTTTTCTCCAAAAAATTCATTTTTTTGCCTACAATTTTTGACTTTTCAACTTTTTTTACACTACAAAAAAACTTGAAAAGTAAAAAAATAACCAAAAAAACTATACCGAACAAGCCCTAAGTTGAGTAGAAATTGATCAAATAGTAAGAATCATGTTTACATAGATGACTCAATTTAAGTCAACTCAAACTCTTGATCTTTCAAACTTGAGGGATCGGGTTAACATGAGATAGTCAAACTCGATTTGGTGAAGGTTGAAGTACACATTGAGTTGAAAATAAGATTTGCAAAGAAAATGATCCATAATACAACAGAAATTTAAATAAAATATCTTACAATGACTTCTAAAGACAGGAAAGATACTGCATGTTTAAACTTCCACGGGCGTGCAAAAGAAATGGAAATTTTGTAGAAGCCCAAAAAATAAATTTTTGAATCAATTTTTTAAATAAAATTAAGGACGTATTCAACTCAAATTTTAATGAATTTTTGAAAAGTAATTATATTCACGCTAAAATTTTTATTATTTTCTCCAAGTTTTAATTGCAATCAAATTCCCTCAACCTTTGACATTTGGCACTTATATCCTAAACTTTTTTTTATTGCATTTTTATCATAACTTTTAATTAATTTTCACATCTTACATTTAATGACGATTTGTCCACATATGCTGCTAATGTGCATTGAAATAAGGAGAAAATATTTTGTCAATTTTTTATATTTGATATTTATTTTGCTTATTAAAAAATACAAGTGACAAAAAGAAAATCTTTTTATGCCCCTCATAATTAACTTTTTGAACAGAAATCATACTAAGAATAGATACGTAAATTAATAGGTCGATGATAAGAATAGGATAAAAAATAGTTGAGGACATAAATGCAAAATTGAGCAATAGTTGGAGACCTACATTACAATTAATATGTGGTGTGGTTAATAAAAAATGTGGTACGAATATAATTACCATTTTTAAAATCTATATAATTCTAAATGTTCACAACTCAAATTTTAATAGATTTCATTAAACTATATGTGTCTCCAACTTGGATTTTAATATATTCTTTAGAATTCTACGTGTCTTCAACAACTCATGAATTTCTAAACATTTCATTAATTGGAAAGATTTTAATAAATTTTATTGGAATTTTAGCTTATAAATATAAATATCAAGCTTTTAGGAATTTCAGCACGACCCCTCAGATTTTCATAAATTTGAGTGGATTTCGAGTCCATAACTTATTTTAATTTTAATTTTCAAAAATTCATATTCAATTTATGCACGATGAGTAATCAAATTAAAAAAACTACAAATACATGTTACAAACTCTATTAAATATGAAATAATCATAATTAAATTTAGGGTAATGCTATTTGTACAATTTGGGTTACAGATTGGTGTACAGGGGTGTGACGTGGCAAATTGCATTAAATGACCCAATTACTCCTCCTTAACGTATTTTTTTGATTTCAACTGCATGTGTTTCAATCTCTCAATAATATCATGGAGAGAGAGAAGATAATTTGGTCTCCAGATAAGAAAGCTTTCGTCGGACTGTCACTGTACCTTCTTCCGCAACTCCTTTCCCATCTCTCCCTCCATCAACTCTTTTACCAATTTCTCCCACTTCACAAACCCATTCATAGAACCATCAGAAGTCTCAACCCTCAGCCCAATTCCAATCTCCTCCACCACCATTTTTGCATTCAGCGGTTGCTCCGCCATCATCGGCCATGCCAGAATCGGAACATTTGCACATATGCTCTCCATAACCGAGTTCCATCCGCAGCGGCTTAAAAACCCTTGAACACTCGAGTGTTCAAGAATTTCTCTCTGATCAACCCATTCTTTCACCAACATTCATCTATCTTTAACCCGATATTCAAACCCGTCATCATCTTCTACTTTATTTTTTCCAACAACCCATAAAAATTTGACGCCGGATTTCTCCAACCCATAAAAAATTGACGTCGGATTTCTCCCACCCATTAAAAACCCTTGTATTATTGCTGAGTTCATGTATGGCCATTATATGAATTTGTTGATTTCATGTAGTATTGCTGATAACAAAGTGAAATCTGGTCAGGGAAAAAATTCAGCAAAATGTATTTAGAAATTTATCTGAGTGAGCGCCCAGCTTGAAGTCTGGGCGAACGCCGAGCCTCAAGTGTGAAGTACAAAGGCGAATTTTTTAACTTGGGCGAACGCCCAGTAGAAATTTTGCAGAATATAATTGATTTCAACGGCATCCGTCCAGTATTCACAAAATCACCAGAAATTGTGTAGTCCACCTGCTGTGTTAAACACCATAAAATTAGTTTGTTTGGCTTAAACATGCAGAATTAAAATACTCAAATCATAACTTAATACTGTCTGAACACAGTTATATGAAATGAAGTTAAAAATGGTATCATTGAATCCATGGGAAATGTTATTAAACAATACGCATTACATGTTAAACCTATTCATTGTTTCACTATTACAATCTTCCATTGATTCGAGAGTTGCATATTCGATGGGGTGTCGATTCAACTGATAAAATGGCATCGAACCACTATCTAGCCCATACGTAGGCGTCAAGTTAACTCCAAAAGAAACAAAGTATTTGAGTAAATGAAATTGCGTTCATTACTACATGCTACAAAAAAGTACCACAAAGTCTTAAACAGGCATTACTTACGGGGATATTGTGATTGTTGAGATGGTTGAGTGAAAGCATCGGTCTCTTCTCCATTCTTTTGTCTCGAGCTCTTGGACTTGCTTAATGTTTTAACTACCTGTGCAATTGAATATATAAGTTAACATGAGAAACTGTTAGAAAAATGATAAAATTGACTATGTTTACCTTAGATTTCCTCGAAACCGTTTCCAAATGGCTTTTTCTACGTAATTTCTTCGGCGCTCCTTTTGTTTTCAAGTGCATTGGATCGAATATGTTTTTGGTTGCAACACTTCGTTGGGAATGGATATTGCTTTCACAAGTTTGTCTAGATTTCGATATGGACAACTCATTCGATTGACATTCGATCCACTCCATAAGCTCCCGAGTTCGTTCTTCATCATCTGCCACCAAATCTGCCACTTTGGAAAATGCAATACACAAACGATCATACCTTAACTGCCCAGGGGTAGTAATCCAACCATCATAATTTATTTTTACCCTCGTGTGAAGTCTACTCACGTCTCTCCTCCATCTCCTTAAAATATACGTATCGGAAAGTATTGTAACATCATTACGGATCAACACAGAGATATCATGTTTGCAAATTATTCCTCTAAACTCAAATAAATGACAACTACAAACGAAATGAAGTTTGTCTCTCTGCAATGAAACCGAAAATATTTTTTTCTTCATTCCCTCGTTGAAAATGATATCCTCTCGAACCTCATATTTCGTTCCCATACAATCATCTTGAGAAGAGATTACCTCGCAATACACTTTCGCAGTAAACTCTTCTTGAAATTCCCTGAACTTCGATTGAGTGTAAACTGATTGAAATTGCTTCTCCATATCATACTTAGTTGCACATGGGACAATTTGTGAAAATGACTTAAAATCCGCTTGAAACTCCTTCTCCACTTTACTCCGCAATGCACGCTCATATTGTTCAACAAATTGCTTAAGCGATGTTTTCGCATGCACATACCCATCGAAAAATGCATTAATACTCTCACTACGTTGAGTAGTGGACATCCCAGCCCAAAACCTAGTTCTCAAGAAACATGGAACCCAACGACTTCTATCTTTATAAAGTCCATTCAACCAATCATTCTCCTGCAATGTATACAATTGAATCATGACACTCCAACCATGTTCAAATTGTTCAGGACATTGTGAATCATAAACTACATCATGGACAGCAGAAAGTATAGAACCCTTATGAATGTGGTTGCCAAATTTCTCAGGTAACTTCTTCATTATATGCCACAAACACCATCTATGCTTCGTATTTGGAAAAACAATTTGAATTGCATTTTGCATAGCCCTATCTTGATCCGTAATTAGTCCATTCGGAGCCTGGTCATCCATGCATTGAAGCCATGTCCTAAATAGCCAAACAAAAGTCTCTGTATCCTCATTAGAAACTAATCCACATCCAAGCAATGTTGATTGTCCGTGATGATTCACTCCAACAAAAGAGGCGAACGGCATGTCGTACTTATTAGTCAAGTATGTAGTATCGAAAGTGACTACATCGCCGAATTCCTTATATGCCTGTCTACACCTATTATCTGCCCAAAACACATTCTTCAATCGAGACTCTTCATCCAAATCCATACTAAAGTAAAAACCAGGACAATGTGATTGCATTTTGGAAAAGTAAGCTTGTATTTTAGTAGCATCTCCTTCCCCAAGCCTTAATCGCCTAACTTTTTCAATATAGTTTCTACAATCCTTTTCGACACATTTCATCTTCTCATATCCACTTGCTTCAACAACAGTCGAGTTATAACTTTTGTGTAGTGGAATTCCAGCTATATCATCTACTTCAAGCTTGCGTTTCACACGTGCACTAAGTTCTCGATTGCATCGGTACAACCTAGATTTCGAAGGACTAGTTTTATGATTATGTTCAAGATGGAGTGTGTTAATTCGCCATATTCCACAAATCTCTAAACTCGCTGCGAACCTAGCTTTACACCCTGTTTGAATGGTTGGTTGAGGTTTTAAAGACGTGCTTGTGGTACTAGTTCTTCAGCCTTCTCGACTACACGTAAAGGTCACATACCTCACAATCCCATCATCTCCCTTTTTCGAATTCCTTTCCTAACTGGAAAACCTATATTATAAGCATACCTTTTATAAAATTCAAATACTTCATTCTCGTCTTTAAATTTCATTCCAACCTCAGGCACAATCGAACTACCATCTCCTAAGATTTCATCAGTCAATATGTTCACATTTTCCCTTACCATCTCATTATCAGATTCTCCCAAAAATTCGTCATCCAAATTTAAAGCATGTCTGTGTACTGTCTCATCTGGATAAAAAAAAAATCGTAAAAAAAATGATAAACAATTTAACAGATATACTAAATGCCTAATCGAACAACAAAAATCGGAGAAGCAAAAAAAAAAAAAAAAAAACAGATACTAATTTTCCCTACATAGCATTTTGAATTAAAATACGATATTTGAAAAATCAAAAAATATTATATCACTCAAGTCCCAATCGAAGAACAAATATCAAAGAAGAACAAAATTTGAGTTTTCCTATATTGCCTAACAAATTGCGGGAAAAAATAATATACTTGTGTCAATTATCGTGCTTTTGGTCGGAGAAAACAGTCGCGTGCTTTTGGTCGGAGAAGACAGTCGCGTGCTTTTTGTTGGAGGAGAAAGTCACCCACTGTATGTTCTTCCAATCTCCTTCCCGCCTGGATTAGGATTATGGCATATTGTTCATTTCACATTTAAAGCAAAATATCATGATATATTGCAATTCAAAGTATCGTGATATCCTTGGTCATTTAATGCATTTTGCCGCGTCAAAAGTAATTGGGTCATTTAATGCAATTTGCCACGTCACACCCCTGTACACCAATCTGTAACCCAAATTGTACAAATAGCATTACCCTTAAATTTATGATGTAACAATATTTTCAAACAGAATTTAAAACGTCAAGAAGTTCAACATACAAACTCATTTCTCATTTTAACCCAAGTAATGTTTTCTTGTTTTCACTTTAACTAATTGAATATCTCTTTTATTCAAATCCAACAATATTGTAGTTTGGACACCATAGATAAAAAAAAAATAAAAAAAAAATTCATTTTTAGATATATTGAAACAGAATCCACGTTAAATTAAATAACTTATTCAATTTCAAATAAAAACACATTATATTCATAAAATAAGTTAAGAAGTACAAAAAAAAAAATTAATTTTAATATTTTAAAATTCATAAAATCCATGAGGATTTATAAAAATATATAATAAAACATTTGATAAAAAAATCTTATAAATTATGTGGAATTCGATTTAAATCCATGAAATTTATGAGAATTGATAAATTTTAAGAAATCTATTAAAATGTGAGTTGATGAATAAATTATCTCATTATTGTATGTTTGAGTCGAGCTTAGCTTGAATTTAGATTTCGTTTATCGGCTTAGCTAGAGAAGCTCAAATGCATAGTTTATATACATCTAATTAATAAATCTAAACTTCGATCAAATTTGGACTTGCTAAAATAATAATATTTTGCAATTATTGATACAAGAAAAAAAAATTTCTAAGAAAAGATAAATGTTTCTGTTGTAAAATTATGAGATAATTATTGATGACTATTTAGACTTATCAGGATGCTTAGTCTTATCAGTATATTTAGATAAGCCTTGTTTGATTGTATTCAAATCTCTTTGTAACTTATTTTGGAATTCTATAAATATAAGTCCATAGTTATAATGAAAGACAATTCATTTCGCATCTCTTTTATTCTTCTACTTTATTTCTCTAGTTTCATAACAGTTTCAATGTATTGTCGTATAAATAAACACTTTAATATCTATTTTCATATTATTCTATTTATTTGTCATACTCACAGTCTCAACCTATTGTGAAAATAACAAGTTGGTCCTTAATTTCATTATAGCTACAAAATTTGTCCCCCGCATACAAAAATCATTCGAATCTCCATAAAATATCCACTTGACGCTCACATTTCAACTTTACGAAGTTGGTTGTATTTTCCAACTATAACACTTTAACGGAGAATTGAACAATTTCAACATTGAGAGATGCCTCTGTAATTGTACTCAAAAGTGGAGGAAAATGATGCAATTTTCCCTTAAACCAAAATTTATTGCACGGAATAATAAAGGGGTTTTTCAGAAATAACTACAATAAATAAATATTTCTTAAAATACTGTCATATTTTTTTTATTCTAAAAATACTGGTTTTTATTTTTGTAACACTTTTTGTTACATTTGTTATGTTTGTTAATAACAAATGTAACACATTTATTATAACTAAAATAACAAATGTAACAAATATAACAACAAGTGTTACAAAAATAAAAAAAAAATTTAAAAATAAAAAAGTTAAATAGTATTTTTTAAATCATTTTATATTTTGTAGTAAATGGTAAAATTATCACTTTTTCCTCCAGTTTAGTAGAATCAGACAGAGCTTTAATACAAGTCGCTCCAAATGATCAAAAAAGACTTCTAATTATATTTGTATAGTGTCTTTTATACAATTTGATCTATATCTTGTGATACGCTTGTCTAACTACTAAAACGTTAATACTATCTATCAAACAAGGTCACTAGTGACATTGAATGCATCGATTTACTTGTTGAGCTCAATTAAAAGATAAAGATTACTACAGTCCCGTTCTCTTACCCACAGTAGACAAGAATTATCTTGTCTCCTGCCTTCGTGGAATACCCCGTCAGCAAAAATTGACCACATGGAAATATGATAAGTCAGCAAAAAACAAATTACAAATCACCCCACCCCACCCCACCCCACCCCACCCCACCCCACCCCGCCTCCTTCCATTTTCCTTCTTTTCCAATTTCTGCCTGAATCACACCATCACCCCTCCTCCTGCCCTACCCACAACCATGGTCGAAGATGCTTCTGGCCACCACCACCTGCATCACGCTAACACCACGTCGTCGCCACCACCACTACGGCTAATCCAATTGGTTCTCCCCCTTCTCCACTTCCCTCCCTCCCCTCCCCCCCCCCCCACACACACATCTGCCAATTTGAAGCTAGAGGTGTCAGAAAAGTTACCACAGGGATAACTGGCTTGTGGCAGCCAAGCGTTCATAGCGACGTTGCTTTTTGATCCTTCGATGTCGGCTCTTCCTATCATTGTGAAGCAGAATTCACCAAGTGTTGGATTGTTCACCTACCAATAGGGAAAACAGAAAAACACAAGAAAAGGAAAATTCAATTTTGAAAGTTCAGAATCAGAATGACTAATGTGAGAAAATTTCTTGAAGACATTTATGAATCATCCAATGATCTAGGACATTTTAATGTTCTATTGGCCTTTGAAGACAACGAACTTGAGAAGATCGCTTCTATCTTCAAAAAAGTCAACATAAATAATCAAGAACTCATCTTCACAGCTAAATCTGTTGAAAATCCTCCAGAAACCAATGATCCAATAACAGTTGATGATAATTCAGAAAGCTCTGAAGAAGAAACAATCATACATGAAAGATTCTTCACAAACACTAATATTAGAGTAAAATTTAGAGAACCAAAAGTTGAGTCAGAAGCAGTCCTAATGGACTATGAACCTTCATCTTCAAACCCAAAAGGGGATGGAAAAAGACCCATAGGAGACTTCACTCCTAGACCAGCACCTTATGAAGATAATAAAATTGATCTTTCATATCTTCTTCACAAACCAAAGAAATTACCTATCGATGTTAAGATTCTTGACTTAGATTGTGTAATTAATCCAGAAACAGTCATTGAAGATTGGTATAATAATATCATGATTTCAATGATCATACATAAAGAAATACATAGAGATGAGCAAAACTCATGGCACTATGTCATTTCAAGCACAAGAGGAAATGTGAAAGCGTTCCTTACAACGTTTAGCTACGAAGCAAAAAATGTCCTCTGGCTTGAAACCCGTGAAAATATTTCTCAATTCATCAAAAGGATTGTGGAACAAATCTACAAACAATTTACTGGTCAAACCTTTGAAGCCTACAAAAGCGTCAGATCAACAATTGATCAAGGAGATGCTTTAAACCATTTAGAAAAAAATGACAATTTGCAACATGTGCTATTTTGAGGAATACACATGTAAATTCTCAAAATATTATTACATTTGTCCTCCAACCGAATGGAAACAACTAACAGAAAAATTTATGAGAAAACTTCCTTATCCATTTAATGATGAAGTCATCATTCTTTTTAATGAAGCCATAAAAATACAAGAACCTAGCACAGACAATTTCAAAGCTAACATGCAAATTGATTCCTCTTTAGGACTAGCAATTACTGTGACAAGAAACTTACTTGCAGAAAAATGCAAGCAAGCACATCTTGTAAGAACCAGTGAAAAAACAGTACCCAGAAATCCTAGGATTTGCTGTAGTAAATACATCGACAGAATTCCAGGACATTATGGATGCTACCCTGATAGAAAAAGAAAACCAATTCAAAAACCAAGAAGAAAAAGCTATAGGTTCAAAAAATACAAAAAACCATATAAAAAGAAGTTCTTTAAGAAAAAGAAATTCTTCAAAAAATACAGTAAACCTAAAAGAGGGAAAACTGAAGACAAAAAGAAGTTTTGTCCTCAGAAGAAAAAGAATTGTAGATGTTGGCTCTGCAATGAATCAGGACACTATGCGAATGAGTGCCCTGCAAGTATTGGAAACGAAGACCGTGTTAAACTGCTAAAAACTTTTGAAAAACAAGGTTTTTACCCATTCGAAGACCCTAGTGATACAGAATCCCTGTATTACTTGTCCACAGACACAGAATCTGATTATTCATCATCATAATCCTCTGATTATGAGTAACAAAAACATTACCAACCCCAATTCTATCTACATTCCTATCAAACTTAGTTTTGAAGGATATAGAAAATTCACAATTCATGCTTACATAGATATAGGAGCATCTGTATGTATCGCAAGCAAATGGATTATTCCAGAACAATTTTGGGTCCTTTCTGAAAGAACCTTAAAATTAAAAATTGCGAATAATTCAGAAATCTCTTCTTCAAAAGTAATTAAAAACATTAGAATAGGAATTTGTGGAAGTCACAACTCCTCTCTCCAAACTTTTGAATTTAAAATTCCAACAGTTTATCAACTTGAAACAGGAATTGACTTCATAATTGGAAACAACTTTTGTCAGTTATACCATCCATTTATACAAGAAATCAACTCAGTAAGTTTCACTTTACAAAACAAAAAAATCTGGATTTTAAAGAAAATGAAAGCTTTAGCTTTTCACTCTTTAAAAGCAAAATTTTTAGAAATGTTAAAAATTAAAAATTCCAAAAACTTTGTTCCTCAAAAAGGGGAAAATATTGCAAAAAATTCAAACATTTTCACCTCTAACGAAGAATTAGAGACTTTTCAAATTAATACAAAAAGACAGGAAATTGCTAAACTTTTTGAACTCTGCTGCTCAGAAAATCCTCTTGATCCTAGTATCAACAAAGGAACTTTCACAGCAAAAATCGAAATTCTTGATGAATTCAAAGATAAAATCATTCGTCCCAAAGCAATGGCATACAGTCCAAAAGATAGAGAAGAATTCTCTATTCAAATCAAAGAGCTTCTTAAGCTTGGAGTTATCGAACCAAGTAAATCACCATTCTCTTCACCAGCCTTCATGGTCAGAAAAGAAGCAGAAAAAAGAAGAGAAAAAGCTAGAATGGTCATAGACTATTCCCAACTTAACAAAATCACAAAAGCTGATGGTTTTATCCTTCTAAACATGCAAAGCCTCCTCCACCTCATTAAAGGAAAAAAGATTTTCTCATCATTTGATTTAAAATATGGCTTTCATCAAGTTAGATTTGAAGAATCAACAAAACCTCTTACAGCTTTTAGTTGTCCTCAAGGACACTTTTAATGGACAGCTGTACCTTTTGGCCTCAAACAAGCTCCAGGTATTTTCCAAAGACACATGGATAATACTTTCAAAAAATTTAATGAATTTTGTTGTGTTTATATTGATGACATTCTTGTTTTCTCTGACAATGAAGAAAATCATGAGGAACATGTTTTGCAAGTCCTCAAAAGAGTCCAAAAAGAAGGAATAGTTTTGACAAAGAAAAAGACAGAACTTTTCAAAGAAAAAATTGGATACCTTGGATTAGAAATAGCTTACGGTTTTAAACAACTTAAGCCCCATATCCTTGATCACATCCAAAAATTTCCAAATGATTTTATAGACCAAAAACAACTTATGAGATTTTTAGGTTATTTAAATTATGCTGAATCATTTATCCTAAACCTTGCAAAAATGAGAACACCACTTCAAAAGAAACTTAAGAAAAATTACAAATGGCAATGGACAAAAGAAGATAATCTTTACATCCAAAAGATTAAATCAAAAATTAAAAATCTTCCTTCTCTTTATCATCCTTTACCAGATGATAAAATAATAATTGAAACATATGCTTCCCAAGATTTTTGGGGGGAGTATTAAAAGCAAAAAACAGTTTTTCTGAAGAAGAAGAAGAAAAATTATGTAGTTACTCTTCTGGAACTTTCACAAATTCAGAAAAGAACTACCACATTAATGAAAAAGAAATTCTTGCTATGAAAAAAGCAATTTCAAAATTCAGACTTTACACTATTTCTAACAAATTTCTTGTAAGAACAGACTCTTCAGTTTGTAAATCTTTTCTAAATTGTAAAATACATCCTGATTATAAACAAGGCAGATTAATCAGATGGCAAATGTGGTTTAGCCATTATGATTTTGACATTGAAATCATTAAAAGTAAAGATAATTATCTTGCTGATTCATTAACACGTGAATTACATTTGTGCAGGTAAAATGTCAGACATTGAAAAACAACTTGAAGACCTTGAAGAACAGTTGGAAATCAAAGAAATGGAGGTACAAATTATTAAGAAAAAAATCTTCAATTTGAAAAAGAAATTGAAAGGTGACATTACAAAGAGTAATGAAACCAATGATACATTACCCCAAATTGTGAAGGATATATTTGAAACAAGCTCGCAAGAGCCAGTGGATATTCAAAATCCAGTTTCGAATCTCCAACAAAAAGACAGTACTCCTCTTGTAGGAATTAACACATCTCTACCTTGAAAGAAATTTTACGTAATATTTGATGGCTTGAGCCGAGGATATTACACAAGTTGGGAACAAGTTGAACTCCTTGTTAAAGGTAAACCATACGAACATAAAAGCTTTAAGTCTTTCATTGAAGCCCAAACAGCTTTTCTTGAGTTCCATAAAGCCAAGGGAACAAACTCAACTCCTTATAAACATCTTATTGATCATTCTCAAATTTCTCTGAGACCACAACCTTTCCAAAAGGATATCCATTCAAGACCAAGGATGCCTACATTCCCCATCTCAGAAAGTTAACGATTCAAAAATTTCTCTTACAAAGAGGCTATTCAAACCAGCCTAGAAACTTTCCCGGATAGATTCAAAAGTCTAGGAAAAACACCACACAAAGAGAGTGCAACCATATCTGATATTACACTTCAAGATTTTCTTTCTCTTGAAGGTGAAGCAAGAGTTATTTGTGACTCTGCCCCAAAACAAACATACATTGGAACTTTTGAGAAAAAATTTGGCCAGTTCATCTTTTTTGAAGGAGCTGAACCTACATTTGTGCGAAATGCATTTTTCTGTGGTTTAATTAAAATGATAATTCCTAGTCCTGATTTCAAAGAATTATCCTTAATTGATCCAAAACTTTTACAGTGTTTAAAAGATTTCAGAAAATATGTTGTCAAGAGCCCTGATTTACAAATTATCCTGAAATTCTCCAGCACTATCCCTTTTTGGGATGAAAATAACATTTTGTACAAAGGATATCATCATATCCAAATAAAAACCTCTCAACAAGTTTATTTGGACCAACCTAAAGAAGCACAATCCTCTAGTGTCAGTGAATTGATATTAGAAGATTGGAGATCTTTATCTTTCCAAAGGATCGTTACATCTTTAAAAACATTTAGTGGCGAATCAAAAGCCAAAGTGAATTTCCATTCAAAATATATTTTAGTAACCAGCAAAACTGGTGTTCCTATTACATCTGAGGCAGTCAAAATCATTTGTAATTTTGAAAAGAATTTTTACAATCTTTTTAATACCACTTCAGAATATAATGGACATTTGTGTGACACTCTTAAGTCCAGTCTTGGAGACTATCACAATTGCAAGTTTTGCAAAAACAAGGAAGCCAAAAATAAAAGAAAAGAAAAAGAAGTTCATCTTGATGATATCGAAGATTTTATTGAAGATGAATGCTCAAGAATTGAAAAGAACAGTCAGCACGCAGATAGTGCTTACCATTCAGAGTAATATCTGTGATTCACATTATTGGCCTGATGTTTCCCGGTGAAACGCGTGCCACATTTACCTTCATTCCAGACATACAATTTGCAGAAAAATCAAAAGAAGAATCTTGACAAATCTGTTATGAGGACTCACCAATTTTCAGATTTCAAATGACAGACAAACGATGGAAATCATTCTGACAGACAGAAAGAATCATCTTTTGAAAAAGCTTTCCACTTTCGACAAAAATTACTATGCTGCTACAGTAAAAAGTCAAAATCAATATTCATCAATAGTGAAAAGCAGATTCCCTTACTATTCAATCACGGGTGAAAAGAAAAAGCAAGAAGAAACAAAACACCTTTTGAAAAAGAAAACAACAGCTGGAATGGAACAACGGGGAAGGCATCTTTCATCCTCCTATTTAAAGAAACAAATCTGGACATTCAAGGAGGGTTTTTGGTTCACTTAGAAAATTTTCTCTTTTGTAATTTTCTTGAATCAGTACAATGCTCTGTAACTAAACAATATTAGGTACATTAGATCCATTTGGATCACCTTCTGTAATTAAATAAGCTAAGAGATATTTTCTCTATAGCCTTGTGAAATAAAATCCATGTTTTAATTTCACATACTCTTTATATATTTTCTGTACGGATCTCTTTTCCAAAAGCCATTACACCAGAAGGCAGGTGGCCGTTGAAGTGTGTATGTGCAAAAAGGAGTCTGGAGTGAGGCAGAAAAATAATATCAAGAGACAACAACCATTTACAGTAAGGCTTAAAAGAATTTATTTATTTAGTTTATTATTATAATGGTGATTATTTGGTATCTGATGTATCTAGTTTCATTAACTTGTTTAAATCCCGATCAATTCCGTAGTTTAAATACATGTTTAGAATGCGTTTAAAAAGTGGTATCAGAGCCTTTTTACATTAAATAATGAATAATGGTAGAATGTGCAACAGTTATACCTTTAATTTATAGTATTATTATGCTCTATACGAATATTATTATAACAAGTGTTTACAAATGAAAGCTTATAGAAATATAAGTTTATACAGATATGCATATAATTTTCATGAAAATGAAAGAAATCTTGCATTAACAAAATATAATTTTGAAATGGAATGCTTTGTCATGCATTACACTTTAAATCACATTACATAATGATTGAATGTCATTTATGTAATTCATACATTATTACAATTACACAACATTATGGTATGTACACATATCATTACTATAGATACACATACTTGTGCACTGTTGGAGCACACAGAATTGCAATAAACCTGCAAAAGGAAAAAATGAATACTTCTTTAAGTAATCATCATAACTGTGTTAACACATTTATTTTACATTATGCTTTACACCATCATACAACATGATTGATTGTAAAATTTGTACTGCATACACACATTCCATAGCTAATAAAAGCAACCTTTATGAATATTATGAAGAATACATATTTCAACTAATGTTTGAACACGTTCACCATTCAGTTAGAATCCGTATGAGACAAAAACGTGATAAATATAAAACATTATTTGAAGAATGTGTCAAAGAATTTATGTTACATTATCTTTATTATCATCATGAGTAGCGAAATTACTACTGAATTTGATGTTGACGAAGTTGTTGAACAAACTGAGTCACTTGGAAATCTTTCAAAAGAAATTTTAATTTCTGACAAAAAACTTGCAAAAATTTGTAAAACAAATTTGACATTACATCCAAGTGAAGTGTTTGTACAACCAAATTTCATTAACAAATTTATGAATAGAAATAAGCATATTTACTATGGGGTTTCCCAAAAGGAATTTGCTATTCACATTCAACACACTTATGGTAAGATAGGAATTTCCCTTCTTACTAAAGAAGACATTAACAAAGCTAAGAAAAAAATTGACTTAGATGACAGTAAAAACCTTTATTGGATCACAATAGGAGCTATTCGGATTCAACTCCGTAGCACCTTATCTGACAAAATAGATCAACCTATTGTCATGGAAGGCACCCTAAATGGAAACCTTGCATGTGGAAAATTAATTTTCACATCACACCCAAGACTTTCTGTAAGTCTTCATGACCAAAACTTTGATGGAATTCTTTCCTTCGTATTCAATTACGGAAGAAAAGATTTAGTCAAAGACAATAATGTTTCTTTTTCAATTTCTTATCTTGTGAGTTATGCAATACATAACCAACATAATATGACAATTGTCAAAGAACCTAAAGGAATAAAGATTGATCCTTTATTCTCAGACTACCTTGAACACAAAGAAACAGAATTTGATTGGCTTGTCGAACCAGCAAGAAAATCAATGCAAATTGACCTTGGACAAAAAAAGACTCTTGTTAAAGAACAGAGACCTCTACTTCTACATTCAACATCTATTAGGAAAGATCCTATGTATAGATGGAAAGAAGACATTCCTGAAAGTAGTCAAAAAAGGCAAATAAAGGAAATTAAAGAAACTATTAATAAATTAGCCAATGTCCTCTTAGGAGAAAAATAATGTCATTAGGTGATATCTTGAAAGAGATAAAATCTTTAAAAGACATTATAGAAGAACTAAGAAACAACTTCAAAGACTACTATTCAAAAACTGAAAAATCTTTAGATCAACATTCAGCTATTATTAGAGCAGAAGTAAAAAACCCTGTTGCTTCAACATTAAAATGTGACCATATTAAAAAATATGGAATTCTTCAAAAAATGGGGGAATTTACAGAAAAACAGAAATTCTCTTAAGCCTTACTGTAAATGGTTGTTGCCTCTTGATATTATTTTTCTGCCTCACTCCAGACTCTTTTTTGCACGTACACGCTTCAACGGCCACCTGCCTTCTGGTGTAATGGCTTTTGGAAAAGAGATCCGTACAGAAAATATATAAAGAGTATGTGAAATTAAAACATGGATTTTATTTCACAAGGCTATAGAGAAAATATCTCTTAGCTTATTTAATTACAGAAGGTGACCCCACCCCGCCTCCTTCCATTTTCCTTCTTTTCCAATTTTCTGCCTGAATCACACCATCACCCCTCCTCCTGCCCTACCCACAACCATGGCCGAAGATGCTTCCGGCCACCACCACCTGCATCGTGCTAACACTACGTCATCGCCACCACCATTACGGCTACTCCAACTGGTTCTCCCCCTTCTCCACTCCCTCCCCTCCCCCCCACCCCACCCCACCCACACACACATCTGCCAATTGCGTTCTCCTCCATTACCGGACTCGAACTAACGCCTGACCATCTCCTACAATCTGAGAGACCACAACCCAACACCACGCCGCCTCTATTTCCCAATTTCTATCATAAATACAAAGGTTATTCAAGAACCAAACAATGGAGGTACTTCGGAGGGCGGCGGCGTTTGAAGGTTCAGATGGCTGGAATAGATTCAAAGTAAGTAAGCTTTGAAATAGGTTTGCTGAAATGGTTGAATTGAAAACAGAAATGGTGGTTGGTGATTTAGGGTAGGAGATGGGAGTGGTGAACACGCAAAAGAAGTGTTGTTGAGACCGGAGACGAGAGTAGTGGGTCACGACGATGGCATTGGTGGGTTGGGTGCAAGAAGGTATTGGTGGTTCCAGCGAGGCCAGAAGGTGGTGATAGGTATGAGTGGGGATTTAAGGCACCTGATTTAGGACTTGGGAGAAAATAGGAGAGAGATGGTAAAGTGAGTGGTGGGGTGGGGTGGGGTGGGGTGGGGTGGGGTGGGGCAGGGCGTAATTTTTTTGCTGACTAGTCATATTTTTATGTGGTCAATTTTTGTTGACGGGACATTCTACGTAGGCAGTGGACAAGATAATTCTTGCCCACAGCGGACAGGAGAATGGGGCTGAAGATTGCTAATGGCAACTTATGCATATTAGTCAAGAGAAAAATAAATTCACGTATGGCCTGCGGATCAGCCTGTAGCTCAGGCCACGGATAAGTCCGAACTCAACTTTTGTGGACGGGGCCAAGCTCGGTCTATTGCAAGAGCCTAGTTGAGCCCGTCTTGACAAGAGCCGGCTTAGCCTTGCCATAGCTAGTCACATTATACTTACAAATATTAAAAGAGGAGGAAAAAAAAAAGACACCTACTGATAAGCTGGGACTTGTGTGCATTACAAAAAAGTTAAAAGTGGAAAGAGGCATGATTAAGGGACTGGATTGTGCGACGCCATGATTAAGCAGTTGAGGATGGACTTCTTCACGAAATTGGATTCTCGCCGGGTGTTGCCATTTGTTTCTTTCTTTATTCATATTTTCTATTTTCTCAAAAAGAATAGATTTTTAATTGTTTACCGATCTCATTTGAACCATGCAAGTCATGTAAAAAAAGTATGAAGCATTTACACTTCTTTTGTCCACTCTTTTAGTAATACTCGTAGGATACTTATGTTATTGTATTTTAATTTATAATCTATACAGATATAAAATAGTCCAATTATAATTTACAGCAAATGATTTAAGAAAATTAATACTCAACAAATATAAAATAAATAATCAAAAGACACACTTCTTAAATATAAATATAAAAAGCAAACAGTTATTTGAACAAACCACAATTTACAACCTAGAAGAACTTGTGGTTGATTGCATAGTCATTTCCGAACTGTTTACTAAGTAAAATAGTAGAAGTTAAGAAATACTAAGCATATATTTGGTAGTGCTGAATTTATTTTTTAAGTGCTTATATTATAAGTTATGAGTGAATGTGTAGATAACAAGTGAGTTGTAAATTGTGGGTCTTATGAAATGTGTGGATAAAAAGTATATTTGATCAGTTTGACCATCTAAAATAATAATTTAAGCTGTTACAAACTTGCGCTAATACATATAATTTTCATAAGCAAATTCATAGTCCTATAGACAGACAAAAAGAAACAAGAAGAGCTTTGATTATCAAAAGTTGCTCTCAACATGTGCATTTTCAAATCATAAATAATCCAACATGTTCATAATATCATAAGTATGATCCTTCATAAGCGTCAAAATAAATAAAACATTGTAACACATTAGAAAAACTTAAAAGTCAACGAAATGGGACTATTTGGGACATAAGACTACAAAATAATTAATTGGCCATACTTCTTTTATTGTATTATTATTATTTTTTTACTTCATGGAATATATCTGTTCAAGAATATGAGAAAAAAAATCCTCATCAGATCTCCATAGAAGCTCAATACATGAAAAATTGTATATCCATACAATGCACTTTGAAATTAGATTTTAAACAGGTGCTCTAAATGATATACACAGGTATAACGTTTAAACAAAAAACAAAAAGGGTAATTATATTCCACTACAGTTTTTATTATCTACACTACATTTTAATTACAATGAAGGTCCACCAATCTATGAAATTTTGTCACTTATATCCCCAACTTTTTTCGTGCGTTTTTATTGTTAAATTTCAATTAATTTTCACATCTTGTATCAGATGACGATTTTTGTCCAAATATTCTGATAATGTGCATTAAAATGAGGGACAAATATTTTGTTAAAATTTTGTATTTGTTATTTATTTTGTTTATTTAAAAATGTGAGAGACAAAAAAAATATTTTTACGTCCCCTTAATTAATTTTTTGAACAGAAATCAGCATCAAAGACAAAGATAAGATGTACTAATTAATAGGTTGATGATAAAAAATGTGACAATAAATAGTTATGGACATAAATGTGAAAATTATATATTGTTGAAGACTTTATTACAATTATAAAATGTGGTGTGGTTAAAAAAAGTGTGATTTAAATATAATTACCCAAACAAAAAAGAAAAACAAATTGGTAAAAAAATAGAAGACAACCACTTCTCAAACTGACATGTGGCAAGAATAATAGCAAAAATTATAGGCTCTTTTATTATAGATAGATTAGTGCGAGCACGTGCTGTGCATGTAATAGTGTTTATTATATCTTCATTTTACGAATTGACTTAATATTAGTAATTTAAGTGAAAAAAAATTAAATATTAAAAAACAGGCTATTGAAACCTAAATATAAGCATGCTTATAACTAGAACCTAGTTTATTAAAATTTATTACAATAGATGACTCAAACATATGATAAAATTGAATTCAATTTACTTCATAAAAGTCACTATTCTTAAGTACCAATTTTTCTGAATTTGCATTCCTCGTCAAAGCATGAGTTCATTCCTTTATAATACTTTAATCACGTAAATAGAGTTGAATGCTTTTGTATAAAAAAAATTCACATCTGCTCCAAAATAAGATTCTGAGCATAAATATCTACAACAAAATATGCACATTAATTTTAATTTTTTTTTCAAATAATATAAATAAATGGTTAATTACACTAATGATCCTTATTTTTTCAGGTTTGGAATGATTTCATCCCCATTCTTTTTTTTAGCAGATATCATCCTCATTCTTCTATTTATACTCACAGATGGTCTCCAAATCATTATTTTTCACTATTCTGATAATTTTTGGACAATTTTGCCTATTGACTTAAATAAATTAAAATGATAGGAAAACAATACAATGAAAGCATTACAATTGAGTCTTTAACCTTTTTAAAAGTACAAATAAATCCTAAACTATTTTATTTTATTCAGATAAGTGTTCTTTCCCAACTAAACACCCCCACCCTCACCCCCTTCACTAAAAATTCACAAATAACTCTCCAACCGAAGATAATTGTAATAGGCCCCCAATGAGATTCACTTATGAAAGGCGCAAGAAGCATGACCAAAACACGAAACATCCAGCCGCACATCACATGCGCCAGCAATAGGAGAAGATATTCATCCAGCTCAACCAAGTGGTTATAAGGTGGTTATAATAGTTTGTTAGGGAATTGGGGGAGGATATATATATATATATATATGTGTGTGTGTGTGTGCGTGTGTGTGTGTGTAAAGGGAAAGAAAGGGAGGAGGGATTCAGAGAGA
This sequence comes from Forsythia viridissima, assembly GCA_030279155.1. Lineage (NCBI taxonomy): Eukaryota > Viridiplantae > Streptophyta > Magnoliopsida > Lamiales > Oleaceae > Forsythia > Forsythia viridissima. The sequence goes on from CM059042.1 coordinate 18,329,921, forward strand.
AGTGAGGATAAACTTAAAGAGATCCCAGCTTCTCGAATTGCTGGATTTATCATTGCATTTTGTTATTTTACATTCAGTTGTTTACATTTCTGAAATACAAATATATATATATATATATATATATATATATATATATATATATATATATATATATATATATATATATATATATATATATATATATATATATATATATACATAAAAAATCACAAACTATTTCCTATTTGTGATAGCTTGCTCCGTCTTCTTTATTCTTCAATTGTTTCCAGCAAAGTCACGTTGCCATTCTTCAGCATTCTGCAATTACAATCAGGTTTACAATGTCAATTGATGAGAATTCCAACGATTGAGCTCCATAATTCAGCCGAGCAACCATACAAAACAACAAATTCATCTGCAGAAGCCATAGATCCCATCAAATTGGTATCAGAGCATCGCACCTTGTGGCAGCAAATCTCGGCAAGTAGGTTGAGGAAATGGAGGAGAAGATGGAATCATTCATGGAGAAATACGAACATCTGCTCCAAAAATTCAGCGAAGAGGATGATTTTTAATTGGATTCGCGGGGCCGACTCAAAATACCTATATTCTACGACGGAAGTCCAGATTGGTGGCTGTCTAGGGCGGAGAAGATTTTTTCAATGAATCAGTTGTCTGAGGCTGAGAAAGTGGAAGCCGCTGTAGCGTGTTTCGACGGTGAAGCGTGGGCGTGGTTCCAGTGGATAGATAGTCGCTGTATCGTACGAAATTAGGAAGAATGGAAGGATTTGATGTTGGTTCGATTTCGCGTGAATGAGGCCTCTGTTGGTGAGGAATCTTCAACATGGGAACCAGTAGGTGGTGCTGTGGCCATGGAGACGATGGTGAAGGAACACCGGTGCCAACTGCAGATATCTCCATCGCAAGAGGAAAAGCAGTCTGGGAACAATTTGGCAGAGAAGGATGTCAATGGGCTGATTTTGGGCCAAGTGGAAAATGGAAAAGGATTAATTGGAGAAGGCCTCAAAGAATTACACCCGGCTAAAAGAAAAAGCCCAATTTCAGTAACAAGCCAAAACTCATCTCATTCAATTCCAAAAATTGCACCAGTGACCCCCCAAATTTTAGATTTGAAAAATACTTCAAGTTTCAAAAAGCTCATGGATTCACAACTTCGATTAAAGATGAAAAAGGGAATTTGCTTATGGTGTGACGAGAAAAATTTGGTAGGCCCTTATTGCAAAAATAAAGAGATACAATGGGGGTGGTAAGACTTGAATGGAAAGAATTGCACGTCAACGAAATGGAAAAAGGGGACGACACACTTGAGGTCTCCATTAATGCAGCGGTGGACGTAACATCTCCAAAAGCCATGAAAAGTAGAGAAAAAATTACACAACTAGAGGCCATAATTTGGGTTGAGCTATTTGATGGCCAGACAATCCAAAATTTTATTCCGATTGGCGTGGTTCAAACATTGAGAATTTTGTGAATAGGACCAACTGGTTACGGAGTGTTCATGGATGCTATACTCATGGTTGTAGGGAAGTCTGCACACTCATTTGGGTTGAAATACCATTTTTCCGCTTTGATTGTGGATGGGGTTCTGCCAAAGGAAATTGTTCGGCTTTACGGTATTTTAAATTTGTAATTGGCCCAAATCATCACCTTGAGGACGAGGTAAATTTCGAGGGCGGGGTAATTGATAGGTCCCCAGTGAGATTCACATATGAAAGGTGCAAGAAGCATGACCAAACCACGAAACATCCAGCCGCACAACACATACGCCAGCAACAGGAGAAGATATTCATCCAGCTGAGCCAAGTGGTTATAAGGTGGTTATAATAGTTTGTTAGGGAATTGGGGGAAGATATATATATATATATATATATATATATATATATATATATATATATATATATATAAAGGGAAAGAAAAGGGGGGGATTCAGAGAGAAAAGTGAGGATAAACTGGAGGAGATCCCAGCTTCTCGAATTGCTGGATTTATCATTGCATTTTGTTATTTTACATTCAGTTGTTTACATTTCTGAAATACAAATATATATATATATACATAAAAAATCACAAACTATTTCCTATTTGTGATAGCTTGCTCCATCTTCTTTATTCTTCAATTGTTTCCAGCAAAGTCACGTTGCCATTCTTCAGCATTCTGCAATTACAATCAGGTTTACAATGTCAATTGATGAGAATTCCAGCGATTAAGCTCTATAATTCAGCCGAGCAACCATACAAAACAACAAATTCATCTGCAGAAGCCATAGATCCCATCAAAATGGAAAAAGAGAGAAATGGTTTGCTCAACATAAACAAAAAGAGAGACAATGAGAGACGGGGAAAAAAAACACAACCATACTGGTGGGCAATAATCATTCACTGCACATAGCCATAAAAAATTCACCCACGCAGACCGCTTCCCCGCCAACATATGTTTTTCCTTCCATATTCGCTATTCCAAAGCATTTCTGCAGCTTGAAAAGTGTCATTCTCATAACTAGGGTGTCTCCTGCGACGACTGGCTTTCTGAATCTTACTTTGTCAATTCCAGCAAAGAAGAAATTTTCCCTCGAGACTCCTACTTCTGGTTGTAGCATAACCAAGCCACCAACCTAAGCCATTACCTAAATCCAGCAGTAACATGTACATCACTTCTTTTGCAAATACATACTTTTGAGAAAAGTGGGCAATATGGGAACGTACTAGTCATAAAAATAGTAAATACAGTAGGCCAGTGAGATTCATATAATGGGAGTTTGAGTGAGAGCCATTTGCAGAGTATTTATTTCTAATGGCTTATGGGGGTGGGGAAGAACACTTATTTGAATAAAATAAAATAGTTTAAGATTTATTTGTACTTTTGAAAAAGTTAAGGGCCCAATTGTAATGCTTTCATTGTATTTTTTTTCTATCATTTTAATTCATTTAAGTCAGTGGGCAAAATTGTCCAAGAATATTCAGAATAGTGAAAATAGTGATTTGGGGACCACCTGTGAGTATAAATAGAAGAATGGAGATGATATCTGCTAAAAAAAGAATGGAGATGAAATCGTTACAAATCTGAAAGAATTATGATCATTCGTGTAATTAAACCTTAAATAAAAGATAAAAAGAGGGTTGAATTGAACTTACATCATCAAAGATTTTAGTTTTCAAGAACGACAAATTAGGTTTCTTCGATAAGTGTACTAATTCAATCATCTCGGTTTTTAGTAGCAGAATAAAAAGTTCATAAAAATCTTCTTTCTCGCATTAGATTCTAGAGATAATCAATAAGTTAATTGATCAAGTCGTTTTATGTTCGAATTAAAACTCTTAACACAACATAATTTTTAAAAGTAAATAAGGGTGTGTTTGATTTTGATTAAATTCGATTTTTTAGAAAAGTTGATAAAAGTTGATGAAATATATGGTTAAAAAGTTGTGGGGTCCATGAAATGTGTCGCTAAAATTAATTGTTGACTTTGATTTCAGTTTTTTTAGCAAAATTTTAATTAAAAACAAACGGGGCCTAAATCACGTTACAGTTGTTAATTAAGCATGCTAGTGGAAGTTGTATGTATTTGATGCAAGTTAGAGATTGTGGCAAAAATAGACCACAAAAGTGTAAAAAAGTAAACAAATCAATAAACATATTAATTACAATTAAAATTGTTCCATAACTACATGTGTGTAAAACGTAGCATCTTAAATACAAATTTTTAAAGCACCAAATAGATTTTGCATTGTTAATGTGCAAACAAGTCATTTTCAGAAATAATACTCTAGAGTTGCATTAATATTCAAAATGAAAATGAAAATGAAAATAAAATTATATACGCCATTTTGTTTTTTATTTAGGAACCATTTGTTCCAATTTTTTTAAAAATAAAGTTAAAATATGAAGAATACAATTAGAACTCTAATATTTGTAGTTAATAAACGATAGCTCAATTAAATAAAAGTATTTGAATATCAAGTTTGTGACGAATTTTTTTTTTTATGTTGTAACAATAAAATAAAATTTTAAAATTTAAATAATAAAATTACTTAATAATAATAAAATAATTTTACTTAACATATTTATTAATAATTATGAGCTTAAATTTTAGTTATTTTATAATAGTTCGTAAAATATACAAAATAATTTAGTACAATATCAATTTAATCAATAAAGTGTCAATTAAAAAACTAAATTTAATTTTTTATTAAAAAAATTATTAGCCCCATTAGCACCTTTTACAAATATTAGAAATCAAATTACAATTTTCTCTAATTAAAACTAAAGGCATATTTGTATTTGTCATCAAACAAGGATCAATTGCGCACCAAAACACATAAGTTAGAAGTGTTCAATATAAGGACAAAGGTGATGGATCATTTGCGCCAATTTCTTTTTTGGTTGACCATTTTAAATAATACTTTTAATATAGTTAGGATAAAGGACACGTAGAATCAAGTCACCTTGGCTCTTAATTGGTGAAATAAATTATTGGTTTTTAATTAGTCCAGGACCCACATTATATCGTCTCCTAAGTGTAGTCCAATAAAAAAAATTTGAAACTACCGAGGTGTTTTTTTTTTTTTTTTTTTTTGTCATGTCGCTAAAGCAAAAGTTCAAACAAACATTATGTAAAAAGATAGATTTATATGAGTGGTGATCTCTTGTCCATGATGGGCAGGATAAGAATCACCCACTGCCTACATGGATGGTGAGTCATCTACTAAAGTGGAGGTTGGGAAAAAAATGAAATGGGTCAGCCATTTTTATCTTACAAAATCGGTGATAACCCTTGGCACAAAAAAAAACCCTCGTCTCTCTTTTCCCAAATCCGTTGTTCGTTGGTTGCCCTAGATTGGTGGGATCCATCTTGCCGGCGACCTTTCAGCTGCCTTTTCCGTTGAGCTTCTGACCGGCAAAAACTACTCCTCCTCCGCTAGAATCTGAAATTTCGCCATTTTCCATTATCCGTTCAAATCTGGCCGGCGCGAACTACTCCATTCAAATATGAGATTTTCGCCTCCCATTTTGGAGAAGAAGCACACCTCAGACCACTACTCTGCTGAAATTTAAAATTTTTGTCTGCCAGCGGAGAAGAAACCCACTTTGGACATGCGCGGACATCAAAATTTTCGCCTGGAATGAAAAAATTGGGAAAAAATTGGTGTATTTCATACCACACATATACGATGGTAAGAATGGAAAATATCTGGGGAAAAGATTGTTGTGAGTATAAACCAGAAAGATGGCTTGAAAATGGAATTTGCGAACAAGAAAATCCTTTCAAATTTTCGGTGATGGACTAACTTATTTCATTTTTTTTCCCAGCCTCTACTTCAGCAATGAGTCACTGTCTACGTAGGCAGTGGGTGATTCTTATCCTGCCCACCATGGGCAGGAGATCACCACTTAGATTTATATAGTTGTAGGATGACAACAAAAATACAAAATCAACAAATTTCAAAAAACTAGTTTTTGATATGTGTGTTGCATGTAGGCATTGTTTTAATATATATGTATAAAAAATTTTAAATGTATAATACGTAAATAATAACTATGAAAGACATATTTATTATTCATAATTTGTTTTTAATTATTCTTAATTATTCTTAATTCCAACAATAATTGCTTTAATTGTTTTTAATTAATAATTATTTTTAATTTCAAATAATTAATTGTTTTTAATTCCAACAATATTTGTTTTTAATTTTTTTAATTATTCTTAATTCCAACAATAATTGTTTTAATTAATAATTATTTTTAATTCCAACAATATTTGTTTTTAATTTTTTTAATTATTCTTAATTCCAACAATAATTGTTTTAATTATTTTTAATTCCAACAATAATTATTTTTAATTGTTTTTAATTTCAAATAATTAATTATTTTTAAATGTTTTTAATTCCAACAATAATTATTTTGAATTGTTTCTAAAAAAATTCAAGTAAACGCGTTTTTGAGTTTTCTGTTTTTAGAAATAATTTTTGAAAATTTCAAAAAGAACATATTTTCAAAAAATTTAAAATAAACACTCAAAACACAAAACACAAAACACAAAATACAAAATGAATTCAAAACTCAAAATACAAAACTCAAACGCAAAGAGAACACCACCTTAAATTTTGTCTTTCTTGATAGAAACACAGTTGATTGCTATTATTATCATTTTTTTGTTTGGAAATCTTTTGCAATATATGTTTCTTTTTACGTGTGGGATTGGAAATCCAGATATCACTTTTAAGAATTTCCAAAATATTTACTTTCTTTCTTGATAGAAACATAGTTGATTGCTATTATTGTCACTTTTTTTTTTGGAAATCTTTAGGAACATATGTATTTTTATACATTTGGGATTGGGAATACAGTGATCGCTTTAAAGAATTACCAAAATGCCCTCAGTAGATATTTTAATTGCATTTTTTTTCTTAAAAAGAGTTTAATTGTTGAATAACTTGTAATTTTAATTAATTACAAGAGTCGTTTGGTCTAAACACTAACGTGTTTTTCTTTGAACATGTTTCGAAAAGTTTACTAAACTGATTCTTAATATTTATATTTTTCAATAAAATTAAAAAATTAGGGAAAATTTTAAACCAAAATATTCATTTATTTTGATTAAAAAATGCATATCTATGTGAACTTTGTCGTGGATTTCAAATAAAGATTGATTTAGGGTTTGTTTAGTGTAAATAAAAAGTTGTTTCTTAGAAAATTTTAATAAAAATTGATGAAATATTTAGTTAAAAAGTTGATAAAAGTTATTAAATATATAGTTCAAAATAAGTTTGAGAAAAAAAAGTTTAAAAAAATGGATGCCAAATATACTTTTAACTACATGGCACAATTAAAAGTTTACTTAATTGTAGATTTTAACTATTATACTCCAAAAAGTAAACTTTTATTTAATGTTAAATAGAATTTTTAATATTAAAAATTCTCAAATTAAATTATATAATTTATGCAACAACGTTAAGTGTCTCACATTTAAAAAAAAAAAAAACTAATATTTCACATATCTAGTCGAATTGCATTTCTCGCAAGATTAGACATTTATGTTTGAAATGAAGGGAAATGCTACTTGTACATATTGAATGACAGAACCAATGACAGATGCTGAGTTGGCTTTTTTTGAAATGACCATTATACCCTTCTATTGCTTTCCCTAATTTTGCACACGTTTGGAGAAAGAAATTTCACTCGGCGTCTAGAAAGAAGAAATTTCATCCCATTCAGCGACTCATTCACATCTCCGACGACCAGCGACCCATTCATATCTCCGGCGAACTCCAAAGTTTGACTTGATATTTGAATTGTATTTGAAGATTGGAAATCCTTTTTCTATAAATTTCATGTACAATTTTGATTCGTATACGAATGTATGAATGTAATCTTGTTATGAATTTATCATATTGAAACTTTGAATTTTGTTTAGAATTGATGAAACTGAAGCTTGCATTTATGAGTGCTTGTTTCATTGATAGTGTAAGAATTGGCTTAGCAATAGGTGAATTTGGCAAGCTGTGCATTTTAATAAGAGCAAGCTGCTGCATTTTGACATTGATCTGATGCTTGGAAAATGAGAATAATTGCATTTTAATGAAATATTTCTTGCTTTTGGAGTTTGGTGTTTTGATATCTCCTGCTGCTCTTTTTTGTTGACATGTTTTTCTTTTTTCTGCTTCCAGATTTATGGTTATGGTTCTTTGTTGTTGCCATATTTTCTTTTAATGAATGACTAAATGCCATATTTTCATTACAAAAACCCGATTACTAAAGCTCTTGGAAACCCAGATGAAGGATTTATTATAATCAATGTCAATGCTGCAGCCAGTACTAATGAAAAAGAAAAGAAAATGCTAAGCACTTCTCGAATTATAATTGTTCAAAGTTCATCATCCACTCAAAATAAACTAAGATACACTCCATGAAACAAACAATAAAGCACAACCAGTGACCATGCACCAGTTTCCATTTAAACTACAGCACCAACCAGTGATCATGCACCAGTTTTCCAGCGACCACCAGCTTCCAACCATATAATCGGACCCGTCTTTGAGAAATGGAAGCTTATTTTGGAGTCCTTCTAGTTTGGTTTTGTGAGATAAATGAGTATTAAAAGGAAAATCATCACTTTTTGACTCTTGACTTGTCACGTAAGCATTCTGTACACAAATCTGTACAACTTTATGTACAAGTAGCATTTCCCTGAAATGAAAATTTGTAAATAATTTTCCAGTGTTGAGATGGAGTGTGCACCAACTGTGATGACAGATTCGCTTTACCGAGTGATCCAAAAACAATTATTCTGCACTCTATGCTCCTATTTGATATGGTTTAAAAACAGTTTTATTTATTTATTTATTTATTTTGGTCAAGTCAATTTTTGAACTTCAGCACACGTTGTTACATGGCCCACATTACGCTTTGTGTGATTCCTAATTATAAATTTCAGCAAACCATTATCCCAACTGCCCCCAACTCACAACCAATTGTGTGCTCAAAGGTTGTGTCAAATTGTAAATTCAATTCCAAATTTAATTCATTCTTGGGCCCACCAGACAAAATATCAGCTATAATTACGACATGTTGATGATATGGCTTTTCTGCAAAAGAGAATCTCTCTTTGTTTGAAAATGTACTGACTTGTGAAGTCCCACCTAACAAGTGAATGATCTCTTGCCTCTTGGGAACAAAAAAATTTTGTCCACGTGTTGAAATGTCAGTAGGTAGACGATCCAAAATCAGCAAGTGTCTACTTATTGACACTTAACAGGTAGGCAAGATAGATCATTTCCCCCTAACAAGTAGGTTGAAATCAATTGATGTTGATGGTTATTTACATTAAATTACATTGTTGAACCTAAATTATTTGTTCTAATATATATTATGAATTTATTTGGTTTTACTTAATTTTTAACAAGTCTCTTCACCTGTTTTTCCAGTTCATCTTTTTATAAAAAATAATATATATATATATATATATATATATATATATATATATGATAAATTACAGATAGTGTCTCCAATCTTTGACTTCATTTGCACTTGTATTCTCAGTATTTAATTCTTAGCACATCTAGCACCCAAACTTTTTATATGATTAGCAGCCAATGCCCTCATGTCCTTATATAATTAGCAGCTAATGTCCTTATATAAAAAATTGGGGTGATGGATGTCAAGATTTAATACTGAGAATACAAGTGTAAATGAAGTCAAAGATTAGAGACACTAACTGCAATTTACTCTATATCTATACTATATTAAAAGAGGCTTAAAATGAGAAATATTTTTGGACAATTATATCCTTACAAAAATTTTGAAATCTCATAATCACCATTAGTGTTCATTAATATACAAATATCTTTTAATATTTTATTTATTACTATTTTATTGTTAATATTGCACATTAATTTTTTAATAATTTATTAAATATACAATTAACATTTTTAAACATTTAATCTATTAAATTAAATATGAATGTGAAAATATTTTTTTTTTATATTACGTAGAAGAAAGGAATGAGAAGTGAGTTTAAAAAAAAAAATTGAATGGAAAAAATCGTAACATTGTTTATTACCTCATTAAAATTCAAATCACGGTTGTCAAAACTAAAATAGAGATGAAAATACTATTTTTAAAAGATTACAATTATTATAGTTCAGAACTAACATTAAACTTTTTTAATTTTTAATTTAATTTAATTATATATATATATATATATATATATATAAATGTACAATTATCTTTTAATATTTTATATATTACTCATTTATTGTTCATCATTATTGTACATTAAATTTTTAACAATTTATTAAATGTACAATTAAATTTTTTAAACATTTAATCTGTTAAATTAAATATGAAGGTGAAAATATGATCTCAATTTTTATTTTTATTTTTTGCATTACGTAGAAGATAGGAATGAGAAATGAGTTTAAAAAATGAATGGAAAAGTTGTAACATCGTTTATTACCACATTAAAATTCAAATTATGGTTCTCAAAATTTAAATAGAGATGAAAAAATTATTTTTAATACATTAGATTACAGTTACTATAGTTCAAAACTAACGTTTATATATATATATATATATATATATATATATATATATATATATATATATATAAATTAGTAATTATTAATTTTATTATTCATAAAATGTAGCTTTAGAGATCTTTATTAATATATCATCAATTTCATAAAATTCGATATTAAGAGTTATCCAATCATCGACATCAAATCACCAAAAGGTTTTTACTGGTTCAAGTTATTGTTAGTAGTATCACCATATAAAACTCATATCTAATTACAACTATACTTGAATATAAATAAAATATTAACATTATTTATTATAACATCAAACAATACAATACATCATGTAATTAAGAACTGTGTTGTTTATCTTTATTGCAATTGCTATTTTAACATTTTAATTATTAACAATTAAAATATTAAAATTATTTAAAATTAATTGTATTATTGCAAAAACACGTACAACGCACGCGTGCTAGCTAGTATATATAAATGTGTAATGTTAGAACTTTTATGACAATTAAAATTTAGTCTGTTCCTGTATCACCAATAGCACACAACGGTTACAAAAACTAATTATATGCTATCATCCATTATGTTGCAAATTATATTTTGTTAATATTTTTGTAACAATTAATTTTTTATCATTATAATTTCTCGACTAAAATTCAGTCATTATGGAAAATGTAAAATAAAAAAAAAGTTGTTTTCAAAAAAGTTGTTAAATAAGAGAGAGAGAGAGAGAGAGATTGTGAAACTAAAATGATACTATCAACAAGGAACATAATCAAGTAAATAATCAAACAAAGTAATGTTACGGGTAATTAGTACAAAGCGTTCCTACCTATTGAAGTAATTGTGTAAATAGTCTATACCTTCTAAATGTTGGCATTTAACATCCTCACATACTCCACTTATTGTGGAAAACGTCATTCCATCCAAAAAAAACAGCTGTTATCTTAATGGACCAACACAATTCGTGTTATAACTACAACAAAATTGTGACTTGGCGACAAGATATTTTGTGACATACAAAAAGTTGTTGCAATAAATGATTTAGCGTGACACGTTTTTAAGGTTTGTCGCAAAGATTGTGACGGAAAAAATAAGTATAAAAAAAAATATAAGGCGACATAAAAAATTGTCGTAAAATATGAAAAGTTGTGACAAATAATAGAAATTGTCTCCAAAAATATGATGGGAAGTATGGGGCCAAAATACTTTTTTGTGGGAAACATATGGCGACAAACTTCTATTTCTTGTAACAAAGTTTTCGTGATGTAATATGTCATACTTTTTGCGACAATGAATATTTATTGCTAAAAATTCTAGGAATTGATAAAAAATTTGCGACATTTATATTTGTCATTGCTCTAAATTGTAAAGATGGTTGAAAAAATAATTCTTGCTCTTGTTTCTCTATTTGCTTGCGAAGGGACTATTGACTCTGTGTGAATAGATGTCAAATGAACACAATGGCTTGAGGCATGTTTGGACTAGGAATTGCATTCTTGTTCTTATTTATGGATGGCAAAATACTCTGCTCCAACTCGTCAAAAATTTCCAAATCTGCGTAGAAAATGTTTATTTTAATATATTTTTATGTTTCTAAATTTAAATCGCATTAAAAAATAAAAATTAATATTAAAAATAAATAATTAAAAAACAACTAAATTTGATCCATTATTAAAAAAATTAAAAAAAGAAAAATTGTTAGATACAAACCAGCGACAGCAGATCTCTCATTCCATCTCTCTTTGGCTAGTCGCCCTAAACAGTGTATCTCTTATTCCATCTCTCTCTCTCTCTCTCTCTCTCTCTCTTCATCCAGTCGCCAGATTCGTCAACCACCGCTGACCAACCCAACTTCAGGTAAATTTTCGCTCAATTAAAATTTTTAGGTCAATTAATTGAAAATTTTCAAGCCCTAACGGAATATCTGCCTTATCATCTTCTTCAAAATCGCCATCAATTTCTATATCTATAAATCCATCATTGAAATCTCCCTCGAACTCATCAGGACCGTCCATTTACAACCGACTAAAATCGCCTATTTTCTTGGTTTTTGAGGTATGTAAGCAAATACCAGTTAGGTATTAATGGGAAAGTGAAATTTTGTGGGTGTACAGTGTTGCATACAGATTTCAATGGAAATTTCCCAAGGCTTAGCATATTACGCTACATTTTCTAGAAATAAATAAAAATTTTGAATTTGTTGAGTGGTGAGATTTGTATAGCATATGGTTTTAAATTATGGGTAAAAATTTCTAAAATTTTACTATTTTCTTGCTTATGATTTCATAGATTTTCAATTTTAAGCTTAACAGATTTTGAGACAGAATGTGATTCTACATTAACTTAATTAGTAGTAGATGTTTTGGATATAATTAATAGTATAGATTGATTTGTTTAATTACTGCCGGAATTTGGTTTAGGGAGGGAAGAATTGAATGGTAATTGATATTTTTTTGTTTTTTTTAATGAATATCTGATGAAGATATGGATATAAAATATAAGAGCTTTTGCGATGAATGAGTAAATGATCCAAAGGTCAAATGCATCTTGGTTGAAAGTAGCTCTTCTCGTGCCTTTGTGACAAATATATATTTTCTGTGCAAAATGCTTTTATTTAGTATCTACTATTAAGTTTGATTCTATTTAGTGTTTGTCTTTTGAAACTGAACTACTGCAGTTTCAATTTTATTTATCTTTCCAATATCTGACTATTTTCCCAAGTGTTTATAGAGTTATTGGGGTTAATTCATGGCCAATGCAGGAATGGATATTGAGGGGGTTGTAGCCGAAATTCAAAAGGACAAAACCACACCTCTTGTGCAAAGGTTTTTCTAGTGGCATGAATATGTGATGTAAGTACTTATGGCATGCAATCTGAGCTTTTTAGTGATTGTCAACGTGAATGGCAAAGTAGAAATTCAGCATGCTAAATATATTTATACAATTTCTGAACGAGGCCAGGTGAAACTTGAGTAATGAATGCTAAGCTCTAATAAACCACTTTATATGCAGGTGGTGATATCAAAATGATTACGAGAAAAAACCAACTGCCAAATATGATTGAGGTCTTGTAGCATCCATTAACTGAATAATACATGATTCAAAACCACCTAAATTCCCAAATTTAGGAAAACTCATTTTACTGGTGAACCTGAACATAAACTAATTACACAGTGAAAGACTATAAAAACCTGTTTTATCTGCTAGTTTACTCAGTAGATGACATGAATTGGAATACTAAGCTTTCACAAACCAGCTTAACTGTTTCTGGCCAGATGCTTATGGCCAGATGCTTATGGATATGCATGCATGCACAAGTATTCCAACTGGAAAGTTTGGTGTTTTTTGTTAATTTTTATAGAATATATGTTTTCATTATTAAGTAAATACTGTGTCTTCACATTGACAAACCAGAATATATGAAATTTTCTGATGAATCTAAAGTATTTTCTTAGGTCTTGTGAATCATTTCCAACATGTCATGTATTTTCTCAGAATAAGGATTACATATTTATCTGAGTCTCCACATCACAAAGCAGAGGAGATAAATTTTTCTAATGAAACTAAATGCTTTCCCTAGGTTTTTGTGAATCATTCATGAAGAATCATCATGCAAGTCATGAATTTCTTAGAATAACCTTCACCTGTAAAAACAAGCAACACATAGTTTGAATATGCTGCAATGAGGATAAGCCCTGTTCTATCCAATTAGCTCGTATTACCTTCTGGACATTATCGAAGTAAAATACGCTTTGATTCCCTTTACGATAAGCCTGGATGGATTGCAAAAGCTTATTACACTCCTTTAAATTGCCAAAAGTTAGTGAGCTTGTTGGAATATCGTGTTTATCCTTCTTGTCATCGTGCTACGCCATGGAATTGCAAGTATATTTTTGTTAAAAAGGAAAAGGAAAATAATTATAAGCCCATCAAGTGCCACAAGTATACGAACAGGATTTTTTAATGAATGATTGTGATCATTGGAAGGCTGATTCTTTATGAATGATTGTGAATACTGGTAGGACTGAATCTGGAAACTAAGTCATGCTTTTATCATTTGAAAGTATCAATTTCTAGGCCATAGTTGTTGTAGCCAATCAATGCTTGAGAGTATGAATGCAAAAAGCTTTTCACCAATCAATTTCTTATTTTATTTGTTTGCATGAAGTTAGTGATATTATGTGTAAATTCTTTCATTGATAGTATCATGTAACGCGGATTGGATTGAAACTGGAAACTTACATGTGTTCCTATTGTTTGCTATTTATTGTAAGAATCTTAGATATTCTCTTTTGTATAATTTTAGTGAAACAGTAATATACACAATGGAAAGGAGTTGGATGTGACTTCGTAATAGATTAAATGATGATAGTGACATTGGTAAGTAAATATTTTTATATGTACTTTGTTTGTTTATATAATGTCTTTCTATTTTATTTTTTAATGACTATTTACATTTTTTCCCATCTATGTAGATTCTAGTATAGATGATGCATCTACTAAAAGTGGATAAGAGATTGAAGATTATTGTGACACTCTACACAAACTTTAGCATTACAAATTTTAAGACAATATATATGATTTTTTATATATATATTTTTTAATCCTTTATATTTGATTAATTGTACGATGAAGCACTATTTTTATTAAGTCGTTAGTTATTTTTAATAATGTAAGTTATATTTTTAAATAAATGTGTATCGTAGTAACAATTCTATTGTGTTAAAAGAAAGTGAAAATTTATCCCTATTGAATATATTATGCAATAAATATTTATATTGCTAGAAAATAATAATTACATTTGAAATAGAATACGCGTCATATATAAATTATTTCAAAATAAATTAAGCAATAATTATACATCATTGCATAAATGATGATGCAGCAAACTCTCTGTGTTGCAGAATAAATTATAATATTGTGTAAAACGAATTACGCGACAAACATGGCTTGTTATAAAACATATACCACTACAAACATATTTTGTTGCAAAATGAAATATATAACAAATGTTATATTTTTAAAATAGTATTTGCAACAAACATCTTTCGTTGTAAATTAGTTTTTAGAATAATTGTTGCGACAAACTGACTTGTCGCTCTTTTAATTTTTTTCGACATATATGCATTGCGACGACATTATGGCAACAAATATGTTGTTGCTATTTCATACTTTCTGCGTCAAACAAATAACGTTGCGAGTTTGCTTATGCAACGAATGACTGAAGGTTGTTGCAAAATACATTCTATGGCGGACATAGTGCGATAATGTCCGCAACAAATATCTTGTTGTAGCTAAATTATTTTTGCAACAAAATCTCTATTTAAGCAACAACATTTTGTTTGTAGCAAAATTGGCTTTTTTTTTTTGGTAGTGAACTTAAGGGTAAATTAGTCTATCAATATTTTTCACTTGTCCTCCCGCCTTACTATTCAGGTGGGGTAGAGACTCATGATGAACATATTAGTGTTGAAGAAGAGGAGGTTGGGGTGGAGACTCATGATGAAGAAGAAGCAGCTGTTGAAGAGGGAGATTTGTTGGTTGAGTCAGACTACGAAATGGAAGAAGAGCATGAAGGCACTAATGAAGATGACAATCGTACAATAAATTTTGATTTTGAGTTTGGTACAACAGATGGGCAACAACCTAGGAATTCGGATACCGAATATGGGGACTCCGATGATTTACAAAGTGTTGACAGTGAAGATGGTGCAGAAACAAGTTCAATGAAGAGATCTAGACTCGATGCTTTCAATCCACTGACAGATTTGGAAGACCCAACCTTCAGAATTGGTAAGTTGTGTAAAACATCCCCACCTTTTGCATATGTCTGCGACAATCATCCCTATCTTTGGATTATATTTCTTCACACGTCCCTGATTGTGTCCTCTTTTAATGTGTAGGTAGGGATGTTTTGCACATTCGTTTACAAAGATAGGGACGTTTTGCACAATATTTTACAAAGGTGGGGATATTTTCCGCAACGACAATTACAAATCAAAATTAACGAATCACAGCAACACATCAGTCCCACCACAGTCCCACCACTGCATTCTACACCACTGAACCATATTCTAATTTATACAACAGAAGTCTTACATGAGTACCCACATCACTACAAGCCTAAAAAAAAAAAACCGAAAAACCAACTCCAAACATAGCATGTCCTCTTCTCATTCCATTGTTCTTCAGAAAAGCTCTATTTTGCAGTCTGCAGTTTTACGGAAAAAAATTGGCACAAAAAAACATAATTCTAAAAAATTATGAAGTGGACTGACAGCAATGGAGTTGTAGGGAATCAATTAAATCCAACCAAAGTCTAAAGAAACCTTCGAGAAAGTGATGTAGCAGAACGTGAATAATTTTGAAAAAGTTTGAAAACAAACTCAAATCTTGGAATGAATCCAAGAATAAGTGGGCCCACAACAAAGTGGAGTATTAACTATGCATTAATGGAACAAAAACAAGATGTATCCATAAGCGAGGGGTAGATTTTTGAATTGAATGAAGGGATGAACAGTGAAATGCAGTGGCCAGTGGAGTGTTTCTCTCATTAGCTGAGAGTTTCTTTTTCTAACACAAATGAAAAATGTTGATGGACTAATTTACCCTTAAGTTATAATACGAATCGTGTTGGTCCGTTGAGATAACGGCTGCTTTTTGGACGGAATGACGTTTTCTGCAAAAAGTGGAGTTAAGTAAGGATGTTAAATGCCAACATTTGGAAGGTTGGGATGATTTGCACAATTACTTTAATAGGTAAGGACGTTTTGTGCTAATTACCTAAAATATTACCTTATAAAATCAATTATGTGGCAAAATTATTACTATGCTGAAGAGTGAAAAGCCACAAAAACTGTTGAAAATTTTGGGTATTATGAGGTTTATAACCATTTAGGTTGGTCAACTTTGAGGGACATTTTAAGGTGAATCTCATGTCTAATTAATGACGTTTATTAGGTGGGAATTAATCTGTGTCGTAAGGTGATTATAACTGTCTATTAAGTTTATAAACGGGAATAAGTCTCCAAATTGAGCTCAATAAAATTTTTTAAATGTATCTTTGAGTGGGAGGCAATCCACATTAGATAAAGATAAAAAAAAATGTACTACTTTATAAAGGAATCCACAACCTCAACCTGTACAACTTCCCAAGCTACACCTTAAGGTAACCTTGGTCAGCAGCATGAGAGCTATCAGGGTAGTGCTTCGCGCCAATCATACCTGCGACGTGCGCACGACTCGGGTTGGGCTGGGGCCAGCCATTTTGCAATGGGTGTGCAGTACATTTGAGGAGCCTTAAAATTTTTAGAAATGAAACTGTGGTGCAATGACATGGCAAACAATGACATGACATTACATTGATGTGGTGATTCAACCTGACTTGACAAGTGACAGTCTATCTACATGTGGCATCTACATGGATAGTCAATAGACAAATGGGTGTGACTAGGAGCTAATTGGATGCTACCGTGCCTATGCAACGAGTGCATACAGAAAGTATTAAGACTTATGGAACGCATAAAATATTATGACGTGTGTTCTACTTTAAAAGATTAAGATGAGTACTATAAATCTTTATATGTTGATTAATATTTTGAATTTTAACCGATGTGAGATTCATCCCTTAACATGTCCCGCAAGATGGTGGCTCGTCTTAGAATAACAATTTTGAAATCTGTGTGCTCATTTTTTAGTCTTAATCGGATTGGGTTGCTCGTTGAAGCTTAATAGACTCTAATACCATATGAAGACTTGGAATTCTATTTTAAAATGTCAACCTTATGTGTATCTCAATCTCTTATATATTAGTTAATATTTTGGTATTTAATCAATGTGTGATTCACTTCTTAACAAGAAAAGTCATGAAGCATCATTATATTAAAATTTTGGAGGGTTACAATTAAAGTTTAGTTTGTTTCCGTATTAAAACCTACAAATTGCACAATTATTATGGATAATTGTTACTTCTTTGACAACTAATTATCTACTGTGATCCGTTAAATTGCAAACTAATTTTTACTAACATATATGTGACAATTAGTTTTTTAGTCATTATAATTTCTATCACCACTAATTTCAGTTATTATGGAATATGTTAAAAATTATGTTGTAATACCCTAAAATTTTTATATTAGATTATTCATTTATGATTTTTAGTTATGTTTTGAATATTAGATACTATTAAATTTTCTACGCCAGTTTAATAAATATCTTTAGATATCTAAATATCTAAAATTTATATGTCAATATTAGGCTCGTTTTGAAGCTCGTATTAAATTACGTGTAATTAGCTCAAGAAAAAGATTTTTCAATTAAGTTAGATCGTAGATATAGTTGTCAAAATAAATTGATAAGAAAATTAATTAAATTCATTATATATTATGATTAAATAGTTAGTGACTTTGATTTCTGTATAATTAAGAAGTTAATTATAGTCATGATATATATTATATAATGAATAAACTAATGGTTTTGGTTTCTTTATCATTAAGGAAGTTATATATATTTAGGTACTAGATAAATTGTGAGTGGATAAGAATTCATATTTTTTTAACCAAATTACAACAAATAAGTTTTGCGGTGAATAAGTCGGTGGCGGTGAATTCCTTATCAGAAAATTTTCTTTATGATTGTTGTATATATATAAAAGCCTTTGCCATTATAAGTTTTATTTACCGTGAAAGGAAAAATCAAGTAGAGAACTGGTTCGTAAAAGTTTTTCATATTTTCAAGCACGTTACTTCAGATTATTAAGGTAAGATACTTTTCTATGTTCAAGTGGTAAGGATTTCATGGTAATATCTATGCTTAAGTTATGCATGAAAACCATAATATGAAAGATGTGGATAAGTCCACAAAGTTAAATACCTATTTATGCCTTAGGACAAGTCCGAATGGCATCGGCAAGCCGGAATGTGCAAGTATGTGTTTGAATATTTTCTTTTGTATAATATTAACATGTTAAATTCGAGCATGGTATCTTACTGAGTATTCCTTATACTCATAGTATTTATACTAAATTTTCAGATGTATGATCATTAAAGTTGATGGAAGTCAGTTAGCATACTCGATGATGGATTAAGGACAAAGTTATTTTGTATCGAAATTTTCTTTTCGTATGTTTTGTTCAAAAACTAGCTTTCCATGTGTTTTCTTGTGGTTTTGAATATAACAATGTATAAGACATGATGTAATATGGTATTGGAAGTATATTTTGAGATCATACCTTTCATGTTATGCTAAAAGGCAATTTTATAGATTTTTTTTCCAGCAACGATAAAAGAGGCAGAGACGGGACAGATTCTTAGGATCAATTCAAAGTGCCATTACAAACTCTTAGAACTTCCATTTGAGACTCTAAAAATACTTCTGCGTTCTTCTTTGAGTTGTCTTTACATTAGCAAAAAAATTACTCAATTTGGATATGTGTGGCACGAGATATAAATTTTAAGTGTTGAAGGGTCAATCTGAAGTGTCTGTGCAGTACCTTACTGTTTTTAATAAAATGTCTATATCACTTTCTATATTTTAATATAGGAAACTACTTGAAAATATCTTTCTAATGCCACATATTTCATAGAAAACAGAGTTGGGATGAATTTTACAAAAATCTTCAGAGTGACAGAACCCGTCAACAGCAACTGTGCTGGTTCCGTGTATTTGGGGTGAAGTTTGAAGTCTTTACATCCATTTTCTTGTCATGAAATTTTACAGAGTGGTCATTTAAGGAATTATCTTTCATTAGGCATTAGATTTACTATTTTCTAACTTGTATAAAATTTTATACATATTTTCTTATCAGTGAGGTGCAAACTGATAATGTATTGCGACCAAGTATCTTCCAAAATTTATTATAATTAGGTCATGCGCCGAAAACTTTTCAAATTTGGCATATCATTAGTATATTAATCAATAGTGCTTCTCTCAAAATTTTGCAACTCGACGATACCATTTAGGTATCAAATGAAATTTCTTTTATTTAGTCAAAATCCTTGTAAATTTTAAATCCTGATTTTATGTATCTCTTGACACCTGAAAGTTATGTTTCGGGGCGTCACAACGTGGTATCAGAGCGGTTATACTTTTCTGTAGACTGTTGTAGATTTAATGAGTTCAGTATGAAATTTATATGTTTTTAATTATACATAAACTTTTTAAGAAAGTTATTGTCCATCATCATTGAGCAAGCTAGCAACTGACTTTCAACCGATGATTAAGGTAAAAATCTTTTTCAAAGTTTATGAGTTTTCTTATGCAATAAACTGCTATATCTATTGTTGGATATAGGAATATTTTGAATCAAGTTATGCCTGAGATTATGAAGTCATTACTGCTTATATGTAATTATTTATTAGAGCCTAGCATAGTAACGTAATCAATTTTCTGTCTTAGTTATGGCAAGAATGATAAGAACCCCCACCAGGTCAGAAGCTTATGGTTTTGCACAGAAGCGGGACATGTTATTGGGATTTTATTATACTTATTGTATGCATCCGCTCCATAGCCTCAAGCAACATCTTGATCTGCTAGACTGCATTATTAAGATGTTGTGGGAGATACACCATAGCATAAGGGATGAGGTGAAGATATAAAGGTTATATGAAACTGTTCTAGAACCTTGGGCCTTAGTTATAAATGAGATTGTACAAAGGTCTGATGATGACCTTTCATATGAGGACATTACATACTTACTTCGAGAAAGTTATGAAATTAGCCGCAATTTATAGCGAAACTTTAAGAAGAGTATAACCTTATCCTTGAATACTAGTCTACGAGCTACCAATTCTAGGCTAGATAATGGACACTCAGAGAGGACTATACAAACTTTGGAGGATATGCTACGTGCCTGCGTCCTTGATTTAGGAGGCAATTGGAAAAATTATATACCATTGGTAGAGTTTGCCTATAATAATAGCTATCAAGCTACGATAAAGATGGCAACCTATGAAGCTCTATATGGTAGAAAGTGTAGATCTCCTATCTATTGGGACGAAGTTGGTGAGCGAAGGGTTTTAGGGCCAGAAATTGTTGAGCAGACAGTTAAGGTTATTGATAAAATAAGAGCTCGAATAAACAGCCCAGGACCGGCAGAAAATTTATGCAGATAAAAGAAGAAAAGATATAAAATTCAATATTGGTGATAAAGTTTTCTTAAAAGTAACACCAATGAAGGGTGTTTTCCGTTTTGGCAGGAAAGGAAAACTCTGACCAAGGTCTATAGGTCCTTTTGAAATTCTGGAGAAAATCGGAAATGTGGCTTATCGATTAGCTCTACCGCCTGAATTGTTAGCTATTCATGATGTATTCCACGTTTCAATGCTTCGAAAATATGTGTCAAATCCGAGTCATGTGGTTAATCATCAACCGTTGGATATCCAAAAAGATATGACATATGATGAAACACCAATAGCAATCTTGGATCGAAGAATACAAATATCGAGAACAAAGGAGATCCCACTAGTTAGAATACAATGGTACAACCATGATGTCGAAGAATCAACTTGGGAAAGAGAAGAGGAAATCAAGACCAAGTATCCATAACTTTTCAACTAATTTCGAAGTAATTTCGAAGACGAAATTATTTTAAGGGGAAGGGGATGTAATATCCCAAAATTTTTATGCTAGATTATTCATTTATGATTTTTAGTTATGCTTTGAATATTATGTACTATTAAATTTTCTATGCCAGTTTAGTAAATATCTTTGGATATCTAAATACCTAAAATTTATATGTCAATATTAGGCTCGTTTTGAAGCTCGTATTAAATTACGTGTAATTAGTTCAAGAGAAAGATTTTTCGATTAAATTAGATCGTAGATATAATCGTCAAAGTAAATTGATAAGAAAATTAATTAGGTTCATTATATATTATGATTAAATAGTTAGTGAATTTGATTTCTTTATAATTAAGAAGTTAATTATAGTCATTATATATATTATATAATGAATAAACTAATGGTTTTGGTTTCTTTACCATTAAGGAAGTTATATATATTTAGGTATTAGATAAGTTGTGAGTGGATAAGAATTCATATTTTTTTAACCAAATTACAACAAATAAGTTTTGCGGTGAATAAGTCGGTGGCGGTGAATTCTTTATCAGAAAATTTTCTTTGTGATTGTTGTATATATATAAAAGCCTTTGCCATTATAAGTTTTACTTACAGAAAAATCAAGTAGAGAACTGGTTCGTAAAAGTTTTTCATATTTTCAAGTACGTTACTTCAGATTATTAAGGTAAGATACTTTTCTATGCTCAAGTGGTAAGGATTTCATGGTAATATCTATGCTTAAGTTATACATGAAAACTATAATATGAAAGATGTGGACAAGTCCACAAAGTTAGATATCTATTTATGCCTTAGGACAAGTCCGAAAGGCACCTGCAAGTCGGAATGTGCAAGTATGTGTTTTAATGTTTTCTTTTGTGTAATATTAAGATGTTAAATCCGAGCATGGTATCTTACCGAGTATTCCTTATACTTATAGTATTTATACTAAATTTTCAGATGTATGATCGTTAAAGTTGATGGAAGTCAGTTAGCATACTCGATGATGGGTTAAGGACAAAGTTATTTTGTATCGAAATTTTCTTTTCATATGTTTTGTTCAAAAACTAGCTTTCCATGTGTTTTCTTGTGGTTTTGAATATAACAATGTATAAGACATGATGTAATATGATATTGGAAGTATGTTTTGAGATCATATCTTTCATATTATGCTAAAAGGCAATTTTATAGATTTTTTTTCCAGCAATGATAAAAGAGACAGAGACGGGACAGATTCTTAGGGTCAATTCAAAGTGCCATTAAGAACTCTTAGAACATCCATTTGAGACTCTAAAAACACAAAAATTACTCAATTTGGATATGTGTGGCACGAGATATAAATTTTTAAGTGTTGAATGGTTAATCTGAAGTGTCTGTGCAGTACCTTACTGTTTTTAATAAAACGTCTATATCATATGATCTTGGTAACTTTCCATATTTTAATATAGGAAACTACTTGAAAATATATTTCTAATTCCACAGATTTCATAGAAAACGGAGTTGGGATGAATTTTACAAAAATCTTCAAAGTGACAGCACCCGTCAACAGCAACTGTGCTGGTTCCGTGTATTTGGGGTAAAGTTTGAATTCTTTACATCCATTTTCTTGTCATGAAATTTTACAGAGTGGTCATTTAAGGAATTATCTTTCATTAGGCACTAGATTTACTATTTTCTAAGGTGTATAAAATTTTATACATATTTTCTTATCAGGTGCAAACTAAAAATGTATTGCGACCAAGTATCTTCCAAAATTTATTATAATTAGGTCATGCGCCGAAAACTTTTCAAATTTGGCATATCATTAGTATATTAATCAACAGTGCTTCCCTCAAAATTTTGCAACTCGACGATACTATTTAGGTATCAAACGAAATTTCTTTTATTTAGTCAAAATCCTTGTAAATTTTAAATCCTGATTTTATGTATCTCTTGACACCCGAAGGTTAAGTTTCAGGGCGTCACATATGTTGTTTTCAAATAAATGGCAATTGATTCCATATATTAGTTTCACCTCTTGTAATCTATTGTGCGCCATGAAAAACCAAAACTAGTGTATTGAATTCATTCTTCCCAATTATCAATTTGTTGAGTTGTTCTTTTTCCAATAAGTTGGTTCTAATCTTTTTATGTCATGTTGCTAAAACAACAAAAAAAATACAAAAATATAAAAATTTCAAGAAAAATGAACAGACAAAGTTGGAGGCGGGAGAGTGGGAATGACAACATGGTCCGCAGCCTTGTTATGGGCTCTAAGGGGATTGAGGGGGTGAGTAACCATTTGAGAGTGGAGTGGCCGAAAGACAACTAGATCGAGTTAGGGGAAGGGTAAAAGTATTTATTTGGTTACACATTTCTTTATGTGAAGAAATCGCGTATTATTAAAAAGTATGGTATTATATGAAGTATTTGAATTGCTTACTTTTCTCGATTTGTTATCTGAACTTTATTTATCAAATAAAATATCTAAAAATGTCATTATATGTTCAATGAAGTCATAAAATAGATCGTCCAATTATATGTTCAATAAAGTCAAAAGAATAGATTGAAGGTGGAGGGACGCAATTAGAAGTGGCAAAAATGGGCCAGCCGAACAAAAGGTTGGTCAAGTAAAAATCAGGTCTATTTGGCCAGGTACAACTAACCCACCAAACCAATCGAACTGAAGCCGAGCTAGGCCGATAATTTTTTCTCCCAAGTCACCCACCCCACCTTCTTTCCCCGGTGTGTAATATGCAGCAACGGGGGAAAATTCCCCCAATGGAATTACAGTCAACATGGTTATTAGGAGATAGAAAAGAAAAATGTAACAATGTAATATAATATTCTAAAAAATGTAAAAATTAAAAGTTAATATTAAGTCATAATCAAATTTTATTAAATAAAATATAAAGTTGCAATACTACAACCTGATGTTTCCCAATAAGATCTACACGATCCTAATCGTTGCTGCAGCTTTGCTTCTGGACTTGATAGACTGAAAACTCGCAGTTTTGCGGTGTCTTTTGGGCATAAAGAGAGTTTGCTGTATGAATAATTTTGGATTGATCCGGTTCCAAAGGGGACGAACCGAGAAGTACTAAGTATTTTGTATATGAAACTATCAGTTTCAACTTAAATTATGGAAACAATTTGGAACCAATTCGCTTAGTTCAATTCAATTTCATAATTGAAGTTTTTAAAGTTGTGACATTTCTAACTACTATTTTCATTCTTCTTATTTGAGACAACACAATAATCTAAAAAATCACAACTTTCAAATCCTAATTCATTCAAAAAAAAAAAAAACAACAACATATCAAGTTTTGAACACAATGTTCCATTCAATACAAAATAACTTACGTGAAAATATTTTATTTTTATGGGCTTAATTTTCAAAAAAAGGGGTGTGGGGGGGGGGGGAGGGGGTTCATCAACTGTCTATAAAAGATAACTGATCCGATCAAAAAATAAATAAAAATAAAAAAAAAAGATAACTGATAGTCACGACAATAATTCATAGCTTCCCCGATTTCCGCACGATCTACCTCAAACGGGACAGGGATTCTCCGATTAATCGGAGAACTAGGACGGTAGCAGGGCTAAGAATGGGCTAAATATTAAAAGACTACAAATCTCCCTTATGGTCCATCCAAATGAAATATCCTTATTTAATTATGGGAAAATTGCCTATAAGTCACTTGTATATGACTTGTTTCAAATTAGGTCAAGACATTTTTCAAAATTGTAATTAAGTCATATTTTAAGCAATATTTTAAATTAATTCCAAAATTACCCTACAAAAACATTGACGTCTTCTTCTACATCTACAAACCTCCATCAATCATTTGGGCATGGGCAAGTTGATCGGTGACTGTCCGGTGGTTGCGCGTTCGGTGGAAGAGGTCACGACGGCGATTTAGATGCTGAACCTAGGTAAGCTGCGATTTAGGTGCTGTTTTTTGGCGTGGGGGCCTGAATTTGATGGCGTGAGGCTAGGTATGAGTGCGACGAAGGTAATCGAAGGTGATTCGCCCATGGTGAAGTTCGGGTCTACCATAAAAAACTTGGTTCTGGTTTCTGGTTTCTGGCATTCTGGTGTTTCCTGTATTCTGGTTTTCTGGTGTTTCATGCATTCTGGTTTTCTGGTGTTTCTTACGTGAATCAATTAGTTGGAATACTTTGTTCTGGTTGAATTCCAATTTTTAATTGCAAACAAGGAAATAGAAGTTCAAAATTACATTCATTCAATATTTAATTCTGGTCTCGCCGGCGGTGGTGGATATTGAGGCAGAGGGGCAACAATGGATTGTACACATTCACTTGCTTCACATACACAAGTGGTTTGGTTAGTAATTGGATTTTGAAAAGAATTGAATTGTATGTGAAAAAGAATGAAGATATAGAACAAAGATAGGTGATAATGCTCCACCATTTGATTGAATTGGGAAAAATAAAGAGAAGTGAAATATGTTGATTCAATACCATAATCAGAGTGTAGCTTGATACTGTATTATATAAAACAGTATCACAGAAAACAGTATCACAATAGAAATGAATATAGAATTCGCACACGTGCTCAGAATTTTTATTATAATATGTTTTCGGAATGGTCTCGACGAGCCGGTCAAGACCAGTCGCTTCGCCACTGCATAAGATGGATTTTAACCATTTGAAGTCGTCTCTTTAACTTAAAATGTCAATCTTTATTTTTTCTTGTCAAAACAGTATCATACATACCAAAACAGTATCACAAAATATTATCATAATAGAAATGGCATAGAATTCGCATACGTACTCGAAATTTTTATTATAATATGTTTTCGAAATTGTCTCGACGAAACGGTCAAGACCAGTTCATTTGCCACTACGTACGATAGATTTTACCCGTTTGAAGTCATCTCTTTAGCTTAAAATGACAATCTTTAATTTTATTGTCAAAACAGTATCATACATCCTCTAAAACAGTATAAATGTTATACATGAAAATATGTTGTTCAAGTCCATTGATACTGTTTGAAGTAATTAAACTGTTCTTAAAATACTCCATTAGTATTATAAGACCATTGATACTACTTGCACTCAATAACATTATCATATATTAAAACAGTATCACAAATAAAAATATGATATAAGTATACCAATTCACATTATCTAAATAAAACAGTATCACAGCTAAAATAGTATCATAAAACTAAGCACAAGATATTTTAATGGTTGAAGTAATGATACTGTTTTAATACAGTATCATAGGTTGAAACATTATCATAATAAAACATTATCACAGATAAAAACATGATATAAGTATACCAATTCACAGTATCATAGATAAAACAGTATCTTTTGATATTGTTTTAATCCATGATACTGTTTTAATCCTATGATACTGTTTGAATGTCTTACTTTTAATCCATGATAATGTTTTGTTTAGGTAATGTGCATTAATATAAATTGAATGTCCAGAAACCAGAACCAAGTTTTGTTTAGGTAATGTGCATTAATTTAAATAGGAGCTTGAATGTTCCATCATCTAATATTTGAATTTCTTAGTTTTAATCCATGATACTGTTTTAATGCCTTAGTTTTAATCTATGATACTGTTTAATTATAGCAAGGTTTAATAGATTGAAACTTTGTCATAATATTTCACTATCATTTGAAACATGTTTTAATCCATGATACTGTTTTAATTCTGTGATACTGTTTGAATATATATATGTGATCTTTGATACTGTTTAATTATGGCAATGTTTGAACCTGTGATATTGTTTGAATGTCTTAGTTTTAATCTATGATACTGTTTTAATCCATGATACTGTTTTGTTTGGTAATTAGTATATTTTGATACTGTTTTAATCCATGATAGTGTTTTAATCCTGTGATACTGTTTGATTATGGCAATGTTTGAACCTGTGATATTGTTTGAATGTCTTAGTTTTAATCTATGATATTGTTTTAATCCATGATACTGTTTTGTTTAGGTAATTAGTATATTTTGATACTGTTTTAATCCATGATACTGTTTTTATCATGTGATATTTCTATGTGATCTTTGATATTGTTTAATTATGGCAAGGTTTGAATAAGTGATACTGTTTGAGTGATACTGTTTGAATGTCTTAGTTTTAATCCATGATAATGTTTTGTTTAGGTAATATGCATTCATATAAATTGATATGTGTTTTAATCCATGTTTTAATCCATGTTTTAATCTATGATACTGTTTTACATAATAAAGTATCAAACAAAACATATGATATCATAGTCATGTGTGTTGTTTGATACTGTATTATGTAAAATAGTATCACAAAAACAGTATCACAATAGAAATGATCATAGAATTTGCACACGTGCTCAGAATTTTTATTATAATATGTTTTCGGAATGGTCTCGACGAGACGGTCAAGACCAATAGCTTTGCTACTGCATAAGATGGATTTTAGCCATTTGAAGTCGTCTCTTTAGCTTAAAATGACAATCTTTAATTTTTTTTTTCAAAACAGTATCACAAATCCTCTAAAACAGTATCACGGATAAATATATCTTTATTGAAGCCACCATTCATCTTTCTCTTGTTGAACATCCTTTGAACTTGATCCTTTTTCATTAACACTCCCAGTTCTTGATTGATCAGATCCTAGTTCTTCATTATCACTACAAGAATCATAAAAGTTCACTACAAGAATCATAGGTTTAACAATCTTTAATTTTTTTTTCAAAACAGTATCACAAATCCTCTAAAACAGTATCACGGATTAATGCTACAAATTAAAGCTCTTCCAAGATATCTGAGTCCCTTAAAAGCAAGCAAACACATACTTCAGAGCAATGCCAAGATGAAGAAAGAATAACTGCTCACTATCATTAAAAACAGAGAAAAAAATCAGCAAATTTCACTATCATTAGAAACAGTATCATATATTGAAACACATCTATTGAAACAGTATGAAGCATTTTACATGATCTAACATAAAACCCTAACTCACAACAACTACATTATCAAAAACTAGTTGAATCAGTTCATCCAAACTCCATTCATTAACTGCATTGCACATGTTTCAATTTGAACAATATCTCAATATTTGAATGATTATTTTTAACTGAAAATGGTTACTTTATTAAAAAATAAAAAATAAAACAATATCTTCGCCATTGAAATATCAGCTTTCGAATTGTTTGTATGCAGTTACAGGTTATGGTGAGAAGAATCAAACACAAGAAGAAGATGAAAATTGTTAAAAGTAAATGAAGGAGTTTGTAAACAGGCATTGAAATGATTTTGTTGGTTTTTACGTGTTTAAATGACTGTTTTTACAATTGGAGGGCATATTGGTCTTTTAGTAATTAAGTATGACTTTAGTTGAATTAAGATTATATGATATGACTTTTCAGCCCACCATGGCGTTAACAGTGACCGGCCCAAATTTTTCCCTTTAATTAATTATAAATTGGCCCACCACTCCTTTTTATAAACTTATCATTCAACAATTTTATTTAAAAGTTTCGATGCGAGATTTCTTTTATATATTTATTGTTTAATTATTGGAGCTTTTTATCCTATATTGAAAAACTATCATTCATATTAGAGGGTTTATGATTTACTTGCGTCCAAAAATCCAGCAAGTAAAACTGAGTATTAAGATAAACTACAGTAAGTATATGAAGAAATTTAGTTTTTGAAAATGTTTTATCGCACGTGTTGAACGTAACCAAATTTACGTCTTTAAGCCTTGCGATAATTCGAAACTATCAGTTTGGTAGTTAAATAGATACAGTTCAATTAAAAATTAAAATAAAAAAAAGTTCAATTAAAACAAACACATAAATAAATAAAAAAATATTAATTACCAGTGGATGGGTCCGACCTAATTTAAAATAGGAAGGCAACAGGGTGGAGCAGGGTCGAAACGGCCATTACCATCCCCACCCCGTCGGAAATTTTTGGAAGGCGGTGGAGATTGAAAAATCTCTATTTATCGCCCTAATTAATAAATTTTTAATATTATTTTTTATTTTTAAAATACAATTTAAATTTTAAGACATAAAGATAAAATAAAATAGAAAGATTCGGGGAGGAGAATGATTCTCGTCCCTGTCATATTAGTAAAATTTCCGTCCTATCCGAGGCAGAGTAGGTGGGTTGGATGGGGCGGGGACGAGATGAATTTTTTTGCCATCCCTACTTCAGAACTATTCGTAAATACCAATGCTGAAACTAGGTACGTGTGTGACAGCACATGGGAAGGGCCAAAGTTGGATTTATTGTATTTGAAAGTTTTCTCATACCTATATGCATGTGTGTGTGTGTGTGTATATATTTCAATTTTGAAATAACAGAGACTCCTCCATTGACTCAGTTATAGATTGAAAGTATAGACTTTTATGGTTACTATTTCAAGTAACAAAATATAGATTATTCTTAATAAATACATATTAGTTCATATCTATTTATCTAAAAATTATAAAAGATAATATTTGAACCAAATTAAATTTTAATTCTACAGTTGGATTATTTTAATCGTGAAAATAAATACTGAATTATTATGCCCCATGAAAATATTGTCATTGTAAATATGTAAATTATGCCCGGTTATTTTACAATTTATTGTTGTAAGTAAATATTGAATTATTTACGACAATTTTGTATTACTATAGTAAAACATCCATTGTTTTTTAGATCACCAATTTTAATCTTGAAACTTATGACATCACGTTTTGTCGGCACAATTCAATATGCCCCATTTAGCAAAATTCAATATGTCTCATTTAAGTTTAAAACATATTTAGCATAGAGTTGTCAAGACGGACGGGCCGGCCAAGCCCACATCGGCCCACCCACCTCGATTCGAAACCGCGGGCCGACCTATGAACCGAGCGGGCTGTTCATGGCCCAGGCGGCTCGACCTTTAATTGCTAGTCTACTTTGACTTTTTTTTTTAAAAAAAAAAGACAGAAAATTCAAACTTTCATATTTAAAATGATATTTTAAAAAAAATAAAATAAATTGCAGAGAGCCGTTTAAAGTGAAAGATGTGACAGATGCGTGATGTTTTAGTCTTTAAATATAAAAAAAAAATAGAAATTGAATTAAAAAATTAACAAATGTGAATTTATCATTGTTATTTATTTTTTATTTAGTAATTCAACACATTTTTTGCTATATATATAAATTTTTTTTTTGAAATTACAATAAGTAACTAATTTTTTTTAGTAATTTCAAAAAAAAATAAAATTTTATTCGTACGGGCCGAACCGCGGTCCATATGGGCTCGACCCGGATGGGTCGATGGGTGGGCCGGGATCGTGTTAAATTTTTGTGAGCTGGATTGATCTGGCCAGCAACCCTCTGTGGCGAGGGCTTTTTCTAATGCGGGCCATCACTGGACTACATTGGAGGTGGGCCGACCCGACCCAACTAATCCGGATTGACACCTCTAATTTAGCATATTGTCAATAACATGATGGCATCACCTACCCCTACCCCTACCCCTACCCCTACCCCTACCCCTCATGTCCAAACAAGGACGGAACTAAGATTGCAAGTATATTAAAGTACAAAATTATTTTTCAAAACATTCACAATCGTTGAATAGTAATCTTGTTAGTAATATTATCAATTATATATCTTTCATATGATACCTTACTGAAATTTTATTCATCTATTTATCTTCAATTTGATTTCACAATTAATTCTTCACACGATATTCGTTACAAAAATACTCTCTATAATAGCACAAAGAACCAAAAGCATTAATGTCAAAACCATAAATATGTAAAAAATGCTCCTCGGTCCCCACCCCCACCCCACCCCACCCCCCCCACCCCACACAACACAACCAAATTTTTTGCAGAATCACAAATTAAGGACAATTAATTATACTATCTACTAATCACAAATCAAGTTGATCACCGAGTATCATGTGTTAATTGAGACAAATTTTTGATTTGTCCAGATAATCTTTGTTGAGAGAAAATATTTAGAAAATAGAAAAAAATATATATAAAAAATAGAGATAAACAACACAAGAATTTACGAAAAAAATTCATAAATTGAATAAAATCCATAGTCTATCAAAACAATTTGACTATATGAAAAATTATTACATAATCTCATCCAACCCTAAAGTATAAATTTCCCACCTAAGTTTTACCACACTTCCAATGTTCTACTATTTATATAGACAACAAAAAGAAAAAGGAAGTTTAGAATACTAAACTTACAATTTTTTCTTCTTAAAAACCATTTGGCACACAAGTTTTGTTTAATTCTTAACCTAATTTTAATCTTGGAACTTATGACATCACGTTTTTTCGGCAAAATTCAATATGCCCCATTTAGCAAAATTCAATGTCTCATTTAACTTTAAAACATATTTAGCATAGAGGTATCAAGACGGACGGGCCAGCCAAACCTGCATCGGCCCACCTACCTCGATCCGAAACTGCGGGCCGACCCGTGAACTGGACAGGCTGTTCACGGACCTAGGAGGCCGAATTGCCGACCGTTCACCGGCCGAGGAGATCAAACAGCGGGCCGACCTGTGAACCGGGCGAACTGTTCACGGCCCATGCGGTTCGGCCTTTAATCGCTTGTCTACTTTGACTATTTTAAAAAAAAAGGCAGAAAATTCAAACTTTCATATTTAAAATGATATTTTAAAAAAATAAAAAAAAATGGCAAATAGCCATTTAAAATGTAAAATGTGACAGATGCGTGATATTTTAGTCTTTAAATATATAAAAAAAAATAGAAATTAAATTAAAAATTAACAAATGTGAATTTATCTTTGTTATTTATTTTGTATTTAGTAATTCAACACATTTTTTGTTATATATGTAAACATTTTTTTTTGAATTACAATAAGTAACTAAAGTTTTTTAGTAGTTTCAAAAAAATTTAATTTTTTATTCATACGGGCCAAACTGCGGCCCACATGGGCTCGACCCGGATGGGCCGACGGGTGAGCCGGACTCGTGTTCAATTTTTGTGAGCTGGATTGACCTGGCTCGCAACCCTCCGTGGTGCGGACTTTTTCTACTGCGGGCCGTCACCGAGCTTTATCGAGTCGGTCCGCCTGATCCAGATTGACACCTCTAATTTAGCATATTGTCAATAACATGATAGCATCACCTACACCTACCCCTCACATCCAAACAAGGACGGAGCTAAGATTGCAAGTATATTAAAATACAAAATTATTTTTCTAAACATTCACAATCGTTGAATAGTAATCTTGTTAGTAATATTATCAATTATATATCTTTCACATGATACCTTAATGAAATTTTATTCATCTATTAATCTTCAATTTGATTTCACAATTAATTCTTCACACGATATTCATAGCAAAAATACTCTCTATAACAGCACAAAGAACCAAAAGCATTAATGGCCGTTTGGTAGTGCTATAAGGGCTGCTCGCCTTTATACGGCTTGGCTTCACTATCGCTCCTATGTAGTGGTCGACTTAAAAATTAGTATTCCTGCCATGCTTTTTTTGCAGGATCACAAATTAAGGACAATTAATTATACTAGCTACTAATCACAAATCAGGTTGATCGTCGAGTATCATGTGTTAATTGAGACAAATTTTTGATTTGTTCAGATAATCTTTGTTGAGAGAAAATATTTAGAAAATAGAAATATATATATATATATATATATATATATATATATATATATATATATAAAATAGAGATAAACAACACAAGAATTTACGAAAAAAATTCATAAATTGAATAAAATCCATAGTCTATCAAAACAATTCGACTATATGAAAAATTATTACATAATCTCATCCAACCCTAAAGTATAAATTTCCCACCTAAGTTTCACTACACTTCCAATGTTCTACTATTTATATAGACAACAAAAAGAAAAATAAAATTTTAGAATACTAGACTTACAATTTTTTCTTCTTAAAAACCATTTGGCACATAAGTTTTGTTCAATTCTTAACCTAATTTATAGAGTGTCCGCTGTCGAGGTGCACAATTTTGGAACTTTTCATCTTCCTTATCAATAATAACAATATAGTAGTAGCATCTTTTGCTCCAAAGAAAATCAGACCGCCTTCATTTCATTTTCAAAAAATATTGATCCCCTTACTTTATTTGACTCCCTTTCTTCTTATCTTTAACCAATATCGAAGAAAACAAAACTAGTTTTTGAATCCACATACGGCTACAGGAAAATTCATGGAGGAACACAATTCCCTAAAGAAGTGTGGGAAGAGTTGCCGACTCAGATGGTTCTACTTCTATGGAACTTACTGGTCAAGAAATTAATTCGGTGAGGCAAAAAGGGGTGGCAGAATTCAAGAACACAACTCAGCATATCAAAATTCGGCTAGGACATTTGACACTGCGCGAGAGTCTGCTTTGGCTTATGACAAGTTCGCTTTCCTTCTTCACGAACCAATTTCTTGAATAACACCCACTCCAATCCCGCTTTCTATTTGAAATTCTGAAACATCCTCAATCTTAAGAGTAATTACATTGGCACTAAAAACCATTTCCTCTACAAATTCTACAATCATATATAGGATAAGACAAGATCAAGAAAAACGAAGAAGATAAGCTGTAATATATCCTTCATCATTGACAAAGCTCTGTTACAAAAGTTCACACAATACCATGTAATTGCAGCAACGCTCAGAAAAAAAAAATTTCTATTACTAAGAATTTTTTTTTTTTTAAAAATGTTTTTTACACTGTAAAAAATCCGCCCCTAGTCAGAATACATGAAAGTGCAAATGAAATGTTCCGCAACAAGCTCTTGAATTTTCTAGATCGCCACCACCTGTAGCTGGCCCTCCACTGCCGGTGCAAAGATGGAGTTTGAGGAGTAACCAGGCAATACCAGAAATGCCCATGACGACTACCAGGATTATCACTATCGTAATTAGGTTGATTTCCATGATGTTTTAAGATGAATTGCAAGACTATGAGAAATATATGCAGGTATTAATAGATAGATAGATATAGAGGGCACGTGACAGGATGGACATTGGACATTTGGACATTTGGACTTGTAAAGTTTTTTCTTTTTCTTTTTTTTTTTCAAATATTTGATTTAAGGTTAAACTCAGAGTTCCCTTTCATCACCCGGATAAAGAGAGCACATGACGTGAGTCATATCACCTTGTGCTCTTTGATTGGACAAATAAATTATTGGTTTTTAATTGGTCGTCTGGTATCTGCAAGGTATGGTCAATATTTTTTTTTCCCTTTGACAAAATGACAATTACACGATATAATATTGCGACGCGTTCAATCAAATAAGAATTTTGCTCCTTGTACAGTGGGTCATACACACGCCTTTACCATTATTAATAATAAGTTGATTTTAGAGTAAACTGAAAATTAATGAACTCGGAGAAAAAAAAGTTGTTCGTTCACCTGTAAACTAAATTAGACACGAGTAACTGTAGAGGGATCAAGGAAAAATTGAAATTTTTGTCGAAAGAGATTTTTGATTTGTTGTTTTTGAATAATTAATCATCTAAAATTGAACTTAAGTGAAAATGAATTTATACATTTTTATTTAATTTTAGCACGTGTCTTCACATATAGGTCGTGTTTTATTTTTTATCAAATGTTTTATACATATAATTCTATTATCTATAAATGCATAGTGATGAGTCTTGAACGTAAAACATTTGAACTTATATTTACCACATTGAATATGTTTTCTTAAGAGTCCATTTGGTAGAGTTTATAAACTAGTTATTTGACCAAAATAGTTTATTTGACCAGAAATGATAAACAATGTTAAGTTATCAAGGCAAATTTTTTTGTCAAATAAATTATTTTTAGTCAAATAAACTATTTTATAAACTCTACCAAACGAACTCTAAATATGGTTAACAACAAGCATTCACAAGGGCGGACGTGGGGGGTTCCTTGGGGAGACCAGGACCTCCCAACTTTTTGACAAATTTTATTTTTTAATTTACTTGGATTTTCCAGCACATATGAAGGCCAACTGTCCAAACTTTGAACATAGTCCAATCTATAAGTTACAGAGTTACTATAACCATATATAATTTTCATATTTTCAATAATTTTTTAATTTTTTTAACATAGTCCAAACTCAAAGCTTAATTGTCCAAACTACCAATCAAATGATCAATTAACGCCCAACGAAGATGAATAACCTAAATAAAGAAGGCATAAAAATATATTGATATTCATCTTCTTCTGTCAGTGGATTTCACGTTTCTGGTATGTGAATTTCAATTCACGAATCATGCACGTTCTTCTATCGAATCGAAAGGCCGAGTTGACATAAAAAAAATATTAGATTCTCATAAAAATGGGTTCAATAATTGTGGTTCGAGAAAAAGAAATTTGGGGGCAGCGCTCCCGTGAAAGGAATTCCTTTCCCCCGGCCTAGGTTCCATCTCTATTTTTGGACCTCTCAACTTTAAATATCTGGCTCCGCCACTGAGTATTGACATGTTTATTTGAAGCCTGTGAACCAAGTATTCATCTTAGATTCAATCAAATCGAGAATTAATTGTCAAAACATTTACAAGAGTCATATAAATACATATATCTAGTTTGATTTCCCCCTCCAAACCAATCCAATAAAAGGTCATTGTAAGATGAGTTGTTATATTATTAAGTTATTAGATAATTGGTCCCACCTTGACGGGAGACCTTGAGTAATGTCATAATTTAAAAAAATAAAAATAAAAAAATTATCTGCATGTATATTTGAAGCCTGTGAAATTAATTAGTAACAAGAAGTTTATCCAAGATTGGTGGAACAAGCTATCACTACAAAAATTTTATATTCCGTATACAAATTATATATGTAGGGAAATTTTTTTATTTGTAGACAAAAATATTTTCAGACGAAAAATTTTTGTAGGGACATTTGTGATGGCAAACATCGTGGGAAAGTGTAGAAATTTGTGGGCTAAAGTTTCTCCCCACGAATCTTTTAAAGACGAACACAATTCGTCGCCTAAGTTCTTTCACGACCAAATTATTTGTTCACGACCAAATTATTTGTCTGCTAAAGTGCCTTTGGCACATAAGTTTTGTGGGCACATGGTAAAAATTATATTGTTTTCTAAATCGTGCATTTTCCTACAAATAATTTTGTGTTAAAAATGTGTGTGGACTAAATCATACTTTTCTCTAAAAAATAATTTTTTGTTGGGAAGGCGTATTTGCGGTATAAGTATATTATTTTTCCCAACAATGATAGAATTTGTAAGAAGAAATAAATCATTTTCATATATTTTATTTTTTAGTTATATTATATGATTTTTTTTAGCTTATTCAAAATTATATAAAGATGGAGAAAGACAATAAATTAAATTAAGACCTTTAGTGTCAATCAATTTAACATTGAACCCAAAATAATATTGTACCAATGATAGGTTTTTATGTGGCCCATATGACAAGTTATTGGATTTGATAATATGTTTTATGGATAGTATCTATAGATAATTAATTAGATAATTATTGGAGAAACTGATTTCCATTATAACTCTATTTTGATGGAAAATTGAATTACAATTTGACTATGAAATTAGTCATTTCTCTACCTAGAAAATGGCATGTTATCTCATCAATTTATTCATGTTATTATGTGAGAGACAAAAGGAGAGATACAATTTCCATACAATTAAACTACATATATTAACATGTGTTTGGAGATTGAAGAAATGCAATTAAATCACTTAACAGGGATTCAAGATATTTAAGATGGGTAATTATATTAACACAATACTTTTTATTTTTTGTACCACATTTTAATTACATTTAACATCCTTAATTTATGAATATTATAGCACTCATATCCCCCGCTTTTTTTATCACATTTTTGTCTTCAACTTTTCATTAATTAGCACATATTGTGTCTGATAACGGTTTCTGTCTAAAACATTTGTTGGAAATTCGTAAAAAGATTTATTTGTCTGTAATATTTAAAAAAAATAGATACAAAAGTACGATAAATTTTTTTTCTCTCATTTCAAAGCATTTAAACAAAATATCTCGACATAAACCATCATTAATAATTGAAATGTGCTAATTAATGAAAGTTGAATATAAGAATTTGATGACAAAAAGTTAAGAACATAATTACAACAATGAACAAAATTTGAGGATCTTAGGTACAATTAAATTGTAGTGTGCTTATAAAAAATTGTAGTGTAAATATATCTACCCATTTAAAATATAGAATTAAAGACCGTTTCATATGGATGAAGGTATATTCTTGTTACTCCATATTTATTTGTGAAAATTAGAAGCCGCAAATGGGCTGCCCTGCACGGCCCGGCCCGACCCAAAATTGATGGGCCATACATGAAATCGGGCTTGGCCAGTAAATAGATGGGCCAGTAAATTGTTGGGCCAGTTCAGCCCGGTTTTGGACCAGTTAGCCAACAGGCCGGCCCAGCCACAATTATTTTTTTTATATAGATTTTTTTTTCAAAGTAGGCCATAAAAAAAAAAAGGAATTTGGAGCCAAAGTAGACCTAATTTTGCCAACGAAAGACTGGGCAACCGAAATTTGGTCTCAGATTGGTTCATTCACGGCCAAATAGCTTAACCAACTAACTATTTACGAGCTGTAGCCATGTTCTTATCTAATGTACCATTTCAGGATGGAGAGGCATTAGCAAAGATGATAATAGATGCTTCATAAAAAAATCATTCCAAATCCAGACCATATAATGTAACAACACCTGGTCTAAATCTGATACATATTAATGCTTTTGCAACTAAAACAGAAGTTGGAATACCTGATGCTTTTGTAGTCGCATAGTTATTTTGATCTAATATCCATGACATGTATTATAATAGAAACTTGATAATTTCTATGATTTTCTAATATAATTCAATTCAGAAAATCTCTAGGCAGCCTTGTAGCTTTAAATGCTGATACTTCTCATCAAAACGCTGAGAATAGGCTACGAACACACTTCAGGTAAACTACCTTCACCATCCATACAAAATTTACTAACACTTCTCAGGATTCCGTAAGGATACACCCACCAAACAATCACCTTATACCTGAAGACTTCCACCCAACCCATCCATAAAGGCGAGGCTCCTCAAGCTTATAAAATTTATCACCTAGTGAAAGACATGATAAGCTCCATTCAACCGGTCTTAGAAGCTCGTCACAATCTGCAAGTAAGGTGGAGAAAATGTAAATACATTAGATAGAAAAATGCAAAAATAATAGGAAGGAATGTAATTAAGAGCAAGCATCCAATCACACGGGGGAATGGAACATAAAAGGTCAATATCCAAAAAGACTCGGAAACTCACTAAGGGATAGCGTCCATATTGTCAACATAGGTCTTTTAAACCTTTTCACTACTTAAATGTATAATCAACTTCCTTTGTTATTGCATAAAATACAAAACATGGTCAAATCTTAATTAATTGACTATACTTCAACAACAATTAAGAAAATATAGAAGACATTTCTCCACAACCAATTTGCAAGTGGTAAGGCGACGCTTCTAAAAGTATGGATTTAAAACATCAGAGAAAGAGAATCTCCAAGCTAACTGCTTACCCTCTTATCTCTATTCAATTCATTCTCTTTCTATATAAGGGAGAGCCGGTGATTTTTCTCTTTCAAAAGGTTCTGAAAATATAAATGAAGCGATGCAAGAAAGACCAAAAGAATCACATCATTGAGCTAATAAATTCTACAACCACACTTTTAAAGTGAAACATTAGCACAAAATGACTTGAAAGCTCTAATCTTATAATCAGAGGAGTTAAGCTTAGCTTTCTTCTTGGACATGGTGAATCAATATCCTTAAACTTCAGTTTGACTGTTGTATGAGGGAATGATAAATACATTCCTAAATTGGACATGGTGAATCAATATCCTTCACTTCTCAAAATCTTTAAATTCCAAAAATAAAAAATTCTTCAAACAGACTAATCAAAACAATCAAGAAAATAACATCTGCACAAATTCAATAACGTCCATCATTATGTCATACAAACTTTATCTGCTTACTCTAGATTTGAACAACTGACCATGAGAGATTAACAGTTCAATTGACCATGAGTGGGGACACTGCTATTCAAACAATACAAATCGGTCAATGAAATTTCGGCTTTGATTATCCGGGTAAGCCATGTCACTCACTGTAATATAAGTTCATTGTTGTTTGATTTTCTGAAGAGCTCCTTCCAAGAATTGCATAAATTATGTTTGTTTCTAATTTCTAAAAGCCATTTAACCCTTAATTTTCTTGAAAATTCTTGTACGTGGTGAAAACTCATTGGATTAGACTTTATTACCTCATGGGTTATTGGGTAATGTATGGAAGTAGAAATGAAAATCCTACTTTTGCCCATTAAATTATTATCAAAATTTGAAGCAATTCTCTAAACACGTAACAATACATTTACGCAATTTATATTAATACTAATATTACACAAATACAAACCAACAATTTACCAAATAATCAACTTAAAATTTAGAAGGAATACACAGAAATTCAACCTTTTCCACTTCGCATCAAAAAGTAACTCACAAATTCTACCAAAAAAAAAAATACAAAAATTACCGATTATTTTTCGTTCTTCGCAGTCAATTTGTTGGACTCAAATTTTGCACTCGCTGGTCGGGGAAGAAAATAAATAGAGCTAGCAAGATAGGTTAATGGGGTTTGGAGATGATTTTGGCAGATTGAAGCTTGAATTGAGGAAATGGAGTGAAATAGATAACAATTGAATTTATCCCACACCTGAAGTTAGGGTTATCAGTCATTAGTTTATCACGCTTTGGGAATCACGGAGCTAGCCTTGGAGAGTTGGAGTGAAAGGGCAAAAAAAAAGGTAGCGGACCAACAAAAAAATTGGGCCAGCCCAGACCGAGGCCAATTGGCCCAACGGGCTAATAAGTCCGGGCCAAATAGGCCCAATTTTTTCTGGGCTAGGTTTTTCAAGGCTGGCCCAACCCAAATTTCGGGCTATCGGGCTGGCTTATTTTGCCAGCTCTAGTGAAAACCATGAAATTTAAGATTCTATAATTTATGTTTATGTAATTGTTCATATAAATTGAACAAATAAAACTAACACATGCATATATTTGCTTCATACTTCCAATTTCAAAATTTCTCTATATTTTTAATAGAATACACATGCATGAGCAACTTTGATTGGACTATTTGGTATGAGATCGATGAAAAATATTTAAATATTTCTTCTCAGATCATATAGATTTTACAATATAATTGGAGTTAGGTTTGAAATTTAAATAAGATTCAAGAGGAGTTGCCTCAAACTCAAAAAATTTGGGAGCCTATAAGTATAAAATTATGTTTTTTTTTTCTTTTTTTATTATTAAAAAATATTGGTCCAATCAGTTCGTACCCACATCTAATTTTTAATAACTGCCCAATTAAAAACACACCCAAATACTCAATTAAAAATGAGAAAATTAGGACCTCTACCTCTTTTTACATTGATTTTTTGAAATATACTGATTTTTACATTAGGACATCATACACATTTGCTATAAATTTAAAATATATTATTTCCTATTTAACATATTATTAAAATCTATTAAAATTAAAAGTTGTTAACTTTTAGGGACCAAAACATATCTTCCATATTTGGTGGAGCAAATTTAATATTTCAAATCTCTTCATCAATAATCTTTCAACATCAAAGAAAAAGAAAAATTTTGATTCTCATAGTAACATTTTCTTCAATTCTCCAGACAATTTTCATTACATTCATTTAATACATTCAATTTTCAAAGCATAAGTTCCGTGGTCCACATCCAAAAACCCAATTAAAACCCACATCCAAAAACTCCAAACAAAGATGGCTGAAATCTAAAAGCATGGACTAGTCAATCCACTCCAAATCCCATTTTGAGGTGCAATTTTCTTGTAATAGCTAAGGTTTGCTTTTGCTGGCTTATGTTTGTGTACTTGGATATGGATACTTAGGAACAAGTCTGATTTTGAACTGAGGCGAATGAGGCAACTACTTCGAACCCAAAACTAAATGGGCTTATTTTTAACACAAAAATAAATAAAAAATTGAAGCCCAACCTAACACACAGGTGACCCAAAATCAAAGAAATTTTTTTAAACAAAAATAAAAAATAAAAATTTGAAGCCCACAATGCCCTAGCCCAACAACAATTGACGCCCATTCATGGATTAGTCATTATCTGCTTTCCCGTTCATTTTGCATTCAACGTAGATCATCTCACACACACACAGACAAAGGAGAAAAAGATCTATCTCTCCATCTAGAATCTAGGCACGCCAGAACCAGAAGGCCCAAAACTAGAAGAGTCTCCCTCCGTCTCCATCTCCGTCTCTGTCTCTCACTCTGCATTGTACATTCAAATATTTTTTTTTTGAGTTTTTGTTAATCTTTGTTATGGTTGATGACTTAATGTTAATTGAAACTTGAAATTTTGAATATTGTAAGTTATTGGGTCAATTTATGCGTTGACTAAATTGAAATTTTGAAATATTAAGAATTGTAATTGAAGCCGATTTATTAAGGCCAGTTTATAAATTGTGAATATGATTGTGTTGTAAATATTATGAATTGTGAATATGATTATGTTTTTGTGTTGTGAATATTATGAATTGCGATTGAACTCAATTTATTGGGTGAATTTATTCTGAAATTCTAAATTTTATGAATTGTGAATTTGTAATTGAAATTAATTTATTTTGAATAATGTGTGTTTGGTTCCATAAGTAAATTGAAAGCTCTACTAATGTCTTCAAATTTCATCTGGTTTGCGATGTTGATTTATTTCATTTTGAAGTTGATTTCATCTCAAATTTCGCCTCATTTTATGTTTAAAACCTCGAAGAAGAAGAAGAAGAAGAAGAAGTTGATTTTTCACATTTTGTCATTTCATAAATACTGCTCAAGTCTTACTCTCAAGTAAGCAATGGTTATCTCTTGCTTATTTATTCATGATATATTAGAAATAGTTGAAGCCTTGTTGGCTTTAATTGTAAGATTATTGAAATATTTTATTATTTATTTTAGGCTAGTCATGTCTCCTAAATATGAGTTTAGAGCTAAAAAAAAGAAAAAGAAAGAGAAAGGAAGTGACATTAGTTCAAAGTCAAGTAGGAGATAT
Source organism: Forsythia viridissima (assembly GCA_030279155.1). Taxonomy (NCBI): domain Eukaryota; kingdom Viridiplantae; phylum Streptophyta; class Magnoliopsida; order Lamiales; family Oleaceae; genus Forsythia; species Forsythia viridissima. The sequence goes on from CM059042.1 coordinate 18,372,597, forward strand.
CGATAAGTATTTTAATTGCAAAAAAAAAAAAAAAAAAATAGAAAATAGAAAATGAAGAATAATATATTTTGTTTTGTCTTTTTGTGTGTGTGTGTGAGTTTTAAGTTTGCAATTGGCTTCGTAACAGTCTTGTTGATTTTGAATGCATACTACAATTTAGGAGTCCATTGAGGTCCTAATGTCTCAAAAATTTCAGAACCGACCTTGCTTAGGGGTTCTGTTTTAGGATAAGGATTCTAATGTGACATAGAATGTTTTGTTGATATGATTTTGATTTTGAGCTTTTATTTAAATTATGGGTCAATTTCCCTGATGGTCACTGAAGTTTCATTGAAATTACAAAATCGTCACTGAAGTAACAAAATTTCAGCGGTGGTCACTGAATTTTACTAAAGCTTGCACCAAAGGTCACTCGCTCAAATTCTCCAATTAACTTGATGACGTGTCACTTGTAAATGTCCATGTGCCACACATTTGGATAACACGTGGTAAAATTATTGACATGTGGACTTTACCCACTAATTCTAATAAATTTGGATATCAATGAATACCGCTATAATATAAGAACCTAGCTAAAAAATACTTCAAAATAAATTTTATATTAAATACCTCAAAAATTGCATCTAAGGTCCTTCAACTTTTTATATATTCAAATTTTGGTCTCCAAATTTTCAATTATTTTTTATTTAAGTCCTTCAAAAATTGTATCTTGGGGCCTTCAACTTTTTACATCTGTACACTTTGGTCCTCAAATTTTCAATTATATTTCAGTTAAGCCCTCTAAAAGTTGTATCTTAGGTCCTTCAACTTTATACATCTTCAAACTTTAGTCCTCTAAATATTTGATTTTAGTGGTCAAAATAAGTACAATTTTAGTTGTCAAAATTATTATTTAACTATATTATTTTGTTCGTTTAGGTGAAAATTCGAGTGCAAAGTCAATGATTTAATTGTAAATAATAATTTTGACCACTAAAATCAAGAATTTAGGGGACCAAAGTTTGAAGATGTATAAAGTTGAAGGACCTAAGATGTAATTTTTGGAGGGCTTAACTGAAAGATAATTAAAAATTTGGAGACCAAAGTGTATAGATGTAAAAAGTTGAAGGACCCAAGATGCAATTTTTGGAGGACTTAAATGAAAGATAATTGAAAATTTGGAGACCAAAGTATAAATATGTAAAAAATTGAAGGACTGAAGATGCAATTTTTGAAAGACTTAACTAAAAGATAATTGAAAATTTTGGAGACCAAAATTTGAAGATATAAAAAGTTGAAGGACCTTAGATGCAATTTTTGAGGTATTTATTATAAAATTTATTTTGAAGTATTTTCAGCTAGGTCCTTATATTATAGAGGTATTCATTGATACCCAAATTTATTATAATTAGTAGATAAAATCCACAAGTCAATAATGTTACCACGTGTCATCTAAATGTACGCCACATGGACACTTACAAGTGACACGTCATCAAGTTAATTGGAGAATTTGAGCAAGTGACATTTGGTGCAAGCTTTAGTAAATTTCAGTAACCACCACTAAAACTTTGTTATTTCAGTGACGGTTTTGTAATTTCAATGAAACTCCAGTGACCATCAGTGAAATTAACCCTTTAAATTATACTTGTGATTTTGTTGTATAATACTTGCTTAAATTTATTTATAGGCTCTCCAAGCACGTTGAAAATTCGTCACAAAGCCGCTCCACCGACCGAAACACTCAGAGGAGCTCCTGTGTCAATCACTTCCATTCCTCTCATTAGACCATCTGTAGCACGCATAGCTATAGCTCTAACTCGATTATTTCCTAATAATTGATGTACCTCACAAGTCACATTAATTGCTTGACCAACAATATCTCGACCTTTAACTACCAGAGCGTTATAAATATTAGGCATCTTGCCCCGTGGAAAGGCTACATCTAGTACCAGACCGATGATTTGGACGATACATTTTTTATTTTTTTAGGGATCAAAATTTAAAAGAGTTGATTAATCTAAATCGATCTTTGCTTATTGTGTTTTGGTTCGGAGAGAATACATGGAGTTCTCTTACAATTCTAGTATTTTTTTTGTCTATAATAAATGGCAAATCACATACTAGATAGTAATTATTTTTTATTCAAGCTAAATGTAATCTCATTCAAGGTAATTAAATTTTGTTTGTCGCTTTATTGTTGAGTTTTGAGTTTATTGATTTAATTCTGAAAAATCTTTTATGAAGAAAAAAAAATTGAAAATACACTACAATTTGAGGGGTTAATTTTTAAAGTTTGACTTAGGTTTGGAAAATGTAAAGTCCAACCCTGATTTGAACTGAGCTAAGAGCATCTCCAATGCACTCCATCTATTGTAGTTTATGTGACAAGTAAAATAGACAGGCTTTCACTTCATATGGCACTACGTCTATTGAATAGACGAACATATTATAAATTCGTCTCCAATTGGATCTGTCTAAAATTAATATTACTGTTTATGTAATATTAATTTTTTTTTAAATTGGCAAGTCTTAAATTTATATTTTCTTTGTTTGGATTTTGTTTTTAATAAAATACTGAGATTGATTTAAATTTGTTGAGTCACTCCGTCTAAATTTAGACGAACTTCTAGACGGAGTCTATTTTTGGTGTGCCAAATCTATTAAACGGAGTCCTCGTCAGCATGCATTGGAAAGGATTTTTTGTAACTTTGTTTATATATGCTTATGTAGCACGTCTAAAAAGTAATAGACGGAGTACATTGGAGATACTCTAAGCATGTTACCACTATAAACAGAGAGGATTTCTTAATTGTCTACAGATTTTTTGGTACATCATATTCATGCATTTATGATTCATGTTACGGTATTGATATTTTGACCAAGTTAATAGTCAAGTCGAGTATGATAACTATGATCAAAAGCTTGAAAACTTATAGTATAAAATTGATATATAGTCAAAAACGAAATTTTAGATTGGGACACCAAAATAAAAATAATTATTCTCTCATTGTCAAAACATTTTCCAAAAAACAGATAGATTTAACCCCTCTCTCTCTCTCTCTCTCTCTCCGCCGATAGATTTAACCCCCCACCCCCTTCTTGTTGGAAAGCAACATTTAATGTTAGAAGACAGTGATTCATAGGGAGAAGAATCGTCGAATGTCCAGCTCAAGTGTGTATAAGCTGTGACCACATTCAAATTTACCTGGGTGGCGAACCAGAGGAGAAGGCCGCCACTTATCAGAATTAGTCAGGCGAAACTTGGAATACCTGAGTTATGAAAAAAGAAAAGAAAAGATATTGGTCAATATAGATTGTGACATCTTTCGATTAAGAAATATATATATATATATATAGATTGTGACATCTACATTGGTTTGATTTGGTCTCTCTCTCCGCCGAAGATATTGGTCAATGTAGATTGTCACATCTACATTGGTTTGGTTTGGTTTGGTGAACCAGTGTAAACTGTGACTCTTCACCAACTTTAAACCAACTATAACATTCCTAATCCAAATTAAAAAATTATGGAAAATATTTTTGACAACCTTTAATTTAATTCAAATAAGATTGTCTAATTATAAAAACATTAAGTAAATATTAAATCATTATTTTTTTCAAAAAAATAAAAAATCACATCTTTTCCAAAATAATATGACCATAATTAAAATATATTTTACTTACGGATAATTACATTCACACTATATATTTTTATTTATTGCATCACATTTTTAATTGCATTTAAGGTCTTCAATATTTGATTATTGTAGTACTTAAGTTCTCAACTTTTCCAAAATAATATGTCCATAATTAAAATATATTTTAGTTATGGGTAATTATATTCACACTATATTTTTTAATAATTGCACTACATTTTTAATTGTATTTAAGGTCTTCAATTTTTGTTTATTGTAGCACTTATGTTCTCAACTTTTTTCGTCACATTCTTATCATTAACATTTTATTAATTAGCAAATATCGTTTCTAATAACAGTTTCCGTCGAAAAAGTCCATTTGAAAGGCGTAAAACAACTTATTTTACTCATCATACTTTTAAAAAGTATTATAAAAGTGCTACAAAATATTTTTATCTTATATCAAAGTACACAAACTATAATATTTTGACAGAAACCATCATCAAAGAATAAATGTGCTAATTAATGGAATGTTGAATATAAAAATTCAACAAAAATAAAATTAGTGACATAAGTACTACAATGAGTAAAAATTGATGGCCTTACATTTAATTAAAATGTGGTGCAACAAATAAAAATTATGGTGCCAATATGACGATCATTTACTTATTCACACAAGACTAAAACACCCATTGCATCTATAAGGAATAGCTATTGTTATTGCCTTAATGGGATTGTCACAATTTTCTTGACATGTTTTAAGAATACGAAGACAAGAAAAAAGATATATGCCACACTATCAATTACGTCTTTTTCCCATTCTACGACGAGAGTTTGGGGTAGGGGTAAGAAGCGACAATAGAGTGGTGTGGAGTGAAAATAAAAAAATTGAGTTCCTTTCCTTTTGTTTTTATTAATTTTATTATAATTTGAAGGGTGTATCATATTTTCCAATAAAAAGTTAAACTAAGAAAAATTCAAAAGTTAGGGGGCCAGCTGTCAAAGTTGTGAGGACTCAATTGCAAAAAAAAATAAAAAATAAAAAGATCATCTGAACAATCTACAAGATGATCTTGATCAATAAAAACGGTAATAAAATGCCTCAAGTATCTAAGACTTTTCTAGGGTTTAAGCAAAGAACCCGATGGGTGATGGCTGAAACTATAAGAAATTAATATTATATATACAAGGATAATCTGAACCACTTGTACAGTTGAAAAGCTCAAGCATAATTTAGCCTCCTTGATGAGCCATATCAGCAATAATTACTTGTACAAAACTTTATCAAACGAAACAAATACAAAGCAGAAATCAAGAATGCATGAGCAATAATAACTGGCTTGCTTTTGGTGTTTTATGGAGTGAGAATGACTAGGCAGCCGTCTAAGCCGACCAATAATGCCCAAATGAGAAAAAGACATTTTAATACTGAATTTGTCTCACGTGAAATTCTGTTTATTTTTATTTATCCTTTACCAAACAGGACACTAGGAATAAAAAAAAATGTTGTTGGCTTTAATGCATTGACAATAAAACCGAACACAATGATGTAGATACTTATATGAAAGTCTTCTGTACTTCGAATTTATGGTATATCTGAGTACAGAGCAAAATAAAATAGAAAGAATTGAACAAAACAAATTTAAATGATAGAGGACAAGAAGATAGATTTTTTTGAGCTATTTCATTTTAAGTAATGATCAAAGAATATATCAATCTTTTTATAGATTTGTTTAATGAGGACTGTATATTTAAAATACAACTGCAAATAATTTAAAAAGATCGAGATCAACGAGCAAAAATCAATCAAGAGGTGATCAAGGTTCATTGGCGCGCCTGTACGCTCTCGTGGTTCGACCCTTCATGTCACCACATTTCTAAGTACATAATATCCACCTTTTGATCTCCACAAATCAATGTCCAAATTCGACATTTATTGAAAATCTTCTTTAACACGAATATATAAACATTGATTAAAAAAAAATGATTTACACTTCTAAGCATCTCACCATCAGGCTTGCTTCCTCCGTAGAAAGAAATGAGTTGTTATTTGGCTCCAACCTAAAATACGATCTTCAATATCCATTACCTACCTTTGTTCTCTATCCCTAAATCTAACCCAAAATCCAATTGAAAACCCTTATATTTCAATTTCCTCACGGTTTGGGCTGGGAAGAAGGCTTTTGAGCATTCTGAAATCCAAACATTAATCTGAGTTGAAAATTAGATTAAATTTCACATTCATATTTGTGTATTTTATGCGTTAATGGAAAATATATAAAGCGTGAGATTGTAAACGGTTTGGAGCATTTGAATTTGAATCCAGGATGCTTTAGTTTTGCGAGCTCAACTAGCCGGATTTGAGTGATAACATGATAGCTGCTTCACTTTATCAATTCAGTACTTCGTTCGTTGCTGTTTTGCAAACTTCGTAAACGGTAAACAGAATGAATTTGTTTTTTATTCTATATTTAGACATTTAATTATGAATTACTTGATTTCATTTTGAATTTCAGAATGAAAGTTTCATGATATAAGGACAACATGCTTGTTGGAGATTTTATCGCAATGCAGCAGGCTAATATAGCAAGATATGATGCAACTTTTGGGATTGATGAGGACAACATGCTTGTTGGAGATTTCTTCGCCATGCACCAGGCTAATACATTGCAAAAATATATTCTTTGGCACACAAAATAGAGAGCATGTTACATTCAATCTATGCGATACAAAGGAAGAAATCAACTTGTGAAGAGTGTGGGACAAATCACAGAACATATCACAGCAACTCGAGCAAGCCGAATATGTTCAAGGTGGTCAATACCTGCAAGATAATATATTCTCCAATACATTTAATCTAGGATGTCTTAATTATCCAATTTTTTCTTGGAAGGATAATTACAAGAATATCAGACCACAAGGTCCTCAATTTCAGCAGCCAGAAAAGAGAAATTCACTAGAAGACATATTTAATAAATTCATGGAGACAGCTGAGCGGTGCATATAATCTAATAATCAATTTTTGAGAAAGACAGAAATCCCTTTTCAAAATTAAAGCGCTTCAATAAAGAATCTCGAGATACAAGTGGATCAAATAGCAGTTGCTATATCAGACAGAGTACCAGGTACGTTGCCAAGCAATACAGAGGTAAATCCCAACGAAAGTGTTACAACCATTACTACCAGAAGTGGGGTTCAATTACCAGAAATCCATGTAAAGATGCCAGTTACAAATAAAAAAAAAAGGATAATTGCATCAAAGGTCTCCAACGTTTCAAAATCATTGGAGATATACCCATAACCTAAAATAATTGTACCAAACGTCTCCAACGTTTTAAGAAATAGGCATGGGAGGTCTCTCTTCACACTTTCTGTCAAATTTCGCCGTTAAAACCAATGTGTGGACTGAGCGCGCAATTTTATTCTAAAAAAGGAGAGTGGAAATGGCTAGGCAAAAAGGTAAATCCACTTTCAACCTAGAACCTTCTGAATGGATAAAATGAATATTTCTTGCAATAATGATAATCTTATATGGTGATGAAGGGTTAGAACCCAGAGGCCTTAATATGTTATCCTTTAAATTACTTACTCTGGAATCGAAAGTCCGTTAAATGTTTAGATTTTCCCTTATTCTTTCCTTTACATCAAGAAGTAGCTATTACTCACCTCTTTTTTTGTGAAACAATTTATTAACTCAAGGTTAAATACCATCCAATGGTACAAACAATTCAGAATAAAGCATAGCTTCAATTTGGAGTTTTTCCAAATGAAAAACAGAAAATAAAAGAGTTATGTGAAATCACTCTTACAGTGAATTCACTTGATGTTTTCATCTGGCTTTCAGGAACTTGACTGAGCTTGACATACAGGACACTGATATAGATGACTTTAGCGGTGGTTGGCTGAGTTGCTTCCCTGAGAATTTTGGTTCGTTGGAAGTACTGAACTTTGCCAGCCTTGACAGTGGGGTCGATTTTGATGTCCTAGAGAGACTTGTCAGTCGATGCAAATCGTTAAGGGTTCTCAAGGTCAACAAGAGTATTACACTGGACCAATTGCAATGACTGCTTCTGTGGGCTCCTCAGTTAATGGAGCATGGTACCGGTTCTTCCAGGAAGAGCTTTTGCCTGGTCAAATTGGAGACCTTGGGAATGCATTTGGCAATTGTAAAAAGTGGATTTACCTTTTTGCAAACCCATTCAGAAGGTTTCAGGTTGAAAGTGGATTTACCTTTTTGCCCAGCCATTCCCACTCTCCTTTTTTAGAATAAAATTGCACGTGCAGTCCACACATTGGTTTTAACGGCGAAATTTGACAGAAAGTGTGAAGAGGGACCTCCCATGCCTATTTCTTAAAATGTTGGAGACGTTTGGTGCAATTATTTTAGGTTAGGGGCATATCTCCAACGATTTTGAAATGTTGAGGACCTTTGATGCAATTATCCCATAAAAAAAGGTATCGTCCTCTGATGAGGAGTACGTGGAACAGATTGAGTAGACAACAGATATTAAAGAGAGTTCAAGTACACCACATGTTAAAGCAACCATTCATATCAAACCATATGAGCATCCGATCCCATTTTTTCAGAGAATACAAAAGTACAAGTTAGACAAGCAATTCTCCAACTCTCCTATTTCTTCAACAATTGATTTTGTGATTAAGGTCGATGAGGAAGTTGAAGTTTTCGTAATTGTATTCGAACAAGGTGCTAAAATGCAATCATATTCTTATGAGGAACGTAAATTCAAATTTTTTAGGATAAACGAAAAATGGTGCAAAGTCAATAGATGCAAACAAAGCAGGTCCTCCAAAGTACTATTCAAAGTACCGTAAAGCAACCAGACAATAAGTCAAGCTAATGGCTATAAGTAAGCGCTTAATGAGAGACAACCCATTTTCTAACCCTTTTATTTACTTGTTTTATATGTGGTAGTTTTAGATAGTTTAAATAATTCATTGGTTTTTATTTTATTTATTGTTTAATGCACTTATAAAGCCTCACAATGTCAATTGCAGGATGTCCCACTTTGCGAGCCGCCTGAATAATAAATATGACATCATCTTTTAACTAAGAGTCCCAGTACTACATCTGAGTCTACTTCAACCAGACCTTCTACCAGTCAGATACATCGTCTCCACATCTATTTCCGAGGAGTAACTGACATTTTCTCTCCTTTATTTTCTTTATTTTGCTATTACATTGGGGACATTGTAATATTTTAGTTTGGGGTGGGTTAAGTATCATGATACTTAATTGATGAATTTTGAACTTGCTTAATTTTCAGGTCTATATTACTGCGATAATTTTGATTTTACAAAAAATTATAATTTCATTTTTTTTAAATAAAAAAAAATTTTACTGTTCCGTTTTTCCAAAAAAATAAAAACAAAAATTCTAGTTATTGTCTAATATCTTTCCAATAATGATATTTGTTTGAAATTGAGTACGTTTTTAGTTAGAATATTAGCTAACACTTGAACTTGTATTTTTACCTGAATACTTATCCATGTTAGACCAGATTAATGAAGTACATAGCCACTATTGACTTATCATTTATTGGGAACATGACTTGAGTGTATAGGTTGATGTTGTTGACTTAGTATTATTGTGAAAAATTCCGTTCCTAAATTCTTAGAGTAGTAACCAAACTGTTTGAGAACAGTTTGAAGGTGTTAAAGTTAGTACATGTTTTTTAGAATTTTGATGGTTTGAATTTTCTGGGTCTCATCTTTAGTTGAATAGGTTGTAGTCAATCAATCTAAATCGAGCATTACTCACTGCTGAAATAAATAAATAAATAAAATATCTGACTCGAACAATTAAGCCTGTTAGGGTATTTTGAAATCTGGTGCCCTATGGTCATCTGACTTGGGAGTCATCGGCCCAAAGCTCGCTACATGGGTCAAAAAAATTTACATCTTCACTTCTCTTATAGCCTGTGGGACTCGAGCAATTAAGTCTGTTAAGGTATTTTAAAACTCGGTGCCCTATAATCATCTGACTTGGAAGTTATCAGCTCAAAGCTCCCTAATGGGTCACATAGAAAGCTTGTGAGAGATAAGTATTGCACAAGATGTAAGATTGTTTATTTTAAATAAATAAAATAAAAAAGAGTTAGAAGTGCTCGGTAAGTATTGTTAGATTAGAACCTCAGAGACTAAAGATGAGAATTTAGAAATCACTCACCATCCTAGTTCTAAGAATACAAGTTTCTAATTTCTACCACCTTATTTGAAAAAGCATTGTGTTGATCAGTAGGAACCAAATTTGTTAGAACACCTCGGGATTAGAGAGAAAAGTATTATAAGTGCGTAATTTACGAGAGGTGTAAGGAATAAATGACTACAAAAGATTCAAGATTGTAAAAATATCAACAACACAATATTGGTCATGGTCTAATACATGTATAAGTTCAATTTTTTGCTAATCACACACTCACTAAAGGTCGAGTATTGGATAAGTGAAAAAAAAATTGTGTTGTTGTTTAATCTCTTTCTAAAAGTGTTTCTTTATTTTCAAACTTGAGGCATTTGGTAAGAAACTTAATATTAACTAAATTAATGTTAATTCTCTTAGCTTAGTTTAAAGTAGTAGTTTCATTTTATTTTTGTTCGAGGACGAACAAATGTTTAGTTTGAAGGTGTTTGATAAATATATTTTATGCACTTATTCGAGTCTTTAAACTAAGCTTTGATCTCGTCATTTTATTAATTTTATACTTAATTTATTGTATTTTTCTTTCTATTTCAGTTTTAGACTCGTCTGTAAAAAATTAGAGAAGAATTGATGAAAAGAGCAATAAATCAGAAGATATTTCGAAAGTATAAAGATTAAATTGCATTCACTTGAAGCTTGAGGACTAAAATGATCGAGACACAAAGATTGAGGACAAATTGGAGGTTTTGAAAACTTGAAGGACTAAAATAAGACAAAATAGAAAGATGAAGGACTAAAAGTGCAATTTTAAAAGAACTAAGCTGGGCAAACGCCCAACAACATTGCCGAAGAACAGGGAGCAAAACATTGCCCAGGCTAAAATCCGGCCAGCGTTTTTTTTTTCTTTTATTTTAATTTTCTTTTTGAGTCCTAATAGAGTTAGGTAACTTTTGAGCCGCATATTTGGTAATTTTTGGAAATCTTTTGGGGAACAAAGAGAGAAGTATAAATATGAGTTCTTAACCCATAACAATCATAGAGTTTTAGAGGCCAAATTTTGGAGAAAAACAAGAGACAAATCAAGAAATCAAGATCAAGATTCACCCTTTCAAGATTTAAACGAAGATCAAGTTCAAAATTTTTTCTCTTTCAAGGTTTTCTTCATATCCGGGTGATGGCTTCCATATTTTATTTTATTTTTTTATTTTCTTCTTCTTATTATGTTAGGTTATTTAGTACTAGGATCATGATGAAACTTGTATCAAGATCCTTTAATTCTTTGAACCTAGTTTTTGATATTTAAGTACGTTTTTAATTTTGAATAATTGATATTGATTTCTCTTCATCTACAATTATGTGTACAATAGTTGTATGATTCTTGTGGCTTGTTTTACCTTTGAGAGATGGAAAATAGGTTATACATAGTATCAATTATCGTAGAGTCCGATAGGGGATAGAGATATACCGCTATGCTTTACGTGATCTTTAAGTATTCACAAATTCTAATGCATTCTTGTATGTTCGCATCCGTCATGGAGATATAGTCGGGTCACATATAGAGATATGTTTAATTCTACTCGAGAGATTGTTAAACAAATTAGGAATATTGATCTTCATAATTAAATCATATTATCAAATTCAACGTTTCGGGTTAAAGGAAATGGGTATAAGTGGATTCAGGATCCTAGTACGCTTCTCTTTTCTTTTCTTTTCTAATTTTAAAGTAATTCTTCTTTAATTTAATCTCTTGTTTGTTTGAATTATAATTAGTTAATTGTTCTTAGTTTATAGTTTAATTAGTTGTTAATTATCAATTTTCCAAAGTTCATTAGATTCGGTTAAGGTTAGTGTAATTGAAATTGAACTATCTAAATCTCTGTGGGTTCGATACTTGGACTCAAAATCCATTTTATTATTTGTGTGATCCGTACACTTGCGGAATACTAAAGACATAAAATCGCTGACATTTAGCTCTACAAATTCTACAAGTTTCTTTTTAACTATCCAAACAGTTAATTGATCTCCGTTGAAAATGCTTCTAACCAATCTTTCTGTTACAAGCATCATTAACAGTATAAAATATCACCTCAAAATATTTTGTGGAAATATATATTGCATCCATGATTCTGTATTCAATCTTGCTTGAAATAAAACTTCCTTGATGATCACATAGAAATTTGACTTGCTCAAATGCTTGACGAAATAGTTCAATTTCCATTGAATTTGACAGTTGTTTTCGATATATCTGTTTATATTAACTGAAAACGTATGAAGATGATGTGTGGACTGAGATTGCCAAGTTCTTGGACAGGACATCTTTGGTTATGCTTGCTACAACTTGCAAATGGTTCCATCGTATCGTGATGGAGGACAGTGTATGGAAGTATGCTTGTTTACGCGATCTTCAAGTCCCTGACCCTGGAAAAGTTGCGTTCAAATGGATCAAACTATATGCCACAGCTCTTGGTAGATTTCAGTTTCTTTATCTTTTTTCACTTGCTCAATAATTCAATTCCTAATTTTGGAAAATTACATTGAATATTTATATTTCTGACTCTAGTCATTGATTAATTTCTGCAGATGGATGTCACTCTTACATGTTCCGTCAGCAGGAGAAGCATATTGGTGATTGCTCTTCAGTTTTCACATATAGAGATTTTCGTCATCACTAGAGTAAAAAAGACTCGGGTCTCATGCATCAAATATATATTTTGCATTTGGCTGTTCATAAAGATGACAGAATTGGAATAGGAATCTTAGTTTAAGTAGCACTTGGTATAGATTTCATTTTACATTTTTCACTCTAATTCTCTGTGATCTACTGCTGAATTTCCATGTTGCTTCAAGTTTCAAGCTGGGCATTCTGAAAGGATGTTGAAAGAAATTTTTTATTGCACTCTTTAAGGAGATTTGTTGTTATTACTCTATTCAGTTGCAGTCCCATAATTTTCTGTGTTTGAACATTATCCATAATGTTCTGATTGATTTTTTCATTTGCTTTATTAAATGATTAGATTGGATGCGGATTGGAGCATTTTTATTTTATTCACATTCTGCATTCCTGACTGAGAGTCTGATTGGCCCATTGAAAGTTCTTAAGGAACACACGATAGAGAAGATGTTGGAGTTGAAAGGCTGTTGCGTGTTAAATAATATGAAAACTGGAATATGGATTGCTTGTAATTTAGTAATCATCTCGTTTTACGGATAATACATGCTGTAGCATTTACATATTTTCATTAATTATAATCACTCTTTAACTCCTCCAAACTGATGACACTTCCAGATATACAGCTCGTACGATGTCCTGAATACCTGTGATGGTAAGCACGAGTGTTCTGTTCATGGAACTTTCAACAAGAAAATTATATATATTTGTATGTCTTACTTTCTTTTGAGCTCTGGAGTTTATGATTTCTAGATGATACAAAGTAGTGAATAAACTAAGTATGCAACAAATGCACGATGAAAATGAACTACAAGTTCCTTAAAGCTAAGCACAAAAGCCAGCAGAGCTTTAATAGGCCAACACATTACATAATTTTTTGTATATTGGACTTATATGCTAGGGACTGTGAGATCCATTTAGTTCTCTTGACATCTAATTATGTTGAAACGTTGATGCCGGTCCGTGTCATTTTTATTAATTGCTCAGCTTTTACCAACTTTTTAATGTGCTGATATTGTCTCTAAAACAGGGGAAAATGAGGCTAAACCTGATTCAAGCTTCTGGCGAAAATCATATTTTAAAGATGCGTAAGATTTTGTGATTTTTTTGTCAGTAGAATAATTAGATATTAAGAGAAAGTTCTCCCTAATGTGTCCTCTTTATTGGATACCAGAAGTGAACAAAAATATGAAAGCAACCTCTGAAGGGACCAAGGTTCAAAGCCGAGTCTCTATGACTGCAACTGGCAGGTACATGCCAATAGTGATGGAGAACCAATATTGCAACTCTAATTGTGAAGAAGTTGTAATATAATGTTCTCCTATCATCTGCCATATGACTAGGTCTTTTACTTGAATTTGTGTTTTTATGGTAAATTGAATTCTTTTTTATTTTTTACGCTGGGAAGACAGTGAACGAAGAGAAGGCAATATTAAGGGGTCAAATAGGTTCGACGCCGCCCCGGTGCGAGAGGAGGTGCAGTTTTTGTGCGCACTGTGAAGCCATTCAAGTACCTACTAACCCCCAAACAAGAAGTGGAATCAAGAATTCCACCACTGCTTCAACAATTGCCTATGCTAGAACTGATGACAATTCCAACTACATGCCAATGAGCTGGAAACGCAAATGTGGAAGCCTCATTTTCAACCCATAATCTGTTCATAGATTAGTTCAATTTATTATCCTGTATACTAGAAGTGATAAATAATATTTTTGTTCTTTCTACTTCTAGTCTCTATTCTGGGAAAGAAATTACTGTTTCTTTTGTGGGCATCTTGAATATTTCCTCCATTATCTCATGTAAAAAATCTTTATTATTATGATTATTGCATGCATTAATTATATAATATATTTCTGTGGTCTCGTGATACTGATTACTATAGCAGAGATTCTGGTATGTACAATGCAGTACCAGAGAGTAAATGCGAGTTATTCGAAGTTGCTAAAACGTGGATGCGCATTAAATAAATATCCATACATGATAAATGTTGGCGGAATTTCTGTGGAAGTGACCTCAAAACAGTAAAACAAGAACCGAAAATGGAATGGAAGAATTAACCGAGGCAAGAGTTGAACTCTTTGTCCTTAAGTCAAAATTGCCCCGCAACGGTGCTTTCGGTAAACGGCAAATGACTCCCAAGATACAACGGTTTCCTACTCGTGGTTGAAGCACTTCAAACCACAAGCACAACGAACCTGAAATAGGTTTTGTACTCCAAAAGATGAATGGAAATGAAAAACCAGATTTTATGCAATCTTCAATGCAATAAAAAATTGGTTCAAAGATGAAATGTATGAGTGTTTTATGTTTGCAATCGTTTTGTATCAAATATGTCTGCAGAATGGACGTTCACAACCCTTTTTAACGTTGGAGAGTTGGTTGGAAAGAACCAAATCGTGCAACTCTTCAAAAGGACATGTCTGTTCACGCAAACCTATGCGATCGCATGGTTCAACCAAGCTGCGATCGCACAGTACAAAAATTAGAACAAGACTTCATCCAGAATAACCATGCGATCGCAAGGCTTTACCTCCTGCGATCGCAAGGCGTTGCCCCCGAAGCGTGCGTCGAAGTGGCAAACAAATTTGCCTAAACGGATTGGGCCGGGACTTGTATATTTGGCTAAGATGACACGAAGTCACTTAGTTAATTTATCAACATTTTAAACCAATTTCCAACAATCCCCCACATATGAATGTGCACAAGTTAATATATTTGGCTTTCAAAAGGAAAATACCTGCAAAGGTTGTTGCTACAGAATGTTTATTGCTTTATATAGTTATTCCTTTTAATTGAAATTTGTTTGATCAATTATCCTAGTACAGTAAAATACCTGCAAAGTGTCAAAGTACTGTTTATGTAGTTTAATTCATCCTTTTAATTGTATTAATTGATATAGATCTTTGAACTTAATTTCTTTCGATATAATAGATGTGTGTTCTTGTCTTAAGAAAATTCTTAAAAGATGGACAGAGTTAATGTGAGTTTGTCTCCTCCTACTTTATAAGATATTTGTTAAATTATGTAAATTGAGCGTCCACTATCAAAAAAATTAATAGACCTGAAAGAGAAAATTGGCTGATTGTTGTCTAGAGAGAGAAATCGTAGAAAAAATTAATAGATCTTAAAGAAATTTGTTCGGTTTCGTGCGATTAATGGGCATAGAGCCTGATAACATTGTATTGCTAATTGTGCTTTCAGCTATGGAAATCCATGGGGCTTTGGGTCACAGGTGATGAATTTACAAGTCCTCGGGAGGAGCATCAATTGGCACATTCTTGTAAGAATTTCTATAACAGAGATATATTCATAATGTGGTTGAATGAACATAGTTCCTGAGATATTTCATTGTTGAAGACATGGTTTAAATAAATAAACGTCTCTCCTCTCTATCCACTTAATCTTTTAGATGTGGTGGTTCAACATAGTAGAATATGGTTGACCAAGAGAGAGATTAGTTTGAATGTTATTTCAAAGAAAATAGAAGTGATAAATGTTTTTCCTCTGGGATTGTCATTATTCAGAAAGATGGACATAAATTTTGTTTTTATTTTCTTTTACCGTAAAAGATTACAATGATATTCATCCTTTGAACTTCCAGAGTCTGAAAGATGCTAGTCTTGTGCTTACACTTCAATTGTCTTTGTTAGATCAATTTTAAATATAAAATTATATTCTGTTTTAATTAAAGAATGCACAACACTTATTTGCAAAATCCATAAAAGACGATAAAATGAAATACGTAGATCGAGGCAAGAGTTCAACTCTTTTTTTTAAGATGTATTTGCCTCGCTTCGGTGCTTACGGTATTGTGGCAAATGCTCCCCAAGATACAATGATCAAAACCTTTCGGTAGTAGCACTACAAATCAAAAGGACGGTGAACTTAAATTGTTTTGTACTCACTAAATTGAAGACTCGAATGCTATGAAATGCAAAATAAATTCTGTATGGGATGGAATGAAAAACGCAGAACTATAGGAGCCTATTTAAAGAATACCAAAAATTGTGTCTAAAAAGACACAACACTTCTGGAAGGACATGTTGAGCAATCATGTCTGTTCTTTAATCCAACAGACAGACACGTGACACGTGTCAAATTAAAAAAGATGAATTAAAATAAATAAATTATTTTATATTTATTTTGTCTAAAAAGAATATACTACGCTAAACACGACCCAGAGCTCGGCGGAAGCGCGCGTGTGGGCTTTGAACTGAACTCGATAGCATCTAAGCCTCCTCCTTTCTAAAGACTTGCGGTGCTCCTTGAAGCCCAAACCCAAATCCAAACTAGAGGTATATTAATTGGTTCAAAATTAAGTCATCTTCCGATGTAGGATACACTTCCCAACTAGCTACAACATTCAATTTCCACTTTCAAGGTGTCAACTTTTGATACTAATTTCTCATTCAATTGGAAATAATTTTGTGAAACCAAATGTACTACGAGTATCTACTTACGGAGTAGAATGCATTTGACTATAATTTTATAATAATCGGTTATCGGGACTCACTCGAATTGGTCAAACCAATTTATAAAAAATTATTTCCAACAGTCTTTTGATTCAGGGCTGTGTATCTCCATCGCTCCTTTTCCACAAAGTATGTAGGAACTGAGTGATAAGTGGGTTCTGTGCACCTATTTTGGCCTTTGAATTAATCATTTATGTCGTCATATAGTTGATTTTCTATTTAATCTAGTTTATTATTGTTCTATTTCAGTTTTGGATCTGTTTGTGAAGAAGTAGAGAAGATTGGGTGAAAAGAGCAATAGAAGATATTTCAAAAGTATGGGGACTCAAGTGCACTCAATTGAAAGTTACAGGACCAAATTGGAGATTATGTAAAGTTGAAAGACCAAATGAGATGTTATGAAAAGATGGAGGACTAAAATGATCAAGGACCTAAAGTTGAAGGACCAAATTGGTGGCTGTTGAAACGAAAAGGACCAAATTGCAAAGATTAAAAGAAACAATCTGGGCGATCGCCCAGCGTGGCCAAACAACAACAGAGACCAAACAGCCATGCCTGGGCGATCGCTCAGGCTAATTCATCCTGGGTTTTTTTATATTTATTTTATTTCCTTTTTTAGTTCTAATTTCGTTAAGTAATTTATGGCCCGCGGATTTTGTGACTTTTTAGGATATTTTGGGCACAATTAGGATAGTATAAATATGGGTTATTAACTCATAGCAAGGGTTGGAGTTTTTGGCGCCGAATCAAGAGAAGACAGAAGAAAACAAGAGAAGACAACTCCTTGGCGATTAAGAGTTCTTCAAAGATTTCCTCTCTTTAAATCCATGCCGAGTTCTATCAATTCTTGTCTTTTTTTAGTTTAATTATGTTCTTCTAATTTTCTTTAGCCAAGGTAGATGATGAAACCTTGTTTTAACTAAGCAATTATTTTGTTATTCGTTTAATTCCATTCTAGAGCTTTAACGTTCATGGTTTGTTCTTGTTAAGTTAATTAAATACAATTTCTTTCATCATAAATATCATCTATTCTTGACTCTTAGAAATTGATTTAATTAATTCATGCTTGATGCTTAAATATGTTCTATTAATTGGTTTTGATTTTTCGTTATCTTGTTATCTAATTAGGATACATAGAATGCTTGGAAAACCTTTGATTCTTTATTTTCTTTCAATGGAACTTGATATGAAAAACGCTTAAGGAATTTATGTTTGAAGCATAAGGGGAGCCTATATTTGATTTTCTTTTTTTGGAATTAATTGATAAATCTTTCGGGACGACAATAGATTGATTTCGTGTTGTCGTGTGTTTTTGAGAATTAATCAATAATTTGATAATTGCTAAGTTAAACAATGGTGGATTCTGAAACCTTGGTGCTTTAAACTTCTTGAATTTTCAATTCATCTTTTTAGCATAATTAATTAGTCTTTAAATTCAATTCTTTCAACAAAAATCTTTTCGACTCAACTAGCATAGAATAATAGTTAATTAGGATTAAATTATACTTTCTCCATTGCAGTCTCTGTGGGACCGACTTCGTTACTACTTTTCTATATTCCAATAGATTCGTACACTTGCGAGTTAATTAAAATTTGACATCAAGTTTTTGGCGCCATTGCCGGGGACTGCGTCTGAAGGTTAATTTAATCTTAGTTAATTTTATTCTTGACTAGTTATAATTTATGATTTTATTTATTTTACTTTATTTTTTAAAAAAATCAAAAATAAAAAATCTTCATTGTGCATGCTTGGTCGTAGATCTCTAGAAATTAAGCTAGAACATCTAGATAGTGAAATTGAAAGAACTTTTCACCAACGAAAACAAGCCACAAATCTAGATAAAATTTAAGAGACCGAAGCAATAATCGCTATGGGTGATGAAATTGAGGAGAGATCTTTTAGAGACTATTTTAGTCCATTGGCTAATTTGATCACCTCATGCATACAATACCCACAGGTAACTGCTAGAAATTTTGAGCTAAAACCGAGTGTGCTTAATTGTCTTCCATCTTTCTATGGTTTAGATAGTAAAAAACTCTATAATCATCTGACAGATTTTTATGCTGTATGTGAGACATTTAAATATGAGAATTTTTCTCCTGATAATGTTAAACTTCGTCTGTTTCCTTTTTCTCTGAAAAATAGATCTAGATCATGGTTTAATACGTTACCTGCCAATAGTATTACATCTTGGGAACAAATGGTTGCTAAATTTTTGAATAAATATTTTCCTGTTCATAAAACTAATGCTATTCGCAGGAAAATTTCAGAGTTTGTGCAGAAAGACGACGAACCATTCTATGAAACTTGGAGAGAGATTCAATGGGCTCCTTATGAAATGTCCACATAACGGTTATGAAAAATGGCACTTATGCCAATATTTTTTGGAGGGACTACTATCACATATTCAAGAGTGGTTTATGGCCACAAGTGATGGAGAGTTGATGTCTAAAAATGCTACAGAGATTTGGAGTTTCTTTCAAAAGCAGGCTGACAATTCACAACAGCGGAGTCGATCTTCTAGAACTGAACCAAAGAAAAGAGGAATTTATGAAATTCGAAGCAATGAACCTAGCTCAGAAATCAAAGAAGTCAAATGCATGATAGAAGATATCTCTCGCAAGTTGACCTCATTGACAGCCAATAGTCTTACAGAGCCAGATGCATGTACTGATCAAGTGAATGCCCTCAACATGATGAGGAACCCACCATACAATCCTTACTCCAACACATATAACCCAAGATGGAGGACCACCCCAATTTTTCTTGGTCACATGGTGTTCAACAGGATATAGTACGGTAAGTCAGGCCCCTCAGCATACTACCAGACAATTCAATCAATATTTTTCACAGCCACAACCATGGGAGGAAGCAATTCAAAAGTTGACAAAAGCTACACAAGCTGCATTAGAGCGCCAGAATCACACCATTGCTGAATTTAAGAATGAAGTACGCACTAGCCAGAACTCACAGGCACAATCCATCTCCAATCTGGAAAACATGATGGGACAACTGGCCTCATCAGTCCAACAGTTGGCAACAACCATTGAGAAATGAAAGTTTCCTAGTCAGCCATTTCCTAATCCTAAAGGAGTGCAGCAGGAAGAGGCTAAATCCATCATGACTTTGAGACGTGGCAGACTTTTTGACAACAAAGTGGACATTTCAAAGCAAAACACATCTCAACCAATTTCTCTAGGTATTGCCCCAACTGATGATTCAGTCCAGGAAGCTTCCAAAGAAGACAATGAGCCATCCTACATTCCTAAAGTCCCATTTTCTCAGAGGCTAACAAAGGTAAAGCAAGGTAGCTCTATCAATGATATCATGAAAATCTTCAAGCAGGTAAGTATAAATATTCCTTTACTTAATGCTATTAAGCAAGTACCTGCTTATGCTAAGTTCTTGAAAAATCTATGTACGACAAAGTGACAACTACATATGCGCAAAAAGGCATTTTTTACTGAACAGGTTAGCTCTATAATTCAAAGCAACACTCCTCCAAAATTTAAAGATCCAGGTTGTCCTACTATCTCATGCATCTTAGGAAACCATAAGATTGAGAAAGCTTTGCTAGACTTAGGAGCTAGTGTTAATCTTCTTCATTATTCTGTGTATATGCAACTTGGACTAGGCGAGTTAAAACCAACCTCTGTGATTTTACAACTTGCTGATAGATCTGTGAAAGTACCCCGAGGAATTGTAGAGGATGTTTTGATATAGGTTGACAAGTTTTATTTTCCTGTTGATTTTATTGTACTTGATACTCAACTAATACGAGACTCTACAAAACATATTCCTATAATTTTTTGTCGTCCTTTTCTGGCAACATCTAATGCTATTATTAATTGCAGGAATGGAGTTATGCAGCTATCCTTTGGCAACATGACAGTAGAATTGAATATTTTTAATGTCAACAAGCAACCACATGACAATGAGGATGTTGCTGATGTTGACATGATAGAAGCATTAGACGATGATTGTTTTGCTTATACTAATTGTGATGATGCGTTAAACATGTGCTTAACTCATTTGGGTTCTTATTTTGATGTTGATAGTGCTATAAAAGAAGTGAATGTTTTGCTTGAATCAGCACCTGTCATGGGTACAACTAAATGGAAACAGAAAATTGAGCCACTTCCAACGAGTGCCAAAGTCAATAGATGCAAGTAAAGCAGGTCCTCCAAAGCACTATTCAGAGTGCCGTAAGGAAATCAGACAATAAGTCAAGCTAATGACTATAAATAAGCGCTTAATAGGAGGCAACCTATTTTCTAACCCTTTTATTTACTTGCTTTATATATAGTAGTTTTAAATAGTTTAAATAATTCAGTAATTTTTATTTTTATTTATTGTTTAATGCACTTATTAAACCTTACCATGTCACGCGCATGATGTCCTACTTTGCAAGCCGCTTGGATAATATCTAGGCAATCATCTTTTGACCAAGGGTCCAAGCACTACATCTGAGCCCAGTTCAACTGGACCTTCAGCCAGCCAGATCCATCTTCTCCACATCTTTCTCTGGGGAGTAACTGACTTTTTCCCTTCTTTTATTTGCTTTATTTTGTTCTTACATTGAGGACAATGTACGGTGTTTGTTTGAGGCTGGGATTAAAAGTCATGATACTTATTTGTCTTTTGAATTTGCTTATCACTCTGGTCTGTATAACTGAAATAATTATGATTTCAAAACCAAAAAAAAAAAAAAAAAAACTAGAAAACGAAATTTTTTTTTTATATAGTTTGTTTGTCTAGTTATTGTTGACTATCCTACCGCCAATGATGATATCTATTCAAAATCGAGTACATTTTTAGTAGAATATTTGACAACACTTGAACTCGTTCTTCTATCTGAATACTTATCCATGTTAGACCTGATTAAGGAAGCACATAGCCACTATTGACTTATCATTTATTGGAAACATGACTTGAGTGTTTTTGTTGATATTATTGACTGAGTATCATTATGAAAAATTCTGTTCCTACATTCTTAAGCTAGTGACAAAACTGTTTTGAGAATAGTTTGGGAGTGTTAAAATTACTACTTTTGTTCTGAGAATGTTGATGGTTTGGGTTTTCTAGGTCTCATTTTTATTTGAATAGGTTGTGGTCAAAGAATCTAGACTGAGCACTACTCATTGCTGATATAATAAAATAAAATATCTGACTCGAGCAATTAAGCCTGTTAGGATATCTTAAAACCTGGTACCCTATGGTCATCTGACTTGGGAGTCATCGGCCCAAAGCTCGCTACAAGGGTCGCTACAAGGGTCACATAGAAAGCTAGTGTAAGAGAAGTACTGCACAGGATGTAAGACTGTTAACATGAGTAGAATAAATAATAAAAAAAGGAGAAGTAGAAGTGCTCAGTAAGGATTGCTAGGTTAGAACCTCAGAGACTGAAGATGAGAATTCAGAAATCACTCACCATCCTAATTCCAAAAATGCAAGTTCTGATTTTTACCACTTTAGTTGAAAAGAAAAGCATTGTGATGATCAATAAGAACCAATTTCGCTAGAACACCTCGGGATTAGAGAGAAAAGCAGTAGAAGTGTGTTAATTTACGAGAGGTGTGAGGAATAAATGACTACAAAGGGTTTCGGGATTGTAAAAATATCAACCACACAATATTGGTCGTGGTATAATACATGTATAAGTTCAATTTTTGACTATTCGCACACTCACAAAAGGTCGAGCATCGGATAAGTGAAATTTTTTGTGTTGTTGTTTAATATCCTTCTAAAAGTGTTGTTTTATTTTCGAAATTGAAGCATATGGTAAGAAATTTAATATTGACTAATTTCCTGTTGATTCTATTAGCTTAATTTAAATTTATATTTTAATTTTGTTTTTGTTCGAGGATGAACAAAGGTTTAGTTTGGAGGTGTTTGATAAGTGCATTCTGTGCACCTATTTTGGCCTTTGAATTAATCATTTATGCCGTCATATAGTTGATTTTCTACTTAATCTAGTTTATTATTGTTCTATTTCAGTTTTTGACCTGTTTGTGAAGAAATAGAGAAGATTGGGTGAAAAGAGCAATAAATTAGAAGATGGACTCAAGTGCACTCAATTGAAAGTTGAGGACCAAATTGGAGATTATGTAACGTTGAAGGACCAAATGAGATGTTATGAAAAGATGGATGATTGAAATGATCAAGGACCTAAAGTTGAAGGACCAAATTGGTGGCTGTTGAAACGAAAAGGACCAAATTGCAAAGATTAAAATAAACAAGCTGGGCGAGCGCCCAGCGTGGCCAAACAACCACAGAGACCAAACAGCCATGCCTGCGCGATCGCCCGGGAATAGCCTGGGCGATCGCCCAGGCTAATTGATCATGGGTTTTTTTTATATTTATTTTATTTCCTTTTTTAGTTCTAATTTCGTTAAGTAATTTTTGGCCCGCGAATTTTGTGACTTTTTGGGATATTTTGGGCACAATTAGGATAGTATAAATATGGGTTATCAACTCATAACAAGGGTTGGAGTTTTTGGCGCCGAATCAAGAGAATACGGAAGAAAACAAGAGAAGACAACTCCTTGGCGATCAAGAGTTCTTCGAAGATTTCCTCTCTTTAAATCCATGCCGGGTTCTATCAATTCTTGTCTTTTTTTAGTTTAATTATGTTCTTCTAATTTTCTTTAGCTAAGGTAGACGATGAAATCTTGTTTTAACTAAGCGATTATTTTGTTATTCGTTTAATTCCATTCTAGAGCTTTAACGTTCATGGTTCGTTCTTGTTAGGTTAATTAAATACGATTTCTTTCATCATAAATATCATGTATTCTTGATTGTTAGAAATTGATTTAATTAATTCATGCTTGATGCTTAAATATGTTCTATTAATTGCTTTTGATTATTCGTTATCTTGTTATCGAATTGAGATACATAGAATGCTTGGAAAACCTTTGATTCTTTGTTTCTTTCAATGAAACTTGATACGAAAAACGCTTAAGGAATTTCTGTTTGAAGTATAAGGGGAGCCTATATTTGATTTTCTTCTTTTGGAATTAATTGATAAATCTTTCTGGACGACAATAGATTGATTTCATGTTGTCGTGTGTTTTTGAGAATTAATCAATAATTAAATAATTGCTAAGTTAAACAATGGTAGATTTTGAAACCTTGGTGCTTTAAACTTTTTGAATTTTCAATTCATCTTTTTAGCACAATTAATTAGTCTTTAAATTAAATTCTTTCAACAAAAATCTTTTCGACTCAACTAGCATAGAATAATAGTTAATTAGGATTAAATTATACTTTTTCCATCGCAGTCTCTATGGAATCGACCTCGTTACTACTTTTCTATATTCCAATAGATTCGTACACATGCGAGTTAATTAAAATTTGATATCACTGAGCTACAAAAGCCCAGAGCCTATGGACATCTTCAAAATTGGTCAGGAAAGTAAGTGCAACTGTAACCACTGTAATTCCTGGTTCAGCTTTTTTACTCTTGCTTCTTGTTGTATCTCTCTCTTTGCCGTTTCTCTCCAGGACCCTCTGCTTCGTCTCTTCGTACTTCTCCGAGAACCAAATGTGGTTCAAAACCCCACGAGTTAGAGAAATGTTATTTCTATCAGCTGACTTCTGTACTAGAACAGGTTCAACTTTTTCCCCTTTCCAGTCATATAAATCAAATGCCAAAGCAGGTCCTCGATCAAATTTTACCTTTGGTCCATATATTGTGACTATGGAAGCATTGTCCAACCTATTAGGATGCTGAAGCTTCATCAGTGCACTAACCAGCCAATTGATTAGGTATCTTCCTCTGCTACTGATAACCATCAGCCCCAGCGAATCCACTTGATCCAAGCATCTACATTCAATACTTGAGCTTCCGTGTTCATTGATTTTTTTGTTCGTCTCATGATCTGACACTGTATGTTTATCTGAATCTTCTGGAGGGTTCTCTTTTAAACCAGCATCGTTTTGATCTCCTTCTTTAGGCTTTCCATTTTGTTTGTTTTGCTCAGTAATAGGACTTGACAAAGAGCTTGATATATCGATACCATCTTGGTTTGTCCCGAATTTGGATATCTGTTCAAGCTCTGTATCTGTGCCTGAAGAGTCTTCAGGAAAGTGATGCAACTGTTTTGCTGGTACAAGAGACACAATTCCATTGCCTGTTGAAGCTTCTAGAATTGGTAGTTTGGTACAGTTGATTTATTGACAAAAAGGCACCCAAAACCAGTTGGATTTTCACCGAAAACCTTGTAGAAAGAGCAAATGAGGAAGTCGGGGCGGAAAAGAGAGGCCAAAGCTGTCCATGTCCTTTGGTCTCAATGCACAGGCATCAAGCAAGAGATGCCAGCCATTTTCCTGTGCCTTAGTCATCCATTGGTAAGAATAACTGGTTCCCGTTATTCTTGACTGTAGAGGGAAAACAAATAGTCCCCTATGTTTCTGCTTCTTCTTCCTTACAGTCATTTTCTTCAATTTTGCCGAGTGAATCCTTAGCCTAGGCCATTTGAAATCGGCTTCCGTGACACAGGCTCCTCTCTTCTCTGACGTATTAATCATGGTCTCCAGAGCCTCGGTCGTAAACTGTAAGGAGTTTCGACTAGATTGGAAAGGGTAAGATTCTGCGACAAGTCTGAAAGCCGATGATCTATTTGCAGTAAATACCATAGAGTAATCATTCTGAGAGATCTTGAGAAAATCCATGATCCTTTCCTTGATAGCAGATTCTAGTTCGGATCCATCGCCACCATGAAGCACCTGCGACTTTCGATTTACCGACTTGTGAGTTATACCAAACACTGGACAATCAGACCGTTGAGGCAGAGGATTGCATCGATAGACCCAAGTGCAAAGGTACATCACATGCCTCTTGGACGAGACTGCTGGAAAGTTTGGGTTGAAGAAGTCTATAAGCCACATTTAAAGTTATATAGACCTACATATGAAATTCGAGTGCTTAGTGAAGCCTTGGAAAGTACTGTTGCTTGGCTAAAGAGCAGTATTAAAATTATTTGATGAATGTATTTTTACTAGGGAAGTATTTATTTATTAAAATTACTTGGAAAGTATTTAGTCATGATCTGTTATTACAATTTTAGACACTGGCGGATCCAGTGTGCTGCCCAAGTGAATTTCCCCAACTGCCCAAGTGAATTTTTTAAAGATTTTAAATCTGATAGGCAATCTGTCCCTACTGTCCAAATAAAATTTTTAAAGGTTTTAAATCTAATATGCAATAAGATAGCCATTTTTTTAAGTTATTTTGAATTTACTATTTTGCCCCCTTTCAAAAATTTCTCTCTTACTAATAATATACTACCATTTATACAAGTGCAGCACTCCACTTTCACTCTTTACAGTGAATAATCAGATTTAGGGGTTAAGGCAAAAGGCAAATATATTCTAAATTCTAATCCTTCATTCCTTCCGAAGTTTCGATTATCCGCCAGTGCTTGTGCCTCCATCTTGAGGTAATTTTTTCTAATAAATAATAATTTCTAATTCTATTTGACAAATCATATTTTGTTTTATTATTTTCCATAATGTTGCCTAGATCTGAATCTTGAGGAATTATGTATTGTTGGAACTTGGTTTGTACTTCGCAAGTTTCTTTTTTCTGTGTTTTTTTAATTTTGTGTTAGTATTTTGTTTATGAGATATTGTTTGGCTGCTTGTTGTGCCTGTGTTCATCAAAGGTTCCAAAATATGAAGGCTCGACGAGAGCAACTATGAGGACATAAATGTATGTAATTTAATTTACACTTTTTGAGCTACAGTTTTTTTTTTTTTTTTTAAAAAAAAAAAAAAACTTATGTTGGAACTTGGAATTTTTGTAGTAACAACTTAATGTTGTTTGTGTTTGAATATTAACGCTATCTTATAGTACTTTTTTTAGTAATAATATTTTTGACATTTTAAATTTAATTTATGTTATCGCTTTATTCGCTCCCACAGTACAAAATCCTGCATCTGCCCTTGCTTTTAGACAAAGATTGCTATATATGTAGTTATCTTCTCCATTAAGATCTACACGAGTTTTTTTCAAATTATGTCACACTACTTGTTCCACATCACTGGGAATCACCTTATGGATGACTACCGAATCATTATTGCTCAACTATACATTTTATTCACCATGTTACATGTCCATTCACGAATGTGATAATTTTTAGGCACTTTTTCTAGGTATTTTAGTGAGTTGATTGAATATATTTTCCATGTAGCAATCCTGGTTAGGACATTTGTGATCTGTTAGGAGGTGTGAGCTTGAACCTTCGGACAATAAATGTTTGACGTTACGGATTCATTGATTCGGGGTGTTAGTTATCAAGTTTGTTTTGTATATTTTGGTAGATTAAATATACAATATTGTAAGAAACTTCGAGGACGTGTTTTGCTAGGTTTGATTCAAACTTTGTATGTTTAAAGAAACTTGTAGGCTATATTTTGTATGACAAATTGTATTAATATTGTATAAATTTCAGTTAAGAGTTGATGTGATGTATGGATTGAGTTTTATTATATTTACAATGTAATTTGTATTTAAATGATTGAGAAAGTAAATGTACAGGAATATATATATATATATATATATATATATATATATATATATATATATACATTTCAAAATAATAGATAAAAAATCGAAGGTAAAGACAACGTGTATAAGAATGTTGTTGAAAATGACAACATAGGTAAAAGCAACGTGCAAATAAACGTTGCTAAAACTAAATAACAACGCACAGTGAACATTGTTAAAAACTAAATGACAACGAATATTGAACGTTGTTAAAAAAATATAACAACGAACAGACGAACGTTGCTAAAAAATAAACTACAACGTGCGGTCGAACGTTGTCAAAACACCACTCGTTTATAAAAGACAATTACGGGTGAACGTTGCCAAAATCCTTTTGCAACGTATTCTGCCCATTGCGAAAGGCTCTTTTTCTTGTAGTGTAATGTGTCTAAAACATGAAAGTACATCCCTTTTATAGTAGAAAATTCAATCCCCACTTTTATGAAAATTTATGTTATTTAAAATGGTTTTAATCATGGAATTATGGAGTTTTTGAATTTGGTTAAAACTGAAAATTAAAACTAAAACTGAAAAATAAATCTAATTTATATGAATGTTTAAATCTTAGGTTACAACACATACAATTTACATGCGAATATACTAAATCATTTTTTTTTTATTACATTTTACATGCACTTTTAATACAATTTACATGCGTATATACTAAATCATTTTTTAATCACATTTTACATGCACTTTTAATTAATATTATTATATATTTTGTTATGAGATTCTTGTTCATTAAAAAATATCCTCTTGTTATCATGAAAAGAAAAAAATGTTAAAGATAATTGCATTGGACACGATGAAAAATGTTGTGCATATCATTTTCGTTAAGCATGTATGATTTTGTTACATACTTCATATTATGTTCTCAAGAGTTAAAGTTACTAAAAACTTGTAACCTTCTTGGCAGATACTTTTACAAACATATATTTTTTTAAGAGCCTTTTGAAAACAATTTTTGAATTGCTAATTCAAAACCCTCCTCCATGATTAAAATCCCTCGTAGATTTATTTTGTTTTGTTTATTTTAATGGGTAAATTCAAGGTCGGTCACTGTTTTGGTACTTATGGGCTCTAAAGTCATATAGTCAAACTTAATTCAATTAAAATCACATTTTAGAGCTAAAAGACCAACATACTCTTAATTGTAAAAAAACGCTAATTGTGATACTGTTTTGTCGTGATACTGTTTTGTTGTGATACTATTTTGTTGTCATACTGTTTTGTCGTGATATTGTTTTGTCTATGATACTATTTTATATAGATAATATGATATGGTACACTTACACCATATTTTTATTTTTGATATTGATTTATTATGATAATGTTTCAACCTATGATTGCAAAATACTTGATACTCTTTCGATCTATGATACTGTTTCTATTTGTCGAATTTTTTCCTTGTTTCTAATGATACTAAAATATTATGACAGTTTCAACTTATGATATTGTTTTAATCTCTTAATTTTATCTTTGATACTATTTAATTATGACAAGGTTGTCTAAGAGTATAATACAAAATGCTTGATATTCTTTTGATCTATGATACTGTTTCTATTTGCCAATTTTTTCCTCATTTCTATTGATAGTGAAATATTATGACAAAGTTTCAACCTATGATATTGTTTCAATCTCTTAGTTTTATCTTTGATATTGATTAATTATGACAATGTTTCAATTTCTTAGTTTTGTCTATAATACTGTTTTAATCCATGATACTGTTTTATTTAAATAATGTACATTAGTATACTTTGATACTGTTTAATCTATGATACTGTTTTCATTTAGATAATGTACATTGATGAACTTATACCATACTTTTACTTTTGATGTTTCAACCTATGATACTATTTTATTAAGATATTTTCATGTATGATACTAATATATTAAGATACATTTATCTGTAATACTATTTTAGAGGATGTATGATACTGTTTTGACAAGAAAAATTAAATATTGTCATTTTAAACTAAAGAGACGACTTCAAACATGTAAAATCCATCGTACGCAGTGGCAAAGCAACTGGTCTTAATCGTCTCGTCGAGACCTTTCTGAAAATATATTATAATAAAAATTCTGAGCACGTATGCGAATTCTATGCTCATTTCTGTTGTGATACTATTTTCTGTGATATTGTTTTGTATAATACAATATCAAACAACACACATGACTAATTATTAGATTTTGCATGATGTCCTGGAGGTAGGAACAATAGCAAAACCAGAATCCAATTCTCCTCTCGCAACTTTCTCAGCAATCCACATTTAAATTATTGAAAACTAAAACAATTGCAACACCTTGGTACATAGAAGTTGATAATGGGAACACAACAACACATAACAAGAATCAAACTGCTAACTAGCCAGACAAATACAAATACAAGAAAGCATTCAAAGAATTTCATGTCTCCAACAATTTCTGTAGCCTCCAAGTTCAGTCCATCACCAAGAAATAAAGTTTTGGTGCCGAGCCAAATTCTGATATGATGGATTCAAATCATTCAGATCCGAATAAGATCTTGGAATGTTCATTGACTCGGCGGTGGCAACGACGACGACGGCGGTGGCAATGACGGTGGTGGTGGTGATGGTGGTGGTGGTGGTGGTGGTGAGAGTAGTGGTAGTTGCGGTAGTATGTGGGAAATATGAATCACAGGGATAATTTTGGGATAAATATGAAAATTTGATGAAGAGTATGACTTATTGACAATTTTAAAATTTATTTTCACCTAATTTGAAACAAGTTACTTGTAGGTGACTTCTAGACAATTTTTCCTATTTTAATTAAGGGAAAATTGCCTATAAGTCACTTACACATGACTTGTTTCAAATTAGGTCAAAATATTTTTCTAAATTGTGATTAAGTCATACTTTTATCAATGTTTTAAATTAATTCCAAAATATTGCACAGCTCCAGCGACCTTCGCACTGCCTCCACCTCCAGTGACCATCACAAACTGCCTCAACCTCTAGCGACCTCCGCACTGCCGCTGCCGCCGCCGCCAATCGGCATACCAAACATGCATAAGAGTTTCAGTTTCTTTGCACAGCTGCATCGTACCTGCTTCTCTCAACAATGAAATCTGTAACACAATGAATTTAGATTGGAAGAAAGAGTTCTTAGTGCGAGGATTTCAGATTCAGATATAAAAACACTTTTTAGTTTATCAAAGGAATGGTCACTTTTTGGTTATGCTGTCACTACAACGTAAAATTTGCGGATGCAGGAGCATATGAGGACTTTGTTACCCAAATTACAATCATTTATACCCGATAGAATGGATAATGATTGGGCTGAGATGTTTCTTAATTGTTCTTGGAAACTATTGGATTGAAATGCTGCAATCAAGATGCTGGAAGAAAAGTCAAAATCTAAAGCAACTAATTTTCAGAAACTTCATTTTGCGTCTGCTATGAGAACAACAATGTCGTGCTTGATTTAGATGCATTACTGTCTTGGATATATATTGGGGAACAATTGATATCCTGGATATTTGCTAGTAAAGAGAAAGCACAACAAAGTAAGGAAATTCTTCAGTTACATAAGCATCATGGACATTTGCTAGTGAATTATCTCTATTGCAAAGAGAGAATTAAAAGAGAGCATGATGTCCCCCAAATTTATGACTCTGTGCTGAGGAAGTGGCAAGAAGATCTCATTGTTAAATGATAGCATGATGTTTGATACTGTATTATAGAAAACCGTATCACATAAAACCTGAGTTAGAATGATTTTTCACTTTTTTATGGGACAGAAGCCCCTCAGAGCATGTACTACCCCAAAGATTCATGTAGCCATGTTGTTCAAGGAACGTTTGAAGTCGTCTCTTTAACTTAAAATAGCAATCTTTAATTTTTCTTGTCAAAACAGTACCATACATTCTCTAAAACAGTATCACAGCTACTGTTTGATACTGTTTTAATCTATGCAGAATGAGTTTTATTTATGATATCGTACTTTTATCTTGATACTATTTAATTATGGCAAAGTTTGAACCTGTGATACTGTTTGAATGTCTTAGTTTTGTCTATGATACTGTTTTAATCCATGATACTGTTTTGTTTAGGTAATGTGCATTAGTATATTTCGATACTATTTTAATCCATGAAACTATTTTAATACTATGATATTGTTTGAATGTCTTAGTTTTAATCTATGATACTGTTTTATTTAGGTAATATGCATTAGTATATTTTGATATTGTTTTAATCCATGATACTGTTTAAATCTATGTGGAATGGATTTTATTTATGATATCGTGCTTTTATCTTTGATACTGTTTAATTATGGCAATGTTTGAATCTGTGATACTATTTTAATCCATGATACTGTTTTATTTATGTAATGTGCATTAGTAATTTTGATACTGTTTTAATCCCTGTTTTAATCCATGATATTGTTTTGCATAATACAGTATCAAATAACACACATGACTAATTAAACAGTATCAAAGATAAAAGCATGGTATCATAGTCATGTGTGTTGTTTGATAATGTATTATACAAAACAGTATCACAGAAAACAGTATCACAATAGAAATGAACATAGAATTCTCATACGTGCTCAGAATTTTTATTATAATATGTTTTCGGAATGTTCTCGACAAGACGGTCAAGATCAGTTGCTTTACCAATGCGTACGATGAATTTTACCCGTTTGAAGTCGTCTCTTTAGCTTAAAATATCAATCTTTAATTTTTCTTGTCAAAACAGTATCATACATCATCTAAAACAGTATCACGGATAAATGTATCTTTATTGAAGCCATCCTTCATCTTTCTCTTGTTGAACATCCTTTGAACTTGATCATTTTTCATTAACACTCCCAGTTCTTGATTTGTCTTCTGTCATTAATGGACCAACAAATCGATCAGATCCTAAACAAGGTTCACTACAAGAATCATAAACTTGTACTTGACTACTCATAACACCAAAACCTTCTGAATAGTCACTACAAAACTGGTGTTTGAATATATTTTATGCAGAAAACATGGTCATATCGAAAACTCTAAGGTTTTAAGCTGGTTCGTGAATCTTTAGGTAAGCCATGAATTAGATATTGTTGAAATTTCAACTTGTTAGAGAGATATGTTGAAGCTATGAACATGTTTGAAATTCAATTAGAATATAGATTCTCATTGAATAGATAAGTATAAATATATATGGTGTTTAATCATAGGTTGAAACATTATCATAATAAATCAATATCAAAGATAAAAGTATGATGTAAGTGTACTATAACACATTATCTATACAAAACAATATCATAGACAAAACAGTATCACAACAAAACAGTATCACAACAAAACACTATCACAATTAGCGCTTTTTACAATTAAGGATATGTTGGTCTTTTAGTTCTAAAATGTGACTTTAATTTAATTAAGTTTTGAACATATGACTTTAGAGTTCATAAATGCCAAAACAGTGACCGATTTTGAATTTATCCTATAATTATTGTGAAATATATGGAGATGAAAACATTAAACGCTTAATAATAGACAGGCCCAGCATGAGGGGTCCCTAGATGGGCCAAACAGGAGTGCACGATCCACCAAAGTAATATGCCCATGACCAAATTCCCAAAAGAGGGACGGGCTAAACAGGAGTGAACGATCCACCAAAGTAAAATGCTCGTGACCAAATTCCCAGAAGTAACACCATGGCATCTAGAAAAGTTGAATATATGTGTCATGTGTGATCAGATCTATGGGGACTATGTAATAATAGTGTATGACCATGGGTCTAAAAGAACCGACTATGGAAATAATATTTCCTTCATTAATGACTCATAGTCATAGACGATTATAAAATTTGACAGAAGACCATGCAATTAGAGTGTGGAGTGGACACATTTTCAAATTGTTTACTTTTTTGATTTGGACACATATTTCATTCTTATTATTTTCTTATTTTCTGAAAATATTTTAGAAACATGTACTTTTATGAATTTGCGATTGATAAAAATAATTATATTTGTACTATATATATATTTTTTTGTTTTTAATTTTTTTTGTCATATTTTTATCTTCAACTTTTTAGTAATTAGCATATTTTGTATCTAATAACAGTTTTCGTCAAAAATGTTTGTTGAAATGGGCATAAAATCACTTATTTGTCTATTATATTTAAAAATAAAAAATAAATAAAAAGTGGTAAAATATTTTTTTTCTTCATTTAAAAGTACGCAAATAAAATATTTAGATAGAATCTATCATTAAGAATAAGATGTTAAGATAAAAAATCGACCAAAAAATAGCGAAGATCATAAATCCTTTAATGAGCAAAGGTTGATAAGTGCTAATAAAATGTGGTGGGATAAATGGTGCAAATATAATCACGAATTGGGAATCCAGTGATCACTTCGATGATTTACCAAAATGCCCTTGTTGACTTGTTCTTCAACCAAGCGCATTCCATCTTTGATTAGTGATTAGCAAAAGAATCATTTTATCAATTGTTGAGTTGTTTTATTCTAATAAGTTGGTTATAATCTTTATATGTCACGTCGTTAAAATAAAATAAGAAAAAATCATAAGAATAAGGTTGTGTAAAAATATACATTTATATTGTTGTAATTAAACAAAAATATTAAATCAACAAATTTTATAGATCTAGTCGTATTGCATTTCTCGCAAAGTTGATGTTTATGTTTGAAAAAAAAATTTGTAAACAATTATGTGGTGTTGAGATGGGGGTGTGTGGTGAATCGGCTTTGACGAGTGATGTGAAGACTATTCTCCAATCCGTATTCCATATTTCCAACCTGTTGATGTTGTGGATCTTTAGTGTATTTAACCACAAACTTTACCTAACGAAAACTCATTATTTATAGATGAGTTATTATAACTTTTATGACGATTAAAGTTTAGTATGATGTCGTATTAAAATCCATCGATTGCACAAACTGTTACGACAACTAATTATATGCTATCATCCATTATATTGCAAATTAGATTTTGTTAATATTTTTGTGACAATTAATTTTTTTATCATTATAATTTCTCGACTAAAACTTCAGTCATTATGGAAAATGTTAAATAAAAAAAGTTGTTTCAAATATGCCAATTGGTTCCATGATTAGTTTTTCACCTTTCCTCATCTATTGCGGGGATCTCAAAATTCGGTGTTCTAAGTTTTATCGGACTTGGGAACCATTAGTCTAAAGCTCACTATAAGAATCATCTAAAAAGCTTAAAGGAGTGAGGTCTTACACATAAGATTTAAAATATTAAAAAAAAAAAATAGCAAAAGCAAGATTGAGCATATGTAAGTATAGCTTGAGGATTTAGATAACTAGTGGATTTGACTTACCTAGTGGACGCTTGATAGTCGAAGCACACAATAAAGGGAGAATCATCACAGATCTAGATAGCTACCGTTTTGGCAAGACATAACCAAATTTTTAGCGGTAAAACACTACAAAAAATTGTGGCTTCAGAAATGGATTTTTCGTTGCTGAAGCCACGATATCTGTGCCTAATAGTTGCTACCAACGGACTATTTACAATGGAATTTCCGTTGCTATTTTGAGGGTCGTTGAAAGTTACCAACAGAATTTTCGTTGGTGATCTTCACAAACGAAATTTTCGTTGGTAAAAGCGTGTGCCATTACCTACGGAATTTCCGTTAGTAATAGTGTTTGTCGTTACCAACCCTTTACCTACTGAATATCCGTTGATAATGACACATACTATTACCAACGGAATTTCCGTTGGTAATGTCCCAACTCTTTATCAATGAAATTTTCGTTGGTAATGACACACGCTTTTACCAACAGAAATTCCGTTTGTAGCTTTCAGCGACCCTCAAACTAGCAACAGAAATGACAAGCACTATTATCAACGAAAATTTCGTAGGTATTGTCCTAAGCCTTTACCTACGGAATTTTTCGTAGGTAATACTACAAATTTTTAATAATAAAAAAAATTAATTTTATGTGCTTGGTGCACCCCTGATCCGACTTGCCAATTATGGGCTTGAAACTCGACTTACCAAAGGTCCAACCCAATCTACTAAGTTTTGTCAAGTATTTTTATTATTTTATTAATTTAGAATGGATGTAATGTGATTTGAACTTTTGATCTGAGAGTTGTGAAGTTACAATCAAACTATTAGAGACAAATGAATTCTTGTAATTGTTTTTGTTTTTATAATATATATTAGTTCAATGAACAACATTTTCTATAATTTTTTGTAAAGTAAAAAATAAATATTAGTGAAAAATCAAATTCCACATCGTGTTAACACTTAAACATAAAATATCACATTGTTCGAAAAAAATTTATAGCTATATAAACTATATGAAATGATGATAAACATTATTTACTTTCACATTTAAACACGAAATGCCCAACTAAAGGGATGTCATACAATAGGTAAACTACTCCACCTATATTTTCTTCGTACGAGATTATAGTTTAAATCTTTTTTATTTTTGTAATTGCATATAAAACTTCGTTGTAAAAAATTCGAATGTTAAATAAATGAAACTTAATTTACGACTAATCCTTAAGTGATTAACATTCAATTCCATATAGTTGAATCTTTTTTCATTTTCAAAATTTGATTTACATTACTCATGAAAAATATGCGGGTAACAAGATTTACTCTTCACCAACATTTTCTGTAGCTCAATGGTTGAAATAGTAATATCACATAAGGATTATCTGTAGGTGATAGGTTGAAAGATTTTTTCGACTTATGAATTACTCTTTACACAAATTTATTTTATTTGAATAGATGAATTGTATTTTTTGGTCTTCAAAATTGATTTATATCATCTACAGAATTTCAGTAGGTAATAAAAATCACTCATCACCAAAAGATATTCTGTATGTGAAAGGTCGATAATATTTTTTGGTTTTCAAAATTGATTAATATCACCCACGAAATTTTTTTAAGTAATATGATTCACTCTTCACCAACGATTCCGTAGGTGAAATATCGAAATATTTTTTGGTTTTCAAAATTAATTAATAACACCAACGAAATTTTCGTAGGTAATATGATTCACTCTTCACCAACAGATATCCTGTTGGTGAAAGGTCGAAATATTTTTTGGCTTTCAAAATTAATTAATATCACCAACGAATTTTCCTTAGGTAATATGATTCACTCTCCACCAACGGATATTTCGTTGGTGAAATGTCGAAATATTTTTTTGTTTTCAAAATTAATTAATATCACCAACGGGATTTCCGTAGGTAATATGATTCACTCTTCACCAATGGATATTATCCGTTGGTGGAAGGTAGAAATATTTTTTAGTTTTCAAAATTAATTAATATCACCAACAGAATTTATGTAGGTAATATGATTCACTATTCACCAATGGATATTATGTTGGTGAAAGATTGGAATATATTTGGGTTTTTAAAATTAATTAATATCACCAACGCAATTTTTGTAAGTAATATGATTCATTTTCACCAACGGATATTCCGTTGGTGAAAGGTCGAAATATTTGTTGGTTTTCAATATTAATTAATATCACCAACAGAATTTCCGTAGATAATTTGATTCACTCTTTACCAACGGATATTCTATTGGTGAAAGGTCGAAATATTTTTTTTTAAAAATTAATTAATATCACCAACAGAATTTTCGTAAGTAATATGATTCACTCTTCACCAATGGATATTCCGTTGGTGAAAGGATAAAATTCGTTAGTGAAAAATTATTACATTTGCCAACGGAAAAGTCGTCGCTGATTACCATAGGTAAAAAGTCATCACTTTTACTCACGGATAATCCGTTGCTGATTACCAACGGAAATAATCCGTTGGTAAATTTTCGTTAACGGATTATTTCCGTTGGTGAAAAGACGATTTTTAGTAGTGAAAGAATAAGAGTTTTGATGACAACTTTAGAGCTAATACTCAGGGTGAGAGATTCAATATCAACATGGAGGTGTGTATTCTTATGAGAGAGAAAATAAATATTTGACCATTGGTGGGGGGGGGGGGTTATATTACCAACCTTAATGTTTATGTTGATTAGATTGACTATGCACACACACATACATCAGTCGAGTATTGGATGAGTAAAAAAATTGATTTTAGCAGCATGATTTAGAAGTCTTTTATGAATTGTTTAATGTGTTTCAAAAACTTAAGGTAAATACGGCAAGCTATCTATTATAGTAAATTTTAATATTATTTACTTGATTGTTTAA
Source organism: Forsythia viridissima (assembly GCA_030279155.1). NCBI lineage: Eukaryota > Viridiplantae > Streptophyta > Magnoliopsida > Lamiales > Oleaceae > Forsythia > Forsythia viridissima. Next base: position 18,410,241 of record CM059042.1, read on the forward strand.
GTAAATAATCATGTTTGAGGACGAACAAATGTTCATGTTTGGGAGTATTTGATAAATGTGGTTTTACACTTATCTGGGCCATCGAAAGTGGACGATTGTAAGTACTCTTAAGTGAATTTTTACTTATCGTAAAAAATATATGATTGTAAGTACTCTCCAATAACGGCGCCAAAAACTTATTGTAAAAATTATTTGATTGCAAGTAAACATTATCGGACACAAGTAATTAATAAAGTGGACATATTGAGTCCGGATTATCATTCCCACAAAAACTATCCTATTTAGATATTAGTTCAATTAATCTTAAACCTAATTTATTTAAAACTCGTTGAATTAACTTGATTTGAAATTTAAACTATAATTATTAATTCTAGAACAATAGTATGAATGCAAAATTCACGGTTTTATCAAGTATAATTATTAAAGGATTTGGATTCACGAGTTCACCATAGTTTTTATCTATACTTTCTTCTCTTAAGATTTATTCTTAATGTTGAATTTAATCGAATTCACGAATTTAACCTAATTTACCTCTCTCGAATTTAAATTAGTCCTATATAATTAAGTCAACTCACTATATTTCTACGTGAAGTCAGAATAATCCTAAACTAGATGCATTAAATCTCCTAAGAATTCAATTCAAGACCGCGACAATAATAAAAGCGTATCTCTACATTTTATCAAATTGTCAGATTTTACTATATGGTCTAAATTAATAACTTACTTCTCGGTTTATTACAATTCACAATTCCATGAAATAATGGCTAATTATTTCAAACATTAAGAGAAGAATTAAAATCAAAACATAATTAATTTATAAGCAAAACTTGAGAGTCGAAATTAAAGAATTAAACTAGGTTACACCGTTCATCCAAAATAAAGATTTAGCTACTCATAATTCGTTAGAAAGACAAGATGAAAAGTTTAAAATACATAACCGGATTTTGAATAAAAGATGAGAAGAAGTTGAATATCTTGCACCAATAATTTTTTGTCTTCACGTTCCAATCTTCGATCTTGTCGTCGTTCTTCCTCTCTTTGTCTATATCTTTTTCAATGATTCAACAACCCTTTTTTGAACTATATTAAGTCTTTATATAGTTTACATTCTTTCCAGCTTGTTTTAATTCTAAAAGGACTCAAACTTCCCTTGTTTCCATAAAAAGTTCGACGAACCTCTAGATAGAGTGAGTCAGTAAATTTAAATCCAGCTTCACATATTATTAAAAAAAAAAATTTAATGCTACATAACCAATAATATTATATTTAGATGAAACTCACTGGATATACACTTTTAATTTGATCGTCTATTCAATATATATAGTGCCACATAGACTTGAAGTTCGCCTATTTTACCTGCCACATAAACTTCAATAAACAGAGTGCATTGGATATGCTCTATTTGGTCTCACCACTCTTCATATGGAGAAATCACTTACTAATGTGCATTTCTTGCTTTTTCTTGATCTCTCATTTAAACATTGTTTATCAAATAAAGTATCCAAAAAGGTCAATATATGTTCGATGAAGTAAAAATTGTTTGTCTTTAAAAAAAAAAAAGATTGAATCATTATTCGGATAAAAAAAATTGTCATCCTCTTTTACAAGGACAAAACTTATCCTATTTTTTATTTAAATTATTATTTGAATAAAAGTGTACCAGGACATGATCAATTCCTTTCAAATAAGATAAATAAATTTTATTCATTATTTTTAACCATTGACTATATACCAAACAAATCTTTAATGATAATTCGAAACTGTCAGTTTTGGTAGTTAATGTTGGAAATTGGTTTAAAATTCGAGAAATTAACTAAGTGACTTCGTGTTAACTTGGCCAAAATATACAAACCCGACCCAATCCGTTTAGGCGAATTAGTTTGCCACTTCGCCAATTCAGGTCGCGGGGGTCGAGGGGTCAGCGCCCCTCGTTGGGGCTCGGGGGCAACGTCCTAGGAAAGAAAATTTAGAATTATCTGCATGTTTAAAGAGTATATTTGGCATCTCAAAACCAATATCGAATGAATGAGAAATTACGGAAAAGGACAATTTTGGGTCAAAGTTTTGACCATGCGATCGCATGGGTTTTTCCACCTGCGATCGCAATCTGCCTAAATTTTAAGCAGAACGTTTTTGGGTCCTTCCATGCGATTGCAGGAGACAAAGCCTTGCGAACGCATGGTTAAATTGGATCAAGTTCTGTTCTGAATTTTGTACCTTGCGATCACAGCATGGCAAAACCATGCGATCGCATAGGTTTACGTGAACAGATATATCCTTTTGAAGAGTTGCACGATTTGGTTCCTTACCTTTTCATTTTTAACTGTTTATCAACATTAAATAAGACTTTTTGGACGTCCAAAAACAGAGAATTGATACAGAAAACATTTTCATAACATACACTTTTATTTCATCACTTCTTGAATAAAAAATTCTTGCATTTGTTGCTTGAATTTCTGATTTTTCATTTCATTTTCTTCTTTGGAGTACATAGACCTTTTCTGGTTCGTTGTGCTTGTATTTGGAAGTGCTACAAACACAAGTGGAAGCCGTTGTATCTTGGGAGTCAATTGCCATTTACCGTAGGCACAAGTACGGGGAAAAATTGACTTAAGGACAAAGTGTTCAACACTTGCCTCGGCCTATTTTTCATCCATTTAATTCAGTTTGATTGCTTTTGAGTCATTTACACAGAAATCCGCCAACAATCTTATGTCAATTTTTTTCTACAGTATTTTTGTGGTAAGTGACAAATATTGGTTTGGTTGATCTTCTGTTTTACGTAAACAGAAATGAATTCGAATGATACTTTGAATGAGAGAACTTCTGAAGGAAGTATTCCTACCGGTATGATTCCTCCGGTTATGGTTCTGGTTATGGCTCCCCCTATTACCGTACATTCAAACTCCGTTCCACATGGGGAAAAACCAAAAAAGTTCATTGAGGTTGAGTTCAAGATATGGCAGTAGAAATTGCTTTTCTATCTCACGACCCTCAACTTGGCAAAATTCTTGAATGAGGATCCTCTCACCATACAAGAAGGAAAAAATAATCGGGTATCATTGATTGCTTTGGATGCTTGGAAACATCCAGATTTCTTGTGTAAGAATTACATTCTGAATGGCTTGGACAACACTTTGTACAATGTGTATTGTTCCAAGCAATCGGCAAAGGACTTATGGGATTCTTTGGAAAGGAAATACAAGACTGAAGATGCGGGAACAAAGAAGTTCATCGTGGGAAAGTTTTTGGACTACAAGATGGTAGATTCAAAGACGGTTATCAATCAAGTGCAAGAATTGCAGATTATACTTCATGACATTCACGCAGAGAATATGTCTCTAAGTGAATCATTTCAAGTGGTTGCAGTCATCAAAAAACTTCCACCCATGTGGAGGGACTTCAAGAACTATCTCAAGCATAAACGCAAAGAGATGAATATTGAAGAGCTTGTGGTCCGACTAAGGATTGAAGAAGACAATCGAAGTTCGGACAGGCGTGTTGGAAATAGCATACCACAATCAAAGGCTAATGTGGTGGAATCCAACAACAACAAAGGAAAGAAGGGGAAGCATTCTGTTGAACCTTCTAAGAAGAATGCAAAGAAGTTCAAGGGCAACTGCTATAATTGTGGAAAGGCTGGACATCGCTCCGTTGATTGTCGCAAACCAAAGAAGCAAGCCCAAGCAAACATAGCCTAATCTGATTCTATATCAAATAGAATATCTGATATGAACTTATCGGCGGTTGTTTCAGAATGCAACAACGTTGGAAATCTCATGGAATGGTGAGTTGATACGGGTGCAACCCATCACATATGTGCTGATAAGGATATGTTTACATCCTACATTTCAACCGATGGAGAAAAACTGTTTATGGGGAACTCCTCAACATCCAAAGTGGAAGGACAAGGCAAAGTTATATTGAAGATGACATCGGGAAAGGAACTTAGCCTCAACAATGTTCTTCACGTACCGGATATTCGCAAGAACCTTGTGTCAAGTTCTTTGTTAAGCAAGAATAGCTTTAAGTTAGTCTTTGTTTCGGATAAGTTTGTACTTACCAAGAATAACATGTATGTTGGCAAAGGCTATGTAAAAGATGGACTATTCAAAATGAATGTCCTAACTATTGTAACGAAAGTTATGAATAAAACCTCATCTTCCGTTTATATTCTCGAGTCATCTAATTTATGGCACCATAGATTAGGACATGCAAACTTTAATTCAATACTCAAGTTAATGAATTTAAGTTTACTTCCGAATATGCATTTTAATAATGGAAAATGCGAAACATGTGTAGAGGCAAAAGCGGCTAAAGCACCTTTTCATTCGGTTGAACGAACCACAACACCTTTAGAACTAATTCACAAGGATGTGCGTGATTTAAAGTTCGTACAAACAAAAGGTGGTAAAAAGTATTTCATCACATTCATAGATGATTGTACAATGTACTGTTACGTATACTTGTTGAAAAGCAAAGATGAAGCTTTGGAAGTGTTCAAACACTACAAAATCGAAGTTGAAAATCAACTTGGAAAACGAATAAAAATGATTCGTAGTGATAGAGGTGGAGAATACGTTGCACCATTTGAGGAATTTTGTGCAGAATTTGGAATCATTCATCAAACTACTGCACCATATTCACCTCAATCAAATGGGATTACTGAACGTAAGAATTGAACACTAAAGGAAATGATGAATGCAATGTTAATAAGTTCGGGCTTACCTCAAAACTTGTGAAGAGAAGCCATACTTTCTGCAAATCATATCCTAAATAAGATACCACACAAGAATAAGGTTGAATCACCTTACGAGTTATGGAAAGGTCGGAAACCTTCGTACAAATATCTCAAAGTGTGGGGGTGCTTAGCAAGAGTACAAATACCCAAACTTAAACAAGTTAGGATTGGACCAAAGACAATTGATTGTGTCTTTATGGGATATGCAATCAATAGTAGTGCATATCGATTCTTGGTTCATAAATTCGAAGTACTTGATGTACATGAAAGTACGATTATTGAATCAAGAAATGCAATATTCTTTGAAGATAAATTTCCTCGTAAAGAAAATGAAGTAAGTTCAATTAAACGAACTTATGATAACTTACACAAAAATGACGACAATCTTCAAATAAATGAATAACCAAGACGTAGTAAAAGGCAACGAATTCTTAAAACATTCGGTCCAGAATTCGTAACCAATTTACTTGAAAATGATCCAAGGACATTTGATAAGCAATGTCCACTCCCGAAGCTCCTTTTTTGAAAGAAGCTGTACGTAACGAAATTGAATCCATCATGAGTAACCATACTTGGGAATTGGTTGAACTCCCTCCGGGAAACAAAGCTTTAGGCTACAAATGGATATTCAAAAAGAAATTAAAATCGGATGGATCAATAGATAAATACAAAGCCAGATTAGTAGCCAAATGGTATAGACAAAAGGAATGATTCGATTTCTTTGATACTTAGTCACCAGTGACAAGAATCACGTCTATACGTGTCTTGATTGCAATCGCGGCATTGCATAATCTTGAAATACATCAAATAGATGTTAAAACTGCGTTTCTAAACGGTGAATTAGAAGAAGAAATCTATATGAAACAACCCGAAGGGTTTGTTGCACCGGGAAATGAAAATAAGGTGTGTAAACTTGTAAAATCTTTGTATGGATTAAAACAAGCACCGAAGCAATGGCATGAAAAGTTTGATAAAACTATGTTGTCAAATGGCTTCAAAATCAATGAATGTGACAAGTGTGTCTACATTAAAAACACACTTGATGAATATGTGATCGTATGCCTATACGTAACGATATGCTAATTATAGGAAATAACTTAAAAGTCATTTCCTTGATTAAGAATCTCTAAGACATCCGATGGTTTATCATTATCTCAATCACATTATGTTGAGACTATATTTAAGAAGTTTAAGGCGTATAACGATAAACCAGTTAAGTCACCAGTTGACTTAAGTATACCCTTAGCCAAGAATACTGGTGAACCCGTATCTCAATCGGAATATTCACGGGTCATAGGCAGTTTGATGTACATTACCAACTGCACAAGATTGGATATAGCATACATAGTCAACAAGTTGAGTAGATTCACTAGTAATCCATGTGTTGAATATTGAAAGGCATTAAACCGAGTTCTTAGATACTTAAGACACACAGTTGAATATGGATTACACTACTCAAGATATCCCAGAGTGTTAGAAGGATATACGGATGCAAATTGGATATCTGACACTAAGGATTCAAAATCCACAAGTGGTTATGTATTTATCATTGGAGGTGGAGCTGTGTCCTGGAAGTCTTCTAAGCAAACATGTATAGCTTGATCCACAATGGAATATGAGTTTATTGCTTTAGACAAAGCCGGAGAAGAAGTAGAATGGCTTCATAATTTCATTGAGGAAATTCTATGTTGGGAAAAGCTGGTTTCTGCAATTAACATACATTGTGATAATCAAGGCAATAGCAAGGTCACAAAACAGTATGTATAATAGTTAGTCTCGACATATCCGTCGGAGACATAATACCATTAAACAGTTAATATCGAATGGTATAATCTCTATTTACTATGTGAAATCAAAAGAGAACTTGGCTGATTATTTGACGAAAGAACTTGCAAGAGATCAAGTATACCATCTTTCAAGGGGAATGGGCCTAAAGCCTATTGAATAGAATTACTATAACGCAAACCCAATCTTGTAGATTGGAGATCCCAAAATCTTGGTTCAATGGGACAACTAAGTTATAAAAGATTCGGAATAAAGTACTTATTCCCATTCCTAACTTTTAAAGTGCTATGTCAAATATGTATAAGGATAAGTATACATACTTTTAATGATTCAAAATCTAGAAGTGGAAAGGTAAGAGATCACCTATATAAGTGTGAAGTGGGGCCGCTTCTACGAGAATTCGAGGCTTAATTCTCTTAGAGCACTTATGAAACCAAGAGTTGTCCAGGGCCAAAATGGACACAACCATGAGAACCGAATTGTTTAGATAAGTTATGGTGTTGGTACAATTGTTTGGGTTTACACGAACGGTTGGATGGTTCAAAAACATCATGTTCACCAACTAGCTTAGTAAATCCGATTGTATTCAACTAAAGAAGGTTCAAAGCCACAAGCTACCTATCTTGATGCTATGACTTGTCGCATGTACTCCATTTGTTAGAGTCTGCATATCGTTGCATTTCATTTGCATCGTGTTTTGCGTATCAAGGAATTTCCATTCATGTGGGAGATTGTTGGAAATTGGTTTAAAATTCGAGAAATTAATTAAGTGACTTCGTGTCAACTTGACCAAAATATACAAACCCGACCCAATCCGTTTAGGCAAATTAGTTTGTCACTTCGCCGCTTCGGAGAAACGGGGATCGAGGGGGGCAGCACCCCTCGTGGGGGCTCGGGGGCAATGCCCCAGAAAAAAAAATTCAGAATTATCTGTATGTTTAAAGGGTACATTTGGCATCTCGAAACCAATATCGAATGAATGAGAAATTACGGAAAAGAACAATTTTGGGTCAAAGTTTTGATCATGCGATCGCATGGGTTTTTCCACTTGCGATCGCAATCTGCCTAAATTTTAAGCAGAATATTTTTGGGTCCTTCTATGCAATCGCAGGAGACAAAGCCTTACGATCGCATGGTTAATTGAATTAAGTTCTGTTCTGAATTTTGTACCTTGCGATCACATAGGTCTGCGTGAACAGATATGTCATTTTGAAGAGTTGCACGATTTGGTTCCTTACCTTTTTGTTTTCAACTGTTTATCAACGTTAAATAGGACTTTCTGGACGTCCAAAAACAGAGAATTGATACAGAAAATATTTGCATAACATACACTTTTATTTCATCACTTCTTGAATAAAAAATTCTTGCATTTGTTGCTTGAATTTCTGAATTTTCATTTCATTTCCTTCTTTGGAGTACATACCTTTTCCGATTCGTTGTGCTTGTGTTTGGAAGTGGTACAAACACAAGCGGAAGCCGTTGTATCTTGGAAGTCAATTGCCATATACCGTAGATACAAATGCGGGGCAAAATTGACTTAAGGACAAAGTGTTCAACACTTGTCTCGACCTATTTTTCATCCATTTCATTCGATTTGATTGCTTTTGAGTCATTTACACAGAAATTTGCCAACAGTTAAAAGATACATTTCAATTAAAAAGTAAAAACAAAATTTCAATTAAACACATAAATGAAAAAATATTAATTCCTGGTGGATGGATGGTTGGTCCACCTACCTTAAAACCATTCGTAAACATCTATGCTGAAACTAGGTACGTGCGTGACAGCACGTGAGAAGGACGAAAGTTGGATTTATTGCATTTTAAGTTTTTCAAAGACCTATATATTTTAATTTTGAAGTAACAGATTCTACTTCCATTGACTCAGTTAAGGGCAAATTTTAATTAAAATAATGTATGTGTTAAAATAATATATCACTACTCGTGATGAGATACTTAAAATAACTCTTAAATAATTTAATTTCAAAATGAGTGGACATGGTGTAATTTAGAATTTGTTTAATAGAGTTTAAAAATTTATTAAAAAATTAAAATCAAAATTAATAATTAATTTTAAATAAAATCTATAATTTTTATTAATATTTTAATCACATATATATTTCAATTCTTAACAGTGTCCATTGTCAATGTGACATTTTAGAACTTTTTCATATTTATCATCAATTTAATAACAATACAGTATGTCGTATGTTATGTTTTGCTCCGACACGAAAGTCTGACAACCTTTGTTTCCTTTTCATAAAATATTGATGCCCTTATATTTTATTGGCAAATTTGAGGCAATTTTACCGACATTATGAGCTTAATTTTATTCTTGAAGATAATAAAAGTAAATGTCATCAACATTTGACTGCATATAGTTTGAAATTGTCATAATTTGGATACAAATTACTATCAATTCGTTAAATTACTAATTTGTAATTTTATCGTAGAGTATATAATAGAAGGCTGTAATTGAATTAAATAATATTATTAATCACCACTAATAACTATCACCAGTTTATGTGGCAACTGTGTTGAACATATAATATAAAATATGAAGATTCGAAACTTATTTTGTTGAACATATTATTTAATACTATATAGATTAGTGCGACCAATTATAATAAATAGCATAACTTGATTGAATTGCTATCCATTTGCATTTTGCTTGTGTGTGTGTGTGTGTCCTTTTTTATAGAATTAGTTCTTGTTTGTCAAAACTTAGCTATAGAATTTATTTAACAAATAAATAAATAACATAATAATAGTAAAGATCCAACAATTAATTTTTATAATGGCTCCTTACTGATTTTTTCTTTGAAAATGTCTTATAATAAACTCATTATCAATTGACCAAATAAATCTTTTTTAATATATACACAATCAACCCATTCACTTTAATTAAAATGTTTTTGATGATGCATCGGCGGTTAATTCGACGAGAGAGAGAGAGAGAGAGAGAGAGAGAGAGAGAGAGAGAGAGAGAGAGTTGTAGTTTTCTCTCTCTCTTCTTCGTGCCCAATGCAACCATATAAGATGATGAAGACCAATAACCAAAAAAAAAATGGAAAAAAAAAAGAAAAAAGAAAAGCTGTAAATATATATGCATCCAATCTTCGACCACTTTGAGAGGGAAACTTGCTCAGGCAGTGTGAACTCAGCAACAAATACAAAAGCAAAAATTTAACAGAATGCATGCACGAATGAATACACTGATGAATTTTTCAATATGCACAATTTTTGAACTTTTTCATATTCATCATAAATTTAATTAAAATATTATAGTATGTCATCTTTTGCATCAACCTTTATTTTATGTTCATAAAATATTGATCCCCTTATTTTATTTCTCTTTCTTCTTATCTTTAATCAATACTGTAGAAAACATAATTACTTTTTGAATCCATATGCAGCTATATAGGTAAATTCATGGAAGAACACAATTTCCAGGTATTGAATCAGGCCTAAAGAGATGTGGGAAGAGGTGCAGATTGAGATATATAGTTTCTATGGAACTTACAGGTCAAGGAATTGGTGAGGCAAAGGCCTTGGGGTATATGGGTCGCAGAATTCAAGAACACAACTGATCAGAAGATCTAAATGCGGCAACGGACATTTGACACTGCAGAAGAAGCTGCTTTGGCTGATGACATTGACACCCCCACCTCAATCAAAGGAACATTAACGTAACCTCAGAAATAGTTCCAATATTTTACAATTTTTCTGGTGCCTGATTCAATCATATATAGGATAAGACGAATATCAAGAAAAAAATAAGCTGCAATATAGACAAAGTTCTTTTACTACAACAATTACACAATTCATACAACACCATGGTTGACAAAGTTCTGTTACTACAACAATCACAAAAGTTCACACAATACCATGATTATGGCACACAATGACACAAACACTAAAATCATACGAATTAACAGTAACACTGTTTCCACCACTTTGAGAGGGAAACTTGCTCAGGCCGTGTGAACTCTGCAGCAAATACAAAAGCAAAAATTTAACAGAAAGCATGCACGAATAATGAATCTCAAAATCTGATCTAGTTAGTGTAAAATATATGGGAAGCAGAGAAATGGGGTTTAAACTTGTACCATTTAATTATATGGCAGCAACACTCAGAATATATGAAAGTGCAAATGAAATGTTTCACAACAAGCTCTTGGATTTTCTGGATCGGCGCCAGCAGCTGGCCCTCCACACCCGGTGCAAACACGGAGTTTGAAGAGTAACAAGGCAAGACCTAAAATGGCAATAATTAAAACAAGCAGGATTATCACCATTGGAATTACGTTAATTTCCATGGTGTTTTAACATACAAGAGAAACAGAAATATATGCCGGTATTTATAAAATATAGAAGACGTGTAAAGTCATATTTTCTTTTAAATTATTGGTTTTCCGTAAATATGTCTGCAATTGCGACAAAGACATGTAATTTAAAACCCTTTTTTTTTTTACAATTATTCACTTAAAAAAAATTAGAAAAACAAAAAGGAAAAAACCCTCTAGACGGTGCTGGGAAAAAATAAAAAATAAAAATAATAAATGAAAAAACATAAAAATTCTTTCTTCTTTTCCAAAAACTCCACCCTACCATATCTTCTCCTATTCCTCCATCGCCTTAACCTCTATCGCCAGCATCCCTCCTTCGCCTTTCCCAATCTAATTTGGATAACATTCACCAATACCATTACCAGAAATAAATGCCAACTTTAACATCATTGATTTTCGCTGTTTTGATACTTGTTAACCTCAAAAAATTTGAGTTAGAGACAAGTTGAACAAATCCATCACCACAAGTTTAAAAATGTTCTCGTGTAATTATCAATCTCTCGTGCATGACTTTAAAAAGTTTTTTATTAAGAAATTTTAATAAAAAATGATGAAATATTTAATTTAAAAATTGATAAAAGTTGTGAATTTTATTAAATATTTGATTAAAAATTAGTTTGAGAAATTAACAATTTTTTTTTTGTCAAGTCAATTTTTGAACTTCATCACAATTCACCCACGTTATTACATGGCCCACATTACGCTTGTGTGATTCATACTTAGAAATTTAAGCAGATCCCAAGTCCAACTGACAACTGACAACCAATTAACTATCATGTAAAGTGTTCAGCATAATGCACAAAACAAAGGGCCAATCTGGTCAGTTTGAACTTATGCTCAAAGGCCGTGTCAAATTGTCAGAAATTCAATTCCAAATTTAATGTATTATTGGACCCACCAGGCACCAGTGAAGACGAAAAAAATAAAAATTCCCGACATGTTGATGATGTGGATCTGTTGAGATGTCGCGTGCGTATGCTTTGACGTCACTCGAAACTATTGTCCCATCCGCCGTCTATATTTCCAACAACGTTTATTTGTAATCCGCTTTGAAATTGATTTGGCAAAATAGTCACGCTTTTTGTTTGAAAATGTGCCGACTTATAAAAGTCCAATTGACATTGATGGTCATTTATATTAAATTAGAGTGTTGAACCTAAATTATTTGTTCTAATATATATTATGAATTTATTTGTTTTTACTTAATTTTTAACAAGTCTCTTCACATGTTTTTCAAGTTCATCTTTGATCAAAAATATATTATATATTCCATAAATGTGTAATGATAAGTTGTGAACCTAATACATTTTGTTAGAGTTAGGCTTGCTTTGGTATTGTTATACTTTTAAGAGAATCAGTTTTTACTGTGCTGTAGAAAGAATCAGTTGTGGGAAGAATTAAATAAGTGTTTGGTAAACTCTTGTTTCAAAATTGTTGTATGTTTCAAAAGCAGCATTTGAGCGTTTGGTAAACAAAAATGATTTATTGCTATAACGGTATTAAATTACTAAAAAAGACATTGATTATAATAATGTTATTTTGTATTATTATTATTATCACGAGTGGTATTTTTTTTTCTTAGTCAAATATTTTTTAACAGGATAATGCATTCACTATTATTATTTTAAAATAAAAATAATAAACACCTAATAAATTTTAAATTTTATAAAAATTACAAAATAAAAGTATAGTCATATAGTACAAAAATTAATTAAATTAATATTATTTTTTATGCATCCAACTTGTATCAATTCGGTTTCTCAAATAGGTATTAAAAGAATTAGTTTAATTAATTGGGGGTAAAATGGGTATTTTAATAATACATAAATAAAAAAGCTAAAAGCAGAATCTAAAAAGCTGCCATTTTGTAGCTTCTCAAAATCTGCAGGTAAGTCAGATTATTTTATAATCACTTTTAAAAATTTTACCAAACGCCTAAATCAACTTCTGATTGTTTAAGAATCAGAAGTTGAGCTCCAAAATCAATCCCAAACGGAGCCTTATACTAGTAATATATGATATATGGTAGAGTTATACTAGTAATATATTAGTACTAATAATAGAGTGTTTTACCTTATATAGGTTGGAGTTTGCATTTGTACAAATACAAATTGTATCTGTTATTTTGTAATCTCGTTTGCTTAATAAGATTAGTTCTTCTTTCTCCCTATTTGTTATTTTCTTCTTAATTAGTTTGATTTATATTATTATTAGAACTTTCACATGGTATCACAGCAAGTTTGATCCGATTTAGTTTAAACTTGAAATCGCTTCCGTTCTCCGACGAGTAGTCTTGAGCTACTCGCCTGGCCAAGTCTTTTTTTTCTTCTTTTAGATATTGTTATCTGGCTATGTTCTGTTTTTCTTTTAGATATTGTTATCTGGCTATTCTTTTAGATATTGTTTTTTTTCCTTTTAGATATTGTAGGTTCGTCGGGTTGTTTTGGTCTTGACTGATTATATTACTTTGACCATTTGACTTGCTTGTGGTATTTATGTCCATGTCAGTTTGGAATTTGGTTAGTTTTGCATCCAGATGACTATATGGAATTTGTTTGGTTTGTTGATATGGGATTCGGTATTTGGTATTTGAATCTAGTAATTAGGATTTGGAGTAACCTGGAATTTGGTTGGTTTTGTTTTCGGTTAATCTGAAATTTGGTATTTGATATTTAGTCCAGTAATCCAGAATTTGGTCCAATTGATTTGGACTTCGATTACTTTGATATTGAATAAAGACTATTTTCTCTATTTATTTCACTCTCTCTCAAAGTTTGTCTCCCCCCTTCCTATTCCCTTCTTCTCTTCTCCTTTCTTTTCCTTTCTTTTCTTATTTCTCATTTTTCGTTTTTTCTATAATTCTAGTTCTTGTACGATTGTCTGTCGTCAATTTGATATCAATTTAATCTGAAATTTTAGTCTTCGAAGTTTGCATTATTTTGATTTGATTACTTTGATATGTGTGAATTAGTGTTATAGTTTGAAATTGCCGAATCATGAACACGTGAAGTATATTGAGATTGATTATCATCTTATTCGTCACTATCTTCATCGTTGCAGCTTGTCGACATTTTCACAGTCATGTCCGATCCACCGTTTTCGTTTCTTACTTGACAAACTCTCGCTGTTTCTTGTTGTAGTATCGTGAGTTTGAGGAGAGATGTTAGAGTTATACTAGTAATACAGTTATACTAGTAGTATATTATATATAGTAGAGTTATACTAGTAATATATTAGCATAATAATAGAGTGTTTTACCTTATATAGGTTAGGGTTTGCATTAGCATAAATACGAGTTGTATCTAATATTTTATTATGTCGTTTGTTTAATAAAATTCATTTTTTTTTCTATTTGTTATTCTCTTTTTAGTTTGATTTATATTATTCTTAGAACTTTCACACATTTATTCTAATATATACCATGTTGAATATCTTTAGTGTATTTAATTAACCACAAACTTTATCTAATGAAAAGTCACTGTAGATGATCATTGTTAGAATTTTTATGATGATTATAGTATAATCTGCTGTCGTATTAAAATTTACCGATAGCACAACTGTTATGAATAAGTGTTACTTTTAGGACAACTAATTATCTAATATCATCCATTACATTGCAAATTAGATTTTGTTAATAATTTTTGTGATAATTAATTTTTTATCATTATAATTTCTTTACTAAAATTCATTCATTATGGAAAATGTCACATATAAAAGAAGTTGTTTTCAAATAAATGCCAATTGGTTCCATGATTAATTAGTTTTTCACCTTTCGTCATCTTTTGTGCGCTATGAAACCAAAATTAGTATAGTGAATTCATTATTCTTAATTATTGATTGTTGAGTTGTTGTTTTTTTCCCCAGTAAATTGGTTCTAATTTTTTTGTCATGTCCCTAAAGCAACGGAAAAAGTTGCAAAATCAACAAATTTTTTTTTTAAAAAATGAAATAGACACGAAGTTGGAGGTGGAAGACTAAGGATGACAACATTGTTCGCGCCTTGTGCTCGGATCCGAGGGGATTGAGGGGTGGGCAACCATTTGAGGGTGAGATAGTCGAAGACAACTAGATCAAGTTAGGACAAGAAATACTCTCAAATAAACTATAAAAAAAGTCATTATATGTTAAATGAAATTTCACATAAATAGATTGAAGGAGGATGGACACATCACACAATGAGTGGAGTTGAGAGTTGATAAGTGTCGTTTTACACTTATCTGGACCATTAAAAATGGACGATTGTAAGTACTCTTAAGTGAATTTTTACTTAGTTGTGTGTTGATTTGATTGCTTTAGGTCAAAACCCAAGTTCAGATGGAATTGGAGAAAAACAAAGCAAAATAGCAAAAAATGACTAAAAGTACATGAAGACTTAGGAATAAGGACTGATGCTAGATACACTTTTGTTATATATCTTATTAAGCGCTACATTTTCTCCATTTAATTGATCGGTCGAGTTTCTTGTCCTATATGTAAAAACTCGACCAAGCGGTTATAATCATTGTCTATAAATAAACAAGTCCCTCTCAGTTAGAGGGGGCTGGTAACACTTTTTCCAACAAATAGAAAAGATTTCATATATTTCCTCTATCAAAAAGATAAACTCTATCAATTGGCGCCGTCTGTGGGAAAGATTCTTTTCTCTTTCTCAAAAAAGAAGAACTAAGAGCCATGTCAAGAAGAACTAGAGGAAGGCCTAGGATAGAACATCTAGAGACTCCACCACTAGAAACAACAGGAGAGGAGCAACCTCTGTCGCAATTCACCACAGTCCAGCAAGTCACTGTTCTACAAGACCAGATGTCTACCATTATGGAGACGTTGCAGAGAATGGCCGCCCAGCCTCGTACGTCAGGGGTGCCGCCGGCTGATGAAGTTCCTCCAACGACAGAAGTACTGCCAGCTACAGAATTTCCTCCAGCAGTAGAGATACCACCATCCGAGACTATACAAACACATGAAATGACATCTACAAGCCGTCATTCGATACTAGTCAATTGGGAAAGCATTTTGAACGATAAAGTGGAGGAAGCGATTGCACAAAGAAAGAGCAGGGGGAGACCAATTTCTATAAAAGAAGATCCGTTTACCGAGGACGTGATGAGTGTATCTCTGCCGCCGAAATTCAAAGAACCAACTGGAGAGTTTGATGGAACTGGTGATCCTATCGATCATATACGAACATTTCAAGACCGGGTAAGATTACATGGCTGGCCAGATGCCATAGCATGTAGGGTGTTTCCCATGACGTTGCGAAAAGATGCAAGAGAGTGGTTTGACACATTACCTCCACGGTCAATATCGTCATTCGCAAATTTCACTAATAAATTTGCAATATGTTTCTCTAGTAGCGCGCGAAAAAGGAAGACGACGATGGGGCTTATGCAAGTAACACAGGATAAAGGGGAGTCACTGCGCGAATATATGTCGTGATTTAACTGTGCAACATTGGGTATAAAAAATTTGCAGATGTCGTCGGTAGTTACCGCATTGCTGAGTGGATTGAGGAACCATGGTCTCAGAGCCAGCCTCTCAAAAAAACCAGCAGAGTCTATGACAGAACTACTTAGACGAGGAGAGGAGTACATTGATCAAGAAGAGATGTTGAAGGCAACACGATGCGACCGAGATGTGTACGATAGTAGAAATAAGAAGAGACGACGTGAAGAGCCTTCGATAAACCAGCGTAACACCAGGAATATGACTGAGTATAAGTATTGACCGAGGCCAGAAGTGGTTAATGCAATCTCACAGATACAGTTTAATGCACCTTTGTCAGTCATCCTTTGAGAAATATCCACATTGAAAGAGTTACAATGGCCAGAGAAATTGAGATCCGATCCATCCATTCGAGACAGTAGTCGCAGGTGCGAGTTTCATAAAGATCATGGCCATACCAAAAATCAGTGCAGGACGCTACGAAGCGAGGTGGAGAGGCTGATTTCAGAAGGTCTGATAAAACACTTTGTGAAGAAAATAGACGGGCGTCCTGAACAGATAGTAGAGGGAGAGGGGAGGAAGAGAAGAGCAGGGGTGATACATGTCATTGTTGGAGGATCAGCCAGTGGAGGAGATTCGAAAAATTCCAAAAAAGGTTATACACGGTCACTACATGTAAACTCGATCGGAGCGTCCAGCAGATTTGCCCAGTCGGTCACCTTTGATGATGGAGATCTAGAGGGAGTGTCTTTGCCACACGATGATGCATTGGTAATTACAGGAGACATAGCTGACTTCGATGTGAAAAGGGTACTTGTAAACACTGGCAGTGCCGCAAACGTATTAAGCTGGGAGGCGTTCAAAGGTTTGAAAATACCAACTGATCAATTAAGGTCCATAAATACTCCGTTGCAAGGATTTGGAGGAGGGACGGTGATACCTGAAGGAATCGTTGACCTCTCAGTAGTCTTGGGAAAACATCCCTATTGTGTAACATTAATAACACCCTTTTTGATAGTCTGCACACCTATGGCCTACAATTCTATCTATGGTCGTCTGATTATAAACTCGGCTGGGGCAATCATATCTACCTAACACCAGTGTATGAAATTTCCTGCCAGCCGAGGAATTGGAGTGTTCAGGAGAGACCAGTTGACGTCGAGGAGATGTTATGTAGACAGCGTTCGGCACGAAGCTAACCTAACAGTGTTAACTATCGAAAAAAATGAGTATCAGCAAGCACAACATTTCGATCCAGCGGAAGAGGTAGAGGTGGTGTAATTAAAAGAAGGCAGAAAGGTTAAAATTGGTAAATCGATGAGTGAAGGAGACAGAGAGAAACTTCTGGACATGCTTCGAGAAAATATCGAAGTTTTCGTATGGAGTACTGATGACCTTTCGGGCATCGATCCCTCGATCGCTCAGAACCGATTGAACAATATAGCAGGCTTCAAACCCGTAAAGCAGCGAAAAAGACAATTCGCACCTGAAAGACAGCAAGCTAGAAAGAAAGAGTTAGAAAAATTACTCAACGCAGGTTTTATCAGAGAAGTGGAATATCCAGAATGGTTGGCCAACGTAGTTCTGGTAAAAAAATCTACTGGAAAGTGGAGATTGTGCATAGACTTTACTGACCTAAACAAGGCATGCCCGAATGATTGTTTTCCTCTACCACGAATAGATGAGTTAATAGATGCCACGGCTGGAAAAGAAAAGATTTAGTTTTCTTGATGCCTTTCAGGGTATCACTAGATCTTATTAGCGCTAGAAAATGCTGAGAAAACTTCTTTTATAACAGATTTTGGGACTTATTGCTACACAGCTATGCCCTTCGGGTTGAAAAACGCCAGAGCCACATATCAACGTATGGTCAACAAAGTATTTGGCATCCTGATCGGTCAAAAAATAGAAGCTTATGTAGATGTTATGGTAGTACATAGTAATCAGGAAGATGACCATGTGGAGGATTTGAGGGAGATTTTTCAAGTGGTAAAACAGAGTCCTTTGAAATTTAATCCCGAGAAATGCACATTTGGCACTACAGGTGGTAAATTTCTAGGCTTCATGGTGACTCAAAGAGAGATAGATGCCAACCCCGATAAAATTCGGGCGATCATTGATATGACTAGTCCGAAAAGCAAGAATGAAGTACAAAGACTTACCGGTAGAGTAGCAGCACTCAATCGATTTATGTCAAGGGCTGCTGACAGGTGCCACCCGTTTTTTAAAGCCATCAAAAAAAGTAACGACTTTGAGTGGACGGCTGAGTGTAAAGAATCGTTAGCGAATCTGAAGTCATTACTTCAACATCCTCCCATCTTAAGCAGGCCAACTATAGGGGAAGCACTCAGGTTGTATCTAGCCGTGTCTCAGCATGCAGTCAGCTCCGTACTCATAAGAATAGAAGAAAAAGTTGAGCGGCCGGTTTACTATGTGAGTCACATTATGAAAGACGCTGAATCACGGTATAACCTAGCAGAGCAATTGGTCCTATGTCTGATCATTAGCGCAAGAAAATTAAGACCTTACTTCCAAGCACATCCGATTGAAGTTCTAACGAATTGGCCATTGAAGCAAATTCTTTATCGACCTGAGACATCCGGTCGATTAATGAAGTGGGCAGTTGAATTGGAAGAATATGACATAGAATTCAAGGCGCAATCTTCCATAAAAGGGCAGGTTCTGGCAGACTTTATAGCTGAATTATCACCCAGATCCGTGTCCGGGAAAAATCTTCTTTGGACACTATTCGTAGATGGATCATCCACCAAAGAGGGATCAGGAGCGGGAATTATATTGGTACAACCAAACGGAGAAGAAATAAGGTATACTTTAAGGTTTGAGTTCAAAGCCACTAATAATGATGCAGAGTACGAGACAGTCATTCTCGGATTGCAATACGTACTGAAAATAGGAGTGCGGTCGATTAAAGTGCATAGCGACTCCCAGTTAGTGGTCGGACAAATTCAAGCTGAATTCGATGCTAAAGATGATCTCATGGCCGCCTGCCTGATGAGAACCAGAGATTTGCAACAGCGGTTCAAGGAATTCAAAATCGTGAAAATAACTCGAGCTGACAATTCACAGGTGGATGCATTGTCTCGATTGGGTTCAACTTGTATTACTACTCGGTCACGTTCTTTTCCACTTCAAACAATAACACGGCCGAGTTTTAGAACAACGATCGAAATTGGTGAAATCGAAGAACAGCCTACCTGGATGGATCCTTTGAGAGCCTACTTAATTGAAGATGTCCAGCCTAAAGACCCGGTTGAGGCGAGAAGATTGAGAATACGGGCAGCTGGATTTGTAATAATAGACGGTCACTTGTTCAAGAAAGGTCTCTCAACTCCGTATTTGAAATGCATCGATGATGATAGAGGATATGTAATACTTACAGAAATACACTCGGGAATGTGCGGAAACCACCAGGGTGCAAACATGTTGGCCTTCAGGGCCATCCAGTAAGGATATTACTGGCCAACTATGAAAGCGGATGCCAAAGAGCTAGTCCAAAAGTGTGACACCTGGCAGAGACATGCAAACCTTATTCATATTCCGGCCGAGTACCAAACTGCAGTGTTTGGTATATGCTCATTTTTTCAATGGAGAATTGACCTTCTAGGACTGTTCCCGATGGCTAGCCAGCAGAGAAAATTTCTAGTGGTTGTGATCGATTATTTCACGAAATGGGTAGAAGTAGAACCACTTGCCACAATAACAACCAGGAAAATACAGAGCTTCATTTGGAAGAACATTATTTGCAGATTTGGTATACCACGAGTGATTATATAAGACAATAGAAAGCAATTTGACAATCGAGAGTTTGAAGAATTTTGCAGTAGTTACAAGATTGACCTGAGGAAAACATCGGTCGCCCATCGTTGAGCAAATGGTCAAGTGGAAGACACTAATCGTACAATTTTATGGGATATTAGGACCAGATTGGAAAAATGTAAAGGGCGTTGAGCAGAAGAAATTCCGAACGTACTATGGGCATACCACACCACGTCGCGAGAGTCGACCGGGGAAACACCATACCAATTATGTTTCGGATTAGAAGCTGTCACACCGGCTGAGATATTGGAGCCTTCACCACGCATAATGATTCAGCAAGCCGATGTTGAATTACATAAATCTAAACTCGACTTGCTGGAGGGGGTAAGACAGAGAGCATTCACAAGGATGGTAAATTACAAACGGAGAACAGCTGCATATTTTGATAAGAAGGTAAAACATCGAAAGTTTGAAGAATGAGATCTAGTCCTCAAAAATGCTGCAGCTGCAGGTCATCAACCGGGCAAGTTAGATCCTAAATGGGAGGGGCCCTTTGAAGTCATCAGGGAAGTGAAGAAATGAGCGTACAGTCTAAAAAATCAATACGGAAAATCCCTTAGCCTACCGTGGAATATTGAACACTTGAAGAAGTACTACCAATAGGCGTTAGTTGTTTTAGTCCTTAGGTTTCCTTTTTAGCTGTTTTAATTCTTAGTTGGGAAATTTTACAATTTGTTTCAAAATAAATAAAGGGATGGGGGGACGAATGATGAAGACACTAAGGTTATGGGTGGAAAACATGACCAAGCCTGGTGCGGCCCCTGATTCCTCCCAACCATAAAAGTCATTCATTACATAGGTTTTCTATTCAAGAAAGTCGACCAATGTTTTTATGCAAATATAGTCAAGCAATGAACGCTGCCAACTAGGCCTTCAGACTACGGTCGTGACCAAGGTCATTTATACTAAAGACTACGGTCGTGACTACGGTCATATGTGAAAAAGACTACGGTCTTGACCTCGAGTTACGGTTGTGACTACGGTCATGTATACTAGCGACTACAGTCGTGGGCTACGGTCATATATGATAACGACCACGGTCATAACTACGATCGAATGAGAAAACAATTACGATCGTCAATGCATAAAAATTGGCGATATACGATGTTAGTACAAAGGTAATTCATCCCAAGTGGGTAGCAGAAAAATCGTTCACTACAAAGTTGGGCGAGGATAAACCACTTCTCCACCCAAAGATCTTAGCAAAAAGAAGCAGCAAGAAGTTTGTTTACGAAAAAGTATAGCGACAAAAATTGGGAGGATTAGTCTTCTGAATCGTCATCGTCGTCTTCATCGACTGATGGCATGAAGGGGGCACCTGCGAAATTGGCATTTGGAAAGTGTTCCACGAGCCATTCCCGACTTTTCCTGAAATCCATGTCTCGACCGCGCACACCTACCATGCCCATGGTCGTCATGTATTCTTCACCCCCTTTATATTCTTCAACGACAACTTCTCCTTTCACAACTAACTCCTGAGAAAGACGAGCAACAGTATCTTCCAAAGATTGACATTTATGCAAATATAGTCAAGCAATGAATGCTACCAACTAGGCCTTCAGACTACGGTCATAACCAAGGTCATTTATACTAAAGACTACGGTCGTGACTACGGTTATATGTGAAAAAGACTACGGTCTTGACCTCAAGTTACGGTTGTGACTACGGTCATGTATACCAGCGACTACGGTCATGGGCTACGGTCATATATGATAACGACCACGGTCATAACTACGATCGAATGAGAAAACAATTACGATCGTCAATGCATAAAAATTGGCGATATACGATGTTAGTACGAAGGTAATTCATCCCAAGTGGGTAGCAGAAAAATCGTTCACTACAAAGTTGGGCGAGGATAAACCACCTCTCTACCCAAAGATCTTAGCAAAAAGAAGCAGGAAGAAGTTTGTTTACGAAAAAGTATAGTGAAGTTTGTTTACGAAAAAAGTATAGTGAAGTTTGTTTACGAAAAAGTATAGTGACAAAAATTGGGAGGATTAGTCTTCTGAATCGTCACAGTCATCTTCATCGACTGATGGCATGAAGGGGGCACCTGTGAAATCGGCATTTGGAAAGTGTTCCGCGAGCCATTCCTGACTCTTCCTGAAAGCCATGTCTCTACCGCGCACACCTACCATGCCCACGGTCGTCATGTATTCTTCACTCCCTTTATATTCTTCAGTGGCAACTTTTCCTTTCAAAACTAACTCCTGAGAAAGACGAGCAACAGTATCTTCCAAAGATTGACATTTGACGGATGTGCGTTCCAACAGTTCCTCTCGCTCTTGCGAAGACTTCTCTAGAGCAGTCAGCCTTGTATCACGATCGTTGAGCATATTGGTCTTTTCGTCCAAGTCGCTACGAATGACACGCAAATCTCTGCACTTTTCTTCGAGAGTACCGCTAATCTGGTTAATCTTTTCAGCTTGGTCGTGAAGTTTGCGAAAGGCAGAATGTCGCAGAGATAGAATCTGTCGCAAAAAAAATAATGTCAAAAATAAGAAGTAAAAGACTTTATATCTATCATAATAGCACAAGAGACATACTCATCATTCTTCCACCATGATCGACCTCTCTAAGCTCTCTGGAGATTTATTCTTGCTTGCCTCGACCACCTCCCAGTCTAAGCAAGAAGAAATGACTCGACAATCTTCAGTCATCTTCTCAAGCGGATGGCGCATGTTACAGGTTGGTCGGGACTCAAAAACCACAGTCGTAGGATCAGATCGAGGAAATTCAGGGGTATTTGCCGGTAAAGACACGGTTTGAGCTACTGGAGATGAGTTAACAGGTAAAGTTTCTGTTTGACCAGTCGATAGGGAAACATCAGAGAAAGGTTGATCAACTGAAGGAGGGTCCCTGCGCCTCTTTCTTTGACCTCGAGAGTTTTTCCTAGCCAATTCCTCCAAAAAAATCCTCAATAAATTTGTCAGAAGACATGTCTGAAAGAGCACACATGTAGTCAGTAATTTAAATAATGGTTTGGGTTGTATTGAAATAGTCAATGGAAAGACTCTTCCTACCGTATGGACAGTCGATGCCCGCAGAAACCAAGGCATCATCTGTTAATACATCATTCATCGACCGACCAAGAGGTACAGCCGCTCGTAAGATGATTAATTAGTCGATTTCTGGTTCAGATAAGATTGGGGTAAAGTTAAAATCTTCGAGGGGAGGGGAGGGGATGGGAGGGGAGGAACAATCCAATTTAAGGAGAAGGAAAACATTCCCTCGGCCGGCTTTACAAAGAAATACCTATTTTTCCAACCACTATTGGAAGTAGGACAATTGGGAATTTTAAAGTGATCATGTGTGGAAAGGCCCAATCACGATGAGAAAAGACAACATAGCAGTCGTAACAGTCGAGCAGCTTCATCTCAAAAAGTAGACGAAATACATCGATCGATGGTTCTATACCACGGCGCAAACACACAAGTAGATAATAGGTTAACATTCTTAAAGCATTGGGCACTAATTGACCGGGAGAAAGGTTGAAGGTACAAAAAAATTCAACTAAAAACGGGTGCAGTGTGAATCTAAGCCCAACTTTGAGGCTATCTTGATAAATTGCTACTTCTCCATTACGACCGAGTGGAAGATACTCGGTCGGTCCAGGAGCCCGGTAAATGTGTTTTTTACTAAGGAAAAAGTGATCAATTGTGCGCCTGAGGGTTGTTTCAGTGTATGTGCTCGGGTGCTTAGGAATATTGTGAAGATTGGTATTGGATCTATCATGAGTGGATGTGGAAGTATCGATCGATCGATTCTCTCTACCATGTCTAAGGTTTCTTTGTACCATCCTTACCCAGTCAAGTTTCGAGAATGAGGCGATAGAACGGTAATCTTCTCGTAGACACAAACAAAAATATATATATGTAGGGGAGAGCAGGGGATAGAGAAGAAACACCAGATACGAGCAGAACAAAAGTAAGAAAGGACCTACCGGGTGTGATTAGGCCGGGGGTTTGATTGATGTTCAAGGATAAACTATTTACTTCTGGCGTTGAATTGTCTGGTTGTCTAAGAAATTCGATTGATTCTAAGGAATTAAAAGAAAACTCTATCTCAGAAAGAGAAATGGCTTTTTGTTCATCCGACGAGCTCTCCAAATTTATAATGTTCATGAAAGTGTAGAAGCTATATGTGGGAAAGAGGAGTTGTTTATAAATGGGAATGATGCTCTTGAGTATTATTGGTTAAGAATGCTAAGAGTGTTAAGAAATTTCAAAAAACTAATAAAGAACGAAAAAGGCGGCAAAGATGACAACACTATTTCCCAGAATGGCGCCGCCTCTTCAGTCACTATACATCTAGGGAACACGCGCCATATTAATATGGTGGTCATAACGCCATTATCTGGATTGACAGCTGGTCTGTAAATGATGGCCATGACGTCATCACCTAGATTGACAACTGGTCAGGAAAATGGAATGTTTGTCGGGGAATTGTGTCTAGTTGACGAGATAACTCTCAAGATATAAAAAGTCTATATGCTTGAGAGTAGAGGGCTACTGATGCTAGATACACTTTTGTTATACATCTCATTAAGCGCTACATTTTCTCCATTTAATTGGTTGTCGAGTTTCTTGTCCTATATGTAAAAACTCGACCAGGCGGTTATAATCATTGTCTATAAATAAACAAGTCCATCTTAGTTAGAGGGGGCAGGTAACACTTTTTCCAAAAAATAGAAAATATTTCACATATTTCCTCTCTCAAAAAGATAAACTCTATCAAGGATCAACTTGCAAACATCCAAAATATGAAGGACTTATCGTACAAATAACTAGGGACTTAAGCACAATTCATGACCATATACCATATACAAGAATCAAAAGGAGAAAAGAGAGGAAAAAATGAGAAAAAGATGAAACGACTAAGATCTTAAAGTTTGGGACATGAAGACGACGAATTCTTGGTGCAAGATATTCAACTTTTTCTCATCCCTTATTTAAATCTGGTTATGTATTCCAAACTCGTCATTTTTTCTTTCTCTCAAATTATAAGTAGCTAAATTAATATTTTAGATGAACGATGTAACCTAGTTTAAATTCTTTAATTTCAACTCTCAAGTTTTGCATATAATTTAATTACGTATTAATTTTACTTCTTCTCTAATGCTTGAAATAATTGGCCATTATTTGTCATTGATTTTTGGATTGTAACAAATCGATAAGTAAGTTATTAATTTAGACCACGTAGTAAAATTTGACAATTGGATAAAAGGTAGATATACGCTTTTATTATTGTTGCGGTCTTGAATTAAATTCTTAGGAGATTTAAAGCATCTAGTTAATGATTATTCTGACTTCACGTAGAGATATAATGAGTTCACTTAATTAGATACGACTAATTTGAACTCGAGAGAGGTAAATTAGGTTAAATTTGTTAATTCGACCGAATACAACATTAGGAATAAATATTTAGAGGAGAAATTAAAGATGACAACTATAGTGAACTCGTGAATCCAAATCCTTTAATTATTATATTTGATAAATTCTTAAATTTAGCATTCATCATTTTGTTCTAAAATTAATAATTATAGTTTAAATATTCAAATTAAGTTAATTCAACGAGTTTTAAATAAATTAGGATTAAGTTTAATTGAACTAGTATCTAAATATGATAGTCTTCGTGGGAACGATAATCCAGACTCAATATGTCCACTTTATTACTTGTTTGCTATATTGTACACTTGCAATCATACAATTTCTCACAACAAATTTTTGGCGTTGTTGCCGGGCACTATTCTTATTTGATATTAGTTTAGATTAATCGTTATTATTAGTTTTAATTTTTAATTATTTATTTATTATTATTTTTAATTTTTACTATTACACTTTTTATTTTTCCTCTTTGTTTACTTACTACAGAAAATGTGTTTGTTGCATGCTTCGTTCACAAGGTGGCAATCTTGAGCCTATCAATTTTGAGATTGAACGTACTTTCAGACGAAGACGCAAAGAACACAACTAAAAATAGAAAAAATTGGAACAACTTCCAATGGCAGAGGCACAAGTTAGAAGAGAAGCTGAACAAGAAGCAGTTCGATTGGCAACTCAGCAAATTCAGCAACATGAAGAAGAAGAAAAATAAGAAGACGATGGAAATATGCCAATGGCTCAGTTTTTAACTCCGGCATCAGCTCTTGATTGTTCAAGCATAGTTTATCCTATTTTTGGTCGGCACGACTTTCAATTAAGGGTCGATCTGATTAATCTCTTCAGCAAATAACCTGCAATTCTATGGAAAGGCGCTGAAAATCTGAATACTCATTTTTTCAGATTCCTACGGATGTACCGTAACTTTCAGTTTCAAGGAGTGGATGATGATGCTATCAGATTTTGGATATTTCCCTACACATTGAGGGATGGGGCTTTAGAATGGATGGACTTATAACCACATGCTAGTATCACCACTTTGGATTACTTGGTTAGAAAATTCTGCAACAAGTATTTTTCACCAGCTAAAGTAGCCAAGATGAAGCTGAAAATCTCTACTTTTCAGCAACTAGATGGGGAACGATATCACGAAGCTTGGGACAGATTCAAGGAACTGCTCAGAAAATATCCAAATCATGGCATTGAAAAGGGATTACAGACTTAATACTTTTACTCTGAGCTATTTCCTCAATCCAAATCCAAAGTAGACTATTCAGCAAACGGGTCCATTACAAATAAAAATGTCAACGAAGCATGTGAGCTATTTGAATTGATTGCAAATACATATATCAGGTTTTCATCTGATTGTGTCACTCCAAGAAAAGTAGTATGTATTCATGAGATTGACAATCTTTTAGCTACGAATGCACAACTTGCTGCATTGACAAAGTAGGTAGAACTCTTGGTAAAAATACAAACACATGGTGTGAATACGGTCTATACAAGTTCTATTTGTGAAAATTATGGGACAAATCATTATACTGTAGATTGTCTGTTATTGGCCTATCCAGAACACGTAAATTTTGTACAGAATAATACACATCAGCAGTATAATTCGTATTCACAAACATACAATCTGGGTTGGAAGCAACACCCAAATTTTAGGTGGTCTGACAATCAGAACAGTGACAATGCCCATAATGCTTAGCAAGAGAGAAGACCAAGCTTTGGGGAAGATGTTTCAACAATATATGCAGAAAACAGATAAAATGTTGGAATGGCAAGACACAAACTATCAGAATCAACATGCGTTTATAACAAAACTAGAGACTCAGATTGGCCAATTAGCCTTGCAACTGTCAGATAGGACTCTATGGACTTTGCCTAGCAATACAGTGACAAATCCAAAAGAACAAGTAAATGCAATCTCTACTAGGAGTGGGGTACAACTGCCAGAGATTCACATGAAAAGGCTAAAGAAAAAGGACAAACAATTGGTAATTAAAGAAGAAGAAGCTGGGAAACAATATGCGAAATCAAAAGAAAAAAATTCAAAAGAATCTGCTGAATCATCAAAAGTGAGGACACCAATTTCTGTTAAAGCTTATGCGCCACCAATTCTTTTTCCTCAAAGTTTGCAGAAGCACAAGCTCGGTAAGCAGTTTGAAAATTTTCTTGAAGTCTTCAAGAAACTACACATCAGCATTCCCTTCCCCGAAGCGTTAGCCTAGATGCCATTGTACTTAAAATTCATGAAGGAAATGTTGTCCATGAAAAGAAAATCAGATGAATACGAGACAGTAGCTTTAACTGAAGAGTGTAGCGCTATTCTGCTAAATAAGTTGCCTCCGAAGTTAAAAGATCCAGTGAGTTTTAAATTACTTTGCACAATTGGAAAATTCTATAATTTTAATGTTTGATTGTAATTTAGGTGCAAATGTCAATTTGGTGCCCATTTTTGTCTATAGGAGATTAAGTTTGGGAGAAGTAAAAGCAACAACTGTATTTCTGCAACTTGCTGATAGATCAATCAAGCACCCACGAGGTATGGTTGATGACGTACTCATCAAGGTGGATAAATTTATCTTCTCGGTTGACTTCATTGTCCTTGATATCGAAGAGGACTGGGATATTACAGTAATATTGGGCCGATCATTCTTAGCGACAAGTCGATCCCTTATTGATGTTGAAAAAGGTGAGTTGATCTTGAGGGTACAGGATGATGAACAAGTAGTATTCAGTATATACACCGTACCCGAGCAAATAGTCGACTTCGAAGAGTGCTTTATAGTTGATGAAGTGTTGAGAATTGGCCAAGAAAACTACAAATCGGATGTGAATATGGGTGGACTAGTTGCAACAATTAAAGATGAAAATGACAAATTTGAAATATGGAGAGCAAAGAAGAAGTCTTGCAAAGCCGGTAATTGCAAGACTTTCAAAGTCCAATTCGAGTCTCCATGAATGATACTTGTAAAAAGTCGAGCTCTAGACTATAAATCGAGCACTTAGTGGAAGGCAACCCATACTTCTATCCCTTATCTGTTTATTGCATTGCACGTAAAATTTTAGGACTGTATTAGAAATTAGAGCGCGTTTCCTGTTGTTTAGTAATTAAGGAAATTAAAATTTTCTAGGTTAAGCATCGTCGCTAAAACAAAAACAAAAATTACGGTTGACCGCGGTCAACAGCAGCAAACAGTTATTTCAGAAAAAAAAATTACTATTGACCGCGGTCAACTGCAGCAAACAGTGATTTCAGGGAAAAAAAATTTTACACTTCATTTTCTCTCCCAAATATACAATTTTTCATCCCATCATTTCATACTCATCCAAAATTGTTAGTTTCATCATAGAATAGTAACAATTCATAGCAATTTGGACATCCACTTCTTACATTTTCATCTTCTCCATTATAATTGCACAAAAGTAAGTGTCCGCATGACTCAACTCCCGATGCTTACTGATCGAAAATTATTCCTATGGTTTCTCCACGCCTTCGCAATCGAGTACATTCTTTCCTTTATTTATTTATTTTGCTTTCTTTTTCTCACATTGAGGATAATGTGTACTTTAAGCTTGTGGATGATTACTTTATTATTTTCGTTATGTTTATGTATGTTGTTGATAATATTATGTGAGTAAAAAAAAATCTCTTTATTTGTGTGTTTGTATGTTGGATAACCTTGCTGGCTAATGATTATATCTATTTGAAATTGTTATCAATTCATGAATTATGACTAGGTGATGCTACTTATGCCTTCTTATATACTATACTTATCCATGTGAGATATGATTAGTATGAGCACAATAGTCATGAACATCACTACATTTGGTTGATTTATTTAATAGAATACAATGAAATAATATTGAACCTAAGTTGTGAAAACCAAGACCATCAATTGACAACTCAATTACTAAACCAATTGAAAGGATAGTTTGAGGGTTGTTAAACCAATGCTGAAAATATTTAGATATGTGTTGATTCAGTGCATGAGTAATATTTGTGTGGAGTGTATTTGGCTACCAAGTGGAATTTAGGTATTGGCCGGATGCTAGGAATCTAATCCCCTCTTATTTATCTTGCAAAAAAAAAAAAAAGATGAAAGGTATAGCACTTGTATTATTTTATACCTCTCTTCGTAGTCTAGTTGACTCGAGTGATAAAGCTCGTTGGGGTTCTCAAAACTCGGTGCCCTAAGGTCTATCAGATCTGGGAATCATCAGCTTAAAGATCGCTACAAAGGTTATCTAGAAAGCTTAAGGGAGTGAGGTCTTACACATAAGAAGCAAAAGTATATAAAAAAAGTAAGATAAAATATATATAAAATAAAAAAACAAAAAAGCAAAAGAAAAATTGAGCCTTTGTAAGTATAACTTGAAGATTTAGATAATTAGTGGGTTTGACTTACCTAGTGGAAGCTTGATGGTCGAAGCACTCCATAAAGGAAGAATCATCACAGATCTAGATAGCTACTGTATTGGCTAGATCTAACCAAATTTTGAGCGGTAAAAGAATAAATATTTTGAGGGCAACTTTAGAGTTAACACCTAGGGTGAGAGATTAAATATCAATATGAAAGTGTGTATTCTTACGAGAGAGAAAAGAAATATTTGACCATTGAGGGGCAGAATATTACATACCTAAAGGTTTATAGTGGTTGGATTGGCTATGTGCACACACACGCGTCAGTCGAGCATTAGATGAGTAAAAAATTGATTTTTGGTATCATGATTTAGATGTTTCTTATGAATTATTTAATGTGTTTCAAAAACTTGAGGCAAATACAACAATCTATCTATTATAGTAAATTTTAATATTATTTGTTTGATTGTTTAAGTACATAGTCATGTTCGAGGACGAACAAGTGTTCAAGTTTAAGGGTATTTGATAAGTGTCGTTTTACACTTATTTTGACCATCAAAAGTAGACGATTGTAAGTATTCTTAAGTGAATTCCTACTTAATTATGTGTTGATTTGATTGCTTAAGGTAAGTTGATTTGATTGATTTAGGTCAAAACCCAAGTTCGAATGGAATTGGAGAAAAACAAAGCAAAATAGGTGAAAAATGACTGAAATTACACGAAGACTTGGGAATGGGGACCAAATTGCAAACATCCAAAAGATGAAAAACTTATCGTACAAATAATTAGGGACTTAAGCGCAATTGAAGACCAGAATTTTAATTTTCTTATTTTAGTCAAATTCTAGTTTGGTAATTCTTGGGGGGACAAGATCTCTACACTATATTAGAGTTTTGGGGCATATAAATAAGGAGGAGGATGATTAAAACAATATACCATATACCATATGCAAGAATCATAAGGAGAAAAGAGAGCTAAAAAAGGAGAAAAAGAGGAAGAACGACCAAGATCTTAAAGATTGGGACATGAAGACGATGAATTCTTGGTGCAAGATATTCAACTTTTTCTCATACCTTATTTAAATCTGGTTATGTATTCCAAATTCTTCATCTTTTCTTTCTCTCGAATTATGAGTAGCTAAATTAATATATTGGATGAACGACGTAACCTAGTTTAGATTCTTTAATTTCAACTCTCAAGTTTTGTTTATAATTTAATTACGTATTGATTTTACTTTTTCTCTTAATGCTTGAAATAATTGGCCATTATTTGTCATTGATTTGTGGATTGTAACAAATCGAGAAATAAGTTATTAATTTAGACCACGTAGTAAAATTCGGCAATTGTATAAAATGTAGAGATACACTTTTATTATTGTTGCGGTCTAGAATTGAATTCTTAGAAGATTTAATGCATTTAATTAAGGACCATTCTGACTTCATAAGTTGACTTAATTAGATATGACTAATTTAAACTCGAGAGAAAAAAATTAGGTTAAATTCGTAAATTCGGCCGAATACAACATTATGAATAAATCTTGAGATGAGAAATTAGAGATGACAATTATGGTGAACTCGTGAATCCAAATCCTTTAATAATTATACTTGAAAAAAATCTTGACTTTTGCGTTCATTCTTTTGTTCTAAAATTAATAATTATAGTTTAAATATTCAAAGCAAGTTAATTCACTACAAGAAATTTTACTTTTAACAACAAAAATTTTGGTCTTGTAAACTCTCTTGACGGCCATTTTTCGACAAAACAACCTAAAAATGACTTTCTACGACAAAAAATTTCATTGTTAAAAGTGAAATTTCTTGTAGTGATTCAACGAGTTTTAAATAAATTAAAATTAAAATTAATTGAACTAGTATCTAAATAGGATATTCTTTGTGATAACGATAATCCGAACTCAATAGTTCTACTTTATTACTTGTTTGCGATATTGTACACTTGCAATCATATAATTTTTCACAACAAGAGTCAACATGGAAGCTTTTATCTTGGTTATTAAGAGATAGAAAAGGAAAATGTAATGATTTTTCACTAATCAATTAATATTAATAGATTATATTTTACCCAAATGGCCGAAACAATTACAATTGCTGGGGGTGAATTCTTTTCTTACCTTCTTTGGGGTTGTCCGCTGATCAAGAGCCATTAGGGTAGTGCTTCACGCCAATCACACCCGCGATGTGCGCACGACTTGGGTTGGGGCCAGACATTTTGCAAAGGGCGTGCAGTACATTTGAGGAGCCTTACAATTTTTAGAAATAGAACTTTGGTGCAACGACATGGCAATCGATGGCATGGATATAGTGTTGATGTGGACGAATCGACCTGACTTGTTAACGAGTGGCAGCCTGTGTACATAGGGCATCTGCATGGATAGTCAACAGACAAATGGGTGTGACTGGGAGCTGATTGGATGCCACAGTGCATACAAAAAGGTCATGAAGCATCACGATTT
Source organism: Forsythia viridissima (assembly GCA_030279155.1). Taxonomy (NCBI): domain Eukaryota; kingdom Viridiplantae; phylum Streptophyta; class Magnoliopsida; order Lamiales; family Oleaceae; genus Forsythia; species Forsythia viridissima. Next base: position 18,442,611 of record CM059042.1, read on the forward strand.
TATTAAAAATTTGGGGCATTACAATTAAATTTTAGTCTATTGTCATGTTAAAACCTACAAATTGCAATTATTAATATGGATAATTGTTACTTCTATGACAACTAATTATCTACCATGATCCATTACATTGCAAACTAATGTTTGTTAATATTTATGTGAAAATTATTGTTTTAGTTATTATAATTTCTATCACGGCTAAAATTCTGTCATTATGGAAAATGTTAAAAAATTGTGTCGTTTTCAAAGAAATGGAAATTGGTTCCATTGATTAGTTTAGGGGGTGTTCTCAACTCAGATTTGAATGGATTTAAAAAATTCACATAAATTTAGGTGTCCTCAACTTAGATTTTAATAGATTTCATTGAAATTTAGGTATCCCCAACTCGAATTTAAATAGATTCTTTAGAAATCTAGGTGTCTTCAATAACTAGTGAATTTCTAAAGATTTCATTAATTACTAGATTTTGACAGATTTCAATAGATTTGGAACTATAATTATAACTACTAAAAATTCTAACAATTCTTGTTCCAAACCTCAAAATTTCAATTGATCTCTCTCTCTCTCTCTCTCTCTCTCTCTCTCTCTCTTCACATACGATTTTGCTGAAACTATTTTGTATCAATTGACTTTTTTTCTTTCTTTCTCTCACAAACCTCTCACCTTTCACATAAAATTTTACTGAAATTCTTTTGTACCAATTTGTAATTATTCACGTCTTTATTCCATTTTTCTCAAAACGATGACCATATTTCCAACTTCATGAATTTTTTGTTTAAAATGATAAAGTCAGGAATTTCTTTTAATGTCAGACATTATTCTTTTAATCACAATGGTATTTTTTTTAGTGATCTAGTCAGACATTATACTATTTTCTTAGCTTTTTAAAATAATAATAATAATAATCCGTTTATGCACCATGAGTGGTTATGGTTAAAAAAATCACAAATACGAACTCTATTAACCTCTATAATTTAGAATTCTTTAAAAGTTAAAACGTTTCGATACTCATTTTTAATATTTAAAATGTAAATTATATGTATCAATATATCATGAATTAGTTGTCTTTTTTTTTTTTCCTATTAGTCTAGTTTTTTTAAAAAAAAATAAATTGTGCTTTTATGGTGAGTTTACTTGTCAACATTAATTTTAGAGCAAGTTTCTCGTCAAGACATAATTTGGTTTTAAAAAAAAAATAGACTTGAAATGTTATGATGAAATTTTAAAAAAATTTCAAAATTTACAGTTGACACAATTGAGGAGATGAAAATATAATTGTTAATAAAAATACCACAAATTCAATGAAATCCATGAAAATCTATTAAAATCTATGATATAGAAATCTATTAAAATCTTATCAAATATGTCAAATTCTATTAAATTCCATGAAATTTATAAAAAATTATAAATATTAAGAAATCTATTAAAATCTGAGTTGAAGACACCCCCCTTAATCTCTTGTAATCTATTGTGGGCCATGAAAAACCAAAACTAGCTAGTGCATTGAATTCATTCTTCCCAATTATCAATTGTTGAGTTGTTCTTTTTCCAATAAGTTGGTTCTAATCTTTTTATGTCATGTCGCTAAGACAACAAAAAATTTAGTATAAAAATATATATTTATATAGTTGTAATTAAATAAAATATAAAAAAATTTCAAGAAAAATGAATAGATACAAAGTTGGAGGCAATATATTAGGGATGACAATATGGTCCGCGCCCTTGTAATGGAGTTAAAGGGCATTGAGGGGTGGGCAACTATTTGAGGTTGGAGTTGTCGAAGACAACTAGATCGAATTAGGAAGAGGGTAAAGGTATTTATATGGTCTCACACCTCTTCACGTGGAGAAATCATGTATTATTAAAAAGTATGATGTTATATTGAGTATTTGAATTTCTTACTTTCCCAATCTCTCATCTAAACTTTATTTATCAAATAAAGTATCCAAAAAGATCATTATAAGTCAAAAAAATAGATTGAAGCTCAAACATTATTTATCTATACTACTTCTAAAAAAGGCTTAAATAGAGAAATATTTTTAGACTATTATACCCTTACAAATTTTTTAAAATTTCATATTAACCTTTAGTATTCATTAATGTATAATAATTTTTTAATACTTTATTTATTACTCTTTTATTGTACATCTTTATTTTACATTAAATTTTAAACAATTTATTGAATATACAATTAAATTTTTTAAATATTTAATCTATTAAATTAAATATGAATGAAAAAAGATGATCTCAATTTTTTTTTTTTTTTTTTTTTTTTGCATTAAGTAGATAAAAGAAATAAGAAATGAGTTTCAACAAAAAAAAAATGAATGAGAAAAATTGTAACTTTGTTTATTACCGTATTAAAATTCAAATCTTGGTTGTCAAAACTGAAATGAAGATAAACATATTGATTTTAATGCATTAGATTACAGTGATTATGAGCATGTTTGGTTGAGTTTTTTTTTTTTTTTAATTCTTTTTTTTCTTAAATTCATTTTCAACTACATATTTTGTGGGATTTACAACTTTTATCAACTTTTCATCTACACATTTTACCAAAAAAAAAATTTAAATCTTTAAACCCCACCAAACATATACTATAATAGAACTAACGTGTGAAACTTTTTTCATTTTTCATTTTTAATTAATATATAGATAACGTTCTTCTCATCTTACTTCTGTCCGTCAACAATATTATTACTCTGTCCGTCAACAATATTCTTACAATATAGACAAATATTGACACTTCTTTAATTTTTGTTTCTTACACACATTTATGACGTTTCATTTACATCGTCAAATCAAACACGGCTAATAAAAAAAGCACATACACAAAGAATATTGTTCACAAAGAACTGCTACTCCAACAAATATACAATATTATGTAGTCAATCATTACATTTTTTCACAATAAAATTATTAATTATTAATTTTATTATTCGTAAAATTCAGCCTTATAGATTATTAATACTATAAGATTTGATATCAATAGTTTGTCAATTATCAAAGTTTAAATCATCAAAAGGTCTTAATTGGGTTCAAGTTATTGTTGGTATTATCACCATATAAAATTCATCTATAATTGTAATTGTACTTAAATGAATGCAATTATCTTTTAATATTTATTTGTTACTCTTTTACTGTTCATTATTATAATACATTAAATTTTTAATAATTTATTAAATGTACATTTAAAATTTGTAAATATTTAACATATTAAATTAAATATGAGGTGAAAAGACGTTCTCAACTTTTTTTGCCTTACGTAGATGAAATAAATGAGAAATGGATTTAAAAAAAAATGAATGAAAAAATTGTAACTTTTTTATTGCTGGATTAAAATTCAAATCATGGAGATGAAAAGATTGTTTTGAATACATTAGATTACAGTGATTATAGTTGACAACTAATATATGTTCAAATGGTTCGTCAATCATCAAAGTTCAAATCACTAAAAGTTCTTTACTGAATTCAAGTTGCTATTCGTATTACTACTATAAAAAACTCATATTTGATTGCAATTGTACTTCTATGAATGTAAATAAAATATCAACATCGAACAATACAAAACAACATGTTATCAACAACCATATATATATTTTTTATTACAATTACTACTTTAACATTTTAATTATAAACAATTAAAAATTAAAAAATTAAAAAATATTAAAAATTAACAATATAATTACAAAAACACGTGCAACGTACGCGTCTCTCACTAGTCAAATAAAGTGTCCAATTATATGTTCAATGAATTCAATAAAATAGATTAAAGGTGGTGAGATGCAATGAATGGAGTTACAGTCAACATCTATCTAGGTTATTAGGAGATAGAAAAGGGAAATGTAAGATGTTCTTCAATTACAATATTACAACTTGATGTTCTTCAAGATATTCACGATCCTCATTGTTTTTGTCGCTTTGCTTTTGGACTTGATAGAGTGAAAATTGAAAATTTTGCAGTGCCTTTTGGACGTGAAAAGGGTTTAGTGTATGAATGATTAGGGGTACGGGGAAAAACTCTCAAGTAGGCACTTAATAGTTTCCTCATTCAGAAATTTTAATGTCATTCTCTTCAAAATGAGTAAAATATTGCCGCGAAAATGTTATTGTCACCACTTAGAATTAGGGTCCGTTTGGTATAGCTATTGTGAGTAGAGCTTTTGGTAGTAGAGCTTTTAACAGTAGAGTTTTTGTTAAAAAACTATTGACTGTTTGAATATAAATTCAAATGAATATTAAATTGAGTGTTTGGTTGCACAACTATAAAAGTATGGTTGCACAACTATAAAAGTACTTTTGTATAAATTTTATTAAACAGTAATTAATTATTATATATCTCATTTTATTTGTTTTAAAATAAATAAATTTTTTTATATCCTATAATAACTATTAAAATTAATATATTAATTTAATTATAATAACATGATTATTTTATTATATTTGACTAAATAATAATTAATTATTGTATAACTCATATTATTTTTTTAAAAGAAATCATATATTTTTATATCCTATATTAACTATTAAAATTAATATATTAATTTAATTATAATATCATGATTATTTTAGTATATTTGATTAAATAATAATTAATTATTTAAATCAAACAAATTATGTATAATTTGTATTATATTATTTAACACGTCGATATTTTTTTTTCACTTTATATAAATATATGAAGTGACAATTTGATATAAGTAATTAATGTAGTAAATAAATTAATAACTTTTTTTGATGTAATATTAATGGTAATCTTGTTAATTTTTAAGTTCATTAAATGTTAATTACAATTTTCCGTAAAAGCTCAATTAGAGCTTTTTAGAAAATCTCAAAATTTGGACTCTCTAAAACAGTTTTTTTAAGCTATTTTTTTTAGTCAAAAAGTACTTGTTAACTTTAACCAAACAACAATAAAAATAACCAAAATCACTTTTATTCTTTAGGAAGTGCTTTTAAACTTCAAAAAAACCCTTCCAAATACACTATTAGACAATAAAATATATGTAGAAGTGTTCCATACACCTTTATTGAAGTATCCACAAAATTAACTATGTTGTGGAAATCAAATCAAGAGGTAGTATATAATTAAGATTTTTAAAAATGAAATTTAACTTTGTTGGTGAATATATGTATCAACCCCTACCACTTTATTAAAATCGAAGCGCAACACTAAAACTTACAAAAACAAATCTCAAATCTTAGCCAATCATAAGGGAAAAAGAAGAAAAGTTACAACACAAGTATCCCATGACAAATGGCATTTTGAGCTCCAAACCCATTTCTTCTAGTAACTATCGTATGACGCAGTTTTTCTTGAACAAGAAGTAAAAAATTGCGGGGCCTTTTGAAAGGTTCTGAATCTTCAATAAATTATTCTCTCAATTGTTGCCTCGTGGATGGTAGATCAAAGTAAATTTATTAGTGTTGACATACAGAAATAAGGCTCAATTAAAATACTTTAAGAATGTGTTGACATACAGAAATAAGGTCCAGTTAAGGAGTCCAAAGAAAGAGTCCAAGTGAACCCATAGGCCCAAGACAAATTTTATTGAGCAAAGGTCCAACATCGCTCAAGCTTAGAAAACGCCCAAGATCTGGGCGAGTGAAACGTCCCATCATCACTTAAAGCAACGGTTATTAAACAGTTACTAGATCATCTTATCACATCTCCACATTTCACGATCTAAGAAGTTACAAACGGTTGAACTATGGAAGTAATGGCAGCAGTTTCTGATTAGTCGTTCATTATGGAGAAAGTGGGTAGTTTCTGGGCGATGATCAGTTTCGATGCAAAATTGAAGGAAACTGTTAAGAGAGTATAAAAAAGAAAAGATAATGTAAAGTCAGGCCTGATCAATCACTGTAAAAAAACAAAAAACTATGTAATCTCATTTCCTTTTAATATTCTTATAAGATTATGTACTTTGCATTTCCGTGTGCTTGTGCCCCTTAGAGGCGTTTCGTTTTTCCTCTTTTCTTAGAATTGTAATCTTCATAAATAAAGCACCTCTTGTTGGGACTTTGTCTCAAAAAATTGTTGTTCCTTACACATCGTCTGAACCCTTTTAATTGTTAGCGAAAGTTCATTTTTGTGCGAAACAATTAGAAAAATCGTCATGGAGAAAAGTGTTGACTTTTACAAATATTCAATCATATTTTCCTTTAACTTGAATTCAGTTAATTGGGCCATTCACCGTGCAGATATTAGAGATAATTAGGCTAAACACTATTCTTAAATATATATTTTGACAAATTAAGTTATGAAAAATAAATTTACATAATCATATCTTTTTTTATGATAATGAATTAAAATGTAACTAATTAATTTATATAATTTCAATTGAAAATACATTTTTTCTTCCTTATCGTTTCCTAATAATTATGAACTGATATTATTTTTGAAGAGAGACAACCCTCAAAATTCAAAACACAACTAGAAAATTTAAGTCATCCCAAACTCATTGTTTGAGAAGTTCATATTTAAATTGAAGTGAGACAAAACCTCAAAATCTAGAACATGATCAGAAAATCTAAGGGGTTGTTCTCTTACCCATTTTCAATCCATTTTCTATTTTGTGTTTTTTGAAATAGTGAAAACGTGTTCTCATTGCCATTTTCGAAAATACATTTTTCAAAACACAAAAACAATTATCAAAGGAAACGGAAAATGACATTATCAACATTTTGAGCGTTTTTCGTACAAAACGCGACGATTGCTAAAACGGTCAAAACACACGTTTTGGCCGTAGAGGTCTCCGTTTCGATTCTTAGTTCTAGCATTTTTTATTTTTTTTTTCATTTTACGCTGGATAAAATACTTATGATTTAACCATTTTCTGCGTTTAATAACAAAAGGCGGTTCCTTACCCAAGTGCCCTGGAGCGTGATTTGTTTGTTGGTGGTCAGGGGTTCAATTCCCCATTCCTTTCCAAATGTTTTTAATTCTTTTTAAATATTTTCAATTGTTTTTAATGGTTTTTAAATATTTTTAATTCTATAATTAAATGTTTTTAATTGTTTTTAAATGTTTTTAATTCTTTTAATGGTTTATAAATGTTTTTTATTCCATAATTAAATGTTTTAAATTGTTTTTAAATGTTTTTAATTCTATAATTAAATGTTTTTAATGGTTTTTAATTGTTTTTAATTCCATAATTATATGTTTTTAGTTCTTTATAAATGGTTTTCATTGTTTGTAATTGTTTTTAAATGTTTTTAATTCCATAATCAAATCTTTTTAATTGTTTTTAATTGTGTTTAAATGTTTTTAATTAATAAATATTTTTAATTCCAAATTTCAAAAAAATTTCAAGAAAACGCGTTTTCAACTTTTCTGTTTTCAGAAACAATTTTTGAAAATTCCAAAAAGAACGCATTTTCAAAAATCTCAAAACAAACACTCAAAACACAAAACACAAAACACAAAATGAATTCAAAATTCAAACACAAAACAAAAATGTAAAGAGAACACCACCTAATAATTCAATATCCACTGCCTAAAACATTCGAAAACATCTGGAAACCGGTTACTTCAAAAAAAGTGTAAAACTATTATCATCTCTCATAATTCTTCTTATTTTGGTGAATCAAAAGCTCAAGATTTGGGAAGAACATGAATGCCATCGTAGAAGATATTCAAAAGATATGACAGTAATTCCGCTCAACACAAATGTTACACTTTGTACATACGCCTTCATCCTTGTCGCTATGCTTGATTGATCTTGAGTCGACTTTCATCTGTTGAAAGTTTGAAATTATAAAGCATTTGTAAAAGCATTTAAGTGATGAGTTTGAAATCATAAAGCATTTGTAAAAGCATTTAAGTGATGAAAGATGTTAAATTGAAATTACAAGTGCTTCTTATTTTGTATTGTAATTGCAACCATTTATGGATCCTAACAGTTTTGAAAATAACTTATCGATGAGTTCATTGTACGTGCAATTTCGTGAGACCAAGATATCAATCATGTTGAACCTGTATATTTATTATTTTCAACTCATTCATCTTTGCAATACAAGAAAATGCTAGCGTATTCCATTGCTGCAAAATGGAACAGAAGGTCATAATAACTCAAAAGAGTAACGAATTCAGCAATAAATAATGTTTTCATTTTCAAAGTAAATCAATGTAGATCCCAGTCACACATCTAAACCACACCTCATTTTTAACAATAAAAAAAATGTTACCTTAACATATGTGTAAGTCACAGATCATTATAACGCTCGAACTCCAGTAGTCACATTAAATACTCTTTCGTAATCACATGTGATACATACAAAGACACACATTACTGGTCACATTTGTGTAATTCAGACCACGTAATAACTTAAGTAAATTGACGAATAACACGTTAGTAAAGTCACAACAACATAACATAGGTCGCAACATAACATAAATCACAGCATACATATGTTGGTTATGAGAAAAGATATTTTGCCCAAATTGGATAACATATCTTCTGTCTGACTGCCACATGTCGACAATTGGACACATACACACTCCACCTTATTTGTTCGGCCCTCCCTGTGTATGTGCCCGACTAATGACATGTGGCAGTCGGGTACAAGATATGTTTTCCGATTCAGGTAACGTATCTTCTCTCATATTGTTATTACAACAATCAGAACATATACATATTCTAATTCTAAATCCGCATGTAAGTCACAGATCATTATAACACTCTGACTATAGTAGTCACACTACATATTCTTTTGTGATCACAATTTTTTTACATACGAAGCCATGTAGTACTGGTCACAATTGTCTAGACATTGTTGGTCACAATTTCATTCGTCAGTCACATACAGATTGTCTTTTTTCTCATTAAGAAATATTTTATTTAATTGGAAAACATGATACTAACTAATTCTAAATTTTAGGGATAGACAATAATGATAGATAATATAGTTCTATACGTATATCACATGTTTATCTAGAATCACATTCAAAATTCGATTATAGAATTTTATCTCTTATTTAAATATTTTTTTAATTATAATTTTTAAATAAAGTTTATAGATAAATATTAAAGCAAAGTAACCTTTATTTCTTCAATTTGTTGAAAGTTTTGTCATTTATTAAAATATAAATTTAAATATGTATAGTAATCAAAATTTCTCCCACATATTACTTGGCTATAAATAGTTGGGCTTACCTCAACAGACTTCCATCCTTACTAAATGTTAGAACTGACAAATGGATTGGGTTGGGCTGGCCCAGCCCGTCAGAGCAGGGCTACACCAGCCCGGCCTAGTTTTGTGTGGGCCAGAAACATGCTGGCCCAGCCCAGTCTAGTCCAGTCCATTAGGCCAAATCGATCTTAATTTTTTTTTTTAAGTAAATTTTTTATACAATCTAATACATTGCATCAAATACAATCTTAAATGAACTTAGACAATATATATTTTGAGATTTTTAAATAGATTAATTTATAAAATTGGGACTTTCATGTATTAGTCAATAGATTTAAATTAATTTTATTTCAAAATAATAATATTTTTTTGGTTAATTGTAAACTATTTGTTGACACCTTTTTTTTAAAATATAAGTAGTAAAGGCATGCTAGTTTTATTGTTTTGGGATATAAGCATGTTTTGCTTAAATTAAAAAGTTTACTTATAAGTAAATTTAAAATAAATAATTTACTTGTCACACCAAATATAATTTGGATTGAAACTTTAGTTAAACTAAATTTTAACTACCCACGGGCTAGACGGTCTGGGCCACATTGGCCCAGTTTTATTTGGGCCAGAGCCAGAGCCAGTCCAACCCAAAAATTCGAGTTATATGGGTCGGCCTGTGAACCGGGCTAATTTTGCCATCTCTAACTGAGGCCCATGAATTGCAACGGCCCGGGCCAGCGTCTTGTGATGACGGATTCAATGCAGCACCAATAGATGACGTGCCCAGAATGAGCGGTCCTAAGCGGGCCAAACGGGAGTGAATGATTCACCAAAGTAATAGGCCAGTGACCAAATTTCCAGAGGTAACACCATTGCGTCATCAAAAGTCCAATAAACGTGTCATGTGTGATCTATGGGGACTATGAAATAGTGTATGACCATGTGTCTAAAAGAACCGACAATGGAAAAGCCAATTTGGATTCAAAACGTACGTTCATTAATCGTTGATCTATATAGGATAAGAAGAAGAAAATAAAAAAAATAATATTTCCTTCATTAATGACAAATTTATAGACAATTACAAAAGCAAGTTGACAAAATACCACGCAATTACGAGTCCCAAAAAGTGGGCTAAAACTTTTCCAACCCATAAATTAATTAGCCTAGATTTTTTTTTTTAACATATATATTCCATCTTTGAAAGTGATTGGCAAAAAGAATCTTTTACCATATCTCGTCTTTTGATAAGGAAAAAGTCTTAAAGGTGAAAATTTCTCACCTGTGTCAAAGACTCCTTGACCAGGCGGATTGTAAATCGAGGAATGTGCACGAGTAGCTAGGAATGGCAATGGGGGCAGGTCGACCCCGCCCCGTGAAATTTTTTACTCGCGGGTCGCGGGGCGGGGTGGGTCAATCTCTTGACCCGCCAACTACCCCACGAATTTTTTTTTTTTTTTATAAAACTGAAAAAAAAAATTAAAAAATAAATAACCTTTTTTTTAAAATATTAGTACCAGACAAAAAAAAAAAAAATTATAAGATTGATGTTATGGTGTAGTGGTTAAGATTGGTAATTTGGTACTTTACAAGTTTCAACCCGAGTTTGAATCTTCTTTAGTCTATTTGAGTGAAAACTATAATTTCTATTCTATTTTATGATTTTTCAAAAAAAAAAATAAAAAATTGGAGGGACCGGTTGCAGGGCGGCGGCTGCCCCGGACCCGTAGCGGGGCAGAATTTTTTGCCCCAAACCTGCCCCTATTATCTAGCGGGGCGGAGCGGGGCGGGGGGGGGGGGGACAGTGCTTGGCGGGGGCGGGGCGCGGGTCGCGAGTTTTTTTGCCATCCCTACGAGTGACAGAGACCTGAAGGAGAGAACCAACATGCCAACTCCCAGGACAGAACCCTACAATATTTCAGTGAAAATCTGCCCCACACGAAAATCGAACATGTGTTGCCTGATGATTTCTCCCCACGTCACTTCAGGCCTTACCAACTCGCCAATACCCCCGGAGGCATTTTTTTTACCATCTCTCTTCTTGTTTGGAAGATAGGTTGAGTTCTGTTGATATCGATGGTCATGTACATTAAATTCTATTTATGAGTGCCGATGAGTGTTGAACATAAATTTTTTTTTAATATATAATATGAATTTATTTATATTTACTTAACTTTTAACAAGTCTTATCTTGTTCATCTTTTATAATACTAGAGAGAATGTATTGATCGATATAATATTGTATATTTGTTGGAGCAGTGACTACTTGTAAACAATATTCTTTGTGTATGTTCTATTTAATTTTATTAAGCGCATCTAATTTGACGATGCAAATAAAAACAACATAAATGTAAATAAGAAACAAAAACTAAAGAATTGTCAATGTTCTCTCTCTCTCTCTCTCTCTCTCTCTCTCTCTATATATATATATATATATATATATATATATATATATATTATTAATTAAATTTAAAATTTAAAAAGTTTCATATATTAGTTGTCGACTATAATCACTAAAATCCAATGTTTTCAAAACAATCTTTTCATCTCCATGGTATGAATTTTAATCCAGTAATAAAAAAAGTTATAATTTTCCCATTCATTTTTTTAAAATCCATTTCTCGTTTCTTTCATCTACGTAAGGCAAAAAAAAATTGAGATCGTCTTTTCACCTTTATATTTAATTTAATATATTAAGTATTTACAAATTTTAAATGTACATTTAATAAATTGTTAAAAAATTAATGTACGATAATAATGAACAATAAAAGAGTAACAAATAAGTTCAATTACAATTAGAGATGAGTTTTATATGGTGATAATATCAATAATAACTTGAACCCGATTAAGACTTTTTGGTGATTTAAACTTTGATAATTAACGAACCATTGATATAAAACCTTATAATATTAATGATCTCCAAGGCTGCATTTTTTGAAGAATAAAATTAATAATTACTAATTTTATTGTGAGAAAATGTAATGATTGACTACATAAGATTGTACATTTGTTGGAGTAGTAGTTCATTGTGAACAACATTCTTTGTGTATGTTCTCTTTTTATTAGACGTGTTTAATTTAACGACGTAAATGAAACGTCATAAATGTGAGTAAGAAACAAAAATTAAAGAAGTGTCAATACTTGTCTATGTTGTAAAAATATTGTTGACGGATAGAAGTAAAATGAGAAGAACGTTCTATATATATTAATTAAATTAAATCAAATTAAAAATGAAAAAAGTTTCACACGTTAGTTCTAAACTATAGTATATGTTCGGTGCAGTTTAAAGATTTTGAAAAAAATTAGTAAAATGTGTAGTTGAAAAGTTGATAAAATTCGTAGGTCCCATAAAATATGTAGTTGAAAATGAATTTGAGAAAAAAAGAATTTAAAAAAAAGAATTGAACCAAACATGCTCGTAATCACTGTAATCTAATGTATTAAAAATAATATATATTTTTATTTCCATTTTAGTTTTGACAACCATAATTTGAATTTTAATGCGGTAATAAACAAAGTTACAATTTTTCTCATTCATTTTTTTTGAAACTATTTTCTCATTCATTTTATCTACTTAATGCAAAAAAAAAAAGAGATAATCTTTTCAACTTCATATTTAATTTAATAAATTAATTATATATTTAGTAAATTATTGAAAATTTAATGTACAATAAGGATAAACAATAAAAGAGTAATAAATAAAATATTAAAAAATAATTATACATTAATGAATACTAAAGGTGAATATAGAATTTTAAAAAATTGTAAGGGTAGAATGGTCTAAAAATATTTCTCCATTTAAGCCCATTTTAGATGTATATCCTTACAATAACAATAATATAAGAGCCTTAAATTTTTTACTGTTCATTTTTTCGTCCAACAGCCGTTGTTTTACAACTTTCATTTGTTTTATTATACCCACTTGAGTCCTCTCTCTACCTTCTCTGCACCTTTTCTCAAGCCACTGTTTCTATTTGAAACTCGAAATTTAGCCATCTTCGTCTTCTTATTGTTTCCATACTTTTCCAAGAGCTTAGAATTCAGCCACTGTTTCCATTTTAAGAGTCTGCTCAAGAGATGAAATTGCTTAAAAATAAGTTGAAGTCGGCAAATGATGTATAAGAGAAAAGTGCAAAGGCCATGGAAGATTAAGCAGCATGGAAGATTAAGCATTGGGTATTTTATTTCTAACCATGAAGAACGGGCAGAGTTACTGGAACTATTAATGTTATCATCCCCAATATGTTGAAAACTATTATATCATGAAGAACAGGCAGTTCGTGTCATGTTTTTAAATTGCTTCCAACGAGTATATCAAATCTCAAATATCTTAACTCAAGTTGTGAAACAAGAAGTTCCATTGTAAATATGAGTAACCCAGTTCCTGTTTCCAAAAAAGCTGATCATTTCTCCATTTTCTAATTCTTAACAGGCTTCTTCAATTTTGCATCAGGGGGTTCCAAGATTTACCTAAAGATTTTGCTAAAAGGATATTTAATTCTTGTCAAAGTTGTAGCTCAGAAAAATGGAAAAACTTATCATTAATCTACCAAAGGCGTAAGAGTAACTCGACAACCTGGATGTCGAGTAACTCGATGAAAAGAATTTATAAACAATGTGGAAAAGAAAAAAAAGGAAAAAACATTCTTGTCGAGTAAAATGACAAAGGAAATTGGCTAAAAGTCCACGCACAAAAAAAAAAAAACCTTGTTCATTGCCGAGTTACCAAAAGTGAAAGCAAGAATTCCAATTCCAAGAAAGTTGCAGAAAATTTTATTGAAGAGAAGGATAGTTTAATCAAGGAATCTGGGCTGGATGGAAATGTAAAAGAAAGGGAAAGTTTGGAAGAGGTAAAAGTGGAGGAAAACGAGGGAGGAAATACCAAAGTAAAAGATAATGGAAATGGGAATCTGGGGTGGATGAAAATGTGAAAGAAAAGGAAAATTCTGCAGTGGAAAAAGAAAATGCCAAAGTGAAGGAAGAAATCAAGGGAGGAAATGCCAAAGAAACTGATAATGGAAATGGAAAATCTGAGGTGGATGAAGAGGGGGAAAATAAGGAATGAATGAGGTAAAATATGATGAAAAAGGGAAATTTTAAACACAATGTTGTCGAGTTACTCGGCAACATTGTGTAAAAATAAAAAAATAAAAATAAAAATTCTCAAACACTCGGCAACCAAAGCTGGTTGCCGAGCAACTCGGCAACCAGGTCTTGGTTGCCGAGCAATTTGGCAACCATAATTGGTCGTTAACATGGTTGTCTTTTTAAGAGTTAATTGTTGGGATTTAGTAATGTACATAGTATATAAAAATTAACCCAAAAAATTGAAAGAAAGTTGAAATGTTTATTGTTAAAAAAAGGCCCAAAAGAGGATTCACGAATTTCAAGTAATGTATAAATCTACACCCACACACTGTTGGGATTCTACTACCCTGTGTTCATTGATATGAAGTTCACATCTTCACATTTATGTTTTGGTTTTGAAAACTACAAAATAATGCATAATTGTTAAGGCTGAAAATTTCAAATTCAAATTGTAATATGATTATAATATTTTCTCAAATTTCAGAAAATCTTGCCCTACAATACAAAGTAGCAGTAACTAATAATGGCAAACAAAATTCTCAAATTAGACCAAATTCCAGCACTAAACTTAAGAATGAAAAACACACAAAGCAAAACACGGCTAGAAGAGTTCAGAGTTAATCAAAATTGAATTTTTAGAGGGAACTACTTTGTAATATGATTAATTTTTCAAAATTTAAGGAAAATTTCACAGTACGTAGCTAATAAAGTGGCAGTAATCAATGCAAACAAAATTCTCACAATTAGACAAAATTCAAGCAAAATAAATATATGCTCTACAGAGAGAGTTGTCAAAACACTTACTCCACAAGATCGCCGAACTGACGTAAGATCCCAACGAGACCAGCTACGATGCTTTTGAGCACCTCCTTCAGATCCTCCTTTTTCGTCTCTCTGCAAGCTCGGCAACCATAGATGGTTGCCGAAGTTTCTCGGCAACCATCTTTTGTTGCTGAGATTCTCGGCAACCAAAGTTCTCGGCAACCATTTTTTTTCTAAAGAATTTGCTAATTTGTTTTGTTTTAAAGAAAAAATGTAGGGATGTAGTGAGTTTAAAATTGTTGAACATTTCATTTAGAATAGCAAATTCTAAATTCTAAATGTAGGGATGTAGTGAATTTGTTTTAATTACACCAAATGGTATCAAAAAGTCCCCATACCAAAGGTTAAAAAAAAAGTATGCAATTATTTCTAAAGAATTTGCTTTGATGTTTTCTAATTTTTTTCACTTAAGTTTGATCAAAAGATTAATATCTTCAAGACTTGCTCAATTAATATTTACACTACCTTGAAAAATTATCTCTAATCTTCCTGGAGTAATAATTATTAAACAAGAAGTCTTTGCAACTTTAGCTTAACTTTATTGTGTTTTTATTGATCTCCCTAAATATATGGATTAACCATTGCAGATTCTTATGTTCTTGGCTATTTTCCCATTTCATGAAAATTCAAGAAACAATCAGCCGTTTCTTGATACTCTAATAGTAGAATGTTGAACAATGGGAATGTGTAGTTGGTTGCTTTATTAATGCTTAGAAACCTTTGTGATTATTTATTCTAAACTTCAACTTGCATTTCTTTATTGTGATAATTATAGGTTAACCTTCATATGTAAAACAAAAAAATAACAGAAATATACTCATTTCCAAAAGAACAAGATAGCAGTAAGAGAAGAGATGGAGGAGAGGAGAAAAAGAGAAGAGTCTAGAGGGACGAGAATTTAGAGATTCGAGGAAAAATTATTTTATTGTATTCAACAATTATAATATTTTGGTGTAATTCATTGCCGAGCAACTCGTAAATTACTGTTGACAAATTTTTTTCTTAATAAAGATAAGATAAATTTTTCATCTTACCTTTTTCTATTCTTCCAATCTCTTGCCTATTTACTCATGATCATGATTCATATTTTGTATCTTTTTTTTTTTTTTCCCATTATATGCTTGTATCAATCTGAAATTTAAATTTTATTAATCGCGTATATATGTGCACTTCTTGTTGGATATGAAGTTTCAGGTTTTGGATTGTCTCCAACTCAAAGTTTATGCTTTTTCTTTACTTTTATCAAGGTTCTATGTTTTAATGTCAGCTTCTCTATATGTATTATGCATATGAATGTCTTCAGATATGCAACCCGGCTTCCCTATTCTTGCAGCATTTTGAGTACTTTCTATTACAGATGTCTTGTTGATTTTTTTTTTTTTTTGTGTGTGTGTGGATTGTTTGGTAGATAATTTGAGTCCTCAAAATGGGTGGAAGTGCAATCAGTGATTATCTTCAGTTTTGGCCTTCCATTGAGGTTTGAACGGTAGTTTTAGTAGGAAAAACTGGGAAATGAATGAGCTCAACAGGAAATAGCATCCTTCAAAGAGATGAATTTGAGTCTATGCTTGCTTTGAATTCTGTTACCCATACTTGTGACAAGGACACAGTGGAATTCTGTTACCCATACTTTGAATTCAATTTGCTTATTTTATCTTAAGCAAATTGAATGTTTTTATTTTTTATAATGTTGCCACATTATTATTAAAAAAAAATAAAAAATTCGTGAACAGTAAAATTCTCGGTAATGAATTGTTCATTGCCGAGCAACTCAGCAATGAACAGTATTTTATTGTTCACCAAATTTTTTTTTTTTTTTAAAAGCCATTTCCTTTGACTTTTCACAAATTAAAGAATTTTTTTTTTAGGTTATGGGCATATCCAACGATTTTCAAACAATAGGACCTTTCAGGCAATTATTCCTAAAAAAAAAAAAATATTGTGAACAATAAAATACTGTTCACTGTCGAATTGCTCGGCAATGAAATTCATTGTCGAGCAACTCGGCAACAAAATTCATGAACAGTATTTTACTGTTCATTGTTATTATTTTTTTAAGAAATAATTGCATGAAAGGTCCCTATTGTTTTAAAATCGTTGGGATATGTTCATAACCTAAAAAAAAAATTCTTTAATTTTTTTTTCTTAATTTTTTTCTTTTACACTTAATTTTCATTTAATTTTTTACTAATCTTGTTTTTTTATTTTACCTTTCAAGTTTACAAATTATTCTAAATAAATGCTATTATTTTTTTCTTAATTTTTTTCCTTTTACTTTTCATTCAATTTTTCACCAAGTTTTTTTTCGGTTTTATGATATAAACAAATTGTACATAATTCTTTAATATTTGGCTTTTGAGTCATTAGTAAAAAAGCTGAAAAAGTTGAAGCCGAGAGTTTGGTCCAATTCAAATTCTCGCAGTGGTGCAATTCAATAAAAATATAAAAATGGTCACTTTACCACATCGGTCGTTTACGAATCTTAGTTATTTAATTTTTTTACGAGTTATTTAATTTTTTATACAAATTATGTGCTTATTTGATTATGCTTTTCTTATTATAATTCCAATATTTTACTTCATTAATTGAAAAAATGTTTAGTTTATCTGATTGAATTTTTTCACAATAATCACATACCCAATTCAAGTGCATTGTTAAAAGGTGAAACTATTTTCCTTTTTGTATATTATTTTGTTTAATTGCACATTATATTTTGAGGTTGATTTTTATTTCTGAAATAAGAAATGGGTATTTTTGCTATGATTGGTTGGTAATCAAATATAGAAGACCACTAAAATCTCAATTGGGCTCAAGATTATTTACAATTAAAACAAATATAGTAGCAGAGAATTCAGGAGAAATGTAAGATTCAGAAAATATGAACAGTAAATTTCGAGTAACTTTTCATCTGAATTTTTTTTTGTGTCTTTTTCTAATCTTTTTGACAAATTTTTTTTTCTTTACTTTTTTTTTCCTTATTTGTTTTTATTTTACACATTTTCATTCAATTTTTTCATTAATCTTTTTTATTTTATCTTATAAGCAAATTTGAATATTTTTATTTTTATTTTGGATAATGTTGTCGAGTTACTTGAGAACATTGAATTTGAATTTTTTTTTTCTTTTTTTTTTTGTTGTCGAATAACTCGACAACATTGTAATTTCATATTATTATTTTTTTTATACATGTTGGGCATTAACCTATTTTCATTTTTTTTATTTTAGAAATAATTGTATGAATAATTGTAACGTTACTGTTCACTATTTTTTTATTTTTTTATGTGGGCTACGAATCATTAAAAATTTTCATTTCTGGGAATCGTTTTTCCTATTTGTTTAAAAATTTTAAATTTTTATTTTTTTTATATCTCGTTTCAATTACACCTAAAACTTTTCACTACATTTTTCACATACGTGCAACGCACGTGGCCAAAACTAGTATATATATATATATATATATATATATATATATAATGGCAAATTGTGAATCTAATACATTTATTCTAGTATATACCATGTTGAATATCTTTAGCGTACTATCCACAAACTTTACCTAATGAAAACTCATTGTCTATACATGAGTTGTTAGAATTTTTATGACGACCAAAGTTTAATATGTTGCTTTACTAAAATTTACCGTTATGAATAATTGTTACTTCTAGATAACTAATTATCTGCTATCATTCATTACATTGCAAATTAGTTTTTGTTAATATTTATGTGACCATTAATTTTTTATCATTATAAAATCTATGACGACTAAAATTCAGTCATTATGGAAAATGTTTAAGAATAAGTTGTTTTCAAATAAATACCAATTGGTTCCACAATTAGTTTTTCAACGTTCGTCATCTATTGTGCGTTATTAAAAACCAAAACTAGTTTAAATTAATTCATTCTTCTTAATTATTGATTGTTGAGTTGAGTTGTTGGTTTTTTTTTTCTTTTTTTTTTTTCCCAATATGTTGGTTCTAATCTTTTTTATTTTTATTTTTGGTCATGTCGCTAAAGCAACTAAAAAGAAAAGAAAAGAAAAGAAAAGTTAGAATAAAAATTATGTAAAAATATAGATTTATATATTTGTAGTTAAACAAAAATACAAAATCAACAAATTTCAAGAAAAATGAAATAGACACAAAGTTGGAGGATGACAACATTGTTCACGTCTTGTGATGGGGTCTGAGGGGATTGAGGGGGTGGGTAACAATTTGAGGGTGGGGTGGTCAAAGACAGCTAGATCAAGTTAGGATAAAGATGGAGGTATTCATTTGGTTTCACACCTCTTTATATAGAGAAATCACGTATTATTAAAAGAATTATGATATTAATATTAATATTAAGTATGTAAATTTCTTGTTTTTGTCGATTACTCTCATCTAAACATTATTTATCAAATTAAGTATCCAAAAAAGTCATTTGAAGTATCACAAAAATAGATTGAAGGTGGTTGGACACAATGAGTAGAGTTGAGAGTCAAAATGGAGGCTTCTATCTAGGTTATTAAGAGATTTAAAAGGAAAATGTAATGGTTTTTCACTAATCAATCAATATTATATAATATTTTATTCAATTGGCTGAAACAATTACAAACTGTTGGGGGTGTTGTTTTCTTTTCCTACCTTCTTTGAGGGTGTCCGTGTTCCACATTATCAACAGCAATGAAAAAAAAAAATTTAGAAAATGATTGAATCGTGACAAAGGTTGTAGCACTTCAAAAAAGACATTGAAATTTACAAATTGAACCTATTCTATTCTATGTCTTTATTAATTCCAAATCAATTCAAGTATATTTATTTCTCTCTTTCGTTTTCTATAAATATTATTTCCTTAATTTTGGAAGAATTATTGTATCATAAGAGACAGACGTACTACTCTCCTATTAGCATCAATACAACGGATGAAATCTATCTTAAATAGATTTGTAGTTTTAGAGTATGTTTCACGTTACTTATAAGTACTTATAATATGGTCAAACATCATTTTTATCTACACATTTTATAGATTCCACAACTTTTATCTATTTTTTATCTACATATTTTGTAGAACCTACTATTTATAATTAATCTACAAAGTTCTATATCAAACATAATCTTAATCCCCTATTATTACTACCCATTTCACATAATCTCACATCTCTGGCTTTTTTTGAATGACTAAGTAATATTTCTAAAATAGTTCGGTGGCCATTTATTAAATTTATCCATAAAAAATCACGAAGTTTAATCTTTCGATGCTGCGCTGCTTTTGTTAATCAACAAAACTCAAATGTTTCAGAAGTTTTCGATTGTAGGCCGTCACAAAATGTTTCAAGTGCTCTGTGGTTTGAGTATTCAGATGGCAAATAACAAGGCAATAATATTTTGAAGAATATCCATGTGGGAGACGGTGGTGGTACCCGATCGAGGAGGAGCAATAGCTCTTACCCAGATTTATTGTTGAAATCTTGTGGGATAATCAGGATAATAGGTTCAGGTTTTTCGATGATTTTGAAGTAAAATCTTATTGGACATCGCCAGTGACTAAAAATGTTCACGGCCGTCTACGACGGAGAGGGCACGAATAGAGAAGAAGATGTCACATCCATAGAGGCGATTCTAGTGGATAAGTATGAATTTAGTACAATATCACCACTTCGGTGATAAGTGCGTTTTGTACACTAATTTTGGCATTTGAATTAAATATTTATCCCGTCATATAGTTGATTTTCTACTTAATATAGTTTATTACTGTTTCTATTTCAGTTTTGGACTGATTTGTAAACAATTGAAGAAGATTGGACGAGAAGAGCAATAAATTAGAAGATATTTCAAAAGTATGCAGACTCAATTGCACTCAATTGAAAGTTGAAGGATCAAATTGGAGATTATGTAAAGTTGAAGGACCAAATGGGATGTTATGAAAAGATGGAGGACTGAAATGACCAAGACCCAAAGTTGAAGGACCAAATTGAAAGCTGTGAAACCTGAAAGCGGTGGAGAGCTTACTATCACATATTCAAGAATGGTTGATGGCCACAAGCGGTGGAGAGCTTATGTCTAAGAATGCTACAAAGATTTGGAGCTTCTTTCAAAAGCAGGCTGACAATTCACAACAGCAGAGTTGATCTTCTAGAACTGAACCAAAGAAAAGAGGAATTTATGAGATTCGCAGTAGTGAACCTAGCTCAGAAATCAAAGAAGTCAAAGACATGATAGAAGATATTTCTCGCAAGTTGACCTCATTGACAGCCAATAGTCCTACAGAGCTAGATGTATGTACTGATCAAGCTAATGCCCTTAACATGATGAGGAAACGGTCTTACAATCCTTATTCCAACACATACAACCCAGGATGGAGGGACCACCCCAATTTTTCTTGGTCATAGGGTGTTCAACAGGATAGTACGGCAGGTCAGGCCCCTCAACAAACTACCAGACAATTCAATCAAAATTTTTCACAGCCAAAACCACGGAAGGAGGCAATTCAAAACTTGACAAAAGCTACACAAGCTACATTAGAGCATCAGAATCACACCATTACTGGGTTTAAGAATGAAGTACGCACTAGCCAGAACTCACAGGCACAATCCATCTCCAATATAGAGAACATGATAGGGCAACTGGCTTCATCAGTATAACAGTTGGCAACAACCATTGAGAAAGAAGTTTCCTAGTCAACCATTTCCTAACCCTAAAGGAGTGCACAATATTGGGACCGATTCAAGCAACCAGCAGGAAGAGGCTAAATCCATCATGACTTTGAGACGTGGGAAATTGTTTGACAACAAAGTGGATATTTCAAAGCAAAACACATCTCAACCAATTTCTCCAGGTAATGCCCCCAATTGATGATTCAGTCCAAGAAGCTTCCAAAGAGAACAACGAGCCATCCTACGTTCCAAAAGCCCAATTTCCTCAGAGGCTAACAAAGGTAAAACAAAGTGGGTCTCTCAATGATATCATGGAAATCTTCAAGCAGGTAAGCATAAATATTCCGTTACTTGATGCTATTAAGCAAGTTCCTGCTTATGCTAAATTCTCGAAGGACTTATGTACGAAAAAGAGACAATTACATGTGCGCAAAAAGGCATTTTTAACTGAACAGGTCAGCTCTATAATTCAAAGCAACACCCCTCCAAAATTTAAAGATCCAGGTTGTCCTACTATCTCATGCATCATAGGAAACCATAAAATTGAAAAGGCTTTGCTAGATTTAGGAGCTAGTGTTAATCTTCTTCCTTACTCTGTGTAAATGCAACTTGGACTAGGCGAGTTAAAACCAACATCTGTGATTTTACAACTTGCTGATAGATATGTGAAAGTACCCCGTGGAATTGTAGAGGTTGTTTTGATACAGGTTGACAAGTTTTATTTTCCTGTTGATTTTATTGTACTTGATACTCAACTAGTACGAGACTCTACAAAACATATTCTTGTAATTTTTGGTCGTCCTTTTCTAGCAACATCTAATGTAATTATTAATTGCAGGAATGGAGTGATGCAGCTATCTTTTGGCAACATGACAATAGAGTTGAATGTTTTTAATGTCAACAAGCAACCACATGACAATGAGGATGTTGCTGATGTTGACATGATAGAAGCATTAGATGATGATTCTTTTGTTTATACTAATTGTGATGATGCCTTAAATATGTGCTTAACTCATTTTGGTTCATATTTTGATGATGATAGTGCTATAAATGAAGTAAATACTTTGCTTGAGTCAACACCTGTCATGGATACAACTAAATGGAAACAGAAAATTGAGCCACTTCCAATAAGTGAAAAGAAGAACATCCCATCAGTTCAACAACCACCAAAATTAGAGCTTAAAGCATTGCCTAACACTTTGCAATATGCATTTTTAGGAGAGGCCGACACTTTACCTGTAATTATCTCTTCTGCCATTGATGATGCACAAAAAGGTAAGTTGTTAGGTGTTTTAACTGAACATAAAGAGGCGCTAGGATAGACCATTGCTGATATCATAGATATAAATCCAGTAAATTGTATGCATTATATTCATCTTGAAGAGAATTCTAGGTCTACTAGAGAGATGCAACGTAGGATAAATCCTAACATGAAAGATGTAGTAAGAACTGAAGAGCTTAAATTATTAGATGCTGGAATTATTTATCTAATTTCTGATAGCACATGGGTAAGTCCTGTACATGTTGTCCCAAAAAAAATCAGATATCACAGTAGTTACTAATACAAACAATGAATTGGTTCCAACTAGAGTAACTACATGATGGCGTGTTTGCATTGACTATAGAAAATTGAACTTAGTCACTAGAAAAGATCACTTCCATCTTCTATTCATTGATCAAATGATTGATAGGCTAGTAGGTCATGATTATTATTGTTTCTTAGATGGTTATTCTGGTTATAATCAAATTCCCATAGCTCAAGAAGATCAAGAGAAAACTACTTTCACTTGTCCTTTTGGAACATTTGCATATAGAAGAATGCCATTTGGTTTGTGTAATGCACCTGCTATTTTTCAAAGATGCATGTTTAGTATTTTCTCTGACATGGTTGAGAGGTTTCTTGAAGTGTTTATGGATGATTTTTCTGTATATGGAGACTCGTTTGATGAATGTTTGCGCCACTAACCTTAGTTTTGCAGAGATGTAAACAAAAGAATTTAGTATTAAATTGGGAAAAATGTCACTTCATGGTGAAACAAGGTATTGTTCTTGGCCACATTATTTCTAGTAGTGGTATTGAAGTTGACAAGGCCAAAGTTGATCTTATCTCCAATCTTCCACCTCTAAAATCAGTGAAAGAAGTAAGATCATTCCTTGGGCATGCTGGTTTTTATAGACGATTCATTCAAGATTTTAGTAAAATCTCTAGACCCTTATGCAATTTACTTGTTAAGGATGCACCTTTTGTCTTTAATGATTTGTGCTTAGAAGCGTTTGAAAGACTAAAAAAAGTGTTGACCACTGCACCTATCATTCGACCACCTGATTGGAATTTGCCTTTTGAACTCATGTGTGATACATCTAATTATGCTATAGGAGTAGTTTTAGGACAGAGATTAGTTCGGTTGCCTTCTGTTATTTACTATGCTAGTAGAACTCTTAACGATGCACAATTGAATTATTCTACTACGGAGAAAGAAATGCTGGCAGTTGTATTTGCACTAGATAAATTTTGATCCGATCTTGTAGGGTGTAAAGTAATTATTTTTTCTGACCATGCTGCCCTCAAATATCTTCTCACTAAGAAAGATGCTAAACCAAGATTGATTACGTGGATCTTGCTTTTGCAAGAATTTGACATTGAATTTAGAGATAAAAAGGGTTCTGAAAATGTTGTAGCTGACCACTTATCTCGTATTGTGCTTGATTCTGTATAGGAAAAACTACCATTAAATGAGTTGTTTCCAGGTGAACAACTTATGAATATTGAGGTTGTACTTTGGTTTGCTGACATAGTTAATTATCTTGTTACAGAAAAACTTTCAGAACATTGGACTAAATAAGATAGAACTAAGTTCCTAGCTGAAGTGAAGAACTTCTTTTGGGATGATCTTTATTTATTTAAATACTGTGCTGATCAAATTATAAGGAGATGTGTCCCAGGAAGTGAATTCCACAGTGTTATATCTTTTTGTCATGACCAAGCTTGTGGAGGCCATTTCAGTGCTAAAAAGACTACAGCCAAAATTTTACAGTGTAGTTTGTATTGGCCTACTCTTTTTCGTGACACTTATGTTTTTTGTTCTTCATGTGACAGGTGTCAACGCATGGGAAGCATTTCAAAAGAAACATGATGCCACTTAATCCTATTCTCGTAGTTGAGATCTTTGATGTCCGGGGGATTGATTTCATGGGACCTTTTCCTTCATCATTTGGTTATCTTTACATATTAGTAGGTGTCGATTATGTTTCTAAGTGGGTCGAGACAATTCCATGTAGGACCAATGATCACAAAAGTGTAGTGGCATTTTTGAAAAGCAATATCTTCTCTCTCTTTGGCACTCCACGAGCCATTATCAGTGATGGTGGATTTCACTTCTGCAATAAATATTTTCAAACCCTACTAGCAAAATACTCCATCACATACAAAATTGCAACCCCATATCACCCACAAACTAGTGGTCAGGTAGAGGTTTCAAATCGAGAAATAAAACATATTTTGGAGAAGACGGTTCGACCTGATAGAAAAGATTGGTATCTACGACTTATTGATGCATTGTGGGCATATAGGACAACTTTTAAAACGCCCATTGGAATGTCCCCTTATAGACTGGTGTATGGGAAAGCTTGTCACCTACCGGTTGAGTTAGAGCATCGGGCTTATTGGGCCATTAAAAAATTCAATTTTGATATGCAGGAAGCAGGGTCAAAAAGGAAATTGCAGCTAGCTGAACTTAAGGAGATTCGAAACGACGCTTATGAGAATGCAAAGATCTACAAGCAAAGAATGAAAGTTTTTCATGACAAGCACATAGTCAGAAAATCATTCATCCCAGGTCAGAAAGTACTATTATACAATTCTCGTCTGCATTTATTTCCAGGTAAGTTACGTTCTAGATGGTCAGGCCCATTTATTATTCATACAATTTATCCCCATGGAGCTATTGGGGTTGAAAACCCCAAAAATGGTGACATTTTTAAAGTTAATGGCCAAAGATTAAAACCTTATTTGGAGTTTAACTCTCGAGAGGGGAAGGAAGAAATCGATTTGGGTGATCCTACCCATCCATATATATATATATAAAGTTTTTTTTTGGTGTTTTCTTTTTTTAATTTTTTTTATAGGACTACAGATTGTCACAACTGATCCTGCGATGCAAAAGGAATTCCACCGGACTTTCAGCCAGCTAGATTTATCTTCTCCATATCTATCTCTGGGAAGTAACTGGTCTTTTCCCTCCTTTTATTTGTTTTATGTTGTTCTTACATTGAGGACAATGTACGGTTTCTATTTGGGGGTGGGATAAAATGTATCAGGATACTTAATTGTTTCTGAATTTGCTTATCTCTGGTATGTTTAACTGAATTAATTTTGTTTCAATTTTTTTATTATCGTTTATTTATCTAGTTACTGTTGAATATCCTACCGCCAATGATGATATCTGTTCAAAATCGAGCACGTTTTTTGTAGAATAGTAGACAACACTTGATCTCGTTCTTTTATCTGAATACTTATCCATGTTAGACCTGATTAAGGAAGCACATAGCAATTATTAACGTATCATTTATTGGAAACATGACTTGAGTGTATGCGTTGATATTGTTGACTGAGTATCATTTAAAAAAAATCCGTTCCTACATCCTTAAGCTAGTGACCAAACTGTTTTGAGAACAGTTTAGGGCTGTTAAAGTTACTACTTTTGTTCTGAGATTTTTGATGGTCTGGGTTTTCTTGGTCTCATCTTTGGTTGAATGGGTTATAGTCAAGAAATCTAAACTGAGCACTACTCACTGCTGATAAAATAAAATAAATTATCTGACTCGAGCAATTAAGTCTGTTAGGATATTTTAAAATCTGGTGCCCTATAGTCATCTGACTTGGGAGTCATCGGCCCAAAGCTCGCTACATGAGTCATATATATAAAAAAAAAGAAAAAAAAAGATATATATATCGGCCCAAAGCTCGCTACATGGGTCACAGAGAAAGCTAGTGAAAGAGAAGTATTGCACATGATGTAAGACTGTTAACATGAATAGAATAAATGAAAAGAGGTAGAAGTGCTCGGTAAGGATTGCTAGGTTAGAACCTCAAAGACTGAAGATGAGAATTTAGAAATCACTCACCATCCTAATTCTAAGAATACAAGTTCTGATTTTTACTATATTTGAAAAAAAAAGTATTGTGCTGATCAATAGGAACCAATTTCGCTAGAACACCTCGGGATTGGAGAGAAAAGCATTGGAAGTTTGAGAATTTTTGAGAGGGTGAAGAATAAATAACTACAAAGGGTTCGGAATTGTAAAAATATCAACAACACAATATTGGTCGTGGTCTAATACATGTATAAGTTTAATTTTTGGCTATTCACACACTCACAAAAGGTCGAGCATCGGATAAGTGAAAATTTTTGTGCTGTTGTTTAATATCCTTCTAAAAGTGTTGCTTTATTTTCGAACTTGAGGCATATGGTAAGAAATTGAACATTGACTAATTTTCTGTTGATTCTATTAGCTTAGTTTAAATTTATATTTTAATTTTGTTTTTGTTCGAGGACGAACAAATGTTTAGTTTGGGGGTGTTTGATAAGTGCATTTTGTGCACTTATTTTGACCTTTGAATTAAACATTTATTCCGTCATATAGTTGATTTTCTACGTAATCTAGTTTATTACTATTTCTATTTCAGTTTTGGACTGGTTTGTGAATAATTGGAGAAGATTGGACGAGAAGAGCAATAAATTAGAAGATATTTCAAAAGTATGCGGACTCAATTGCACTCAATTGAAATTTGAAGGACCAAATTAGAGATTATGTAAAGTTGAAAGACCAAATGGGATGTTATGAAAAGATGGAGGACTGAAATGACAAAGATTCAAAGTTGAAGGACCAAATTGGAAGTTGTGAAACCTGAAAGGACCAACTTGCGAGACCTTAAAAGCACTAAGCTGGGCGAGCGCCCAGCAACTGAAGATGGGAACAGAGGTAAATCATGCTCGCCCAGGCTAATTTCGTGCGTTTTTTTTTTCTTTCTTTTTTTAGTTCTAATTTAGTTAGGTAACTTTTAGCCCGCGGATTTTGTGACTTTTTGAGATATTTAGGGCACAATGGGTAGTCTAAATATAAGTTATTAACTCATAACAAGGGTTGGATTTTGGAGAGCCGAACTTGGGAGAAAGACGGAAGATTCAAGAGAAGACAACGACTTGGCGATTAAGAGTTCTTCGAAGATTTCTCCTTCTAAAATCCATGCTGGGTTCTATCAATTCTTTTCTTTTTAATTTAATTATGTTCTTCTAATTTTCTTGAGCCAATGTAGACGATAAAACCTTGTTTTAATTAAGTGATTATTTTGTTATTCGTTTAATTTTTTTTAGAGTTTTAACGTTCATGGTTTGTTCTTGATTAGATTAATTAAATAAAATTTATTTCATCTCAAATATCATGTATTTCTGATGGTTAGATATTGATTTAATTAATCCGTGCTTGGTGCTTAAACATGTTCTATTAATTTTTTTTTATTTTTCGTTATCTTTTTATCAATTTGGGATACATAGAATGCTTAGACAATCTTTGATTATTTGTTTTCTTTTAATTGAACTTGATACGAAAAACGCTTAAGTAATTTATGTTTGAAGCAAAAAGGGGAACCGATATTAGTTTTTTCTTCTTCTTTGGGATTTCATTGATAAATATTTTAGGACGACAATAGATTGATTTCGTGTTGTCGTGTGTTTTTGGAAATTAATCAATAATTGGATAATTGCTAAGTTAAACAATGGTGGATTCCGAAACCTTGGTATTTTACACAACTTGATTCTTCAACTTAATTGTTTTAGCGTAATTAATTAGTCTTTAAATTGAACTCTTTCAACAAAAATCATTTCGACTCAACTAGCTTAGAATAATAGTTAATTTGGATTAAATTAGACTTTCCTCATTACAGTCTCTGTGGGATCGACCTCGTTACTACTTTTCTATATTCCAATAGATTCGTACATTTGCGAGTTAATTAAAATTTGACATCACTCGGACACTGCAAAATTTACCAGCACACCACTACCATCTCCACATCCTCAACCACCTGTGGCAATATTAAAGCACATAAGATCTTTCTGTTGCGTCCTAATTAAAGAAAAGTTGGAAAAGCAAAGAAATGAGGATGAATTTAGTGATAGCCGCCAACACCACCACTACATAATTATTTTCCAAGTATTGAATCAGGTCTAAAAAGATTTGGGAAGAGGTGCATATTGAGAGAGTACTATGGAACTGTTGCAGTATAGTATAGAAGTGTTAGTTGTAAATATAAAGCGTTAGTTTGTATTAGAGTTTTTTAGGGTTAATTTAACTAACGGTCAGTGAAATTATCTTAAAATTTTAAAACGGTCACTAAAGTTTAAAAGTTGCAGTGCTGATCATTAAAATATATAATCATTTCACAAACGGTCACTCCGTTAAGTTTCTAGCTTGAAATGATGACATGGCACCGTTAAGTGATGATGTGGCGCACAGTAGACCTTTATTTATTACATATAAGTCTCTGTATTTTATATAATATTAACTTCAGTCCCTATATTTTCAATTATATTTCAGTTAAATCCTCCAGAAATTGTATCTTAGGTACTTAATATTATACATATTTACACTATGGTCTCCAAATTTTTAATTATCTTTTAGTTAAGTCTTCCAAAAATTTCATCTTAGGTCCTTAAAATTTTTACATCTTTACACTTTTTACTCCCAAATCCTTGATTTTAGTGGCAAAAAGAAGTGAAATTTTAGTAGTCAAAATAAGTGTACTTTTAATTAAGTTCTTTTTGTCAATGAAATATATTTTTGTCTATTTTTGACAATTCTAAGTGATAAATATGAATTTTGCACTTATTTTGATCAATAACAGTGGACATTTGTGAGTTATGTCAAGTAGTTTATTATTTAATTATGTTATTTTGTTCGTTTAAGTGAAAGCCCGAGTGAGAAGTTAAGGGTTTAACTAAAAGTGCACTTATTTTATCACTAAAATTACACTTATTTTGGCCACTAAAATTAAAGATTTGGAGGACTAAAGTGTAAGGATGTAAAAAGATTAAGGACCTAAGATGTAATTTTTAGAGGACTTAACTGAAATATAATTGAAAATATAGAGATTAAAGTAAATATTACATAAAGTACAAGAACTTCTATGAAATAAATAACGATCTATTGTGTACCATGTCATCACTTAACGGTGTTACGTCACCATTTCAAGTTAAAAACTTAACGGAGTGACCGTTGTTAAAGGATTATATATTGTAGTGACCAGCGCTGCAACTTTTGAATTTCAATGATCGTTTTGAAATTTTAAGATAACTTCAGTGACCGTTAATAAAATTAACCCGAGTTTTTTTTTTAATCATTTTGTATATAAGATGTATCACGCTTTTGTAATATTAATTCAATACATTTTTTTATTATGTGAAATACAATTTTCTCTCTTCTTTTTCTAAAAACCCAGATCTACTTTCTCTCTCCTCGTGTTCTTGATCTTCAACTAGAATTTTAAATTTTGGAGATTAAAGTGTAAAGATGTAAAAAGATCAAGGACCTAAGATGTAATTTTTTGAGGACTTAGCTGAAATATAATTAAAAATACAGGGACTGCAGTGAGTATTACATAAAGTAAAAGAACTTCTATACAATAAATAACGGTCTATTGTGCGCCATGTTATCACTTAACGGTGTCACGTCACCATTTCAAGTTGTAAACTTGACGGAGTGACCGTTTGTGAAAGGATTATATACTTTAGTGACCAGCGCTGCAACTTTGAACTTCAGTGATCGGTTTGAAATTTTAACGTAACATCAGTGACCGTTAGTAAAATTAACCCGAGTTTTTTTTATCATTTTGTATATAAGGTGTATCATACCTTTGTAATACCAGTTAGACACGCGTCCGTTGCACGTGCTTTTGTAATCATATTGTTAATTTTTAATATTTTTTTATTTTTTATCTTTTAATTGTTAATAATTAAAATGTTAAAGTAGCAATTGCAATAAAGATTAAAAAAATATGGTTGTTGATAACATATTGTTTTGTATTGTTCAATGTTGATATTTTATTTACATTTATAGAAGTACAATTGCAGTCAAAGATGAGTTTTATATAGTAGTAATACGAATAGTAACTTGAATTTAGTGAAGAGCTCTTGGTAATTTGAGCTTTGATGATTGACGAACTATTGATATCAAATCGTATGAAATTAATAATGTTTTAATAGGGATCTTAAGGGTTGTATTTTACGAAAAAAATTAATAATTATTAATTTTATTGGAAGAAAATGTAATGATTGACTATATAATATTGAACATTTATTGGAGTGACTCATTGTAAACAATATTCTTTGTGTATGTTCTTTTTTTATTAAGCGCGTTTGATATATTATTAATTAAATTAAAAATTAAAAAAGTTTCTATATTTGTTGTTAATTATAATCACTGTAATCCAATGTATTCAAAACAATCTTTTCATTTCCATAATTTGACTTTTAATCCGCTAGTAAAAAAAGTTACAAAATTTCCATTCATTTTTTTTAAAATCCATTTCTTATTTATTTCATCTACGTAAGGCAAAAAAAAATGAGATCGTCTTTTCACCTTCTTATATAATTTAATATATTAAATATTTACAAATTAAAATGTACATTTAATAAATTGTTAAAAATTTAATGTAGGATAATAATGAACAATAAAAGAGTAACAAATAAATATTAAATAATTGTATTTATTTAAGTACAATTACAATTAGAGATGAGTTTTATATGGTGATAATACCAACAATAACTTGAACTCAATTAAGATCGTTAGGTGATTTAAACTTTGATGATTGACGAATTATTGATATCAAATCTTATAGTATTAATGATCTCCAGGACTACATTTTAAGAAGAATTAAAATTAATAATTACTAATTTTATTGTAAGAAAATATAATGATTGACTACATAATATTGTACATTTGTTGGAGTAGTAGTTCCTTGTGAACAATATTATTTGTGTATGTTCTCTTTTTATTAGACGTGTTTGATTTGACGACGTAAATGAAATGTCATAAATGTGAGTAAGAAATAAAAATTAAAGAAGTGTCAATACTTGTCTATATTGTAAGAATATTGTCGACGAAAAAAGTAAGAATATTGTTGACAGACAGAAGTAAGATGAGAAGAACGTTATATATATATATATATATATATATATATATTAATTAAATTAAATTAAATTAAAAATGAAAAAAGTTTCACACATTAATTTTAAACTATAGTATATGTTTGGTGGGGTTTAAAGATTTTGAAAAAAATTGGTAAAATATGTGGTTGAAAAGTTGATAAAAGTTGTAGGTCCCACAAAATATGTAGTTGAAAATGAATTTGAGAAAAAAAATAATTTAAAGAAAAGAACTGAACTAAACATGCTCGTAACCACTATAATCTAATGTACTAAAAATAATCTTTTTATCTCCATTTCAATTTTGACAATTATGATTTGAATTTTAATGCGGTAATAAACAAAGTTACAATTTTTCTCATTCATTTTTTTTTTTTGAAACTCATTTCTCATTGTTTTTATCTACTTAATGCAAAATTAAAATAAAATTGAGATCATTTTTTCACCTTCATATTTAATTTAATAGATTAAATGTTTAAAAAATTTAATTGTATATTTAGTAAATTGCTGAAAATTTAATGTATAATAAGGATGAACAATAAAAGAGTAATAAATAAAATATTCAAAAATAATTATACATTAATGAATACTAAAGGTGAATATAGAATTTTAAAAAAATTGTAAGGGTGGAATGGTCAAAAAATGTTTCTCTATTTAAACCCCTTTTAGAAGTAGTATAGATTAATTCAATACATTTTTTTATTATGTGAAATACAATTTTCTCTCTTGTCTCTCTAAAAATCCCATATCTACTTTCTCTTTCCTCGTGTTCTTGATCTTCAACTAGAACTTACAGATCAAGAAATCGGGAACATGAGGAGAGATATATATCTTATGTGTAAGACCTCACTCCCTTAAGCTAGAACTTACAGATCAACTTACAGATATATATATATATTTATATATATATATATATATATATATCTTATGTGTAAGACTTCACTCCCTTAAGTTTTCTTGTTGACCCTTGTAGCGAGCTTTAGGCCGATGGCTCCTAGGTCTGATAGACCTTAGGGCACCGAGTTTTGAGAACCCCAACGAGCTTTATCACTCGAGTCAACTAGCCTACGAAGAGATGTATAAGATAATACAAGTGCAATGCTTTTCAATTTTTTTGTGCAAGATAAATAAGCGTAGATTATATTCCTAGCATCCGGTCAATACCTAGATTCCACATGGTAGCCAAATACATTTCACACAACTATTACTCATGTACGGAATCAACACCTATCTAAACATTTTCTGCATTGGTTTAACCACCCCCAAACTATCATTTCAACTGGTTAGGTAATTGAGTTGTCAATTGGTGGTTTTGGTTTTCACAACTTAGGTTCACTATACTTTCATTGTATTCTATTCAATATACCAACCAAACGTAGTGATATTCATGACTATTATGCTCACACTTAATCATATCTCATATGGATAAGTATAGTCTATAAAAAACAGGCATAATAGTATCACCTAGTCATAATTCATGAATCGATAACAGTTTCAAATATATATTATAATTAGCCGGCAAGGCTATCCAACATTTAAGCACACAAATAAAATAATTTTTTTTTCACAACACACAAAAAAATAACGAAAATAATAAAGTCACCCCAAGTTTAAAATCCACATTGTCCTCAATGTGACAAAAGAAAGCAAAATAAATAAAAAAAGAAAGAGTTAACCCGAATCAAAAGGCGAGGAGACAACGTCAGACTTTCAGCTGATCAGTATGCATTGGGATTAGAATGACGATGTGTAGCCTGAAATATAAAAAAAAAATTAAATGTACTCATTTACTAAAAATCGGAAAACGTGGTCTACTTCTTAATGCAGTCCTAAAATTCTACATGCAATGCAGTAAACATATAAGTGATAGAACAATAGGTTGCCTCCCATTAAGTGCTCGATTTATAGTCTAGAGATCGACTTATTGTCTGGTCGCTTTAAGGCACTTTAAATAGTACTTTGGAGGACTTGCTTTGCTATTTTTCGTTTATCCTCAAAAAATTTAGCTTGCGCTTTTCATATAAATATAATTGTAGTTTAGCACCTTGCTTGAACACCACTACGAAAACTTCAATTTCCTCATCGTCATTGATCACAAAATCAATTTTAGAATAAATACGGGAGTCAGAGAATTGCTTGATAAGTGAAATATCATTGAGTGTCAATTTTTTATTTTGCTCATTTAGGATCAACTTCTCTTTTTCCACACTCTTTTTCTTTTGATTTTGCATCTTGCTTCATAGCTTCTTCTTCTTCAATTGCCAATTGTTTGTCTTTTTTCTCTGGCTTTTTCACGTGAATTTCTAGTAGTTGTACCCCACTCCTAGTAGTGATTGCATTTACCTGTTCTTTTGGATTTGTCAATGTATTGCTAGGTAAAGTGTCTGGTTTCCTATCTGACAATTGCAGGGCTAATTGGCCAATCTGAGTCTCTAATTTTCTGATAGACGCTTGTTGATTTTGACTATTTGTGTCCAGCCTCTCCAATACTTTATTAGTCTTCTACATATACTGTTGGAACATCTCTCCCAAACTTGGTCCTCTTTCTTGCTGAGCATTATAAGCATGGTCACTTTGTTGATTCTCAGACTACCTAAAATTTGAGTGTTGCTTCCAACCTGGATTGTATGTTTGTGAATGTGGATTATACTGCTGAAGTGTATTATTCTGCACAGAATATTTGACCTATTCTGGAGAAGCCAACAACATAAAATCTGATGTCGAGTGGTTAGCTTCACAGTTTTCGCACATGATGGTTGCTTGGGTGACATTCATTCCTTGCGTCTGTGTTCTGACCAAGAGCTCCATCTGCTTTATCAATGTAGCAAGTTGTGCATTAGTAGCATCTGCCATTTGAAAAAAATAAACAAAGAAGAAAGAAAATAGTAATAATAACAATAATAAAAGAAATCAATAATAATTATAATAAAATTAAAAAAAATAAATCTAACACTAACGATTAATCTAAACGAATATTAAATAAGAATAGTCCCCGACAACGGCGCCAAAAATTTGTTGTGAAAATAATGTGTAATTGCAAGTGTACAATATCGCAAACAAGTAATAAAGTGGACATTGCACTTTTTCTTGAAGAATAGTTGGTTTGTTAGCTTAAAGTTTAGTGTTGGACAAAAATTTAAGAGGATGACATGGCCGTCTTAGCTACAGGAATTACAATTACAATGTATACACTTACGAGGAACACACACTTGGGAGTAGTACTGGCATTGCAAAGAATCAAAAAATCCATAGCTCTACCATCTTCTAAGTAGTGGATTAAAAAATAAAGAAGGAAAGATATAGAAGGTATACATTTACGAGTAACACACACTCTATGTGTCACAAAGCCTTACACATTTTAGGTATACCCAACATGTCTAACTTGAGAATGCCCCAAATTTCTCCTTTAAATCTGATTGCTTTAGGACTTTGTAGCACTTTTCGCGACAACAAGCGTTAGCCATCCAATCTAATGCAACAATCCCTTCCTTCCAGATGTGAGAAAATTTGATCTTCATTTTGATTTATAGTAATCTAGCTTCTTCGACAGATATTGGACAGCCAAAGGCTCATTATTGTGTTCCAGCAGCGGAATTATATCTTTGTAATGCAGTTCCACTGTAAGACATTGAAATTCTCTTGGAGTAATACGTTTGCTCAATTTTCTTTTCGTTTATAAGACATTTGAGGTAAATTGGGGATATATTTGCTGGATGGATGCCTATTGTTAATTGGATGTTATGCTTATACAATCTCCCATGTTTAGCTGTGGTACACAACTGTGAAGAATTTGAAGTTATATTCACTGAATAACCACAGGTAGATATATTAGAAAGTTTTGATCATAGACGTATTTCCTTATAAAGTAATTCACTGATAATCTTTTCTTTTACTACAACAGACGCCTTCAAGCAAGAAACTTCACTTAGGATAGACAAGACACGACTATGAACAAGAAGGAAGATGAGGAAGATAAATGGGATTTTCCTGAAGGCAACCTTCCCTATTGATCTTCAGTTTGAGCTCTCCCTTTTATTTCAGTATAATCCTGTTGTGCAATTTTTCCCTCAATCTGAAAGAGATTTTTAGTAATTGCAAGTTCCCAGGAATTCTTTTGATTTTGGCATTTTTAGTGATGGACACAAGATATTCAGTGTTTCAAAATGTAATTCTGGGTTTTTAGAGTAATTTGATTGATGGATTTGATGCCCAATGGTATGGTTGAAGACTAATTCCCATAAATTGGAATGGGTTAATTTTTAAACAAATTGGTGTATGTGGAAATGGGAGTGCTTTGGGGAGAGTGAAAGAACACAAATTGAAGTTTATTCATTTACCTTTTTATATTTTGAGCTTGTTAATTTAGTGCCTCTTACTGTTTTTTGGGGATTGTGTATTTTTTTTAATTTGGTTGTAATATTATATTGTTTGCTGCTAATTTTTGTAATCCATTATTTGCAGCACTCAAAACCCTTGTAGTTGGAACCACGGTAAAAAATAAGGTATTATAGGTGTTCACTTAGGTTGATGTGTGTTCTTTGCTACTTCATTTCATTCATCTCATTTATTTTCATTTGTACAGGTTGTCATGAACTATCTGCAACACACAAAGGTGCATGTCTTATTCATGAAAACATATTACTCTGTATTGTTTTTTAAATTTAGTTTTCAACAATTATAGAGGAGCAAGTATTACATCTGAACTGAAGAATATTTATATATTTCGCCGCCGTAGATTACATCATTTCCTTCATCTACACATTCAATTCGTTTTCAACAAATTAGTCTCTCTTAAACATGATGATAGATGCAATTCTTCTTTTGGTTTTAAGAATTTTATCAGTTTATTTGAAATTTGTTGTAAAATATTAGATCTGTCAATGTCCCGATTACTTCAAAATACTGGTTTATTTGATTTCTTTAAGCAAATCTTTGCAAATGTCCATTAAAATCCAAAAACACGTTTTTCATTAAATTTAGGATACCTCAAGTTTTCTTCAAGTTTCTCTTGTAGAAGTCACTTTTCATATTAATGCCTCATTTTTTGAACAATGGAATAGTGAAAATTGTTGAAATGAAAATTGCAGGCTATGATGAAAGATCAATTTGGAAACTACGTTATGCAGAAGGTTCTTCAGACATGTGATGATCGGACCCGTGAATTGATTATATCCGTATCAAGGTTCACTTCAATACACTTAACAGGTG
Organism: Forsythia viridissima; assembly: GCA_030279155.1. NCBI lineage: Eukaryota > Viridiplantae > Streptophyta > Magnoliopsida > Lamiales > Oleaceae > Forsythia > Forsythia viridissima. The sequence continues at coordinate 18,479,677 of CM059042.1, forward strand.
CACTTACAGAATACACATTGTATCGCGTGTTGAAAAGTTTGTAGCCACAGGAGGTAAGTTTAACTTTCACTCTATACATTCTTCTTCCACAAATCAGAGTTTACGCTTCTAATCAACCCACTTCTAATGATATTCAAAATTTCATTTACAGAGAAGCACATAGGGTTATCCTCCCCACATCCCTCTTCAGGTTATCAAATTCTAGGCAAAGAAGAGATCTTTTCTTCATTGTTAACATCATTTTTGTGTAATTCACTTTGATTTTGTAATTCTAATTGAGAAGCATAGGTGTATATTCTTTACAGCCCCCTCCACCCACCGCCCCATTCCTTCCCATCTCTACCTCTTCACCTTCTTCTTTATTTGATTTTCACAATTTTTAACTTTGTCACTCTTTCATAATTGGTTACTGATATACACAAATTGGTTTCTCAATGATTTCAAATGATCTCAGCTGTATCAATTTAAATATTAAAATAATAGACTCATATTCTGACACCATGCCCTGCAATATCTTCAGCACTGACACATAGAATGACCAACATACTATGTACAAAAAAAACAGAGTAATGTTGTAATTGCTGTAAGCCATACCAAGTTCACACGTTCTCTGTTTGATTTTTATGCATCACCTTATATATTACAATATTTGCTTCAGATCATAGGACAATACCCTACACTGTCCTCAATATTGACACAAGTAAGGACCAACACACTTCCTACAACTGTACACATCATGTCACAAATTTAGATTATGTAACCATACCAAACACCATGCTGTGAATTACCATCGTCTACAATAAACATCACTCAATTTTGTGCTATATATAGCACTTGCACGAACCAAATTCACAAATGCAGAGAATCAGACTAACACCATCAGACAGACACATAGCAGCAAAGTTGGTTTCAAATAAACTTTTTTTACATTCTTCAATTTGAAGATTTATATTATAAGATAAGATGTTTTATTTCAATTTACATTCAATTTATAAGTATCACTTCCTGTCGATTTATTACCGTACCAAGAATATTCATCCTTTTGCCTTTATTACAGACACAAAACATTGCAGCCTCTTCAATTTGCTACATTTAAACTTTATGTTTACATTTACATCAAATTTATAATTGTAGCATACTCTAAACTAATAATGATACTCACAGCATTAATCTTTCCAATGTGTTTACATATACAAAATATAATATGCCACGTGTGTTGAAACTCATACCAGAAATACCACCTTATGATTATGGGTGGACATGTAAAGTGCTGATTATAGAAAAATCGCCCCCAGGACATCTGAGACCAAAGTTAAATTCCAGAACATACTACTCGTGGATATAGAGGTATATCAGTTTACTTATATATTATATATATACATAAAAATTTTCCATAAGGACACAAAATTTTCATACCAAAAATATTAGGTACTCTCTTCTTTATTAATCACACTGAACAGTGTCGTTCTTTCATTTCTAATTCCAGGGCAATGAAGTTCACTCCACAATTTATGAAAACAACATCTCTGCATTTCAAGATCTACTAAATGTTGGGAAAACATATCTGATCTCTAATGTCACTGTGAAGCCCACCAGAAAAGATTTCCAAAATACTTTTGGTAAAATACAATGGACTATCACAGGAAAGACTAGAATAGAACTCATTGATGAGGACAATAGTGAAAAGCTGAAGTGCAAATATAACTTCACCATTTCCATAAACTAGAGGCTTTTATAGATGCAAACATTGATATATGTATAAACCAAAACTTTCCTATTCTGAATACCAACCCCATAGTAAAATATAATTCTACATTTTTGATACATTTCTCTCTCTTTTTTACAGACATTATTGGAATCATCCTCGACATTAAATCAAAACGTTTTATCCGCACAAGGAAAGGAAAAGAATGTTTCGTACAGGACTTAGTCCTAATTAATGTAAGGTTTGTGTCTTAACCTATTATTACATTTCATTTCTGCCATTTATTGTTATAATATAAATTTTATACACATACAAGTGCACACATATGTTCCACAACCTTTCAATAACTCTGCTTGTTATAAATTTACCAGGTTTGAAACTGTCTTCATGACAATGTGGGATAGTTTTGTCGACAAAGAATGTATATACATACATTCTAGAATCACGAAGAGGCCGATCATCATTGGGAAACATGTTCGGGTTTCATCTCATCATGGTATTGTCTATCTATTTAAATTATGCATGCTAAATTTAACACAGATAGAGTTGCCGACACTGCTGCTTCTAATGGTATTCTTTTTTTAATTACCATAGGACTCTCAATAAACAGCAAGGCAAACAGCTGCTTTACATTTGATGGACCATTTGATGAATATTACTTTCTAAAGACATGGTATGCTCTCTAACAATCTCTCTTGATATACAATTTTTAACTTAATATTAACTTACCTTTTTATTTATTTATCTACATGTCCACAAAACTCCTTGGATAAGCCATCAGATAGTTGTACATATAGTTGAAGTTGTGCAAATTAAAGGGACGTAATAAATGGCAGGTTGTTAACTCAGTTACCTTTCACACCATAAATAATACCTAGCATAATTTTCTTTACTGGTAAATATAAGGCAGTTTTTGAGAAAACTCTTCAATGAAATCACTTCTGTAAAAATACTTTAATTCAATATGCTTCACCCTCCAATCCCTAATTGTACACTAAACAAGACAATACAGTTTTACAAGTTCTTTACTTATGTTTAACATTCATCAACCATACTAGGGCGGTTGAAAATGAGGAGAAACTATCACAAATGGTAACTACACAACTCTATGCAACACTATCGCCATCAAAGGCATATGTCCCACATGATGATAGGATCACATCCATCAAAGATATACAAGGACTTCTTCCAGTGGTATAAAAATTATACTTTTTTTTATTCACAAAATTGTTTCAGAACATACATATTCCTAGATAAAATTCATTTTATTAAAGTTTACATTTTCCCCTAAATTGAACAACAAACTTTCTTCTGGGTTAAAGCAACAACAGTTACAAGAAATAGGGAACCATTGTGGTACATGGCATGCCAAAACTGTAATCGACAATCAAACGGTGATTATGGTGAGACATACTTCTGTCATTCTGCAAATCTCCTCAGGCACGTGCAGTCCCAAGGTATTCACACTTTTTTTTCAAATTCATACATCATTCCTACTCATCTATAAACATGAATACATGTACCAAATCCCTTAACGCAATCATTATACATAAATATAGGGCTCGAGCTTCTGTCAAACTGCAAGACGAAATAGGGATACTACATGCCAGCAAAATTGGCAGCCCAACCGAGCTTTTTCTTGCATATTCAGCGAATTAGTTGATGGAGGTATTAACTCAAACATCTTCACTAATAAATTTCTATCAAACAATTACATAATTTGCTACTGAATCTTATTTTACCTGTAGTGTGTTGATAACCTTGACAAGGTTAGAATGTCAATAGACACAGACCAAGTCTTCTACCTCAAGGCTGCACCAAAAAATTTAGAGACATCTACTTACACCTATGAGATCATTCTCATGATGGAGAACAATGTCGATCATATGAAGCCAATCTACACAAACACACACAGAGTAATGGAAAAAATACAGCATCATGACATCAACAAAATTGGAACTACTATTCACGAAAACCCTATGGAAAAGGAAATTCTTGGAGATTCATCAAACAAAAAATCAAACATGCAAGTGAAACGGGAGCTCGCTAATGCCAGCGGGAAACAAAGTTCCAAGAAGAGAGCAAATCAGCCCAACATATCACAAATTGAAGACAAAGTTGATCAAATCAACAAAGAGGACACCATAGCCACCCAAAATGACAACTTGTCAACCGACACTGCAAACGAGACATATGAATTTGATGAAACACCTCTTGACAGCGACTATGCAAGTTTTTAATCAAGCTCCAACATCTGGCACATGAACAAACACCACACATCCAGACGTCTCTTTTGTGATGCCATTGCTCCATAATTAGTTCACACAGAATTTTTTTTGAACTTTTGCTATTTTGATTATCGGGATAGTTAGAATTCCAAACTTATTTCTAAGTCAAACAACATCACATAGTTCGGGATATTAACTGTTAACGTCTGTAAAAAATTTTGTGCTCCCAGTGTACCTTTGTGAACATAGGACTTTTTGTGAATATAAATAAAACTGTTCTGGTGGTGTTCTTATATCATTGCTTCCATTCCATCATCCACTTTTTCTTAAACATGTGTACACTATATCTAATTAATATTTTCTTCTTTAATTGTTTAAGTAGAACTAATAATCAATAGGTTTGTCATTTTTGTGTGTATGCATGTGTTTAGGGTTGTACATATTTTCATAGATGGCAGAATTTATTGAGGAATGGGGAATTTAGTAGCATTTAATTGTTAATTTTTGATAAATTTAATTGTTAATGTACAATTTATAGTGGTTTTAGTTATATTCGAGCTTAAAAGGTAATATGGAAGACAATCTATTTTCTGGCATTGGCAATGATGTACAAATTGAAAGCAAACTGGTTAAGACCTTTCAGACAAACTTTGTGCAGCCTCAAAATATCTTGGATCAAAACAGGTTGTTAATCAATGAGATTGACCAAAATCACGAGTCTAAGATCCCGGATAATTTTAGTCAAAATGTGGGTCTGATTTCAGAGTTGAACAACAATTTTAGAAGGGTTGTTGATCTCTATACAGATCTTTCCAACTCTTTTAGCAAATCCATGGAGGGTTCGTCTAAAGCCGAATGAACTGGGACAATTAAATCTGCCAGAATAGGTGAACGAAAGAGAATTACGTCAAGCAATTGATGGAATTTTAGTGAACTTTACAAATTTTCTTAACCTTAACCTTAACCTTCATCATGAATATTTTCTTTCACAAAAGAATAGTCTATACTTAGATCTGTTTTTCTTATTACTTCAGCAGGCAATGTGCTCGCTCGCATGCTTAAAAATGTGTTTCTTGGATTTTTTCTTCTTTTTCCTCACTAATAGCTACAATTGAATAGGGCCCAACAATTAGAGAGATTCCTATGGCCCTTACAAGTTTTGTACAAAACTTGTACAAATAAATATAAACCCTTCTTTCGAAGCTCTTGAAAAAGTTACGATTTTGGAGTAATGCTTATTTTTAACATTAATTGTTACAAATAACCCTCTAAGTTCATGTTAATCAACAATTTCCCTTTTCCTAAAAATAATAATATTATCCATGAAAAATAAATATTATCTTAAATTAACTCCAAAAGTTGCTCCCAAAATTTATATATTGCATAAAGTTAAGAGCATAAAACATAATGAAGCAAGCACTTCAAATCTAAAGAACAATTTACACAAACTGGTTTCACTTTTATTTCCATACCACAACATTAAACCACAACACATATTACACATAAGTTTATGCCAAACACATCATTAAACCATGACTAACATCAACATTCCCAGACATTAACAAACAAACATAGCCCACTGATACCACTACACAAACACTAGACACACACATAACATATAATATCATAGTCACATGATATTCTCAAACAGCATCTCACAACACCAAACACAGATTTCACTAATTTATATAATAAAATATTTCGAACAACAGCTTCTTCATCTTGGACCTCGACATTGAGACAATATAATTGCCCATCACTTCACGACGAACCTCTTTGGGATCAACAAGTGGGAATGCAGAGATCTTGCTTTTGAAATCAACAGCTATTCTAGCTATCTCCTTAACAGGTATATTTCGAATATAAGGCATTTGAAATAGCTCACAGCCAAACACACTCTCAACTTCATCATCTAATTCCTTTTGTGAAACCCAACAGTTCTACATGTAAATAAATGGATCACCAAAGATATCAACAAGAACTTCCTTCATATCAGAGCCCCTACGCACGCCATGGGTACTCTCATCCTCCATTTTCGCATTAAATACATTCAAAAGACTTGACGACACACTAACAAAAGATTTTTCCAAAGGGCAACAAGGATTCTGTATGCGAATCACCAATTTCTTATCCCGGCTAGCAAGAACTCTAATTCTAGGCTTCCCACTAGCCATCCAAGAACCTCCATCCTCCCCTGAATCCAAGACAACAGAAAACAAGTTCGGCGCAACTGTCGGCAACACCAAGGTTCCATCACCACCGGAGATTGACAAAGGGGAAAAAAGAGACTCGTACTCCACATAACGCCACATCATCGGATCATATACATACAAAAACACTTCAGGTCACACAAACAAATCAACATTCAAAACTATATATATTCACAAGGGGAAGGAATTACTGTAAATTAGTGGGAAACTATTCCAGGAAATCGCAAAAATCGGGTTCCAGGCAACACGTAACACATCGATGCACACGTAATCTTCTGCGCACCACCCATTTGTGCAGACAATCCAAGCAAATCGAACAAAATCCATGGGCGAACAGAAAAGTACATACGAATGCACAGTACATCTAGGGAGAAACAAACATACAGCACTATAGAGTCCACCTTTGCCCGAAACATAAATATATACACTGTTGGGTCAGTGTCCAATTTCTTTTATATTTTCATAAAAACCACATTATGTGATCCAAACTTTGGGTCTTTATTTCAATTTAGTTTATACATTTACACGTAATTTATTGGGCGCTTCAATTTTTTTTTCTAAATAAAACCACAAAATGTGACCCAAACTTTTCGCCACAGGTATAAATTTGATGCTTCTAAATATTTATTCACTCTTTAAGATTCTTTATCCTTTCTAAATAACTCCCATTTTACTATAACATTTTACTTTGTAAAAAGTAAAATGTAAATTATTACTTTAACAAAAAACATTTCAAATATTATTCAGTATTATTTTCCAAAATTTTCCCACCATTTCTCAAAAAATTGTCTTCACAAAAATGAAATTTGCGCGCAAAGCGCGCATCACACACTAGTACAATATAAATAGGTTAAAGTCTCTTGTCTAAAAGATACATTTTATTATTCTACTCATATCTCATCATTGAGTGAATTAGAGTTCTCTCTACAAAACATAGTTTTAGACGAAGAAGACTTATAGCCGTAATTTCTTGAGCCTCAATGGAATTATGTATATTTTCTTTTAATAATTCTTTGGTGATTTGACATGTGATGCTCACTTGGTGAATAATATGTATTTTTAGCCGATCTTTTTTTTTTTTTTAACAATTATATGTTGGATTATCGTTACTAACAATGATTAACATATTCTTTTATTATATCTGGGATACTAAAATTAATTAGGGTACTAACTATCACTTATTAAATAATTTAAATTACCTTGACATATTAGTCAGGACGAGGAAGGTCTACGGCGATTATATGGATGATATTCTATCACTTTACCAATATAATATTGTGGGACCCGTTTTGCATGGCGGTTGAGTCTAAGTTTGAAAATTTTATTAGTTTTAGCGTTGATGATAATTCGAAACTGTCAGTTGGGAGTTACAAAGATACCATTCAACTGAAAAAAAAAAAAAAAATTCAAATAAAACAAACACATAAATAAATAAAAAATATTAATTACCAGTGGATGTATGGATAGATGGTCCGACCTCCTTAAAACCATTCCTAAAAACCTATGCTGCTGAAACTAGGTACGTGCGTGACAGCACGTGAGAAGGGCCAAAGTTGGATTTATTTGAAAATTTTCAAAATATATATCTCAATTTTGAAGTAACATATTCTCCCATTAACTCAGTTAATGGAAAATTTTAATTAAAATAGAGTATGCTATGCTTAAAATAATCCTAAAATAATTTTAAATAGGAGTGGGCGTAGTACAATTCAATTTGGTTTTGATTCAATTCATGCGATAAAACTTGTAAAGTATAAATTGATGTGTAAATTTTTTATTTGACTTTTATGCTTATTATTTCAAGTTACAAAATATTGATTATTAATCTAAATACATATTAGTTCATCTATATATATATAAAGATTATAAAAAATATATATATGAACCTAATTAAATTTCAATTCTATAATTGGATTATTTTAATCATGAAAATAAATACTGAATTATTTACGATAAAATTATTACCGTTGTAAATATGTCTATTATGCCCAATGATTTTACAATTTATGTTGTAAATAAATATTGTATTATTTTATGACAATTCTGATTTTGAGCCTCCCCACGTCATCGTTTTTACTTTGTCATGCATTTGTAATGGATAATGTACAACAAGAATGACCCTCCAAAAGAGCGAATGATCCAAGAAAACAGAAGATTGGACACGTGTACTTTTCTAGAAATCTTTTGGAACATATGTACTTGTATTCGTGTGGGATTGGGAATCCAGTTTGAAGAATTGCCAAAATGCCCTAAGTAGATATTTTAATTATTAATTTATTTTTTTTGTTGATTACTCTTAGAAGATCCATTGCACTATGTCTATTGAAATCTACGTGGTAGGTAAAATAGAAAGATTTCTAATTTATGTGATATTACGTCTATTGAATAGACAGTCAAATTAAAAATTTATTTGCAATAGATTCCGTCTAAAACTAATACTATGTATTGCTTATGTGACATTAATTTTTTTTTTTTTAGTTGGCAGGTCTTTAATTTTTAGATGGACTTCTAGACGGAGTCCTCGTCGGCATGCATTGGAGAAGATTTTTTTATAACTCCGTCTATCTATTATGTGACATATCTACAAAGCAATAGACAAAATGCATTGAAGATGCTCTTAATACATATTAGTTCATCTATAATTATACAAAGATTATAAAAATTAATACTTGAACCAAATTAAATTTCAATTCTATATTTGGATTATTTTAACCGTGAAAATAAATACTGAATTATATACGGTGAAAATATTGTCATTGTAAATATGTATATTATGCCCAGTGATTTTACAATTTATTGTTGTAAGTAAATTGTAATGTTTGGTAGGCTCTTATCAGCTTTGCCACTTGTAATGTCTAGTAGGCTCTCCACTATACTTCGCAACTCATCTCCAGTTATCCGATGTCGTGCAAAATCCTTCTCAACTCTACCCTTGTAAAACTTATTCCGTTGTTTTCTAAAGGCATGCTCACGTGGTAAGAATTGGCAGTGACAATCAAAAAATGATGTTTTTCCTCCATTTTTAAGTTCGAATGATTTAGTTTTACCCATACAGTACGGACAAGACTTTAGGCCATGCGTACTCCATCCAGACAACATGCCATATCTCGAAAAATCACTAATAGTCTACATCAATGTAGCTTTCAACTGAAAATTCTGCTTTGTATGCATGTAATAAGTTTCAACACCTTCATCCCACAACATTTTTACTTCATCTATGAGAGGATGCAAATAAACATCAAGGTTTTTTCCTGGACTATAACCATAGTAAAAAATAAATTGTCTTGTTGCATGCACATCCAAGGCGGGAGATTGTATACAATAATGATAATTGGCCAACATGAGTACTGCACATTAGACATGCTAAACAGATTGAATCCATCTGCGCATAAACCAAGGTGTACACTACGTGGTTCAAGCGAAAATTGTGGATAAGTTCTATCTAAGTGCTTCCATACCTCACCATGTACGCGGTGTAACATTTCGTTGTTTGATAATTGATTCTTCGAATGCCATATTATATGCTATGCAGTATGCCTCGACATATACAATCGTTGGAGCCTGGGAATTAAAGGTAGATATTGCAACACCTTCTGAGGCACCCTATGTCCAGATCGAGACACATTCTCTTTGTACCGTGGGCTAAAACAGGTAGGGCACCGAGTCATGTTCTCAGTTTCTCTATGGTATAACATGCAATCATTAACACAAGCATGGATCTTCACAACACCAAGGCCAAGACTAGATAACCTTTTGTTTTTGTTTTATAGAATGTAGCTTCTAATTGATCACCTTCTGGTAGAATTTCCTTAATGATAGTTAACATACGAACATAACACGCTGTATGTATATTACATTCAGACTTCAAATTCAATAGCCGTGCCATTGTCAAAAGGTTGGTGTGCTTACTACAAACAGGCCAACACAGGTTTGTCGGCTTCTTCCAATAGTCTAAAGAAATTTTCTGCCTTTTGATTTGGAGCTTGTTCCTCATGAGCACACATATTTGGATTGGTGTAATATTGTACATTTCAAGGTCCATCGCGTCTATCACCATTGTTTCATGGCTAAAATTTGTTGTAGCTTGTGCAGTTGAGGAATCAGCCAAATCTGGAGCATTGAAATTGAATGACTCTCCGTGTGCATTCTAGTTTGTATAACCCCTTGTAAATCCATTTTTGTAAAGATGAAATTTCTCATGATCTCCTTTCAAAAACCTTCTGTTGACACATCTAGAGCATGGACTTTTAATTATATCACCAACTCTTGTTTTAGATAGGGCAAATTGAATGAACTCTTCAACACCTTCAATAAATCTGTCTGAAAGAAATCAATCATCTGATCGACGCATCATCCAACTGCGGTCCGATATTGTTCAATAAAAATTCATAGATACTAATTGCCCATCCTTTGTGATCCTGCAAAAGTTGTCAAAGCAATAACACATGAATTACACATAATTTGAGTGTGGCACTTGTACTTTAGAACAAAGGAAAACAATATTTTGAATAGTGTAATAAAAGAAAAACATAATGGAGGACCTGAAACAGATTTTAAATTATTTTCTGATCGATTTAGTTTTTATTTTCAATTTACTGCCAAATCTACTAAAAAATCTATGCACAAGGCCATGCAACAATCTAAGGCACATGGAGTTGATGACACAAGAATGCTGTGAACAAGTGAATTGCAAATGAATTGATTTCAATTTGATCATATCCTTAATTTTCAAATAATAAGATCCTTTAAAGAGCTGCTTGTGTAGGTTTTGTTTCTACAGGTATTGAGTTCTTAATTGATAATCAAAACTATTTCAAGAAAATTAAAGAAGCAATTCTTTAGTAATAAAATTCCTCGGCTCCAAGCAAAAAGTAGTGCTTAAACAACAATTAATCAATAATGTGAAATTACCCAAATTAGTTTCAACAATAAGCAGTGAGGCAATTACTCAAACAATTTGAAGACAAACAATTTCAATTATGATTAAAAATCAAAACTTCTTCAATTCACAATTCTCCATCAATGGAAATGATTAATCCTAACTAACAGTGTTAATTAAAGGACACATATTTAAGATTTTTTTTTTTTAAAAAAAGCAGTGAACTAACCTCATAAATAGGAAAATTTATCAGAGTCCTCGAAGATTCATCCCTTAATCCCAAATAATAAAACAGTTTACACTTTTTCGTACCTTCAAAGGGTTATCCCTATTTGCTAGCTAGAGAAAGAGGGATTAAAGTTTGGAAAGTGGATTTTGAGTTTGTAGAAGACTGAATTAGAAACCCGTTTTCTCACTTTGATTTATTTTCAGTTATACAAAATAAAGTAGATTTTATTGAATGCTAATAATTTAGTCCAATTAATGTTTAATTTAGAGCATTGTATTGTTAATGTTAAAATTACGAGATATAAAAATTTTGCTAAATTTTTTATTTTTGAATTTATTAATTTTGAAGGAACTAATGGAAATTAGAATATTACTAACGGATAGATTCGTAGGTAAATTTCAGTAGAATATTACAAACGAATATATCCGTAGGTAAATTTCAATAGCATATTACAAACGGATATATCTGTAGGTAAATTTCATTTCATTTATATTTTATTTTATTTTACCATCAACGATTTGTACGTAACAGCGTTCGTTAGTGATTTTTCATATATATATATATATATATATATAGTGTAAAAAACTTTAGCAACAACTTAACAACGAAATCTCAATGACAGCTATATGTCGTTGGTAATATCGTTGCCACGTCATTTATTTTATACTTGTGAATTTCTTAAATTATTCCGTTGGAAAGTTGTAGGTAATAGAAAAGAAAGTCGTCCGTCACTAAAATTTCGTCTCTGTTGCCTCTCTTTCTAGTAGTGGTGTAGTGACTGTGCATTTTATTTTAGGGTAAATTCAGGGCCCATCATTGTTGTTGCACTTATGGGTTCTAAAGTCATGTGACCAAAATTTAATTTAATTAAAGTCACATTTTAGTGCTAGAAGACCAACATACCTCTAAAATTTTTAAAAAATGCTAATTTAATAATACTATTTTCTTTGACGCTGTTTTGTATGATACTGTTTTATTATTATATGTTTTATCTATGATAGTGTTTTAGTATATTTATACAATACTTTTATCTTTGATACTGTTTTATTATGATAATGTTTTCAACATATGATACTGTTATTGAATGCAAACAGTATCTATGATCTTATACTACTAATGGAGTATTTTAAAAACAGTATCATTATTTCAACCATTAAAACATCTTATACTTAATTTTATATATGATACTGTTTTATCTAGATAATACGCTATATATCACACTGTATCATTACTTCAACTATTAAAAATATTGTGTACTTAGTTTTATATATGATACTGTTTTATCTATACTTTTTATCTTTGATACTGTTTTATTATGATAATGTTTCAGCCTATGATACTATTTCAATCTATGATAATGTTATTGAATGCAAATAGTATCAATGATCTTGTACTACTAATGGAGTATTTTAAAAACAATATCATTGCTTCAACCAGTAAAACATCTCCATTTAGTTATATCATAATACTGTTTTATTTGGATAAAGTGTTATGGTAAACTTATACCATATTTTTATATTTGATACTGTTTTATTACAATAATGTTTCAATCTATAATATTGTTATTTTATTGAGGTATAGTTTATACATGTGATACTATTTTATTAAGATACTTTCATGTATCATACTGATATATTAAGATTCATTTACCTATGATACTGTTTTATTAAGATACTGTTTTAGTATGACATTGTTTAGACATGAAAAACTAAAGATTGTTATTTTAAGTTAAAGAGACGAATTCAAACGACTAAAATCTATCATCAGCAGTGGCAAAGTGACTGGTCTTGACCTACTTGTCGAGACGATTACGAAAGTATATTATAATAAAAATTCTAAACACGTATGCGAATTCTATGCCCGTTTTTGTTATGATACTGTTTTCTATTTATATTATACCAGTATCAAAGAACACACATGACTAACAATACAAAGAATAATCTAATGGCCAACTTTGTCATCCTTACAAAAATTCAAACTATTATTTACAGCAACAAATCATGACCATAACCAATTTACAACAACACTGGCTATCATGTCACAGCAACAGCCACAATCTCATGTGTTGTAACGTAATACAACTCATATCCGCTTATGCTACAAATCCTATTGCAAATACTATATCACTATGGTTTGAGTGTTAAAAATAATAGCATCCTAAAAGAGGCGTTAAATGAAGAGCTAAATAGACCATTAGTTGCTGCAAGATGATTAATATCCCACCGCACCATAGTCATCGTAACAACAATATTACACGCGTGCTTGAAAATGTAACCAGCAAATGAAATCTCTCTAATCAACAGCACAACCTCATGTTACGTAGAGTCCAACAACCTTCTAAATGATCGTAATGGTCAAAGTTTTTAAAAAACTGTGGTCTGTCACTAGCAAGAAAATTATAGCAATCAACAACAAAATAAAAGCAGCAACAACTACTGCATCATCATCATAAAACAGCACAGCATCAATAGCTGCTGCATCATCTCGTCAATCAGTGTAAACTACTCCTCATGGGCACAACCACATGGTACGCTGAGTCTAGCAAACTTCTAAATGATCGCTTCTAAAACTCACATTTAACTTGAAAATTTTCAGTAAAGTAAAGATAATGTTGTCAGATCAAAATTAAAAACTACGGCGGAGGATGTTTGTAAGGTGGAAGAAGACGCCGATGGGAAATATAAATAACATGGGTAATTTTTGGGATTAATTTGAAAAAATGTTGAAGAATATGACTTAATCACAATTTTGAAAAATATTTTGACCTAATTTAAAACAAGTCATCTACAAATGACTTATAGACAAATTCTCTTTTATTTTATTACTTATGATGGGCCAAAGTAAAATAAAATGCAATACTATATAAATAGTTTAGAGTCTTTTGTCTCAAAGATACATTTTATTATTCTACTCATATCTCATCATTGAGTGAATTAGAGTTGTCTCTACAAAATATAGTTTTAGACGTAAAAGACTTACATCAGTAATTTCTTGAGCCTCAATGGAATTATGTATATTTTCTTTTAATAATTATTTGGTGATTTGACATGTGATGCTGACTTGGTGAATATAATGTATTTTTTGCCGATCATATATATATTTTTTTAAACAATTATATGTTGGATTATCGTTACTAACAATGATTAACATATTCTTTTATTATATGTGGGATACTAAAATTAATTAGGGTACTAACTATCACTTATTAAATAATTTAAATTACCTTGACATATTAGTCAGGACGGGGAAGGTCTACGGCGATTATATGGATGATATTCTATCACTTTACCAATATAATATTGTGGGACCCGTTTTGCATGGCGGTTGAGTCTAAGTTTGAAAAATTTATTAGTTTTAGCGTTGATGATAATTCGAAACTGTCAGTTGGGAGTTACAAAGATACCACTCAACTGAAAAAAAATAAAATTTCAAATAAAACAAACACATAAATAAATAAAAAAATATTAATTACCAGTAGACGGATGGATGGATGGTCCGACCTCCTTAGAGCATCTCCAATGCACTCCATAGATTGTGACTGATTGGGACAGTTAAATAGAAGAACTTCTAAATAAATATGGAATAAATAGACGTGAAAGTCTAAAAGTTCCCTCCAATGAGTTTCTTCTACAATTCAATAATGGTGGTTACATGGTATTTATTTTTTTAAATTAAACAATAATAAAACTGCTAAAATTTTCCTAATGACCCTTTTGTGAATTAAATTAAGTCCAAGATTAAAATAATTGTTGAGTCATTCAATCTCACAGGACTTTACATGTAGAAAGTACACCCCACATCTTCTATTTATTTTGTGCCACATCAGCCTAGCATGGTGTTTCACATTGGAGATGTGATTTTAATACACATTATCTATTTAATGACACGACTCTTCTTTTTTTCCAATTCATGATTTGCATTGGAGATGCTCTTAAAACCATTCCTAAATACCTATGCTGAAGCTGAAACTAGGTACGTGCGTGACAGCACGTGAGAAGGGCCAAAGTTGAATTTATTGCGTTTGAAAATTTTCAAAATATATATCTCAATTTTGAAGTTACATATGCTGAGTTAATGGAAAATTTTTAATTAAAAAAGAGTATCCCATGTTTAAAATAATCTTAAAATAATTTTAAATAGGAGTGGACGTGCTACAAATCAATTTCGTGGTACAATATAATTTGGTTTGATTCAATTCGCGATAAAACTTGTAAAGTATAAATTGATGTGTAAATCTTTTATTTGACTTTTATGCTTATTATTTCAAGTTACAAAATATTGATTATTAATCTAAATACATATTAGTTCATCTATATATATATATATATATATATATATATATATATATACACGAACCAAATTAAATTTCAATTCTATAATTGGATTATTTTAATCATGAAAATAAATACTGAATTATTTAAGATGAAATTATTATCATTGTAAATATGTATATTATGCCCAATGATTTTACAATTTATGTTGAAAATAAATATTGTATTATTTTATGACAATTCTGATTTTGAGCCTCCCCACGTCATCGTTTTTACTTTGCCATGCATTTGTAATGGATAATGTACAACAAGAATGACCCTCCAAAAGAGCGAATGATCCAAGAAAACAGAAGATTGGACACGTGTACTTTTTCTGGAAATCTTTTGGAACATATGTACTTGTATTCGTGTGGGATTGGGAATCCAGTTTGAAGAATTGCCAAAATGCCCTTAGTAGATATTTTAATTATTAATTTTTTTTTTGTTGGTTGATTACTCTTAGAACATCTCCATTACACTATGTTTATTAAAATCTACGTAGTAGGTAAAATAGATAGATTTCTAATTTATGTGACATTACGTCTATTGAATAGACGGTCAAATTAAAAATTCATTTATAATAAGTTCTGTCTAAAACTAATACTACGTATTGCTTATGTGGCATTAATTTTTTTTTTAATTGGCGGGTCTTTAATTTTTAGATGGACTTCTAGATGGAGTCTTCGTCAGCATGCATCGGATAAGATTTTTTTATAACTTCGTCTATCTATGTTTATGTAACATATCTACAAAGCAATAGACAGAATGCATTGAAGATGCTCTTAATACATATTAGTTCATCTATATTTATATAAAGATTATAAAAAATAATATTTGAACCAAATTAAATTTCAATTCTATATTTGGATAATTTTAACCGTGAAAATAAATATTGAATTATATACGGTGAAAATATTGTCATTGTAAATATGTATATTATGCCCAGTGATTTTACAATTTATTGTTGTAAGTAAATATTGAATTATTTTTGTGACAAGTTTGTATTACAATAGTAAATTATCCAATGCTTTTTACTCAGACATCACCAATTTTAATCTTGAAATCTATTAAAGCACGTATTTTCAACCCAATTCAATATGACCACGTTCATTTAACCTTAAAAAACATATGAACATCATGTTTTTTTTTGACAAAATTCAAATATGACAACTCTGATTTAACCTTCAAACATATTAGACATTTTGTCAATACGTACCCTGATGACATCACCCCACTCTTTCGCATCCAAACAATGGTGGAGCTAAGATTACAAGAATATTAAAAATACTAAATTGTTTTTGTAAACACTTCATAGTAATACAAAAATTATAGACCGCTAGACTTACAAATTATTCCTTTTAAAAATCGTTTGGCACAATACTAAAACAAGAGAAAACTATAATATAAGTATATAATTTTTGTTCAATTCTTAACCCAATTTCTAGAGGGTGCACAATTTTGAAAGTTCTTCATATCCCTAATCAATTTAATAACAATAATATAGTATGGCATCTCTTGCTCCAACGAGAATCAGACAACCTTTATTTCCTAATAACATACTGATAACATTATAGTATCAACTTTTGCGCTCCAACGATAATCAGACCGACTTCATTTCCTTATCAAAAATTTTTTATGCCCTTATTTTATTTGATTCTCATTCTTCTTATCTTTAACCAATATCAAGGTGCACTCTCATCTTTTGCTCCAAACCGTTGATCACACAATATTATGTCCTTTGATTCCCATATTTTATTTGGAAATTTTGATGCAGTTTCCCAACTTAATTTTATTCTTTAATGTTATAAAAGTAAATGTTATCAACCTTGACTGCATATATATGGTTTCAAAGTGTCGTAATTTGGAGACTAATTACTATCAATTAGTTAAATTACTAATTTGTAATTTTATCAGAGTGTATAATAGAAGACTGTTTGCTTGTTTGTGTGTGTGTGTGTGTGTGTGTTTTTTTTAACAAGGAATTAGTTCTCTGAAGCTGACAATTACAATGATTAGCAAAATAAAATATTTAGGGCAGTGATGCATCGGTTCTGAAGCTGACGTAAGATTTCAGTAGTCATCGTGTCTCTGACTTGGAGTTTACTCTCACTCTCTTCTTCGTTCTTCGTTTGGCTCTTCTTCTTGTCTTTAACCAATACTGTAGAAAACAAAATTAATTTCTGAAACGATAAACAGCTATAGAAAAATTCATGGAGGAACACATTTCCAGGTATTGAATCAGTCCTAAAGAGATGTGGGAAGAGATGCAGATTTGAGATTTACTATCGAACTTTCGGATCAAGAAATTGGGTTGTAGAATTCGAGAACACAACTCGGAAGATCTAAATTCGGCTGCTTTGGCTTAATTATGACATCCCCTCCAATCCGCCCCACCTCAATCAAAAGAGCATTACCCCCAGAAACAATAACAATCTTGTTACTATAAACTATATCTTCTAGTAGTTCTCAAAATTTTACTTTTTTACAAATTCTTGGTGCCTAATGCAATCATATATAGGATAAGACGAAGATCTGTAATATATAGACGAAGTCCTTTCACTACAACAATGACCCAAGTTCACCAATACCATGGTTATTGCTCACAAACCCTAAAATCATACAAAACAGTAACACTGGACATATATATATATATATGCATCCAATCTTCAACCACTTAATTTGAGAGGGATACTTGCTCAGGTATGAACTCTGCAGCAAATATAAAAGGAAAAAATTAACAAAATTTGATCTAGTAGTTGAGTTTAAAGTATATGGGAAAAGCGGAAATAGGGTTTTAATTTGTACCGTCAGAATATATGAAAGTGCAAATGAAATGTTTCACAACAAGCTCTTGGATTTTCTGGATCGACGCCTGTAGCTGGGCCTCCACTGCCGGTGCAAAGACGGAGTTTGAGGAGTAACAAGGCTAGACCGGAAATGGCCATTACAACTACCAGGATTATCACTATTGCAACTAGGTTAATTTCCATGGTGTTTGATCAAGATTAATTACAAGACTGGCCTGGATGGGAAATATAGGCGGGTGGGTTTATACAGATATAGAGGGTTTTAACTTGTACCGTCATCACCTTTGCTCTTGATTGGACAAATAAATTATTGGTTTTTACTTAGTTAATAAGAACCCTATGCAAAATTGTATCGTTATGACTTATGCATGCCAACATATCTTTCAAACCTATATTTTAATTATCCCACACAGGTATACCACTGGCACACTCTCCTAACTCATTTCGTATGTATGTAGAGTCTATTCTTCACCGACCCGTTCTCTAATCCAACATTGTTTAAACAATAGTCCAATCAAATAAATTGAAAATATCAAGGTGAAATTCTTATATATTGTTCATTATAAATTATAATAACCAATCTACTTTTGTAGTTAAGGCCATCCACGTCTATATATTTTCATCAGTTTAATTAAGGCCATCCACATCGAAATAACTAAAAAAAATGCATGTAATTTATACATATGTATCTATACGTCTAGAGAGAGAATGACATGGGCTGCTGTGCAGGCAGAGGAAAAGCGGTGGCCATTAAGAACAAATGAAACCCACACTAAAAAATCCCCAGATTTAAAACAAAAACCCAAGATCTGGGAATTCAAATTTCAAGATCTGTAGAAAAAGAAAAAAAAAACATTAATCCCAACCCGGATACACTTTCACCATTACACATTATTCCCGTACAATTCAAGAGTCCCCTTGCACTTCAATTACTAATTTACCAATTCTAGTGATAATTCTCTACAAAATACTTTTTCTGCTTTTGGATAGAGAAAGATAGCGGAGATTATCTGTTGTATATATGGGTCTGTATGCATAAATTGTGTGTGTGACATAAATATCACTAGTTTTGAGCTGCCTTTTGATACTTGCTGTTGATGGGGGGTAGGCGATGGTATGTTTTCCGCTCAAGTGTAATGTGTGTAATGGAACCACAGAAACACGTAAGCGTACAATTGTTCTGGTTTATTCTGTGAAATGACTTTTTATTAAATTTTGGGGATACAAAAGTTTGAAGATTGTGACTTTTATTTTAGGGGTAATGTTCTACTCCCCATGGTGGGGAGTTTTTATGAAGGTGTCCGGTGACTAATGTCAAGCACTTTTTTATTGTCCAATGGCCACCGGACACGTGTCCGGTGGCCTTCATAAATACTCCCCACCATGGGGAGTATAACATTTCCCTTTATTTTAGTACACACGTAACATTACATCATACGAGATTTTACTGTTTTTTCTTTAATTGTATTTAGTATTAATCACTACAACTGGTTAAATATTATTTGTTGTTCATAATAAATAATATCAACAAATAATATTTCATTTGTAACTTATTTTTATTTTTACACAAATTAAAAAAAAAAATTATTATTATAGTTGAAATAATAAATTTTACTTATATTTTTTTTTTAGTAAACCCCCATAATTAATATAATAGTAGTTCATATCTATATTGCAACAAAATACATGTAATTTAAAACCATTGTTTCATCAATGGCAATGGCTAACAAGTACTGTAATAAAAATTATGTACTAGTACCCAATAATATGCAGTGTAGGGTCAATATTTTTTTCCTATAAAAAATTACAATTAGAGGACTCGTAAAGCTGTAATATTGTGATGTCTGCTATTAGATGATTATTAATTATCACTTGATTTTAGAAAATCAACCGTAGACTGAATTAGACCGGAAGGAGGAAACTGTACATTCAATAAGTTAAGCATGTTGCCGCCACAAACCGAGAGAATCTCCTAATTGTGAGCAGAATTTTTGGAACATCACATTCATGTATTTATGATTCATGTGTTATGCTATTGATACTCTTTATATTTGCTCTAATTTCGTAACTCTCTTTCGATACTGAATAAAGCAAATATTGATTTTCGCTTTCCTTTGTGATGAACCTAAACACGAAAGAGTGCATGTATGGATGAAATCCACACTGGGGTCTTCAAATTGTTCTCCCAAAGTGTATTCTAAATCATTGTAAATTGTAAAAATCATCTTTTGAACAATTATTGACAGGGGAAGCTCTTTGCCACTTTTTAAATTAAAAGCATAGTTGTTAAACTCGAATAAGACTAATTGATTCGACTACAAAACCAGATCTCTTGCCTGTCGATTTTGAATGCTTGATCAATAAGCTTCCTGTGGATTAATGTTAGGCTAAGCGCAATATTATATACTTAACAACAAGAGAATACTACTATGAAAATTAGTGTACGTGTATTTGAAATAAGTTTTTTCCAAACTAATCATTTATTTAGTTGTTTAGAAAAATATTACATTGCAACAAAAATTATTTAGAAAAATATTGATCATTGTCTTATGTTTATAAAGTCATATCCAAATTCAAAATGAATGAAGACCCTAATTAACATATGAAAGTTTCTATTTTGATTTGCAGAAACAAAATATTTGAGTACTTTAGGTTTTGATTATATTACTTATTTTATGTAATATATTTTGATCTTATTATGTGGTTAAACTTTTAGAATCTATAATTATTTCTATACGTTATCTCTATTATAATTTTTTATTTAAATTGTATTAACAATTACTTGTCGGATGAATTAGTCATTGGGTATTTTAATCGAGTTAATAGCTAAGCCGAGTCTAACAATTATGATCAAAGGCTCAAAAACTTGTAGTATAAAATTGATATGCAGGCAAAAGCAAAATTTTAGACTAGGACACCCAAGAAAGATTATTCTTTTCTCTTTGTCAAAACATTTTCCCAAGAAAGATAGATTCAAAAGCCCTGAGTCATGCTATTTGTATATAAAGTTTTACAGATGTATATACAGAATGCTTATGTGGCAAGTCAAGAATAAAAAAATAGGAATTTTCCTTTTTCCACTTATTTTCTCACAAAACTAGTAAGGAATATGCTATCACCACTTTCATGTTCACACAAAACCAGACCAAAAGGAGAGAAAACGTAAAATCTCAAAATAAGCTTCTACTTCTCAAAGATGGTCCGATTATACGGTAGGGAGCTAGTAGTCGCCGGAAATAGAAACTCCGTGTTGAAAGAAAAGCTATTTTGTAGCTTTTAGTAATTTAAAGTTGTTAATATGTAAAACACGTTTTTTTCTTTCACTTGATTCATTATTGTATATATGAACAGTGACTACAGTGTGGGATTTTTAATATATCAGATATTTTTCTTTTCTTATCCTCTCTCTCTCTCTCTCTCTCTCTCTCTCTCTCTCTCTCTCTCTCTCTCTCTATTTGTGTAATCCTATGTTACTCTTCTCCAATTCTATCTTGGTATCAGAGCCGCCTGCTTTAAGGCGATGAATCCTGGTGCATCAGGAGACGCTTCGTCTGGGGATGTTGCTTTGATATTCGAATGCAATCAGATAACAAGAATATCATGCAGAAAGTAAAACACTAAGAGTTTTTGTGTCTCGAAGGTCTCGGGTTCACCTAACCGTTGGCTACTTCCCGTTGAAGCTCCACAAAGTAGATTCGACTTCATGCATTAACAAGATCGTTCAAAGTATGTCTCAGAATTTACAAGACTTCAACACAAAGAATCATGTTCTAAACCCTAACTCTTACAGACTGAGTGTCAATCAACGATTGACCTCAAAATAATCACAGACGAGGAGAACTCTCACAAAGGAAGTATCATCAACTTGTTTACGATGTGATTTCACCAAGAAATCATAACAGAAAAGAGAAGGGAGTAGACGGACTAAATTCATAGACTGAGAGTGAGAAGAAGAAACGTCCATAAAAAGGTAAGAGGGTATTATTATCTATCAACAGTGCCAAAGTATTCATATTTATACTCCAGATGAAGGGCTCAGATTGAAACCACACAACCGACGGTTCAGATGAAGGAGCAGAAATATTAACACAAAAGCATGAAACCATAATGCGACTAACAACACCATTAATCTGATCACTATTTGATCAACAAATAACAATCTCCACCTCGATCAAAAAACTACATCACCTACTTCTTCTCTTGATCTTTATTAATGCATGATTGGCTTCAATCCAATTTGATTTCATTGCTTCTTATACCTGCATAAAAACGAAAAAAAGTTAGGAAAATACTGAAAAAACAAAACAACAAAAAAAAAAATTCATACTTACTAACTTGCATCTATCCTGTATCTAAGTTCAGGATACTCAAACAATTTTTAAACTTAGATAAAGTTAGAATTTTTGTGCCCATGTTTGCCGGATTAAACTAGGAAGAAATCTTTTCCAGATTCACTAACTGTTGGGACACAATGTCCCTAATAAAATGAAGTTTAACATTAACATGTTTTGTCCTTTCATGAAACACTGGATTCTTACATAAGTGAATAGCAGATTGATTATCAATGTAGATGACAGGAGACTTACATTCCCAATTCTTTTAAGATTCCTTTCAACCATAAAGCTTCCTTAACAGCATCGGTTATGGCTACATATTTAGATTCAGTAGTAGAAAATGCCACAATATGCTGGAATTGTGATTTCCAGCTAATGCAAGTATCACAGATAGTAAACACATAAGAAGTTACATATTTTCTATTATCTCTATCACTTGTATAATCAGCATCAACAAAACCTTTCAGTTTAATTCCTTCTGAACTATGTTCAAAAGTAATGCCAACATTTGAAAGTCCTTTTAAGTATCTCAATAACCATTTTAAAGCCACTTAATAAGAAGGGCCAGGATTAGACATATATCTACTTAGTACACTAATAGAATGAGCCACATCAGGTCTGGTACATACCATAGAATACATAACAGAACCAATAGCATTACTGTAAGGTACATTTTCAATTTCAGCAAGTTGTTCTTTTGACTTAAAGCAATCATCTTTGCTAATTATAAAATAGTTTCCAAGAGGGATACTAACTTCTTTTGCTTCAGTCATAGAAAATCTATCAAGGACTTTATGTATGTAGGGAGTCTGAGTTAGTTTCAATTCAAAAAGATCTTTATTTCTAATGATTTCAATTCCTAGAATCCTTTTTGCATTTTTCCGAATCCTTTATGTCAAACTCAGAAAACAAATCAGACTTTAACCTTTTAATTTGATTTGCACAGGAACTAATCAACAACATATCATCAACATACAAAAGTAGGTATACTGATATTGTTTTCAGGTTCACATTTATAATATAAACAATGGTCATAATCACTTCTTTAAAAATTTAAAGACAGAATAAAAGTATCAAATCTTTTATACCATTGGTGATTGTTTCAGACCATACAAGAATTTCTTCAGCAAGCAAACATCTGTTGGTTTCAATTTATCTTTAAAACCAGGAGGTTGATTCATATAAATCTTTTCATCTAACTCACCATGTAAGAAAGCTGTTTTCACATCAAGTTGATCAAGTTCCAAGTTAAAATGAGCAACTAAAGCAAGCATCAATCTTATAGTAGTATATTTAATCACAAAGAAAAAAAAAAAATTCATTATAGTCAACCCTTTCTTTTTGAGTAAAGCCCTTAGTCACTAATCTGGCTTTAAATCTAATAGGATCAAAATCAGAAACCCCTTCTTTAACTTTATAAATCCACTTACAATCAACCTAAATCCCAAGTTTTGTTTTGACTAAGGGATTTCATTTCTTCAATCATAGCCTTTTTCCATTCAAGAGGATGAACTCATTCCTTCTTTACAAGATTTTAGTTCTTTTTCACAGAGGTCTTGATAACTCATGAAAGCAAACGAAACACTATCTTCAAAATCTAATCTTTGTGGCTTTCTTATATTTCTTCTTACTCTATCTCGTGCCAGCTGGTAATTCCTAAGATTACTATCATCAAGGACAGGGATGTTCTGTTTAATAGCTAAGTCAGTTGAGATTTCATCAGATTCTTCAAGATCTATTTGAGTTTGATTATCAGACTCCACCTCAATTTCAGAATGAGGATTAGGTCTTTCTAAGTCATTATCAGCAATGATTAAGAAAAAAATCATTTTTCTTTTCATGTTTGTCATCTACTGTTTTAGGGTCTAAGCAAGGCATTTCATTTTAGTTAAAAGTAACATCCCTACTTATTATTACTTTTACTCCACTAAGACTCCTAGCCTACAATCTATATCCTTTTACACCTTG
This sequence comes from Forsythia viridissima, assembly GCA_030279155.1. Classification (NCBI taxonomy): domain Eukaryota; kingdom Viridiplantae; phylum Streptophyta; class Magnoliopsida; order Lamiales; family Oleaceae; genus Forsythia; species Forsythia viridissima. The sequence continues at coordinate 18,504,347 of CM059042.1, forward strand.
AGAATAACCCAAAAAAACAATTATTTGAGCATTAGGCTCAAGTTTACCTTCACTTTGATGGGAATAGGCTGAACATCCAAAAGTTCTCAAAGAAGAGTAACCAGCAGGCACATTATTTCACATTTCAAAAGGGGTTTTATCATTTAGAGCAGCAGAGTGAGTCAAATTCACAATATAGCATGCAGTCATTACAGCTTCCCTTCAAAACCTTTTAGGTAATCCAGAGCTTACCATCATGCATCTCACCTTATCTAAAAGTGTTCTATTCATTCTTTCTACCACTTCATTTTGTTGGGGAGTATATGGGACAGTTCTAAGTCTTAGAATTCCATGCAATTTGTAAAAGTTATCAAAATCAGAATTACAGAATTCTAAGCCATTATCTGTTCTCAGAGTCTTTATTTTCTTTTCAGTTTGATTTTCAATTAAAATTTTCCATTGTTTAAACTTTTCAAAAGTATAAGATTTATGCTTCAATAAGAAAACTCACACTTTTCTTGAAAAATCATTAATTATGGAAAGAAAATAAACACTGCCTCCCATAGTAAGAACATGTGAAGGTCCCCATAAGTTTGAATGAATATAGTCAAGAATTCCCTTAGACTTATAAGTTCCAGTTTTAAACGGCAACTTGTAATGTTTTCTTAAAATGCATGTTTCACAGAAATGCATATCAGAAACCTTATCTTTGTCAAAAACACCATTCTTACTTAGGATGGAAAGACCTTTATTGCTAACATGAGCAAGCCTTTTATGCTATTTTAAGGTGTTACTTTGATCATTAATTACAGAAAGTGCAGAATGATGTCCTGTTAAAGCAGTGGCATATATAACAAAAATTCCATTTTGTTTTAATCCTTTGAACAACACAAGAGAACCCTTTTCCACTTTTAACACACCCTTATCAATTTTAACAAAAAACTCAATATCATCAAGTACACCTAAAAAAATCAAATTTCTTTTTATTTCAGGCACATATCTTACATTTTCAAAAATACACACACAATTATTTTCAAATTGTAAAGACACACTTCCAATTCCTGAAATCTTAGAAGTGATATTATTTCCCATAGTTACTAAACCAAGATCTTTTTCAATAAAATTTGAAAACCATTCTCTTTTTGAAGTCATATGAAAAGAACAGCCTGAGTCTAAGACCCATTCTCCTTCAAAAATAGATTTTATAGTCAGATTTGATTCAGCAACTTTAGAAATTTGATTTATGACTACATAAACTTTAGCAGTATCAAAATTAGAAGAAGAGACAATATTTGCTTCTTCCTTATTTTGATCATTTTGATCATTTTTCTTTTTATAGCAATCTTTTATAAAATACTCTACTTTTCCTCACCCGCAACACTTCTTACCTTTAGCTCTAGACTTTGACCTACTTTTTTCTTTAAAATTCTTTTTCTTTCCAGTTTGATGATTGTCATAGTGCCCATTTTTGTCTAGTGAGTGATCTACCTATCACATTTAATTCTTCTCATTTGACAGAATTTAAATTCTATTGTTGAATATCCAGATTCTTGGTTCTTAAAGAATTAACCACAATCTCTGTAGTTAAAGAATCTCTACCATATTCAATTGCATTTCTCACATCTTTAAAGGTGTCAGGTAAAGCATTTAATAAAATGATGGCTTGATGTTCATCAGAAAACTTTTCACCACAGCTTGCCAAATCTTGACTAAGTTTTGAAAAGTTATCAAGATTTGTTTCAAGGTCCACGAAAGGATCTATTTAATAACCAAAATAACTTTTTTAAAAGATATATTTTGTTTGGAAGGGACCTTGTATAATACAAAGTTTCAAGTTTATCCCAAATGAGAGGAATAGTTGTACAATCACTCACTTTTCTCATTACATTATCAGCTAGATGTAATATTATGGCACTATGAGCTAACTCATGAGACTCTTTCATTTGAACACTTGTCATATCATCAGAAAAAGACTCATCAATTGCCTTAGACAATTTTTGTTGAATTAAATGAACTTTCATCTTTTGTTACCATATTGAAAATCACCTCTACCATCAAACATTTCAAGAACAAACTTACCAGTTTCCATTTTTCAGAAAAGATGAACAAGGTAAAAGAGATTTTTCACAAATACAACAAAAAAACAAAGAATCAGATAATGTAAAATACAACACAGAGTCACTTAAAAAAAATTTCATAGCAAAACTTGTTCAGAACATCACTTTCATGTATTTTATACAAAATAAAAGCATGACAAGAAATCTAGGGTCTCAATTTATACACTATTCAGAGATTTTCAGGATTTCGTGAGACTCTTGTTCTCAGATCAAGGGAATGAATCCAAACTGGAGGCTTAAGGTGATCTTATTTTTAATATGAAAAACGAAAAAGATTCATAAAACAAGAAGACACTTCAGAGATATGATTTCTAAGTCACAAAGTATAGAGAAAACATGCAACTCACAAAATCAGCTTGAAACCATACTAAAACGTAAAGGTCTAGACAAGAAAGAGACAAATAGTCAATTTTATGCATAGATCAATACAATCAATACACAGCTGAGAACAAAACTTAGCAAGTATGATAAAGAGTGAGAGTTTATATCACTGAGCGAACACCCTGTGTTCGTTAGATGCGACTCCAGTAGTATTTGAAGTTTCAAGATTTAAAGATCTGATCCTAGGGTTTGCAATTTTTACTCTAGGAACTTTTGTGCTTCTTCAACTTTGGGGATTTTTACAGATCCTCTCAAGAACAACCACCAGAGGCCTTTTGAAGTTTCAAGATTCAAACCCAGAGTCAGTTTTCAAACATCAAAAACTTCAAGAACACAAAGCTCTGATACCACTGTTACGATTTTTCTTTGATATTCGAATGCAATCAGATAACAAGAATATAATACATAAAGTAAAGACACCAAGAGTTTTTGTGTCTCGAAGGGCCCAGGTTCACCCAATCGTTGGCTACTTCCTGTTGAAGCTCCACAAAGTGAATTTGGCTTCATGCATTAACAAGATCATTCAAAGTATGTCTCAGAATTTACAAGACTTCAACACAAAGAATCACGCTCTAAATCCTAACTCTTACAGACTGAGCGTCAATCAACGATTGACCTTAAAACAATCACAGATGAGGAGAACTCTCACAAAGGAAGTATCATTACCATGTTTACGGTGTGATTTCACCAAGAAATCATAACAAAAAAGAGAAGAGAGTAGACGAACTAAATTTGGAGACTGAGAGTGAGAAGAAGAAACGTCCAGAAGAAGGCAAGAGGGTATTCTTATCTGTCAATAGTGCCAAGGCATTCATATTTATACTCTAGATGAAGGGCTCAGATTGAAACCACACAACCGACAAGTCAGATGAAGGAGCAGAAATATTAGCACAAAAGCTTGAAATCATAATGCGACTAACAGCACCATTAATCTGATCACTATTTGATCAACAAATAACAGAAACATCTTGTGAGATTTGCTGGAGATTTAAAAAAAAAAATTGCTGGAAATTTAAAAATAAAAAAATTGCCCACGGTCAACAGCAATTTGCAAACAGCGGTCCACAGTAGCAAACAGGGAAGTCCCTATTTCCGATGGTTGTGGTGCTGCCGCGGAAAGCATGCCGCAGTCGGATTGCGACGAACAAAAGACCAACAGTTGAGGCACCAAAAGGTGCATCTTCCATCCAAGTGTTGTATCCATCGGTTTTGGGTGTCTTTACACTATAAAATCAAATAGAATTTGATAAGAAAAAAGACAAGAAATATAATAGGTCATCTCCAAACAACATCAAAGTGTTTAACATCAAATTCATCACAAAAATATCAGATTTTCCAACCATTGTTAGTTCCCTTTTTTTGAATTTCATTAGTGCTAGTGCAATCCAGTTTAAGGCTTGAAATCCTCTAAAACTATTTGAGTGAAGACCCTTAGCATCTCATTCTTTAATAGAAGGTTCAAATATCATTTTTAGAACTGCATTCTACGCACTTTAAGTCCCGTGTTTATTATTTTCTTTTGTATTCTTCAAGTTAAAGTTACAAGCAATAACCAAAATACAAATGGCACTTGCTATAGACTACGCATGAGACAAGTTTTATACATAATAATGTCTACAACTAAATAAAACAAAAAAAGGATGACAATGAGAATTATACACGAACTAGACATGATTCTGTACTTTTAATTAGAAACAATTTTGAATTGCTAATTCAAAACCCTCCTCCTAAAATCCCTCGTAGATTTATTTTGTTTTGTTTATTTTAATTAATGTAAAACACATGGAGATGAAAACATTAAACGCTCAATAAGAGACAGCCCAGCATGAGGGGTCCCTAGCACGATCCACAAAATTAATATGCCCGTGACAAATTTTCGAGAAGTAACACCATTTCATCAAGAAAAGTTGAATATACGTGTCATGTGTGATCAGATCTATGGGGACTATGTAGTGATAGTATGACCATGCCTAAAAGAACCGACTATGAAAATAATATTTCCTTCATTAATGACTCAGTCATAGACAATTATAAAAGTTGGCAGAAGACCATGCAATTAGAGAGGGGTGGACACATTTTCAAATTGTTTACTTTCTTGATTTGGACACATATTTCATTCTTATTATTTTCTTGTTTCCTGGAAATCATTTGGACACGTGTACTTTTATGAATTTTCTATTGATAAAAATAATTATATTTATAATATATTTTTTTTCTTTTAATTTTTGTCATATTTTTATCTTCAACTTTCTATTAATTAGCATACTTTGTCTTTAATAACAATTTTCGTCCAAAATTTCCATTGAAATGGACATAAAATGACTTATTTGCCTATCATATTTAAAAATGAAGAATAAATACAAAAATGATAAAATATTATGTCTTCATTTTAAAGTATGTAAATAAAATATTTTGATAGAGTCTATCATTAAAGATAAAATGTACTAATTAATAAGAGTTGAAGATAAAAAAAAAATTGAAGGAAAAAAAAGCCAAAAACATAAATCCTTTAATGATCAAAGTTTGATAAGTGCTATTAAAATGTGGTGGGATAAATGGTGCAAATATAACGGATTGGGAATCCAGTGATCACTTCGATGATTTAGCAAAATGCCCTTGTTGACTTGTTCTTCAACCAAGCCACATTCCATCTTTGATTAGTGATTTGCAAAATAATCTTTTTTATCAATTGTTTAGTTGTTCTTTTTCCAAAATAAGTTGGTTCTAATTTTTTTTTGTCATGTCGCTAAAATAAAATAAGAAAAAATTATAAGAATAAGGTTGTGTAAAAATTTTTCATTTATATTGTTGTAATTAAATAAAAATACTATATTAACAAGTTTTACAGATGCAGTCGTATTGCATTTCTCGCAAGGTTGACATTTATGTTTGAAAAAATAAAGTTTGTAAACAATTATCTAGTGTTGAGATGGAGTGTGTGGTGAATTGCGATGGTGGATCCGTTTTGACGAGTGATGTGAAGGCTATTCTCCAATACGCATTCCATATTCCCAATTTGTTGATGGAAAAATGTTGTAGATCCGCTTTAAAGTGATTGGCAAATAGTCTCTCTTTTGTTTTGTTAATGTGCTGACTTGTAAAAGTCCCACCAGCAAAGTAGGTTGAGTTCAATTGATAAGGATGGTAATTTACATTAAATTAGAGTGATGAACATAAATTATTTGTTCTAATATGTATTATGAATTAATGATTTGTTTTTACTTAAATTTTAACAAGTCTCTTCACCAGTTTTTCAAGTTCATCTTTTATAAAAAATAATATACATATAATTCCATAAATGTGTAATGACAAGTTGTGAATCTAATACATTTATTCTAATATATACCACGTTGAATATCTTTAGAGTATTTACCACAAACTTTACCTAATGAAAACTCATTGTCTATAGATGAGTTGTAGAATTTTTATCGATTAAAGTCTGATGAGAGGAGAGAGCCAACATGGACAACATGGAAGCTTATGTCTTGGTTATTAAGAGATAGAAAAGCAAAATGTAACCATTTTTCACTAATCAATCAATAATATAAAATAATTTATTCAATTGGCTAAAAACAATTACAAACACATAATACTATTTATAGTCACTCACTACCGATAGTTATCTTACATGATATTACTCAATTGGAGTAATTATTTACTACATTACTCAATTGGAGTAATTATTTACTCTAATTGAGTAATATATTCATAGTCAGCAACTATGAATAATTATTCTAATTAAGTAATGTCACGTATGTAAGATAACTACCACTAGTGAGCAACTATAAAAAGTACTACTCATTATAAAACTGTTGGCGGTGTATGTGGTTTTTTCTTACCTTATTTGGGGTGTCCATGTCCCACATTATCAACAGCAATGAAAAACAAAAAACAAAAAACAAAAATAGAGAGAGAGAGAGAGAGAGAAACTAATAACAAGGAACAAGGAACAAGGCACATACTCTTTGAGTGGTAGGCAATCCACATTAGATAATGAACAAAAAGTGTACTATTTTATAAAGGAATATCCACTACCTGTACAACTTCTCTAGCTACACCTTAAGGTAACCTTGGCGAGCCGCACGAGAGCCATCAGGGTAGTGCTTCCCGCCAATTACACCCGCAATGTGCGCACGACTCGATCGAATTGGGCGATCCATGCCGATCAATTTTGAAACTTCGAAGTTCATATTCCTCGTCAATGGCAAGTTAATTATGATATTGGGCTTATAAGACATTTTAGTATGGATTTTATAATGTGTAGGGACTGTGTATTCTATTTTATTACTTATGATGGGCCAAATTAAAATAAAATATAATACAATATAAATAAGATAAAGTCTCCCGTCTAAAAAACACTACAAGAAACGAGGTCTATAGCAGCGACAAAAATCGTTGCTAAAATACAAATTGTCGTCCTTTTAAATATATAGCGACGACAAAGTCGTCGCTATATGTCGTCTTAATAGATTAGTCCGTCTAGGTCAGTGGCGACGACATATTATCGTCGCTATAGACATATGAATCTATAGCGACAACATAGGCGTTGCTACAGTATCGTGCTTTATTTATCGAAATTAGAGAAATTGTGACGACAAAGTCGTCGTAAATACCGTCGCTATTATCTAAAATAGTAGCGACGTTTAGATCGTCGCCACAAACATTTTGATACCTTACTTAATTGCGACGACATTGTCGTCGCTATTTATATAATATATATAGAGACGACAGAGTCGTTGCTAATAGTCATAAATGTTTTTTATTATAGCGACAACACTGTCGCCATTATAAACACTATAATTTTTTTTAAATTTTTAAATTTTAAATAATATAAACATTATACATAAAATCTACATATCTCCCAAACCTCACCGTCGTCTCCGCCCTCCTCTAGCACAACCTCTAGTAACCTATGCTTTAGATTCGTCGTAAGATGTTGAATTGTCCTCTCCATTCAGTGCAGCTGAGCCTCATACAAAGCAAACCGAGTATCGTCATTCTGAGGATCTCTAGAGAACTGATTAGATGTTCCTTGTGGGACTTTCGATGCAGCGATCGAATCTAGGGAGGGAGAGGTGCCTTTTGTAACCCGTCCAACCCCACGGACGTGTCATCATCGTTCTCCGAAAACCTCCTTTGCAATAGCACACTCGTCAACCGACGCGCTATTGGAGGCGACATGTGTCTGTTGAGTCTGTCTCAACTTAATAAGTTTATCCTGTTTAGTGAGAAAAAAATATTAAATAATAATATAATATCAAATAAAATTAATATCATTTAAAAAAAGGAATATGTCCTCACGTAGTCACCAGCCGCCTGCGGGTTTACCCAATTGCCATCCCAGAAGGTGTGGAAAGTCCAAAACAATTCAATAATACCCGGCCACTGTTGGGTCTCGGGGTCCTGCTACAACAATTTAAGCGTTAAATTGAGTTAAAAAAATGCATATGTAATGCATTTAAGATTTCTATAATGATATTGAAAAATTACTTGTACCTCATTGAAACGCGTGGCAGAGAAGCTCTTCGACCCCTGTACGCTCGGGTATTTAGACTTACCCTGATTGGCCTTATTTTTTTTCGATCGTTCCTGAAGACATAAAAAATAATTGATTAGCAAAAAACTTTATAGTTATAAAAATATTAACATAAAAATGTAAAACTGTAATGATAATACGTACCACGAAAGTAGGACTTGTGAAGAAGTAAATGCACTTCTGTCAGTCCTCGGCAAACAACTCGCTGTATAGACGGTTCGGTCCGTGCGTTTTCAAGTGATTATGCACCTTAAGTTTATAATCTCGATAAAGATCGGCTGCCAGGCGATCTACAGCTGCACAAATCGCCCGGTACTCGTCGGGCGACCGATATCCATGAAGATCAAAGTAGCTCTGCAACATATGAAAAATACCCGTTAATGTATATTACATGTAACAATTATTTAAAATGCGTTAATATAAAAACTATTGTAAGTCAATACCTCATTAATGCTACGTAACCATGCTCGCTGCTCATCTGGAACATCTGTCCATGAAAGGTAGCAAGGGGGCACGGTGAACCTCAATTGGTTTCCAACCAAGAGCGTGAAATACTTCACGTTATTTCCGATCGGCTGCATTGTATGTTCAACATTGTTGAACGCGATGGAAAGTGGCTTCTTCCCGTTCGCCTGCCACATATTCTCAAGATTAATGCTTCGAGAGATACTCCGTCGCTTAGACGATGACGCTGAAAAATAACAAATACGAACTGATACGAAATTCAATGATTATTGTAAAATACAAAAAATTGGTTTTAACGAAAATTATTACCAGACTCGTAGGCCGAATTGAGCCGGCGAGGTGGCTGATATGGAGGATCGCCTGCACCATTACCTCCGTGTGACATCACGTCAGCCATACTAACACATGACAATAGCGAACATCAATTAGTACGATAAATGTCCATACACTTAGTTTATTACACATGGGTCCCTAAATTATTCTAGTTTTTGTGCAATTGATCCCTAACTTCGTTGGTAACAAATGAGTCCCTAAACATAACATTTTTTTGTGAAATTGATCCCCAACTTTTATTTTACTGCTTAATTGGTCCCTAACTTAGTTTTTTAGAAATGAGTCCCTAAACTTTGAGTTTTTAGTGAAATTGATCCCTAACTTTTATGTTACTGATGAATTTGTCCCCAAACTTAGTTTATTTCAAATAATCAACTACATTTTGGGTTTTTGTGAAATTGATCCGTAACTTTTATTTTACTGCTTAATTGGTTCCTAACTTAGTTTATTTCAAATAAGTCCCTAAACTTTTAGTTTCTGTTAAATTTGTAATAACTTTTATTTTACTGATAAATTGGTCCTTAAACTTATTTTATTTCAAATAAGTCCCTAAAATTTGAGTTTTTGTTAAATTTGTAATAAATTTTATTTTACTGATGAATTGGTCCCTAAACTTATTTTATTTCAAATAAGTCCCTAAAATTTGAGTTTTTGTTAAATTTGTAATAACTTTTATTTTAATGATTAATTGGTCCCTAAATTTATTTTATTTGAAATAAGTCACTACACTTTGGGTTTTTGTGAAATTGATCCCTAACTTTTATTTTACTGATGAATTGGTCCCTAACGTAGTTTTTTACAAATGAGTCCCTAAACTTTGAGTTTGTAGTGAAATGATCCCTAACTTTTATGTTACTGATGAATTGGGTCCTAAACTTAATTTATTTCAAATAAGTCCCTAAAATTTGAGTTTTTGTTAAATTTGCAATAACTTTTATTTTACTGATGAATTGGTCCCTAAACTTATTTTATTTCAAATAAGCCACTACACTTTGAGTAACAACAAAAAATGATCCCTAAATTTCATTTTACCTAGTGAAATTGATCCCTAACTTCCCTAAACTATCGATTTCATCAAACAAATCCACATTTAAGCTAAAACCATCCAAACTAACACCTCAATCACAGTTAACATTGTGAAAAATACATTCCAACTGATTGCAAAATTCAACCTCATACATCCTTCATCCATAGTAAAATAAATTAATCATGTAATTATCAATCTCATACAACCTCATTCACAGACTGCCAACAAAACAAAGGCAAAAACTGAACAAAAATGAAGCCGAAAATAGTCCCAAAATCAAACCAATCGAAAGCAAAAATTAATCATGTAATTATCAATTAAATTTGTAATTCCAACATAAAGATGTTTCTAGATGATTATTTAACCAATTAAAAAGGAAAATTAAATAATTAGGGCTTCTCTTATAATACATAATTTTTTAAAAAAGGATTTTCATGATAAAATGGTGGCAAAGAGAACATACCTAGATGATGCTCACAATTGAAGGTAGACAACAGCATTGGGAAGAAGGCGACACCAACGAAAAAACAGGCAGAGACACTCCAGTCCAGTAGTTTACGCGTTGAAAACGTGCAGCCAAAATTTTTTGGCACATATAGTGATGACGTGTCATCGCTATATATGTCGTCTCTGTTTGTTATTTGAAGTTAGGTCTCTCAACTTTAAATATTTTTTATTTTGGTCCTTATATTTTCTCTTTTATTTTAATTTCATCCTCTTTTATTTGTAATTTAAGTCCTTCAAGCTTTATGAGTTTAGATATATAGTCCCCATTACCATGCTTTTGTACAATTGTAGTCTTTTTTTTGTCATATATTCTATCCACAAATGTTGGGATTCCATCAAAACTCGCATTTTGATAGTATGAACGAAAAACATTCAAGCCGAAAACAGTAACAACAACAACAACGAAATTTTTATAAATTTATTTCCTAAATTTTAGTGACGCACAACAATATTCAATCTGATTCGCTATTATGATACGATTGATCCTCAGCATCGTCACTGTCGTCCTCTTTGATTTCACTCGATGTTTCGTTATCTTTGTATTCTTCATGTGTGTCGTCTTCCACATCATCATCGTTAATAAACGAAGTATCTCATGTATTTACAGACAAGGCTCCCCTGATAACCGATGCTCCTATCTCATCAGTTTCACTATCATCCTGGTGCAAGGATATGTTCTCTAAGTTGCCAAGATCAATGATTAAAGATAAACCAGAAGAGTTGAAATTGTGGAGCAGGTCTATCTCTGTGATGTTAGATCTTATCATATCCCACATCCTCATGTGATGGACTACTTGTACTACTCACTAGTTCGGACCACGAGAAGAATCTTCAATGTAGAACACTTGTTGCGCTTGGCTAGCAAGTATGAACTGATCATCCTTAAAAACTTCTGCACTGATGTCAATATTGGTAACCTTATTCTCAGTTACCATCTGTCTCCCATCACACCTAAACCATTTGCATCAGAACATAAAAATTGGAAGTTCCAGTTCGAACTGTAGCTCTAGTATCTCTTGTTGCTATCCGTAGTAAACCTCACCCCCAGTTCCTAAGACGGACACAATACTGTTTCGAGTTTTTTTTAATATCACGATCATATGTCAGGAAGAGAACTCCTTTCACTACACAAGCCGTGTAGGACATAACCTACTGGTAACATCCACTGGCAAATGAAAACAACTCAAGAGAAACTTGATGGCTGTGGCTTTGGTGCATTGCATATACTTGCATGACGAGGATTATTCAATGTTATTGAAATGAAGAATGTGGACATAATTGAAATGTATTCGGTCGTTGTTTGTTTACCTTCCTATAGAACCAACTGTGAAAGTCTTTTCTATGCATTCATTCGATGTTTGGGCAGCCATTGTTCAGTAGCTCCTGCCTATGTTCCATGTACAAGGCATATAAGATCAACAAATTAGTTCGTTTAACATGACAAAGTTCATTCGAGATAAATGAATAATATTTAAGAACGAAATCTTACTGCAAGAATGGCTCAATTTCAGAACAGTTGTTCAGGATGTAAAACATCGCTTCATTTCGAACATGAGTGGAAATAAGTCACGTTGGTGACTTATTTCCAATTGGACGACACTACGACTGAAAAACAGAAAGTTGTGTTCGCGGAACACTAGCATCATCATTTCTGTCTGGTCGGTTGAACCTTGTTTCTATGTCGAACAAAAAGTCATTGCATCGTCCACAACATATCTTTCAGCTATTGAACCCTTAGGACGAGCTTGATTTCTAACGTAGTCCTTCAGTTTCTTTATGTATTGCTCGAACGGATACATCCATCTCATGTGCACCAGACCTCCAAGGATTGCCTCTTCTGACAAATGCATTACGAGGTGAATCATGATGTCGAAGAAGGCTGGCGAAAAGAAATATATCATCCATACAAATATTCAAACTACTATTTACAACAACAAATCATGGTCATTCTATAGATATTATCAAACAAATCATCCCTACAAAATTCAAGCCGCTATTTACAGCAAAAAATCATGGTCACTTTACAGAAATTCATCAAATTAAACTATTTAGAGCAATAAATCATGGACACTCTACTCCACTTATCATTACTTTACAATCCACTCATGGACATATCTTCACTCCACTTCTCTTCTTCCTGTTGGTGTTGCTTATTCTTCTTGTTTTTTCAAGTAATGCCCTTTTACTTACATGAAAATTGTTATACAAGTTGTGGACACACAACAACTCTTTTAATTTACTACATCTATTGTTACCAAATAATTAGTAACATTCGAATAAAGATTTAGAACAAAATTTAAGTCAACAAGCATAAAAAGGAATAGGTAGCATTGAATTAGCACTTTTTTGAAAATTTTAGGGATATTTTGATTTTTAGCGTTAAAATGTGACTTTAATTTAATTAAGTTTTGGCCATATGACTTTAGAGCTCACAAAGTGCGACAACAGTGACCGGCCTTAAATTTACCATTTATTTATGTGGAAATTACATCCACTACTTATCAATATAAAAATAATTCCAACTATGTCAACTTAACAAATTTATTTTAAAAATACTACCATAATTAATATTATATTAGTTAATAAAATAATGAATTAAAATCAAATCTGGACCAAGACCACGTGAATTCCCACGTGAATTGTGATGAACTTTGACCCAAATTTGCTTCTTAAGTCTTTAATTATTTTCACAGTAAGTCCTTCATCGTTATAATATATCCACTTTAGTCCTTGTACTTTCTCCTTTATTTCAATTTTGTTCTCTTTTATTTGCAACCCAAGTCCTTCAAACTTTTGGATTTTTGCAAGTTGATCTCCATATTTATACTTTTATGTCAATTTAGTCATGTTCGCCAATTTTGATCAAAACACCACCAAACTCAGATTTTGACCTACAATAACAAAATCAACACATAATTGAATAAAATTATACTCAAAAGAACTCACAATAGTCCACTTTTGACGGTCTAGATAACTGTAAAAATACACTTATCACATCTCTAAACTTGAACTTTTGTTCGTCCTCGATTAAGTAAAATTTAAAGTTTTATTTAGTATCACTATTTGATATAGGTGTTACAAATGATATTGTGTATCAATATTTGATACAGATGTTACAAATGATATTTTGTATCACTGAATATGTTACATATTAAATTATGTTATTTTACATAGCACATATTACATGAATTGATATTATGTATTACTGATGTTACATATGTTACAAATGATAAAATCATGAGTTTTATTTGTTAAATTTGGTATTGTGTTACATATCTATATCATATTGATGTTATACAGTATCAATAAATTTTTAGAGTTCAATGTGTATATTAATACGAACTTGTTGAAGTTTAGAGTTGGTTTTCAGTTGTAACAGTTTCTGTTTAGTATCACGATCTGATACAGATGTTACAAATGATATTGTATATCACTGTTTAATACATATGTTACAAATGATATTTTGTATCACTAAATATGTTACAGATTATATTATATTATATTATTTTACACAACATATGTTACATGAATTAGTATTTTGTATTACTGATATTTTACATTTCAATTTGTAACACAGATTGTTACAAATATTGTAATTTAAAAGAACGTGAATTTTGTTTGTGTTTGTCACAGATATTTCTGATACAAATGATATATATTTGACAGTTATAATAATAAAAGATTTTATTGTGTATATATTCCAATCAATTCCAATTTTTAAGGATTCGGTTACCATAATTAACAATAAAAGATTCTATAATAAATGAATTTTTATCAAATATGGTAATTAATGATTTAGTTACTATATGTAATATATAATATAATAAATTAATATAATAATTTGTAAAAAACAGTATTTTCAGAATAAATGAAACAACAATGACTTTTTGAAATTATTTTCAAAAAGTGACTTATTTATGAAAAAAAACTCCTTATTTTATTACTTATGATGGGCCAAAGTAAAATAAAATAAAATAAAAAAAATATTTATAAAAAAAAAACCCTTCTAAAAGATACATTTTATTATTCGACTCATAACTCATCATTGAGTGAATTATGGTTCTCTCTACACAACATAGTTTTAGACGTAGAAGACTTATATCCGTAATTTCTTGAGCCTCAATGGAATCATGTATATTTTCTTTTAGTAATTCTTTGTGTCATGAAGAACGACCTGTTGCGCCATCTGGAGAAGAAGAATCATAGTAAAAACCAGCTAAGGAAGATGTTCTCCAGTGGAATGGGAAGGAGAGAAGGAGCAACCGAGGGAAACCAAATAGCTGAAATTCAAATCACTCCTCCACGATGCCGTTTTGTTTTACTTAAATTGTTTTACGTTTTATAAGTTGTAATAATGAAAACACATTTTTATTCCATTGCTGTTATATGTAGAGCTAGAAAAGAGAGAATTGCCAATGAATTCTATTTAACTGAATGCTCAGTGAATATTATTCCATTCTATCTCTCTTCTCCTCCGATTTCTTCATTTTTTTAATTTCTTCTTCTTTTAGTTTTACTCATCCAGTAATCGAGCTTGATTATATTCAATTGAGCTCAAGTTTATACAAAATTAATACATTTGGTTGATTTTGAGTGAAATTCTTCATTACTGGAGCTTCATTCATTACATTTGGTATCAAAGAATTAAGATCCTAAACAAGATGAAAACTAGACTAAAAGCTAGTGAGGAAGGTTGGAAAAGGGTTGACAAAGAGATAAACGATCTGGGGGCTGCCTACACTATGGTTGCTGGTAAGGAAGACTCAACTGAAAAACTTCTTAGAACATTGAACACTAAACATGATAACTATATGTTAGAGATGAATGATAAATATGAATTTATAGTTGCTATGCTTGCTAAAATGAGTATGTCTAAGGATAAACAAGTGGAAGAAAGTATGTCTAAAGAAAAACAAGTGGAAGGACTTCATGTAGGTTTAGCTGAAGTGAGTGTATTGGGTGGGAGATTTGGGGATGAGATTAGAACCGGGAAGAATGAGAATGATACCAGATTGAATCATAAAGTCTCTAAAATTGATTTTCTTCAGTTTTGTGGTGAAAACCCGAGAAAGTAGGTGAGAAAAGCTAACAAGGATTTCCAATTGCATCAAATACCAGAGGAGATGAGAGTATGTATAGCTGAGATGTACTTGAAAGGGAAGGCATATGTGTGGTTTCATAGATTCGAGTCTAGCCATCCAAATGCTAATTGGGGACTTTTGACCACTAAAGTGTGCAGGAGATTTGCTGAAAATACTGGTGAAGAAGAAGTGGTATAAACTTTTTGCAAAATTAGGCAATATGGAGAGATTGCTGAGTATGTGGAGAAGTTTGAGGAATTAAAAGCTCAAGCTATGCAAGCCAAACCTACCTGAATTTTACTATATCAGTGTGTTTGCGAGTGGGTTGAAAGGAGAAATTAAATCCATGATTAAAATAATCAAACCTTCTTCTTAACCCAAGCTATTGAAATTGCCTTGTTACAAGAAACAACCATATCAGCCATCAGGAAAACTACCAAGACACACAAGCCTTATATCTACCCTAAACCACATGAATCACTGCATACAGAAACCAAAAGACCAAGCCCTGATTTTCCTTATATAACCCTTATCCCTGCTGATTTGCAAACAAAGAGAAATTTGGGACTTTGTTTTAAATGTGATGAGAAGTATACAATTGGACATATCTGTAAGAACAAAATGTTAAATTATATATTGGTAGATGAGGAGGAAGAAGAGGAGGTAGGGGAGAATGTGTTAGTTGAAGAAGAAGATATGAGAGTTATGCAAATTTCTCTAGATGCATTGATGGGAACCTTTGTCCACAAAACTATCAGGATCTTATGGAGAGTTAAGGACAAAAGCATATCTATTTTGATAGATAGTGGAAGTACTCATAGCTTCATAGATGATAAGTTGGTACAAGCTATAGGATATCCGATTGATGATAGCAGGCCTCTAACTGTAACTGAGGCCAATGGACAGAAGTTGGACAGTAAATCTATGAGTCAACCTATAATCTGGCAGATGCAAGGAATATAGTTTATATAAGCTGAGGTCCTTACAACTTAGGGGTAGTGACATAGTCCTAGGGATCAATTGGTTGAGCCAATTTGGACCAGTGACTTTTGACTTCAAATAGGGACATGTCAGTTTTATGAGTAAGGGAAAAAGAGTGACACTTTGCAGTAGGAATGTTGATAGTAAGATTGAACTAATTAATGGTTCCCAATTGGAGTCTATACTAGTCCAACAGCTTTATGGATTAGTGGGGCAGCTTAATACTATTCTAGAGGAGGAAGTGACAGAAACACCAGAAGAGCTGAATCCCATCTTGTTTTAATTTGATTATGTTTTCCAGGAACCTAAGGGCTTACCTCTAGAGAGATTGCATGATCACCACATTCCACTCAAAGAAGGAGCTCAGCCATTCCAGATTAGGCCCTATCGATGCGCCTTCATTCAGAAATCTGAAGTGAAAAAACTGATAGAAGAAATGTTGGCCACTAGAATTATTCAACCCAGCAACAACCCATTTGCTTTCCCTGTATTATTGGTGAAAAGAAGGATGACACTTGGAGGTTTTGTGTGGATTATAGACAACTCAATAACCTAACTGTGAAGGACAAATACTCTATGCCCTTAATTGATGAATTAATTGATGAATTGTATGGGGCTAATTATTTTACAAAGATTGATCTTATGGCTAGATACCATTAGATAAGGGTCAAGCCAGGTGATGTGTATAAAACAGCCTTTAAAACTCACCAAGGGCTGTATGAATTCAAGGTTATGCCCTTTGGGTTAACCAATGTGTTAACCCATGCTCCAGCCAGATTCCAATGTCTGATGAATGAGATCTTCAAGGGGCAGTTGAGGAAAAATTTTCTAGTTTTTTTTATGACATACTGGTATATAGCAAGGACATGACAAGCCATAGTGAACATTTGGGGTACTGTACTTCAAGTGTTGAGATAGCATCAACTTTATGCCAAATTGAGCAAATGTACTTTTGGCCAGAACAAGATAGAGTATTTGGGCCATGTGATAAATCAACAAGGAGTAGCAGATGATCCTAAGAAGGTAGAGGCTAAGCTGAGCTGGCCTCCTCCAATCAATGTCAAGTAGTTGAGGAGATTTCTTGGCTTGACTGGTTATTCTAGAAAGTTTGTGAAAGGGTATGGGACTCTAGCTAGACCTTTAACTGAATTGTTGAGGAAAGACAGCTTCCTCTGGTCAGAGACTGTAGAGACAGCCTTCAATAGATTGAAGGTGTTCACGAGTTCCACTCCTGTACTTGCCTTGCCAGATTTCACATAGCCTTTTGTCATAGAGACTGATGCAAGTTATGGAGGGTTAGGAGTTGTACTGATGCAAAACAAAAGACCCCTGGCGTATATCAGTAGGGCTTTTGGACAAAGAAGTCTAGGCATGTCCATTTATGAGAAGGAGTTACATGCACTTGTGACTGTTGTGGTTAAGTGGGGACACTACCTGGAGGGGCACCATTTCATAATAAAAACTGACGACCAATCATTGAAGTTTTTATTAGAGCAGAGAGTCACTACACCATTGTAGCAGAAGTGGCTTACTAAATTAATGGGGCTAGATTATGAAATTCAATACAAAAAGGGGAGTGAGAATGTTGTTGCTGATGCTCTTTCTAGGAGAGGAGAAGGAGAATGTAGTGTTGTATCACTACTTATTCCAGCTTGGGTTCAGGAAGTGATGGATAGTTATAAGGATGATACTACTATTAAAGAGAAGATTCAAGCCCTTGTGATTGATCCTACAACTGATCCCTTGTATCAGTGTCATAATGGTTTATTAAAATATAAATCTAAAATCTACATTGGCAGTGGAGGTGACATCAGACACAGAATAATACAGAATATTCATTCTTCATAAGAGGATGGTCATTTAGGGATCCAAGTAAGTATATTGAGGGCTAAACAGTAGTTTTTTGGGCCAGGCACGACACAACAAATTAGAAGAGAGGTCCTGCAGTATGATGTGTGCCAAAGGTGCAAAAGAGAACATGTTCCTTATCCAAGACTCGTCCAACCCTTTCCTGAACCTCAGTGTTCGTGGAGCTATATATCTATGGATTTTGTAGAAGGGTTGCCCAAATATGAGGGAAAAGATATGATTATGGTGGTGATTGACAGATTCACTAAGTATGGGCACTTTATTTCCTTAGCTCATCCATTCTCACCAGGGAAAGTAGCTCAATTGTTCTTAGATAACATTAGTAGACTACATGTCTGTCCTCAATCTATTGTATTTGATAAGGACAAGGTCTTCACCAGCACATTTTGGCAAGAGCTGTTCAAATTATTGGGGACTAAACTATATATGAGCACATCATATCATCCCCAGACTGATGGCCAAATCGAAAGACTCAACCAATGCTTGGAGATGTATCTCAGGTGCATGACATATACCAGACCCAAGGCATGGGCAAAATGGATCTCCATGGCAGAATGGTGGTATAATAGCACTTACCACTCAGCCATTCAAAGGACTCCTTTCGAGACTCTTTATGGGATTCCTCCTCTACAACTAGCTATGGAACCCTACCAACAAACTAATATTGCTGCTATGAATTACTTACTGCAAGATAGGTATAGAATGGATCAATTGCTGAAAGAGAAATTGGCATAAGCCAGTGCTAGAATGAAAGATTATGCTAACAGGAATAAGACAAAGAAAGTTTCAGGTTGGAAATTGAGTTTATTTAAAGCTTTATCCATATCAGCAGCAATCTGTCATCAAAAGGGATAATCAGAAACTCAGCCCTAAGTACTATGGACCTTTCAGAGATGAAGAAAGAGTTGGAGAAGTTGCTTACAGACTAGGTTTACCAGCATACTCTAAAATTCACCCAATATTTCATGTTTCCTTGTTGAAGAAGAAGATTAGGGATAAAGCAGTGAAGGTTGTAGATTTACCTGTGGATATAAATGTAGAAGTTTTGGATAAACAACCATTGAAAATTATCCAAGCTGGAATATTCAACAAGGGAAGTGAAGCTGGGGTTAAATGGTTGATTCAGTGGGAGGGTCAATTTGAAGAAGATGCAACTTGGGAGGATTCAGCATAACGTTTAAACCTTGGGGATAAGGTTTAGATAAGCAGAGGAGTTGTCATGAAGAAGGACCTGCTGCGCCATCTGGAGAACAAGAATCACAGTGGAAACCAGCTGAAGAATATGAGAAAGATGTTCTGTAATGGAATGGGAAGAAGAGAAGGAGAAAAGGAGGAAAAGGAAATAACTGAAATTCAACTGAAATTCAAATCACTCCTCTACGACGCCTTTTTGTTTTACTTAAATGTTTTTACGTTTTATAAGTTATAATAATGAAAACACGTTTTTATTCCATTGCTGTTATATGTAGAGCTGGAAAAGAGAGAATGATCAATAAATTTTGTTCAACTGAATGCTCAGTGAATATTCTTCCATTCTATCTATCTTCTCCTCCGATTTCTTCATGTTCTTAATTTCTTCTTCTTTTGGTTTTACTCGTCGTGTAATCGAGCTTGATTATCTTTAATTGATCAAGTTTATACAAAATTAATATATTTGGTTGATTTTAAGTAAAATTATTTATTACTGGAGTTTCATTCATTACACTTTGATGATTTGACATGTGATGCCGACTTGGTGAATAATATATTATTCGTTGGTCTAGTTTTTTTAAACAATTATATGTTGGATTATCGTTAATAACAATGATTAACATATTCTTTTATTATATCTGGGATACTGAAATAACAATGGCTAACTATCACTTATTAAATAATTTAAATTACCTTGACACATTAGTCAGGAGGGGGGAAGGTCTATGGCGATTATATGGAAGATATTCTATCACTTTACCAATATAATATTGTGGGACCCGTTTTGCATGGCGGTTGAGTCTAAGTTTGAAAATTTTATTAGTTTTAGCCTTGATGATAATTCGAAACTGTCATTTGGGAGTTATAAAGATACCGTTCAACTGAAAAAATAAAATTTCAAATAAAACAAACACATAAATAAATAAAAAATATTAATTACCAGTGGATGGATGGATAGATAGTCCGACCTCCTTAAAACCATTCCTAAAAACCTATGCTGCTGAATACGTGCGTGACAGCACGTGAGAAGGGCCAAAGTTGGATTTATTTGAAAATTTTCAAAATATATATCTCAATTTTGAAGTTACATATTCTTCCATTATAACTCAGTTAATGGAAAATTTTAATTAAAATAGAGTATGCTATGCTTAAAATAATCCTAAAATAATTTTAAATAGGAGTGGGCGTAGTGCAATTCATTTTGGTTTGATTCAATTCGTGCGATAAAACTTGTAAAGTATAAATTGATGTGTAAATATTTTATTTTACTTTTATGCTTATTATTTCAAGTTAAAAAATATTGATTATTAATCTAAATACATATTAGTTCATCTATATATATATATATATATATGAACCAAATTAAATTTCAATTCTATAATTGGATTATTTTAATCATGAAAATAAATATTGTATTATTTAATGACAATTCTGATTTTGAGCCTCCCCGTCATTGTTTTTACTTTGCCATGCATTTGTAATGGATAATGTACAACAAGAATGACCCTCCAAAAGAGCGAATGATCCAAGAAAACAGAAGATTGGACACATGTGTACTTTTTCTGGAAATATTTTGGAACATATGTACTTTTATTCGTGTGGGATTGGGAATCCAGTTTGTAGAATTGCCAAAATGCCCTTAGTAGATATTTTAATTATTAATTTTTTTTGTTGATTACTCTTTGAACATCTCCATTGCACTGTCTATTGAAATCTACGTAGTAGGTAAAATAGACATATTTCTAATTTATGTGAGATTACGTCCATTAAATAGATGATTAAATTAAAAATTAATTTTCAATAGGTTCCGTCTAAAACTAATATTACATACTACTTATGTAGCATTAATTTTTTTAAAATTGGCTGGTATTTAATTTTTAGATGGACTTTTAGATGGAGTCTTCGTCAGCATGTATTCAGCATGTATTGGAGAGGATTTTTGTATAACCCCGTCTATCTATACTTATGTGGCACATCCATAAAGCAGTAGACACAATGCATTGAAGAATACATATTAGTTTGTCTATAATTATATAAAGATTATAAAAAATAATATTTTAACCAAATTTAATTTCAATTATGTAGTTGGATTATTTTAACTGTGAAATAAATACTGATTTATATATGGTGAAAATATTGTCATTGTAAATATGTATATTATACCCAGTGATTTTACAATTTATTGTTGTAAGTAAATATTGAATTATTTTTGCGACAAGTTTGTATTACAATAGTAAATTATCCAATACTTTTTACTCAGAGATCACCAATTTTAATTTTGAAATCTATTAAAGCCCGTATTTTCAATCAAATTCAATATGACCACGTTCATTTAACCTTAAAAAACATGTGAACATCATGTTTTTTTTCGACAAAATTCAATTATGACAACTCCTATTTAACCTTCAAACATATTGGACATTTTGTCAATACGTACCCTAATGACATCACCCCACTCTTTCGCATCCAAACAATGGTGGAGCTAAGATTGCAAGAATATTAAAAATACTAAATTGTTTTTGTAAACATTTCATAGTAATACAAAAATTATAGACCGCTAAACTTACAAATTATTCCTTTTAAAAATGGTTTGGCACAATACTAAAACAAGAGAAAACTATAATATAGTATGGCATCTTTGCTCCAACTAGAATCAGACAACCTTTATTTCCTAATAACATACTGATAACATTATAGTATCAACTTTTGCGCTCCAACGATAATCAGACCGACTTCATTTCCTTATCACAAAATTTTTATGCCCTTATTTTATTTGACTCTCATTCTTCTTATCTTTAACCAATATCAAGGTGCACTCTCATCTTTTGCTCCAAACCGTTGATCACACAATATTATGTCCTTTGATTCCCTTATTTTATTTGGCAATTTTGATGCAGTTTCCCAACTTAATTTTATTCTTTAATGTTATATAAGTAAATGGTATCAACCTTGACTGTATATATATGGTTTCAAAGTGTCGTAAAATTACTATCAATTAGTTAAATCACTAATTTGTAATTTTATCAGAATGTATAATAGAAGACTGTTATAATTGAATTGCTCCCTGTTTGCTTGTTTGAGTGTGTGTGTGTGTGTGTGTGTGTTTTTTTTTTTTTTTAACAAGGAATTAGTTCTCCGAAGCTGACAATTACAATGATTAATAAAATAAAATATTTAGGGCAGTGATGCATGGGTTCTGAAGTTGACGTAAGATTCCAGTAGTCATCGTGTCTCTGACTTGGAGTTTACTATCTCTCTCTCTTCTTGGTTTGGCTCTTCTTCTTGTCTTTAACCAATACTGCAGAAAACAAAATTAATTTCTGAAACCATAAACAGCTATAGAAAAATTCATGGAGGAACACATTTCAAGGTATTGAATCAGTCCTAAAGAGATGTGGGAAGAGATGCAGATTTGAGATTTTACTATAGAACTTACGGATCAAGAAATTGGGTCGTAGAATTCAAGAACACAACTCAGAATATCTAAATTCGCTTATGACACCCCCTCCAATCCGCCCCACCTCAATCAAAAGAGCATTACCCCCAGAAACAATAACAATCTTGGTACTAAAACTATTTCTTCTAGTAGTTCTCAAAATTTTACTTTTTTACAAATTCTTGGTGCCTAATGCAATCATATATAGGATAAGACGAAGATCAAGAAAACAAAGAAAAAGATCAGCTGTAATATATAGACGAAGTCCTTTTACTACAACAATGACCCAAGTTCACCAATACCATGGTTATTGCTCACAAACCCTAAAATCATACAAAACAGTAACACTGGACATATATACGCATCCAATCTTCAACCACTTAATTTGAGAGGGATACTTGCTCAGGTATGAACTCTGCAACAAATATAAAAGCAAAAAATTAACAAAATTTGATCTAGTAGTTGAGTTTAAAGTATATGGGAGAAGCGATAATAGGGTTTTAACTTGTACCGTCAGAATATATGAAAGTGCAAATGAAATGTTTCACAACAAGCTCTTGGATTTTCTGGATCGCCGCCTGTAGCTGGGCCTCCACTGCCGGTGCAAAGACGGAGTTTGAGGAGTAACAAAGCTAGACCGGAAATGGCCATTACAACTACCAGGATTATCACTATTGCAACTAGGTTAATTTCCATGGTGTTTGATCAAGATTAATTACAAGACTGGCCTGGATGGAAATATAGGCGGGTGGGTTTATATAGATATAGAGGGCACGTAGAGTCATCACCTTTGCTCTTGATTGGACAAATAAATTATTGGTTTTTACTTAGTTAATAAGAACCCTATGCAAAATTGTATCGTTATGACTTATGCATGCCAACATATCTTTCAAACCTATATTTTAATTATCCCACACAGGTATACCACTGGCACACTCTCCTAACTCATTTCGTATGTATGTAGATTCTATTTCTTCACCGACCCGTTTTCTAATCCAACATTGTTTAAACAATAGTCCAATCAAATAAATTGAAAATATCAAGGTGAAATTCATATATATTGTTCATTATAAATTATAATAACCAATCTACTTTTGTAGTTAAGGCCATCCACGTCTATATATTTTCATCAGTTTAATTAAGGCCATCCACATCGAAATAACTCAAAAAATGCATGTAATTATACATATGTATCTATACGTCTAGAGAGAGAATTGCAGTGACAGGCAGAGGAAAAGCGGTGGCCATTAAGAACAAATGAAACCCACACCAAAAAACCCCAGATTTAAAACAAAAACCCAAGATATGGGAATTCAAATTTGAAGATCTGTAGAAAAAGAAAAAAAAAATAAAAATTAATCCCAACCCAGATACACTTTCACCATTTCACATTATTCCCGTAAAATTCAAGAGTCCCCTTGCACTTCAATTACTAATTTACCAATTCTAGTGATAATTCTCTACAAAAATACTTTTTCTGCTTTTGAATAGAGAAAGATAGTG
Source organism: Forsythia viridissima (assembly GCA_030279155.1). NCBI lineage: Eukaryota > Viridiplantae > Streptophyta > Magnoliopsida > Lamiales > Oleaceae > Forsythia > Forsythia viridissima. The sequence goes on from CM059042.1 coordinate 18,528,753, forward strand.
GAGATTTTCTGTTGTATATATGGGTCTGTATGCATAAATTGTGTGTGTGTGACATAAATATCACTGGTTTTGAGCTGCCTTTTGATACTTGCTGTTGATGGGGGTAGGCGATGGTATGTTTTCGGCGCAAGTGTAATGTGTGTAATGGAACCACAGAAACACGTAAGCGTACAATTTTTTTGGTTTATTCCGTGAAATGACTTTTTATTAAATTTTGGGGATGCAAAAGTTTGAAGATTATGACTTTCATTTTAGTACACACAGTAACATTACATCGTACGAAATTTTACTGTTTTTTCTTTAATTGTATTTAATATTATTCACAACGACTTCTTAAATATTATTAATTGTTCATAATAAATAATATTTCATTAGTAACTTATTTCTAATTGTATACAAATTAAAAAAATATATTATTATTATAGTTGGAATAATAAATTTTATTTATATTTTTCTTAATAAACTCCTATAATTAATATAATAGTAGTTCATATATATATTACAACAAAATACATGTAATTTAAAACCATTATTTCATTAATGGCAATGGCTAACAAGTATTGCAATACAAATTTGGGATAATTGCATCAAAGGTCCCAACGTTTCAAAATCGTTGGAGATATGCTCCTAACCTAAAAAAATAGCACTACATATCCCCAACGTATGAAAACATTGGCGTTGTAGGTCCTTTATGACTAAATTGACATTCTCTTTAAATAAACAAAATAAATAAAAAATAAGAAAAACAAAAATTTTGATTGAAAACTAACCAAATATACCCTAAAAAATAAAAAGTAAGAAATATACCCCAAAAAAATAAAATGTAAGAAAGATGACATCTTCTCCAAAAATCCAAAATCTCATTAAGTTCTCTTTCACACACAACACACATTGCATATGCAAAAGGCTCTTGACCCAGAATCATGGCCAATTAAACCAATAATTACAAGCAAATTCAGTGTCAGGGAAGATTCAAAACCCAACCAATTGTGAGAGATAGAGATAGAGATAGAGATAGATGAAGCAGAGTTGTACTATGTTTACTGATGAATTAAAAATTGTCAGCAGCTAAATTGATTAAATTTTACTGATGAATTCAGCAACTGGAGTGGGAGCAAACGACCCTAACGGAGGGGAGGCGGCTCCATCATCAACTAGCGGAGGCACGGCTGAGGGTGAGGGTGACAGTGGAGGCGGGTCAACGGTGGCAACACCGAGTCGTTATGAGTCACAGTAGCGTCGAGACTGGAACACGTTCCTACAATACCTAAGAAACCACAAGCCTCTGCTGACGTTGGTCGGTTGTAGCGAAGCTCACGTAATCGAATTCTTGAAGTACCAAGACCAGTTCGGGAAAACTAAGGTACACGTAACAGGCTGCCTGTATTTTGACCAGCCCAGTTCCTCTTCCCCCTGCGCGTGCCCTTTGAAACAGGCTTGGGCAGTCTTGATGCCCTAATGGGCCGCCTCCTAGCAGCCTATGAAGAGAGTGACGGTCGGCCGGAGGGCAACCCTTTTGGGGCTGAATTTTAGGTTGGATTTTGGGTTTTTGAATAAGATGGAATGATCACTTTCTTACTTTTTTTTTTTTTTTTTTTGGGTATATTTCTTATTATTATTATTATTTTGTACACTTGGTTAGTTTTCAATCTTATTTTTTTTTTCTTATTTTTGTTTATTCAAAGAGAAGGGCAATTTGGTCATAAAGGATCTACCACGCCAAGCTTTTCATACGTTGGGAATGTGTGGTGCTATTTTTTTAGGTTAGTGGCATATCTCTAACGATTTTGAAACATTAATGGGGGACCTTTGATGCAATTATTCTTAAAAATTATGTACAAGTACTCAATAATATGCAGCGTAGGGTCAATATTTTTTTCCTATAAAAAAATTATAATTAGAGGACTCGTAAAACTGTAATATTGTGATGTCTACTATTAGATAATTATTAATTATCAGTTGATTTTAGAAAATCAACCGTACCGGAAGGAGGAAACCGTACATTCAATAAGTTAAGCATGTTGCCGCCACAAACCGAGACAATCTCCTAATTGTGAGCAGAATTTTTGGTACATCACATTTATGTATTTATGATTCATGTTATGCTATTGATACTCTTTGTATTTGCTCTCATTTTGTAACTCTCTTTCGATACTGGGTAAAGCAAATATTGAATCTCGCTTTCCTTTGTGATGAACCTAACACGAAAGAGTGCATGTATGGATGAAATCCACAATGGGGTCTTCAAATTGTTCTCCCAAAGTGTCTTCTAAATCATTGTAAATTTTGTAAAAATCATCTTTTGGACAATTATTGACAGCGGAAGCTCTTTGCCACTTTTTAAATTAAAAGCATAGTTGTTAAACTCGAATAAGACTAATTGATTCGACTACAAAACCAGGCATCTTGCCTGTCGATTTTGAATGCTTGACCAGTAAGCTTCATGTGGATTTATGTTAGGCTAAGCACAATATTATATACTTACAACAAGAGAATACTACTATGAAAATTAGTGTACGTGTATTTGAAATAATTTTTTTCCAAACTAATCATTTATTTAGTTGTTTAGAAAAATATTACATTTCAACAAAAATTATTTAGAAAAATATTGATCATTGTCTTATGTTTATAAAGTCATATCCAAATTCAAAATGAATGAAAACCCTAATTAACATATGAAAGTGGATAAAGTCGTAATATTTTCTAATTTGATTTGCAAAAACAAAATATTTAAGTACTTTTGGTCTTGATTATACTACTTATTTTATGTAATATATTTTGATCTTATTATGTGGTTAAACTTGTAGAATCTATAATTATTTCTATACGTTATCTCTATTATAATTTTTCATTTAAATTTGTATTAACAATTACTTGTCGGTTGAATTAGTGATTCGGTATTTTAATCGAGTCAATAGCCAAGCCGAGGCTAATAATTATGATCAAAGGCTCAAAAACTTGTAGTATAAAATTGATATGCAGGCAAAAGCAAAATTTTAGACTAGGACACCCAAGAAAGATTATTCTTTTCTCTTTGTCAAGACATTTTCCCAAGAAAGGTAGATTCAAAAGCCCTGAGTTATGTGGCAAGTCAAGAATTAAAAAATAGGAATTTACCTTTTTCCACTTATTTTCTCACAAAACCAGTAAGGAAAATGCTGTCACCACTAGGGGTGGGCACGGGTCGGGTTCGGACCCAACCTGACCCCCAAAACCGACTTGGTCGGTTTGGAAATTTTCCAAACCAAACCGACCAAGTCGGGTTCTGTAAACCGACCCGACTCGAATCGAGTTGGGTCGGTTCGGGTCGGTTTTGCTTTTTTTTTTTTTTTTTGTGCCATTCTAAACCAATTTTCGGCATTCTAATCCAATTTTCGCTAATTAGTGGGCCAATTTTGAACTTGAACCTGATAGATTTTAAAGCGTGTTCAACAATTTACACAACATACAATTTTAAACAATACACAATTACAAATTTACAATTTACACAATTACACATACTAAGGAAAAATACACATTTCATAATAAACAAATGAATTTCAATATATTTTGACCATGTTCAACATAGTAATTAGCAACAAACCAAGTAAACAACAAGTAAACAAGCCCACAAGGCCACAACATACTATTAATTTCAAATTACCTGCTTGACATACTAAAATACCACCACATAATCACATTCATAAAATTCCACCACAAATCAAGCAACCAAAGTAAAATATTACAATTATCCAACATGCAATATGAATTAATAAAAGTAAAAATATTACAGTTATCCAGAACAAGAAATAAACAGTTAACATTTTCAAGAATTACAACATTCTTCTCTTCAACGCAAAAGCAATATCCCAAATTCCTAATAGTAATTCTCTTCCAAAAAATAGAAGTATTTTCCCAACCTACATTGGAAAAAAATAACACACTAAATTAAGAATTCATCCATTATTTAAATAGAGATTAAAAATGTAATAACTTCATAATATAAAGGCATCAGGAAATATTACTTACCTAAAACACTCAACACATACATGAATCATTTCTCGTTGCTAGATTCTTTATTCTTCGAGATTGACTCCGAAAGTTCTATAAAATCGAACAACATAAGTGAATAGTCAATAAATGAATCTACAAACACATATAACTAATGTCTATAATGTAAATATGTAATGGTTAATTACATTAACCCAATTTGTTATAATACTCCACATCTTCTATATATAATCTTTTCTTCAGTTGGAGTAGATTTGAGCCAATTTTGTGTGCAAACAAAATCTCGACCATTTTCGCAGTTAAAGAACTACGAAATGGATCGAGGATTCTTCCTCCACTACTAAAAGCACTCTCTGAAGTCACTGTGGACACATGAATTGCCAACACACCTTTTGCAATTTTAGACAAGGTAGTGTACTTGCTTCCATGCACCATCCACCAATTAAGCACATCAAAGTCCTCCTTGTCTACGTCATCACGAGGTTCTAACAAGTACCTTTCCACGTCATTTTTTAGTTCAACTGTGTCTTTCGCTGCAAATTTTTCTTTAAACTTCAACATACGAACAGAAGACCCACTAGAAGTGGTACTAACATGACTTGCAGAAGAAAATCCACTTGTGGAATCCACATCTCTAGTCTCTTCATTGCTTTGAGTACTTCCTTCAAACTCAACATACCAATCATAAATAGCCATCAAATTATCCTTCAATGCGTCAGTCATGGCACGACCAACAACGTCATCGTTATAGATATCAGAAAAACAATACTCAACGTAATCCAGTTTGTATCTTGGATCAAGCACCGTAGCAATCAACAACATTTGGTTTACATTGTCCATCTTCCTCCAATACTTGTCAAACTTTCGTTTCATGTTGTTAACCAGTTCACTTAAAAGACAATCTCCACTAAATCTCCAATTCTTTAAATCGGCTACAACATACTTCATGAAGATAAACCGTGGAGCTCACATGTAATGAAGCACTAAACTTTAAAGTAACATAATAAAAATTCTTCAGAAATTTAACAAAAATCGAAGCATTTTCCCAATCATGTAGTGAAGGTGGTCCACCCCTTCTTCTTCTACCATCATCATCTTCTCGAAAATATCCTAAGAAATGTCCATCGTCCTCTTCTAACCGCTCAAAAGCTTTTTGATACTTCAAAGCGGTCTTCAACATCAAGTAGGTAGAATTCCACATTGTAGGCATATCTAGAAATACAATTGATTTTGATTCAATATTTTCTTTGGTTGCATACTCTTTCAATTTTTTGTATCTCGCAGGTGAAGATTTAACATACTTAACTGTATTACGAATACTAATTATTGAATCATGTGCTCCCTTCAACATCTCACACACTATCAAATTCACAATATGTGCACAGCACCTCATGTGCAAGTATTTCCCATCCAAAACACAACTATCAATGCCCCAACCCAACATCTTCCGTCTCAAATATGAAATTACCATTTCATTTGCACTAGCATTGTCTACTATAATTGTGAACACCCTATCAATGTCCCATTCCTGTAAGCAATTTTCAATTAACTTCCCAATTGTTTCACCTTTGTGATTAGATATCACACAAAAATTCAAAATTCTTTTCTGAATTATTCATTCAGAGTCAACGAAATGAGCTGTAAGAGACATATAATTTACTTTTTGAATAGATGTCCAAGTATCTGTAGTAAGGGATACTCTTTGTTGTTGGTTGGTAAAGATATTTCTCAATTTCAATCTTTCATCCAAAAATAGTTGGTAAATATCTCTAACAACAGTTCTACGAGATGGAGGTTCAAACCTAGGACATGCTACACTACAAAAGTGTCTAAATCTATTTCCTTCAACAAAGCTAAAAGATAGTTCATCAATAATCACCATCTTAGCACATGCAAGTCTACATGCTTCCTTGCTAAACCCAATTGCTATAAGATTACTTCCACCACCATCTTTTCTTTTGTCAAAACTTAAGATTTTTTGTCGTTGATCTTCAACTCTTCTCGGATATCTCTTACAATGACTAGTTAAATGTGCCCTTAAAGTACTTGTACCACATTTCTTAGCCCCACAAGCATAAGATTGTCCACAATACTTACACTCACACCTAACATCTTCCGCATTTGGATCCCATACTATTGTAAAATGATTCCAAACCTCCAAATTTTTTCTAGAAGTTTTTCTCTTTCCTAAAGTTGTTGGTGGAAGTGGAGGAATATTTGTAGGATCTGTACATGTGTTTGTTGTTGACGGAGTGGCACCAGTAGATTGAAATTCGCCATCCATGTCCATATTCAAATCTACATATTAACATGAAGAAATTAGAAGCATTAGTAAATGGAAGATGGACACAATATTCTCAAACTCTCTGGATATCTAAAACTAAAAATACATAAATCATTCATTTACATGCTTCCAGATAAAGATTTGGAAACTGCAATTGTGGCAAAAGGATAGAATGTGCCAATATTTAGAAAAAGGAGACATAATTCAAGCATAACTTTTTGGGACTTATAAAATGATAGAATCATAGAATGGTAATTGGCAAATGATGGGTTCTACACAAGTCGTTGACAGACATGAGAATAAAGATTTTACACTGTCAAGGGGTAATGCAATCCAGGCTATCAGGCTTTAAAATACATATTAACATATACAATCAGATTATAAAAAAAACATGGTTTCTAAAAAAAACAGATTCAAGTAAAAATTGATATAATGAGTAATAAAAAAACAGATTCATGGTTCTAACATTTGGATAATATTCTTCCAACAACCTTCATTTAATAAAATTAACATCCAAAAACAACCTTCATTTTATATAAATTTCAACAACACAAAAACATTCCTTAAAAAAAAAACAGACGGAGTGCGTTAATAACCTGGGTCTATTGTGTTATTACTCGGTTGAGTTGGCGTTAATGGAGCTTGGCCGTTGGATTTCGAGAGAATGAAGGAGAGACTGAGAGATTGAAGAAATTAGGGCAAGATTCGTTGAAGACAGCGGACAGAGTGCGGCTGCAGAGCTTGAAGGAGAGATGTGTCACGTCCACTGCTCTGGATTCTGGACTTTGGTTAGTGATGACTGATGAGTGCTGCGGAGTGGGGCTGAAGATCACAGCAATGTCGCGGACTGAAGAAATTGGAAATTGGTATTTGGTAATGGAATTAGGTTTTGGCATGAAGAATGAAGATAAGTGTTGTGATTTGTGAATTGTGATTTGGGTTGGTAGTAATGGATTATGGAATTGGGCCATGGGTTGGGTTGGGTTTGGGTTTGGGTTTTTTTCATTTTGTTACATTAAATTACGTCATAAACTGGAAAAAAAAAATTTATCGGGTCGGTTTAGGGTCGGTTTTGGTCGGTTTGGATTTCCCGACCCGACCCAAATACCAAAGTTAACTTTCTGAACCCGAACCGACCAGATTTTCTTACTAAAAACCGACCTAAACTGACCCGAGTCGGTTTGGGTCGGGTCGGGTCGGGTCGTGGTTTGACGATTTTTTTGTCCACCCCTAATCACCACTCTCATGTTCACACAAAACCAGACCAAAAGGAGAGAAAACGTAAAATCCCAAAATAAGTTTCTACTTCTCAAAGATGGTCCGATTATACGGTTGGGAGCTGGTAGTCACCGGAAACAGAAACTCCGTGTTGAAAGAAAAGCTATTTTGTAGCTTTTAGTAATGTAAAGTTGTTAATATGTAAAACACGTTTTTCTCTTTCACTTGATTCATTATTGTATATATGAACAGTAACCACAGTGTGGGATTTTTAATATATCAGATATTTTTCTTTTCCTCTCATCTCTTTAGCATCCTCTCTCTCTCTCTCTACTTGTGTAACCCTGTGTTAGTCTTCTTCAATTCTATCTTGGTATGAGAGCCGCCTGCTTTACAAAGATGAATCCTGGTGCACTAGGAGACGCTTTGTCTAGGGATGTTACTGCTGATAGCCCTTCTGTCACTGGAGGTGTTGCCGCACACTACAACAAAATCTCCATTTTGCGACAATATATTTTGTGACATACATAAATTTGTAGCAATAAGTGATTTAGCGCGACATTTATTTAAAGTTTGTTGCAAAAATTTTAGTGAAAAAATAAGTATTAAAAAAAATAAGGCAACATAAAAAGTTGTCGCGAAATGTCGAAATGCGCGACAAGTAATAAAGATTTTCGCCAAAAACATGACTAGAAGCTTGGCACCAAAATATATTTGGTGGGAAATTTATGGCGACAAACTTTTATTTCTTGCAACAAAGGTTTTTGTGATGCAATATGTATACTTTTTGCGACAAGTAATATTTATTGCTAAAAATTATAGGATAGATGAAAAAATTTGTGACACCTATATTTGTCATTGCTATAGTTTGTAGAGATGATGAAAAATAAATTGTGACATTCACATTGGTTGCATATTAGTCTTTGTAATGAACAACATTTGTCACTAGTGTATTCTACTATTGTTCATAAATAAATATTTTGAACTAATTAACAAACACATAGTAAATTAATAATTAGCACAAACATGAAATTGTATTTTTTTTTTTTCAATATATAATGTTTTATTGTGTATAATGTATGAATTGTAAAAATATTTAAAAAATTTATTTCTGTCAAAATTAAAAAATTATTAACTTCCAATCACATACGAACTCAATTTTTTAGAGTAAATATTAGTAATTCAATTAGTCACTCTTTACAAAAGCACGAAAATTTAGGTAAAAAGAAAGTTCCCAATGGCTTATTTCTAGGATGGAGCAATGAGGGTTGCGTTGAATTTGCCGCACGAGTTCAGGTTTGATCCAACATATAATGAAGTTCTAATTTATCTGAGGAAGAATATTTTGGATCAACAATAACCTGCTAATGTTATTCCTACTGCTGATGTTTATGGAACCAAGCCAGATGAGCTTCAATTATGTGAATTTAAACATGGGGATGAAATTACTAGTTCTTTTTTACTACCAAGCCTAATGGCAACCTCATCACATAGGATGGTTATTGGAGTCCGATAATGGAAGTAGGATTAATAATTGATGGCAATAAACTAGTTGGTTTCAAGCAGCATCTTGTTTTTCACAAAGGAAAAATCCTTTCACGAACTAAATCTCTTTGGAACATACATGAATATAGAGTGAATCCTGGTACATTTACAGCTGCTGAACTGAATGACAACGTCAAACAAAGATATCAAATCTGGTAGTGTGTAAGATTTTCCTCGTGAAGGATGATCCATTTACTGATTCCGATGGAAAGATTGATGAGGATAACGGATCAGAAAAGCAGGAAGATGCCGATCCTAGCAATAAAGCTTGACCTTGTGCATTCACAGTTGGGTTCACCATTAGCCAAATAATAACTTTTTGACAGGATAAATAACTGTAACTGTAGCCGGTAAACCTGTTGTGTCTATAGCTCATATATGGGGAAGTAACTAAAAATGTAGTAATAGCTTTTAAGGTATCAAAAACTAAAGGAACACTATACTAATAATTATTGCAATTTGCAAATAAATCTGTATACAGAATGGTGTACTTAATGTATAATGTAATGTATTATGTATTATGGATTAAAAAATAAAAAATAAAAATAAAAATTAGTCACTCTTTACATACAGACGAAGTTGGAGAGCTAGCAAAGAAGCACGGTTTGAAAATGCACATTGATGGGGCGCGTATTTTCAATGCATCAATTGCACTTGGAGTTCCTCTTCACAGGCTTGTGCAGGCAGCTGATTCAGTAACGACTTGTCTATCAAAAGGTGTTGGTGCTTCAGTTGGAACTATTATTGCTGGCTCAAAGAGCTTCATTGCTAAGGCAAAGATTCTCAGGAAGACTTTAGGCAGTGGAATGAGACAGGTTGGCGTCCTATGTGCCCCTGCTCTAGTTACATTGGAAGAAAATGTTAGTTAACTTGAAGGTTATCATCAGAAGGCTAAGATTTTGTTAGAGGGACTGAACAAAATCAAAGGACTAAAAGCTGATACGGCTTCTGTGTAGACCAACATCGTGTATTCTGACATTCTTAAGAGCTCGATTATCATGGAAACTCACCTATGCAAGATTCTAAAAGTTCATGGTGTACTAACAATGCCAAAAGGGCCATTCAAACTTAGGCTTGCCATTCACCACCAGATCTTAGAAAGCGATGTGAAGTACACACTGTCTTGCATTCAAAAAGCTGTAAATGGGTTCATTGGTTAAAATGGTGGCAAGTGAGGGAAGTTTCCTTTTTAGAAGATCATCGTTTGGGTTTTAATGATGATTGATATTTATCAGAAATTTGGAATCTTAAAAGTAGCAAACTGCATATCAAAATGCAGCTCTAAAAACTTCAAAATTTATAAATCTAGTTGCCAAATTCTGTTAAAAATAAAATAAAAAATTAGTCACACTTTACGAGATAGATAAAGCAAAAATAAATTCCATCTAACATTGCAAAATTATTTACAGCTGCCTATAATTCAAACTAAAATGATAAATGTCAGGAGACCCACCAGATGTGAATTTAAGATGGTTGGAACTGTATGTAAAATTAAACATACCTATTGTGTTTAATATAACTTGGAATGAATAAGATGGTGGCAGGGTAGTGCTCTGATTATGTATTTAAGAGTGCATTATTGAGTAACTTATATGCACCCTTAACATCTAATGTAGTTTCTTTTGTTGAAACTATCAGTGGAGCATAAACAAGCTATGTTTTGAATATGACACAGACCCATATTGTCAAGCTCTAGTTAATCAAGTGAAGGTAGGAAAGCGCAGAAAAAATCTGAGAGAGAGCAAGAACTCAAAATTCGATTAGAGAAGAACACAAAGGAAGCAACATTAAGATCTATATCAGCTCGAAGTTAATTTATATGTTAAGAAATTGGATGATAGCATAGATGATGACAAACTCAATGAACTATTTTCTGAGTTCAGTACCATCATGTCATGCAAGGTTATGGGAGATCCTAGTGGTGTAAGCAGAGGATCTGGGTTTGTTGCATTCACAACTCCTGAAGAAGCTTCTCGAGCACTTTATGAGATGAACGAGAAAATGGTGACCAGTAAGCCATTGTATGTCGCCCTTGCATAGAGAAAATAAGAGAGAATGACAAGGTTACAGGCACAATTTTCCCAATTGAGGCCAGTTGTAATGCTACCATCAATTGCTCCTTGTATGCCAATCTATCCTCCTGGTGCACCTGGCATTGGACAGCAACTATTTTATGGGCAAGCTCTCCTTGCTCTAATTCCTCAGGCTGGATTCGGTTATCAACAAGAGCTTGTACCTGGAATGCGTCCTAGTGGAGCTCCTATGCCAAATTTCTTTGTGCCACCAGTTCATCAGGGCCAAAGCCCTAGTAGAAGAGGATGAGGTCCTCTACAACAAACTAAGTAGCCTATGTCGTTGATGCCGCAACAACTGCTGCCAATAGATGCCTCAACATTCAAGTAACAAGTTTTTTAGTATTCACACCCAGAAGGGTGACAGAGATCCAGCTACCACAACATATAAAAACTCAACCAGAATACATGTTATCTGCTTCAAGTACATGTATCAAAATCAATTAGATTGCAACACATGGAACTTGATATAAAAACTCTATCTGGGGCATTGATTGGATTACTTAATAATGAAAGAGGCTAGAGATCCAATGGAGCTAGTAAAAAAAAAAATATAAGTTCATTCAAAACAAGATCAGCAAAAATCATCAATAAAAATCCAAAATGAGCAACAAACCAGGACCAACAGATAACACAAGAAGATATTGAGGCTGATATTAAAGAGTTTGAAGCAAATTGAGAGGCTCTGATTGGAGAAAAATATTTGATTGAACTGTACAAGAAGTACAAGGGTAACAAGGGCATGCTATTCTGATGTATGCTTTACTCAGATCCTAAGTTATATTCAAATTGATTCAAGGATGTTATTAATGAGGAAATAGCTGCACGAGAGATGAAATGAACCAAACCATAAGAAAAATGGGCTAAAAAAGTGTTTGAAACCACCTACGAGTCCATTGAGACAGAAAGAAACTAAAGGCATATTCTACACACTTGTGAATCTATTTTATATTCTTCAAATTCTACTAATTCTTCCGTTCTGAATAATTTTTTTCCATGTCCTCTTATTACCAAATATTTGAATTACATTTTGTAATCTAGAAATTACTCTTTTGGAGGAAAGAAAATAACATCTATCAACTAAAATCAAAACCAGCATCATCATTAATGAGATACAATAATAGTTGTTCCAATTGCTATTTGCTGTATCAAAGCAAATACAATAGCAAAAATTACGTTTGTATTATGAAAGATCTTGGACAGAATATGCAATGAGTGGGAAATATTATTGAATATGATGTTGAACACATGAAATATTAATGTTAAAGAACAATGAAATATTAATGATAAAAAAGAGAACAAATAAATGGTAAATGTCTAACTAGAATCTATCAAATCCATAAAACAGGAAATAACTGTCTCAATACTTTAAGCAAATAAGTAAGAAAATTTGTGACACCTATATATGGTCAGCAGGCGGTGGTATGTTGAAGATTGTTGCTTCTCCAGGTGTTTGTGAAGACATTCTCACTTGAGCCGATACGATATTCTATATTAGTGACTCAAATTGAGATAGTCTAGTACGCATATCTACTAATTATTGCTACTGCTTTTCAATTTGCTCGCGAAGAGCTATTGACTCAGTATCAGGAGATGTCAAATCAACAGAGTCGCTTGCAACAGGTTTTGGACCATGTCTAAGTCCTTTAATGTAACCTCTACATTTTCCTAAAACCTCCTACATGATCTCAAATTCAGTGGGGGCTTGAGATCATTCAGGAACATTTTGCTCTTTAATCTCAAGCATTGTCTCCGACATATAGGTTATGAGAAAATAGGAAAAATATATTAAAAACAAGTTTGTAGGAAATGTCAATGAAAAAGAATAAAAGGTTATTATACTTACATATATTGTTCGTGCCTCATCATTTACCCATCCTTTGTTCTCGTTGTAATGAGTCTCATATTAAATGTCTATTTCTCCTCGTGTGCTGTCTTTAGTAATTGCTCTCTGTTTGAAATAATATACTTCATGTTATATAAATCTCTTTACTTTTATTAGTTGAAAATAAAAAATTACCTTTTTTTCAAGACGTGCAACAAATGATTTTGATATACCACGATGATTATATTTAATGCAATTGTGGCCTGCCAAATTGCGTGCAGAGAGTGCCTGCAATTAATTCATATTTCAATGTAATTAACTCTTATTATAATTTTGTTATTATTGTTATTATGGTTTGTAACTATATTCATTATTTTAACATTATATTTATATTATATTGTTCTAAACATTTATAAAATTATAATATCTTTTAATTTAAATTACCTGAAATTCAGGGGTAGAACAATATTCACAAAGCCAATCCCAATCTACTTGCTTCACATCAGTTGGACGATTCTTCATTGCATCATCCAATAATTTTCCATTAAAATAATTTTCTTTCAATCTACATCAATAATCACAATACCGCCTTGCTAACGTATCGTTTACACATTTAAGGACATGTTCTATTGTCAAATCAAGCTTGAATTTTGCCTTAAAAAGAAAAAAAGAAAAAGAGTACATATATTGATAAATTATTTATAATAACATATGAAACTAATGACTACTCACTAAAATTTTGTAAAAACATGAATTTACTTTTAACTTACCAAAACTCGGTTATATAAGGCATTTTTCTCTTCTTTAGGTAAGTCGATCCACCTTTTGTAGCAGAGTGGAGCAAATGATCGAACTATGTAGCTACACTCACTAGCCAAACGTGCTTGCTGATTTCCAATAACTCTTCCTGACTTTTTAGAAATATCTAATGATATTTTTCCTGCTATAGTGACGATATCATCAGTGCCCTTGCCTCTTGTAGGGCCACGTCCCTTCCTCTTTAAAGAATGATTAGAATCTATAAAATACAATATTTGAAGAATGAGATTTTATAAACAAAATAAATAATACATAAAATTGTATCAATTTAAAGTATACATTAAGATAATTTTATATCATATATAATAAGATAAATTAATACCGACAGAATTAAGAGTGGTTTCAGGTGCCAATGTCGTTTCATGTGATGACATATGTTGAGATGGAGCCTGTGTTTGAGGTTGAGATAATGGGACAAAAACTTGAAGAGGGTGAGGTAAGGGAGTAGGAACCTGAACATTAGTAGTTTGGGACAATGAAGTAGACATCTTAGCTTGAAGAGTTGTCTGGGATAATCAACCCTTGTATGATGCCTTTGATGACGGAACTTCTGCAGTCAGCTCGCACGATGTGGCAACAACTCTCTTTTTCTTGCCAGGTCTTGTTCGAGATGCCATTATCTTCGAAGAAAAAAAAATTCATATATATATTTTGACCTAAAAATCGACAAACAAACAAGTGATCCGCTGATCATTTGGAAAATCCAGTTAATCAATTGTATCAACGCAAAGTGAAAATAGAACAAATAGTGAGAATAGTGAACTGAATAATTGTAAAAATAAAACAGATAGTGAGAATGTGATGCCTTCATATTTCAGCTTAAGGGCACACATGCACACACCAAAAGACAGAGAAAGGAAACACTACTGCTACATGTGTAGAATGAAGATAAAAATGGGGTGTTTAAAAAAGTTGGAAATCCTATGTTTCTTGTTTTTTCAATTTCTTCTTGTACAAAGTGTATTTTGCAGAGCTTATCACCGTAGATTCATCAACCGTCTATAGCTTAAGAAGCTGAATTGATATCTGTTTCAGCTTTGGAGATCAGAATTCTAATTGGGAATGATGCATATAGCCGAAGAATGCTGTTGGAAGAAAAATACTGGAAATAAAGACTTAATGGGTGCCATGTTGTGAACATACTGGTTTAAGTACTCTCTTGTTATTCTATTTTGCCATTTCTATTATCTGTCTGATGTATCAGCAATGGAGAATAGATGCTAGCTGTACGTGATGCAAATTTGCAATATTATGCTTCTATCTTAAATTTTAACAACTTAAGAATAGATGTTGTCATTTAGGCAAAGAGTTATCTCCCTTATTTTTCCTTATAGCAATAACATATATTGAAGTTCTTGTGTTCAAAAACTTAAATTGATGCAAACTATTCAGATTGATTAGAAGAGGTGCATGTTAGTTGCTTTTGATATTTTAGCAGATGTAGTATTGAAGAGAATAGAGTGAGGAAAAGTGACTTATGTAGCACAACATAAATTGTCCAAGGATAAGACATAGGGAAGATGAGTTAAGACCAAAAAACTGACTACCATTGCAGGCAATTCGGGAGAGAAATATTCATTCTCCGTAGCATCTCTCAGGAGCTCACCGGGACTTATTCTATTTTGGAAAAATACTCTGTAATTTCAAACATTAAACGTGTAAAATCACTGACATTTCAGATTATGAAGGTTACGCTTCTTAGGAATTAAATGAGACTGAATGAACCATAAGCACTCATTTACGTTTAAGACTATGGACAAATATTTTTCACCCTTCAATTCCTTCTACTAAAATCATGCAATGTGTACACACAAAAGCAAATGTAACGTACTAACCTGAAATTGAAGTCTAAAACTTCTGTTTTACCACAGAAGTCTAAAGCCTCTGTTTTACCACAAATTGCACCAATAGTAGGTGAATACTATGTACAATAATTGATTTAAATATATGACTGGGCAAGATTCTCAAATGCAAATACAATATAAAACACACAAGAATCACATAATTACAACATGTTATAATAACCCATGTAATTGATTCAAAAACGAAATTAAAGTAATAATTGAATACAAGAATTTTTACCTTAGTTCAGAACTTGAAAGGAGAACACGAGCCGAGATGTCTGGGCAACCGATCAATTGAACACGAGTTTTGCTTATTTATAGATAAAGAAGAACAATGGGTATTTGATTTATGTAATTAGGTCACCATAATGTAAATTTGGTAAGATTTTTGTGCTATTGGATTGAGATGGAAAAATATAATCTTTTTCCTTATCAGATTATTGACATTGATTGCTGGACAATCTTGTCGGGAGAAGTTTGGCGGGCACAGTGTTTGTGTTTGGCGGATGTTCTCCAATTGGTTTTTGAATATATATTGAAATGGTGTGTGCGTGTACATATATAATATTATAGTCTAGAATTGTTTTTTGTGTGGTGTATATATATATATTATTATATTTTGAATTCTTTTGTGTGTGTGTGTGTGTGTGTGTGCGCGCGCGCGCGCGCGCGCATATATATATATATATATATATATATATATATATATATATATATATATATATATATTATTTTTGAATTTGTTTTGTATATATATATATATCCTAACTATAGTAAAAGAGCCAATCCAAAGTCACTATTCATAAGAAATGGTCATCCCATACGACGTCGTTTTCTCTTCTCCCTACCGGTTTGCGTATATGATACACTCCCGTCTCACACCACACAAATTCACCTACTCTCCTTTCTTAGTTTTCCACCACTCTCTCTCTCTCTCTCTCGTTTACGCCGCACACCAATCATCTTCTCTTCCCCTACCAACAATCTGCACACCAAAAGTCTTTTCTCCACAATTTCTTTTTGTTTCACTGGGATGTAGGACAAAACCCTAGATTGTGTGTTGCAATCTAACTCCTACCCAAAGCTCTGGCCGCCGTGGTGCTTCTTCTCAGGCGAGTTTAATGTCTGCCAATTGCACGAATCTCGAGTGATTTTTCTTTTCTTGTATTTCCAGTAAAGAATTCCAGAATTAAAAGATGTCATTTTTCCCTATCTAATCTAAACTATATTATAAGAGTGAATAAGGGTTCACTATTCACAAGCCATGGTCCGACGAATACGTCGTCGTATTCAGTTTGTTTTGATTTGAGCGATTTTGGCGTCAGTCGAGGCTTTGTTCTAGGGTTTTTGTTCGATTGCTGTTGTTCTACGCTCGAATCTGGTTCTAGGGTTTCTTTGCAGGAATCAACACTTTAATCTACACTCCAATAAATCCAAATCCATGGCTGTTTGTTGCTTTGGCGCAGGCTGTCGCCGTCACCCATTTTCTGCGATTCTGCTCCCTCAGAATTTTTGTTGCTCCATTTAAATTTCTTAGTGAGTGCAGGTAATGTGGTTGATTCTTGCTATTTTCGTCTTGTTTATCGTGTAAATATCCATTGTACTATGTGGTAATTTCTCTGTTGCAGAAATTAGTACTTTTCCCCATTTTTTCTTTCCTAATTGCTGTTTACGTGTTGTTTATCAGTTAGCATTATCTCTCGAGTCTTTCACTTTTCTCAAAATTACCTTTGGTGATGCAGCTTGATCAACTTGAGGTGGGAAGATTCTTTAGTCATCCTCTTTTTCAAATTTGTTCTCGAAACAATTGTTGATGATTGATTGTGGCATTAGGTCATCCCACACAAGAGAAGTGGCCTACGCTTGTGAACCTTCTACATTGGCAATCAGATTTACTACACATTGAAGGCCACAAGTAGTAAGTTACTTTCAGCTTCTTCCATGTTTAGGATTTTAGTGTTTTTTATAGTCTTAGTTTGTCAACTGTCAATTTTCTAAACCACCTTTAGCTAATGGCTTCACGATCCTTCTTTTCTTGGGACTCTATTGCTCCTCTTCTTTCAGTGAAACTGCTGGTCTCTACAATGTAGTTAATCTCTCTCCCAAAAATCCAGCATATGGTCTCATCTCCAAGATGCTCGAGAACGTGTTTATCTCTCAGTTTGCATGCTTCAATTTTCTTTTTTCTTTGCCAAGAAATACATGATAATGATGTCTGCTGAAAGATAGAAAGTTATATAAGGTATTTGGCTCTAGATTTGTAAATTTATTCTGTAAAAAGTATGTAAAAAGTATTTCAAGAGCTGGAAATTGGATTTTGGATCCAGTAGTTCTTCAATGTGTAACAACTTTGTTTCAGTGAACCCAAGAACAAAGAGTTACTATTAAAATAGTGTCTACTTCTTGCATTGCAATTTTTTGAGCAGTGGGTTTTCGAAATGCAGGGGCTCTACAAGTCATTTGACAATTTTTGCACACATTCAACGTGAAGGTGAGGGTTTTTTAAAAATTACATTCTATCATGTACATTATTTCGATCATTGTTAAATTCCAGGCGTTGATTTGTTTCCTTTAATTTTTTTTTGTTGATATTTTTTTCACTATATTGATATTAGTATGTCATTATTGTTTTTGTGCATTGATATATCGGATAAAGCTTTTCTGAAAATATGGAGGAAAAAGAAAGTGATGCTGCCAGTGAGGAAGGCTGACTTATCAATAGTGAAATATCAGTATGGAAAAATTGAAAGTATATTTAGTTAAGTTAGTTTATGCTTCAAATTAATTTTAACTTTTAATGAATTTTAATTGTCTTGTTGTTTGATGAATTGCAATTTCAATTGCACTACCGCATTTGACTAAATTTTCAAAGAAGTTATTTATTAAATTGCTCGAATTGCCATTTTGGCTCTTTGATTATATCTCACATGTTGAAATAGCAGCAAACAACATTGTTTATGTATAATTTTGATATATTTATCCCAATTTTTAAGCTTTTTCACAGTTTCATAGATTTCTTTTTGTTTCCTTCATCTAGGAGAAAGGGAAGCAGGGTAGAATGAGAATCTGAAGATGAATTCCTTACAACTATAGACATGTCTAGGAGGAGAATGTCAATGAAAGATTTGACAAGACATGCAAAATCCAACCAACAACTAGAAAGGCAGTGTCTGGTAGCATAACATTTTATCTCATAACTACAGTCGGAAATGAACCAAGTTTGATTTGAGTTTTCAGAGGTTTCAGATCAAGGTACTGTATCATGCAACCAAACATTACACGCGTAATGTGCCGAAGAAAGATTTTGCGGGGTATGCTTCAACTTTTCGACTAGGTTGATATCGAGTTCCTTCACCGCAACATTTCCAATTGGATCTTGATGAAATTGGCAGTCCAAAGATCACTGTCTGTTTAAATAGGAAGACTCCTAGAGAAGTGAGTTGAATCTGAACTCTATTTATATAACTATTTGTTGCTTAGCCTCCACTTTGAGTTGAGAATTGAGGTACTCGGCCAAGTGGAATGATTAGATCCTCATTATCTCATATTTTTAGCATTAATCTGAGCACCCTCAAGAACCTATTTATACAACCAAAACAACTTTCAAGTTAATGTGTGATTGAAAAAATCACGAAAAAGGAATTATATCATTATCATGACATAGAATGCTCTGATGAATAATCTACAAAGTATTAGATTCTCTTTATTCTTAATACTTGAGCAGCAAAGTATGGAACCAGCAGTCCTTTGTTAAGAAATTACAAGGGAACCTTGATATTAATGAACTTCAATGAATCAAAGAAGATTGTGGATTTTCAACGGACATAACAGATGAACCAATTCTCAGACAATCTTAATTGCTTCATCTATCATATTTCTTTACGTCTTCCAATTCATTAGGTTGAGTTGTACTAACACACCAGAATTGAATAATTTACAATTATATCCAAAAAACACATACAAACTTTAACTATATTCTATCTTTTGTAAAAAATAAATTATACCCAAAACCCTTTCAGCATCCTAAACCCTTACTATATATAGTTTCCATCCCATTCAAACACATATCTACAATTCCACAATTCACAACACCATTTCAAGAAGCTAGCAAGTTCTACTCCAAATGGTAAGAACGATTATTATGGAAATAAAGCAAGTATGATTTCTTTCCCTTTTTTTCCCCTTCTTCTTTTTAGATTGTTTTAATATAATAATGGGTTATTTTTCTTGGTTTTTTTGGGTTAATTTGTGGTTTTGTTTGAATAGAAAATCGGCGATCAAGATGACAAAAACTCGGATTGAGATTATACGCAAGAAGAGAAATGCAATGCACAAGTATTTGGGGAATGACATTGCTGATCTGCTTAAAAATGGATTAGATATTAATGCTTAAATATTTGAGGAATGATATTGCTGATTTGAGGAATGATATTGCCGATCCTCATTTTTTTGTATCAATTTCTTGAATATTAATTTATTTTTACATTCACATTCATGAATTTATGCTCCGGAATTAATATGTATTTGTCCAGTATATTTGTTTATGCCTGATTATTTGAAACATTTGCAATCATTTAAATTTTGGGATTTTGATTGATGATAGCTCTAAAGCTAGAATCTTATAAGATTTTGATAAAGAGGAACAAATAACTCAATTAGATGGATGCAAGAACCTTAATTCTTTCTTGAATTATTGTTTTTCAATGGATAAGGGCTTTAGGAGCTGTTCCTGGATATTTACTTTGTTGAAAAGACCAATGTACAATTTTTTTAGGCATTTGATTGCTAAAAATTTCTTTTGCTAATAAACACACGACACATGAATTCTTGATATTCTGGGTTCGAGTTGTGTAATGCAGCTTCCTTTTGTTTACTCATGATATTTAGGACTACTAACTAAAATGGTATAAAGTTATTGCCAGAGCCTCCGATTATTAAACAGTGAAAAGTATTTAGTGAGTGGATAAAGCTTATAATCTCATATATAGGTGGGGGTACAGCTCTCACAGCTTCCTTTGTATGTGAATTCCGTTTGATCCAAAAAGTTCAATCTAAATCATTGATCCCATTGGTAGTACAAAAATGAAACGTTCTCTCTTGCAGTACTTATGCACCCACCTATATTAGCCTCTGCTTGCAACTTGCAAGTGATTCATATTGTGTTTCTTTCAATCTAATGTTGTACACTTCCTAATTTTATTTTTTGATTGCTCTTTCGCGTATATGCTTTTTGGGATTTGGTGTCAATCAATGATTGAGCTAAGCCGAACTCAGGATGAGGAGGTAGGAGATGGAACAACATCCGTTATCGTTCTTGGTAAACTTTGAGCCTACTTTTATTCACTTTGTTTGTGTCTTGTGAGATGTATATATGGAGTTCTGCTAACCAAGACGTTTCATTCAGTATTCTAATGGTTGAATGGAGATTGATCACATGGGTGGTTTTATCTAACCATCCACTGCCAAAGTAAAACTGTGTCATGTGTTTTGATTATTTAATGTCCTTTCACTCTTTTTATTTCCTCAACTTAATCTCACACAGCATAAAAAAAATTTGGAGTTCGCAAATTGAATTGCATTTTTGGATCAAACGTCTCAAATATTGGCTAGATTTAAATGAAAGACTTATAATATGCTGATTCAGAGAATTGTAGTGTGGTATCATAATGGCTTGAGGCTGCATTGCTTAGGGTGTGCCTCAAAGAAACAAAAAATAAATACTACATACACTAATGGTTGTGGGTGGTGGCTTAATTTTTGCTTAATGTTTTTTGTAGAAGCTGGTGAAATGCTCCATGTTGCAGAAGCCTTCATTGACAAAAACTATCATCTTACAGTCATCTGTCGAGATAATATTCAATTCTTGCACTATTTTCTGTTGTATTGTTCTCCAGGGTGACAAGCTTCCTTTGCTACTGCACTGTAGCTCATAATAAAGCTCTAGAGGATGCCATTGCTGTGCTTGACAAAATTGCAGTGACTGTCGACATGAAGGATAATAAGTTTTACCTCTCTATTTTTATATTTTAAGCTCGGGAAATATTTCATATTTAACTGCAAACTCTTACTAGAACAGTGTCGGTTATTTGGCATGTTCCTTGTGGCAAGAGGAATAGAGGATTATGAACAGACCTTCTTGTCAAAATGCATAAAGCCTACCTTTTCTGATAAGCATTTTTCTTTTTATTCTTTTCATGTTTAGCTATTTATATTAATGTCATTAGAATATCGTGTCCTCTTCTTTATGCCATGGACTGTAGCTACCAAAATATTTTGTTTCATTGATAATATGATGATTCTTTCCCTAACACTCACTTCCATTGGCTGCCTTCTGTGGCCTGCTTTTTCAAGAACACTAAAAGACTAGATCTTGTGGGCGCATATTTTTTGTGAATTGAAGATAGGATTCAAAAAATAGTTGATTGAGTTGTGAAGTTGTTAGCTGTGATCTTAAAGGTTGGAAGTATGGTAAAAACCTAGCACATGGTTGTGGCACTGATTGTCTCAAATTAGTTTCACATATTCATATAAATGTTCCCGGTGCATCAGATCCTTCATTCCTTTTTTGTTAATATTTTTGTGTGTTTCCTTTTACACTTTCCACTCTTGAGTATCTGAACTTGTTGTTGGTGCCCGCTGCTCAAATGAGACTGAGGGCTCTGCATTCAGGTATGAGGATAAGATATTGCAATTTGCAATTAATGGGTGTCATATCAAATATGTTCTAAGTTTATCCATAAGTTCATCCTTTTCAACTGATATAAGAGGACACATGCCCCAACTTTTACCAATTATTGATGGAACAAGGAGTACCATGAAGTTCTTTTAGAGTTTGTCTCAAATTGTGATTGGGGTTATTCAACTCAAAGTGTTAGGGATCACTTTAGGCTTTTGGTGGATCCTTTAGTGTTTTCCTTGCATCATTTTTGTTATGTAAGGCATGTTTACATTTGTCTTCAAAATCCCCAGTTCTCCCACTCTCTTGGAATTCTAAGGTTTTGTGTATCTTATCTTTTATACTTACAGGTACAGAATGTTTATCTGGCAGGTGCAACAATGTTAGGACTTGTCAAGAGTTGTATTGGGACAAAATTTACTGGTCAATTTGGGGATCTGATAACAGTAAGTATTTTGTCTTGTGCACTGTGATTGTTTTTAAAACCCCCCCTCTCTGTTTCCTCTCTCCTAATATACATATGTACCTAATATACATATGTACCTAAAACCCCCCCTCTCTCTGTTTCCTCTCTCCTAATATACATATGTACCTAATATACATATGTACACATTTTATCCCTTGATGTATTCAAGTTTGCTTGCCGTGGAAAACTGGAGTCTATGCTGGCAACATTAATAAACAAGGCGGTATATTAGAATATTAGTTTGTGCCGTTGAGATGACATAGAACTATGTTTTCATGAGAAAATCCAATTAATTCACAGCCATTATAGCAAGTTGTTTTATAGGTCATATTTTGATTAAAGTTGTACCCACATGATTTTTATTTTGGTGAAACTTTCAGGATTTAGCAATAGATGCCACGACCATAGTTGGTGTGGATCTTGGTCAAGGTTTGCGTGAGGTCGATGTCAAGAAGTACATTAAGGTAGAGAAGATTCCTGGTGGCCAATTGGAGGATTCAAAGGTTTTGAAAGGAGTCATGTTTAACAAGGATGTTGTTGCTCCAGGTAAAATGAAAAGAAAAATACTAAATCCAAGAATCATTCTTCTTGATTGCCCACTTAAGTACAAGAAAGGAGAGAACCAAACCACTGCCGAATTGTTAAGAGAAGAAGACTGGAGTGCCTTGCTAAAAATGGAAGAGGAATACATAGAGAACCTATGCATGCAGATGCTGACAAATGAATCTGATAAGTATGACCACATACAATGTAAGTTGTATTGTATATACTGTCTATGTCATAAAGTCTTTGAAGAAATATGGTGAGTTGTAATTTAACTTGTTCCATTTTAACTATTCAGAGGACTAACAACAGTGTTTTTACTTGCTTGACTGCAACCCATGCCTCCCTAAAATTCATGTACTATTTTTGCAGGCCCACTTCTTGTACCACACTTATCTAATCTGTTAATCTAACTTAACTATAATATAAGAGCCTTGAAGTTGGCACTATAGCTAACGTTAAAACTTGAAGATAGTCGTACTGAAATTCTAAATATTGATATTCATTTTACACAACAAAATACTCAATAACGATTTTACCATGTTATTTTACACAATAAAATACTCAATAACGATTCTACCACGTGCAACGCACGGGCAATGACTAGTATATATATATATATATATATATTAATTATTTTTTTCTTTTAATTTTCTTTTATTATATGTTTTTGGTGCAGTTAAGCAAGTACTCTATTTCATAAATATTCTCGTTCACTAACAATATATATATATATATATATATATATATATATATATATATATATATATATATATATATATATATATATATATATATATATATATATATAGGGTTAATTGTTTCAAAAATTACTGTACTTTTTAGAGTAACACGTATACATCACTGGACTTTAAAATGTCTCTAGCTCCTCATTATACAAATTGAAAATACTCTCCATTCATCACAATTGATGATTTCGTCACTTTTGTTGAAAGGTTCTGCCAACATAGTAGACGTATGAAAAATACGAGCAACCCAAAAAATATTCACTTACTTCCAAGTGATTCTTCCATGTGCGACATTTTGAATTTATTTATCTTTTGTGGTCCTACTGATGGGGTAGCTTTGTCCAAGATGAAGGAGAAATGTGCAATCGATGTAAGATGTGACGCCCCGAAACTTAACCTTCGGGTGTCAAGAGATACATAAAATCAGGATTTAAAATTTACAAGGATTTTGACTAAATAAAAGAAATTTCGTTTGATACCTAAATGGTATCTTTGAGTTGCAAAATTTTGAGGGAAGCACTATTGATTAATATACTAATGATATGCCAAATTTGAAAAGTTTTCGGTGCATGACCTAATTATAATAAATTTTGGAAGATACTTGGTCGCAATATATTTTCAGTTTGCACCTCACTGATAAGAAAATATGTATAAAATTTTATACACATTAGAAAATAGTAACTCTAGTGCCTAATGAAAGATAATTCCTTAAATGACCACTCTGTAAAATTTCATGACAATAAAATGGATGTAAAGGCTTCAAACGTCACCCCAAATATACGGAACCAACACAGTTGCTGTTGACGGGTGCTGTCACTTTGAAGATTTTTGTAAAATTCATCCCAACTCCGTTTTCTATGAAATCTGTGGAATTAGAAAGATATTTCCAATTAGTTTCCTATATTAAAATATAGAAAGTTACCAAGATCATATGATATAGACGTTTTACTAAAAACAGTGAAGTACTGCACAGATACTTCAGATTGACTCTTCAAGACTTAAAAATTTATATCTCTTGCCACACATATCCAAATTGAGTGATTTTTGTGCTCATGTAAAGACAACTCAAAGAACGCAGAAGTAATTTTAGAGTCTCAAATGGATGTTTTCAGAGTTTGTAATGGCACTTTGAATTGACCCTGAGAATATGTCCCGTCTCTGCCTCTTTTATCATTGCTGGAAAAAAATCTATAAAATTTCCTTTTAGCATAACATGAAAGGTATGATCTCAAAATATACTTCCAGTACCATATTACATCATGTCTTATACATTGTTATATTCAAAACCACAAGAAAACACATGGAAAGCTAGTTTTTGAACAAAACATACGAAAAAGAAATTTCGATACAAAATAACTTTGTCCTTGACCCATCATCGAGTATGCTAATTGACTTCCATCAACTTTAACGATCATACATCTAAAAATTTAGTATAAATATTATGAGTATAATGAATACTCAGTAAGATACCATGCTCAGATTTAACATGTTAATATTACACAAAAGAAAACATTCAAACACATACTTGTACATTCTGGCTTGCCGGTGCCCTTCAGACTTGTCATAAGGCATAAATAGATATCTAACTTTGTGGACTTGTCCACATCTTTCATATTATGGTTTTCATGCATAACTTAAGCATAGATATTACCATGAAATCCTTACCACTTGAGCATAGAAAAGTATCTTACCTTAATAATCTGAAGTAACGTGCTTGAAAATATGAAAAACTTTTACGAACCAGCTCTCTACTTGATTTTTTCTTCCACGGTAAGTAAAACTTATAATGGCAAAGGCTTTTATATATATACAACAATCACAAATAAAATTTTCTGATAAGGAATTCACCGCCACCGACTTATTCATTGCAAAACTTATCTGTTGTAATTTGGTTAAAAAAATATGAATTCTTATCCACTGAAAACTTATCTAATACCTAAATATATATAACTTCCTTAATGGTAAAGAAACCAAAACCATTAGTTTATTCATTATATAATATATATATAATGACTATAATTAACTTCTTAATTATAAAAAATTAAAGTCACTAACTATTTAATCATAATATATAATGAACCTAATTAATTTTCTTATCAATTTACTTTGACAACTATATCTACGATCTAACTTAATCAAAAAATATTTTTCTTGAGCTAATTACACGTAATTTAATACGAGTTTCAAAACGAGCCTAATATTGACATATAAATTTTAGGTATTTAGATATCCAAAGATATTTACTAAACTGGCGTAGAAAATTTAATAGTACCTAATATCCAAAGCATAAAAAAAAATCATAAATGAATAATCTAGCATAAAAATTTTGGGGTATTACATAGGACATCCATCTGCCACATTGGCAGATGTGTGAAACCCAATTGACATAATCATCAATAGTGATAGATGTAGAGCATTTTCATATTGCATAGTGAGGAGCTAGAAATATTTTAAAGTTCAGTGATGTATACGTGACACTATAAAAAGTACAGTAATTTTTGAAATGACATCTATTTGCCACGTTGGCAGATCCATTAAAACCAAGTGATATAATTGTCAATAGTGATTGATGGAGAATATTTTTATATTGTATAGTGAGGAGCTATAAATATTTTAAAGTTCGGTGATGTAAACGTGAAGCACCTAATCTAATTGCACTTAGGCACCGATTATACTAAAGCACCTAATCTAATTGCATTCCAGTATTACTTTATTGTAGATTGCTGTAATAGATTTCATCATAAAAACAAGCGCTTAAGCTCATTTCACATGGAATTAAGGAAAACAAGCATCCATTCTACTTTAACAACTTTTCTTTACGAGTGGAATAGTTGGACGACTAGATTGTTAATCTATTAGATACCAATCACTAAACTTAACAAAGTATCAAAAATCAAAAGAGAAGCAAAGTTCGTAGAAAGAAGTATTTGATCGTGGCTCAAAAAGAACGCTAGCTACATGCGTAAAACATGCAAGTCGAATGTTGTTTTCAACAATTTTGCAAGAATGAACAACAGCTCGTAGCTAAAGGTAGACTTTATTGCTCAGGATTGGTGATAAGAGTTGAGAACAAAATGTCGAATGGGTGAGTAACGCGTGAGAATCTACCAAGCAGTACTCAGACCAAATCCTGAAGATAGGTAAAAAGTGTTGTTTGAAAGGATCAAAATGGATAATTTGAGCTTATTTGGAGTTGATCGGAGGCAGTTGAAGATTGACTTGATGGTACGATAGTGATAAAAACCACTGAGAAAGCCATTAGATGAATTTCAGAATGGGCGTTTGTGTCTTTTTTTTGTGCGGCCACGTATATATATATAATATATATATATATATATATATATATATATATATATATATATATATATATATATATATAACTTGGGGCGTTTGTGTCTTTTTTGAATTAAAACAAATTGAATGGGGCGTAAGATTATATAAAGACCTAGTATAGGTCAGATTAGAGGTTGTTGAATAAAAGAGATAATAGAGAACAAAAAAAGATGAGAGGAAGAGCGACCAATAATTTTTATATGTGGACACTCCTTATGCACATGTTAATGAATTTGAGAACTCGAATTGAAGAAAATAAATTAGACCGAAACAGATTTAGAGTCTATCTATTCAGTTATTTATTGGTCCCATACTTAGAATATAGAACCAAATTTTCCATTTTGAATATACTCATTACTATTTTGTTCGGTTGAAGTCTCTTTAGAACTAAACCATATTCCAACCCATAGTCTTGACATCTTAATCATTTTAGTAATAGTATTGTATACAATAACTATATCTCAACTTAATCATACAATTCAATTTTAGAATTATGAATTTTTAGTTGAAAATTTTAAATAAAATCAGTAATAAAAGGGGGAGGAAGAAGGTTGAATTAACAAAGGCAAAACAATATATTTTTTTAATCATTTTTAACCTAAACCAAATATGGCCCATTAAATTAAATTAACAAAGTAAACAATTGTATTGCCACACAAAACATATTTTCCTCCTCTACTCCATCTCTCCTTCTCACGAATCCCGCCTCCCTCCTTCCCACACTCTCACGATTTCCCTCTCTATCTGCCTCCATCTGGCTGTTGTCTACTTCTCTATTCTCACCAGAAGAAAGAAGCAAGAACTCCCACTCCTAGGCCTAGTCCCAGCACCCAGTTAAGGTTGGATTTTCAGATTTAGTTTGTGACACAGAGGCGTTTTCTGACTTCTGAATTATTTAGTTTGTGAGTGTAAACTATTGTTCATTTCGTTGATTCAATTTATTTCATATGAAAATGATCTAATTAGAAAATAGTCATAATTTCAGTTTCAATGGATGGTTTTGGGCTGATTGCAGAAGTAAACTCTTGATGATATGAATTGCCTTCATTTTGTATGCATGTGTTATCAACTCCAGTGCATGTATATGATATTATAAATTGGGATATAGAGAAGGAAACCTAGTTTATCCTATGATAGTAACTATATATAAGCTTTCTTTTAGAGATAAAATCAGCCAATTGCTTGTGTTGCACTATACTTTGGATTTTTCTGTTTCAACCAAAATTATATAGTTTATTTGGTTTGTCTATTTACTATTGTGATAATTTGGTAAAACTTCAAGCTGATAATTGTGAGCAAAACATATTTGAACATTCTGAGCTTATTTGATAATTGTGAGCAAAACTTTCTAATTCTAATATAATAGAGTTTGCACTAAACTAGAATATACATGCTTGATAATTTGTTATTGTTATTAAACAAAGGTCGAGCTTCTACCAATATCATCTCCAAACCATTATATAATAAAAAATATTTAGATGTGAGCAAAGAATTGTACGCGTTAGCATGTAAAACAAATTTTAAAGTATTTTCCTTTTCGAGTTGTATAGTTAATGGGGTACGATTTCTTGTTATAGAACGAGATAATTGTCGTACAACCTAAAATAGTAGAGTGAAGGTGTCAGGAGATGAAAACTCTAATTTTTATGGTGTGTTGTGTGCTGTTGTTGAGTTGATATATGTTTTTGACTACCGCGTCACTTTGTTCCAATGTAATTGGTACGATAATAATCCAAATCAGAAAAAAAACTGTGGTAGATTACCATCTTACTTCCATCAATGTAAATCGTAAATGGTATGTGGATGATTCATATATATTTGCCATCCAAGAACAATAAGTATTTTACATGGATGATGTAGTCTTTGGTCCACGATGGAAGGTTGTGCAAAAGGTGCAACATAGAAACATATAAGACAATCCAAAAAAAGATGATAATGGTGATACGGAGCAAGATGTATTCTAGGAAAATGAATCGTCAGATATTGTCTAGACAATACAACAGAAATAAAACATACTAATCAAGATATAGAAGACTTTAAAATTTAGATTAAAGAATTGTTAGAGTTAAAAGTAATAAGACCTTCTACTAGTCAGCATAGATCAGCAGCTTTTATGGTTATAAACTATAAAAGACTAAATGATAATACTGTAGAAGACGGATATAAAATACCAGATAAAGACATGATTTTAAATAAAATACAAAATAGCAAGATCTTTTCAAAATTTGACTGTAAATCAGGATTTTGGCAAATTAAAATGCATAAAGATTCTATTCCATGGACAGCCTTTACAACACCGCAAGGACATTTTGAGTGGATTGTCATGCCATTTGGTTTAAAGAATGCTCCATCTATATTTCAAAGAAAAATGGATTCTATTTTTAATTCTTTACCATTTGTTTGTGTATATATTGATGATATTTTGATACATAGCAAAAATCATAAAGAGCATATAAAGCATTTAGAAATTGTTTTAAATAAATTTATAGAAAACGGTTTAATTATCAGTAAAAAGAAAATAGAAATAAATAAACAAAAAAATAGAATTTCTAGGAATAATCATAGGAGAAGGAAAAATTCAACTTCAACCCCATATAGTAAAGACTATATTACAATTTTCAGATAAAATAGAAGAAACTAAAAAATTGCAAGCCTTTTTAGGAATATTAAATTATGCTAGAAGTTTTATTAAAAATTTAGGTAAAAAGATTGGACCTCTATATAATAAATTATCAAGCAATGGTCAAAAGTATTTTAACCAAACAGACATAGAATTAGTAAGACAAATAAAAAATGAAATCCAACAACTACCACTTTTAGAATTGCCTTTAGATAGTGAATATAAAGTAGTAGAAACAAAAGGATGTGAATTAGGATGGGGAGGAATTTTATATTCTAAACCAAATAAATATAGTGATAAAAAATGTGAAAAAAATTGTAGATATGCTAGTGGTAAATATAAAATAAAAGGAAAATACTTAACCAGCCTAGATTATGAAATAATGGCTATAATTCATAGTATAGAAAGTTTTAAAATATTTTTAAATACTGAATTTACTATTAGAACAGATTGTGAAGCAATTGTTAAATTTATTAAAAAGACTAATTTTGATAAAATTAGACATAAAAGATGGTTAAAATTGTATGAAATCTTAAATAGTTATAAGGTTAGTATTGAATACAGATGGAAAAAATAATGTTTTAGCCGATAATTTAAGTAGACAAGTTATTGATTTTCTAACCAATTTTGTTCATATTGCAGATGGATCAAAGGATGATGAACTTTGGGAACATCTCTTTAAGAGTTGTCCCTAAAGGATCTAATCTTCGATTCAGAGGAAATAATTTAGAAAGACTTCCAGAAAAAGAAAGGTGCTTACTAGATAATCTCTGGATGGCAAGAGACTCTAGACAGAAATTAGACAGCATTAATACTTTAGCTAATTATTTTAGACAGACCCATAATCAAATACAAAGTAAAATTTTCAATTTCTTCGTAGTAATCAAAGGAAGACAACCGGGAGTTTATAACTATTGGCCAGAAATAATTTAACAGATAGACAGATTTCCAGAACCTCTTTTTAAAGAATTTTACTCTCTTGAAGAAGCTTTAAATCATTGTAGATAGACTATCGGATTTAATTTTTACATATCTGAAAAAATTAGACAGACAATGCATGCATCTACTTTTCAACCATCATCATCTTCACCTTTGCAACTAAGTAACAGCTGTGAAACTATGACTAGAGTAGTTAGACATCTTAATTATAAAAAGCATACTTTACAAGTAAAAATAGAAATTTTGGAAGACCAAGTATCTTCTCATCAACAAGAAATAACTAAATACCAAGATGAAATATTTAAATTACATGAGACCTTAGAAAGATTTAATACTGATGAAGAAAATTATTTTAAAAATATTATTACTTTTTCTAGTAGAAAATATCCTCCTAAAATAGAAAGACTTATTGAACTAACAGATTCTACAGCTGCAGGGCAAGAAAAAACTCTTTTTGATCTACAACAAAGTATTGGAGATTGTGCCAACATTGTTCGAATTTCTATAAAAAATTCACTTATCCAAGAAATTATTGATTTCTCCCAAACTCTACAATATTATCATAATGAGAATTAATATTTCCTTCAATATGGCCCTCTCTATAAAACATCTATCCACAACTCTTCCTTTCTCAGACAAAATTACCCTACAATTTCATTTGACTATACAATTTCTCAAGAAGAAAACGATATATTTTATTCAGTTTTTACAATACGGCATGATTGACACAGTATATATATTAAACAGACCTTTTAACTTTTTTCCACCTTCTCTTAAAAAGATTCTTAATCAGCTTAAACAACACCCTTTAATGATTCAATTTATTTCCAGACCACCAATTGTAAATAATGGTATTATTATCCCAGCATACCATTTTATTAAAAATTTTGAAGGTTCTAGAAAATTCAGACCTTCTTCAAAGATTGATATCAAGGTTAAAATTAGACAAATTGATTATGAAAGAAGAATTTCAGAAACAGCTGCTCTCATAGAAATGCAAAGGACCCACTACAGACTTGTGGCGCAATGGAATAATGGAATAATATTTTGTGAAGAATTTCTAGCAAGAAATATCAAAGTAGAAAGATTATCTGTTCCGAATACTCATCAAAAAGATTTATATCTGATGACTCTTCAAGAAAATTATTGTATCGAAAGCTATTGTGAAGCATCAGAGAACCATTTAGATACAGAAAATATCTCAGACGGAGCAAACAATAAAATGGATACTGATCTGGAAGAAGCCTATATTGAAATGATGGACAGATGATAATTAGACTTGACAGCACATGGATTCAGCACAAGGACAATAATTCAGCACAAAAGCAAGAATTCTAAAAGAAATGTCAAAAAGGCTACAGAAAATACCAATAATGGAAGAAAATGCAGAAAGAAATGCTGCGTAGTCAAAAAGTGTACAGAGTGAATATTACAAACATTTATGGTAAACAGTAAAGTGTGCAGAGAAAGATTTGGATTTTTCGTCTTCCTTTTCCCAACCTTACACAAGTAAAGATTGTATGATTACTTTATTATTTCCTTTGTCTATAAATACCTTTGTTCATAGCATACAAAGGACACACGCAAAAACCACTCAGAAAATAGAACACACGCAGATTTACATACTCTTGTATTGCTCCCAATTGTAAAGATTTTCTTAGACATTTTCAATAAAAGTAAGTTCTTCATCTTTGCTTATTTAATTATGTGTTACTTTATTATATTTTTGGGAAAAGCCTAAAAGAGGAAAAATCTAGTAAGCAATTAATTCCTTCAAAAATATTGTCTTTATATTTTAAGAATTTTATTTTTAAACATAACTTCTTTTTCTAGATTCCATGGCTAAAATGAAAGAGTAATCCTCTGAGTTAAGAACTGTTGTTTTTTATCCCCAGAATGGGAATTTGTTCAAAACCTATTTAAACATGATGAAAATTTATTTTTAGCTACAGTCTTAAGCCTTTTAGGAAGGTCAAGAAAAAGACAAAAAAAAAACGAAAATTGAAGGAAATTAATTTTGCTGAACGGTAAAGTACTCGAATTAAGGCCATTACATCAATATTGTTTTAAGCTTTCTTATTTTTAGACTTCATATATCTGCTTAATTGTTTAATCTGAAAGTTTTTATCATTATCTGTTTATTATTCTTGTTAGATAGAAATAGAGGTGACTCCTCTTAATAGATCAAGTTGCGAATAGTTGAGAACTCTATCTCTCAACGTCGGAGCTTCTTGATTAAAGATTCTGTAGAAAAACATAAAAAGACTAAATTAAGATATATATATATATATATATATATATATATATATATATATATATATATATATGAAAGACAAAGAATAATATAAAAAGAGAAAGATTCAAAGACTAAGTTAAAATACGTAAAGAGACAAAGACTTTTACATTCATAAGTTTGTATCATAAAGACTTGTCATAAATTGTAATAAATAGATTTATCATAAGCATTAATTACTACATTTATTACACACTTTAAGAAGACGTTGTTATTATACGTATTCTTATTTGTCCATTATAGTTTAGAAGGTTTTAGTTAGATATTCTATGAGATTTCCAATTTCTTATAAGTATTCTAAATCTATAAAGCTATGTAGATTAAGAACAAGTTTATAGTTTTGTTTTAGATTACATAGAAAGAAATTTGTATTGTTTACAAGTAATTTACATTTATATTATTTATTTCCAAACTATATTAGTATTTTACCAATAATTTATTATTTATTCTTAATTGTTCAAGAAATTTTAATTGTTCAGGAAATCGCCTTAAATTGGTATCAGAGCCTGTTTTAAGTCAATTTTAATTAGTGTATGAATAAAATAGATTATTTAAATTTAGAGCTTTTAGGAAATTTAAAGAAAAAAGATAATTTAGACAAAGCAACTATAGTTTGTAATTTTGATAAAAACTTTAAACATCTTTTACATTCAGAAGATAAGCAGTTAAATAGTATAGTAGATTTAATAGTCAATTTAAGTGAAAATCTAGAAAGAAATATTTCTGCAAATAATAGAAAGATAGAAGCAGTTTTAGAAAATTTTAATAAAAGCATAAAAATTTTAGAAAATAATATAGAATATATTAAAAATCAAAATAGTGAAATATTAAAAAAGTTTTCTTATAATAAAGACATAGAAAATATTAACTTAGAAAGTAGAATAACAGCTTTAGAAAAAGTTAAATCCGTAGAAACTCCTAAAGAAGATTTGAATAAATTAATTGGTAAATTAGAAAAGCTAGATCTAGGAAAAACTAAAGAAACAAGTAAATTTAAAAAGACTAAGTGGGTATATACATAATGAATAAAGATAAACAAGTCGTAGCTAGTAGTAGTAGAATTTTAGGAAATCCTTTAATGAGATCTTCAACTAGAAGAATGGAATCAGAAACCAGATTAGAATCCTTAATAGATATAGAAGAACAAATAGAAATGTTTAGACATAATAAATTAAAATTAATAAAAGCTTTAGACATATATAAAAAAAGAAATCTTTTTAGTAAATCCTTGATATACCAACTTTATGGAGAAAGATATATTTCTTGTACACACGAAGATCAGTTCATATCTTTAGATTTAGTAGAAAAAGATTATTATAAAGAAATAACAGTTAAAAACCTTCAACAGACACATCTAGGACTAATAATTGTAGGAGTAAAAGGATTACATAGAGAAAATTTAGGAGCCAAGGCATTAATATGTTTATATGATAACAGATTTACAGATATAGAACAAGGATTATTAGGAAGCATAGAATTAGACATGAATAACAAAGGAGGTATAGTTGATTTCACACCCGATTATTTAGTCAGAAAAAATAATTTTTTTAATGACATTAAAATAGGAATAAAGACTAGGGGATACCAAATGAAAAGAAATGAAGAAAATCTATTGATATGCACAGGATTTGTAGGAAGACTTAGCGAAAATAGCACCACTAAATATAAATTAGAAAATGATCAAATCATCACTTTATTAGGACAAAAAGGTATAAAAGCAATCCCGGCAAAGAAATTTTCTTCAGAAACAAATGCAGGATTAGACTGGAATTTAGCAAACTTTTTAGAAAAGCCAATTTTAGTACCAGAAGATAATATAATGTATAAAAATAGCAATGGAACTTTAAGTATTAGATTTGGAAATTACAATTATCAAGCAAAAGAAACAAAGCAAGACGAAAATGAAGAGGAAAGTTGTAGATATATCGAAATAGAAGATTATGAAAGTGAAGAAGAAATTAATGCTTTAGATGAAGAAAGTGAAGACGATGATAAAGAATTTGGGTATATAGACATGGAATATTACAAAAATCTTAGGAAAACCAGAGAAGCAGAAATTAAGACTCTATTAGAAGAAAAAGATCAACCAAACATAGAAATTAAAATGGAAGAAAGCAGTAGTAAAAAGCCTAAAACAGAAACAGACCAAGAGTTTGGAAAAAGAAAAGACCCCATGAACAAAGAATACGATATTGGAGGAAAATACCCTTTTCCCCCCTGCTCGTTTGTATGATTGGGAAGACAAAAAATACAGAAGCGTAGGAAAAAGACAAATAGAAGAAGGATGTAGTCTACCAGTGGCAAGTAATAGAGGATTAATATTAGAATTAAATAATTGCAAACCCCAAGACAGACCTAGCACTTTAACTAAATGGAAAAATTCTGTAATTAGAGCATGTAATAGTTTACCTATACAAATGACAGTAGAAGAAATGTGGGCTTATTTAAAGACATATTTAGGAAAGACAGCTTTAGATATTTATGTTACAACCAAAAGACTAAAACCAGATGAAATAAGATTAAGAATGGCTGGAGGAGAAAATTCTAAAAACTTCACTAGTTTTATTCAAGAAATAATTATAGGAACAGACCCAAGTAGGGACAATGTTTATGAACAAAATAAAGCCTTAGAAGAACTAGAAAAACTAAGTTTAAGTAATATGAAGTACATACAACCATTTTTATTAGACTTTGAAAGACTAGTTAGTACAGCAGGATTAGCTTTAGATATAAATATATTAGATAGACTATATAGAAAGATTCCACCACCGTGGAATGATAAAATTAAAAATGAAATAGAAAAATAGAATGGAAAAGAACAACTATTAGCGCTACCATAAAATTTATAATAGATAAATTAAAAGAATATTGTATAGAAGAAGTAGCTAGAAAGCAAGTAAAGAAATTAAATTATTCTTTTTGTTCAGATTTATACACACCTCAAAGTTATGATTATAGAAAGAAAAAGAAAAAAGTGTATAAAAAGGATAAAAGATATAAATATAAAAGACAATTTCAAAATAGAAAAAGATGTAATATTAGACCAAGTAGGACTTACTATAAAAATAGGAAGCCTCATTATAATAGATATGTTAAAAGACCAAAAAATAGAAAAGATTGTAAATGCTACATTTGTGGAGATCCTAGACATTTTGTTAATAAATGCCCAAATAAAAATAAAAATAGAGAGGCGTTAAATAAATCTATAACAATCGAAGAAATACAGTGTCATATCACAGAATTATCATATAATGAATCTTGTAGTTCAGTATATAGTATATACACAGATGACGAGTTAGACAATTTAGAAATTGTAGAAAGTTCTGATGAAAGTAATAGTAGTACAGAAGATTTAGATTTCTCAATTCTTGATATAAAAATGATGAACATAGAGCAAGAATGCATTCATGAATGGATTAGAGGACAAGGATCTATGATAGACAGATGCACAATATGTAGAGTATATCCAGGACATAGAAATAGAAATCAGTGTAAAAAATGTTTAGAAATTCAATGTAATAATTACTTAGAAATCCAAGATGAACCTCACAATAAACCCAAAGACTATAGTGAAACCATAGAAAAATTAGAAGATAGAGTAACCAACACTAATAATAGAATTGATAAAATACATGAAGCATTAGGAGAAATACATTATAGACTTATAAATCTAGAAAAAGGAAAGCAGCCCGTAGAAAGCTATACTGAAAATAATTATTTAGAAACAAAAAATCAAGAAGAAATAATATGTCAAATATCTAGAATAAAACCAACCAAAAGTATTAGAATACCTATAGAAGTACAAATCAATAAGATGATTAAATTAAATTTAATAGCTTTAGTCGGCACGGGATGCACATTTAACATAATTAGAAAAGACTTAGTTCCAGAAGACTGTAGACAAAAATTAGAATATGAAATAAGAGGAAGTCAAATGGATGGCAGTAAAATGGAGTTTGAAGAAAGACTTTTTGACGATTGCAAAATTAGATTTCAAGAAAGACAATATAGCTTAACGACCACTTTAGTAAGTCAACTAATAAAAGATGAATTTGTTATAGGAATAAAATTCTTATTAAGTAGAAATGGAAGTTTAACTATTACAAATGATGCAATAATTCTTGGGAAAGACACATCTATAATACAGACTATAGAAACATCAGAGTTGCAAGCTAAGCGTGGTGGACCTTTACCATCAAAAACACAAAATGATGAAGAAGACTTAGAAAGTTTAGAATTTTTAAATTATTTATCTTTAGAAACCTTAAAAACATATTTATACCAAGAGCAAAAGACTTAATTGTTTTTAATAAAAAGATAGATCATGTAGAAAATATAGATAAGATTTTACAATTAGCTTAACAAACCCAAATAATAGGAGAAGACCCTCTAAAACATTGGGATAGAAATAAAATAGAAGCTAAAATAGAAATCATAAATGAAAATATAAAGATTAGGACCGCAGAAATAAAACATACTAATCAAGATATAGAAGACTTTAAAATTCAGATTAAAGAATTGTTAGAGTTAAAAATAATAAAACTTTCTACTAGTCAGCATAGATCAGCAGCTTTTATGGTTAGAAATCATAGTGAAATCAAACGAGGTAAAGCTAGAATGGTTATAAACTATAAAAGACTAAATGATAATACTGTAGAAGACGGATATAAAATACCAGATAAAGACATGATTTTAAATAAAATACAAAATAACAAGATCTTTTCAAAATTTGACTGTAAATCAGGATTTTGGCAAATTAAAATGCATAAAGATTCTATTCCATGGACAGCCTTTACAACACCGCACGGATATTTTGAGTGGATTGTTATTCCATTTGGTTTAAAGAATGCTCCATCTATATTTCAAAGAAAAATGGATTCTATTTTTAATTCTTTACCATTTGTTTGTGTATATATTGATGATATTTTGGTACATAGCAAAAATCATAAAGATCATATAAAGCATTTAGAAATTGTTTTAAATAAATTTATAGAAAACGGTTTAATTATCAGTAAAAAGAAAATAGAAATAAATAAACAAAAAATACAAATTCTAGGAATAATCATAGGAGAAGGAAAAATTCAACTTCAACTCCATATAGTAAAGACTATATTACAATTTCCAGATAAAATAGAAGAAACTAAAAAATTGCAAGCCTTTTTAGGAATATTAAATTATGCTAGAAGTTTTATTAAATATTTAGGTAAAAAGATTGGACCTCTATATAATAAATTATCAAGCAAGGGTCAAAAGTATTTTAACCAAACAGACATAGAATTAGTAAGACAAATAAAAAATGAAGTCCAACAACTACCACTTTTAGAATTGCCTTTAGATAGTGAATATAAAGTAGTAGAAACAGACGGATGTGAATTAGGATGGGGAGGAATTTTATATTCTAAACCAAATAAATATCTGATAAAAAAGAAGAAGAAATTTGTAGATATGCTAGTGGTGAATATAAAATAAAAGGAAAATACTTAACCAGCCTAGATTATGAAATAATGGCTATAATTCATAGTATAGAAAGTTTTAAATTATTTTTAAATAATGAATTTACTATTAGAACAGATTGTGAAGCAATTGTTAAATTTATTAAAAAGACTAATTTTGATAAAATTAGACATAAAAGATGGTTAAAATTGTATGAAATCTTAAATAGTTATAAGGTTAGTATTGAACACATAGATGAAAAAAATAATGTTTTAGCTGATAATTTAAGTAGACAAGTTATTGATTTTCTAACCAATTTTGTTCATATTGCAGATGGATCAAAGGATAATGAACTTTGGGAACATCACTTTAAGAGTAGTCCCTGAAGGATCTAATCTTCGATTAAGAGGAAATAATTTAGAAAGACTTCTAGAAAAAGAAAGGTGCTTACTAGATAATCTCTAGATGGCAAGAGACTCTAGACAGAAATTAGACAGCATTAATGGTTTAAATAATTATTTTAGACAGACCCATAATCAAATACAAAGTACTGAGAATATGTTTAGACATGTCGTCGGATGTGCTACCTCAAGTCAGGTCTGGCAAACATTCGAGCGGCTGTTCGTATCTTAGTCAAAATCCCAAATCTTACATCTTCGTTCATCTTTGCAATCTACCAAAAAGGAAAATAGGTCAATCAATGACTATTTTTTTATTATGAAAGGTATTGCCGACAA
Organism: Forsythia viridissima; assembly: GCA_030279155.1. Lineage (NCBI taxonomy): Eukaryota > Viridiplantae > Streptophyta > Magnoliopsida > Lamiales > Oleaceae > Forsythia > Forsythia viridissima. Next base: position 18,568,139 of record CM059042.1, read on the forward strand.
TCTAACCACTTCTGGTCATCATCTGAATGATGAGGATCTTTTGATGTATATCTTAGGGGGTGTTGGTTCTGAATATGATGTTGTTGTGATTAATCTTACATCAAGGAGTGAGTTTGTTACCTTGCAAGAGGCTCAGTATCTCTTGCAAGCTCATGAGATGAGAATGGAACAGTTATGTGCTGTGTCAAAAGTTGATTTTGGTGCTCCTACAAATTATTCTATGTCAAAAAGGGGATTCAATGGAAATCAGGCACCGTATTCTTCTTTTGCTAACTCTGGTCAACATTATCGGGTTCTAGTAGAGGAAGATGACGTGGGGCTAGATCGAACTTACAATGCCAAATTTGTGATAAAACTGGTCACACAACATTGAGATGTTATATGAGGTATGATGTGTCCTTTAAGGCAGAAATGAATTCTCATCCAAACAGAGGTAGTGATAATGGTGGAAGTGGAAGAGTGTATTCCTCTCACTCTAATCACAAGATTATGTAGCATCTCCAGAAACTATTAGAGATGATGATTGGTATGTCATAGTGGGGCTTCACGTCATGTGACCTCAAATGCTAAAAAGCTTGAAATTCTTACTGATTACAAAGGAAAGGGTAAGCTCACTATTGGTTATGGTAATGCTCTTCCTATAACACATGTTGGTTTTTATGTTTTTCGTTCAAATGTGAATACACCTTTGTTTCTGAAAAATATTCTACATGTTCCCTTTATTAAAAAGAACTTACTCAGCTTATCAAAATTCCTTGATGAAAATAATCTAATTGCTGTTTTTGAAAATGTTTCTTGTGTTTTCAAGGACAAAACTTCGAAGTAGGTTCTTTTTCGAGGCAGGCTTAAACATGGACTCTATCAACTAGATATGTCCAAATCTGAGTCTACCTCAACTTTGTTAAACTCTGTTTTTGCTGCTAATAACTCTAAATCCAATATGTTACAAGAACAATTAAACTTTGTTTCTACTTTTGTCTGTACATATTTGACAAGTGCCGATGCTAATGTTTGGCATCAAAGACTGGGTCATCCAAATAAACATGTCTTGCAGGTTGTGTTGAACTCTTTGAACTATTCCATTAATACAAAAAAGTGTGTTGTATTCTGTTAAGCTTGTCAGTATGGAAAATTATCCTAATCAAATTTTCTTTCATCTAGTAAGTGTGCAAAGTCTCTCCTAGATATCATACATACAGATGTCTAGGGACCCTCACTTGTGTCTTCCACTGAGAGGTTCAAGTACTATGTCCATTTCATAGATGAGTACTCTATGTTCGTTTGGATCTTTCCAATGAAACTTAAATATGATCTTGTGTTTATTTTTCAATAGTTTCAACAATTTGTTGAAAGACATTTCAATATTAAGATCAAATGTGTTCGATCAAATTGGAGGGTGAATATATGAAGTTAGAACCAATCTTGAACAAATTTGGAGTTATTTTCAGACATCATTGCCCTCATACTCACCAACAAAATGGTAGATCTGAGAGAAAACACAAACATATTGTTGAAATCGGTTTAACTCTTCTAGCCCAAGGTAGCATGTCTCTAAGCCTCTGGTGGGATGCTTTTGCAACATGAACCTTTCTACTAAACAGACTGCCTACATCCACTCTTTCAAACAAAACCCCTTATGAAGTCATTTTCAAAGAAAAACATTTGTATACTTATCTTAAGTCATTTGGTTGTGCTTATTATCCTTTCCTTAGACCTTATAATAAACACAAAGTTGGTTTTCACACTACTCAATGTGTCTTTCTTGGATATAGCAATAAACACAATGGGTTATAGATGCTTACATTCCAGTGGAAGGATCTATATAGCTCAAAGTGTAACATTTAATGAAGATTTGTTTCCATTTACTTGTGGTTTTTCTATTCCTCTCAAAATGGCTAATTCTGATCAAGTTCTCAATCAATTGCTTATTCACAATTGGTTACTAGATGACATGGACATATCTAGTGAATTTGAACATGTGACAGCCTCATCTTCCATGGTTAATCAACCTTCAGCTTCTACCTCTTCTTCATAACCAAATGTAAGTTCTCCATTAATTTTTTTTCCATATGATATCTCTAGAAATGGATCAATTGAACTTGATTCTTCCAATGAAAAGCCTGATCCTTCTCCACAAAGACCTCTTTATCACATGCAAACCAGATCCAAATCTGGTATCTTTAAACCAAAAACCTTTGCTTTTGCTTCTACTTTACCTCAGCCCACTGGACCAACATCTATTAAGGATGCATTATCAAGTCTAGAGTGGATGGAGGCCATGAGTACAGAACTGACAGCCATGCATAATAATAACACCTGGAGTCTTGTGCCCTTACTAATTCTATGCATATTGTTGGTAACAAGTATGTGTTTAAAGTGAAAAGTAACCCTGATGGATCTGTTGAAAGGCTTAAGACAAGACTTGTAGCCAAGGATTTTCAACAGACTCTTGGAATTGAATATTCTGAAACTTTCAGCCCTGTTGTAAAGCCTTCCACCATCAGGATAATAATTAGTTCGGATGTAAATTTTGGATGGGATATTCAACAAGTAGATGTCAATAATGCTTTTCTGAATGGTGATCTTGCTGAGAGTGTTTACATGGCCTAGCCTGAGGGATTTGAGGATTAGAAATTTCCAAATCATGTGTGCAAAATCCATAAAGCTCTATATGGCTTGAAACAGGCTCCTAGACCATGGTTCGAGAAATTAAGGCATGCTCTTGTTTCTTTGGGATTCACAAACTCTACTTCTGACACAAGTTTCTTCATATACTTTCATGCTGGAATATATTTGTTTTCCTTGGTTTATGTAGATGATATTCTCATTACTGGATCTGATCAGAGCATGGTGTTGAAGGTTGTTAGTGTGAATAAACAATTTGCCTTGAAAATGCTTGGTTCATTAAAATATTGTTTGGGTTTTATAGCTTACACAGATCAGTCTGGTTTGTATTTTGACACAAACCAAATATATTAATGACTTGTTGGCTAAAACTAATATGCTGGGAGCAAAGGGCTGCGATACTCTAATGTGCACAGGTCAGAAACTATCCTTGGCAGACAGTGATGTGTTTGATATGCCTAACTTGTATAGATCCACTATTGGAGCATTGCAATACCTTACTATGACTTATCCTGATGTTGCCTTCTCTGTTATTAAGCTTAGTCAATTCTTGCATGCCCCTACTGTTTTGCATTGGCAAGCTTGTAAACGTGTGTTGAGATATCTTAAGAATACTACTACTCTAGGTCTTCATTTTAAACCTATGTCTGGGTTGAGATTGGAAGCCTTTTCAGATGCTGATTGGGCTAGTTGTGTTGATGACAAAAGATCTACCACTGGTTATTATATATTCCTTGGTGGTAATCTGATCCAGTGGTGCTCTAGAAAACAAAAAATAATTGCCAGATCTAGTACTGAGTCTGAGTATCGAGCACTAGCACATGCTTCTACTAACATTGTTTGGATTCAGAATTTATTCAAAGAACTACATCTCTCTTTGATTGCATGTCCTATTATATGGTGTGACAATATTAGTGCAGGTTCTTTGGTAGCCAATCCAGTTTTTCATTAACGCACATAGAGATTGATATTCACTATATTCAAGAAAGGGTAGTGGTCAAGGAACTTGAGGTTCAGTATGTGCCAACAGAAGATCAAGTTGCTGATATTTTAACCAAGCCTCTTTCATTTGTTAACTTCAATGGGTTCGGAGACAAGCTTACTGGTTCATTGCAGTTACGCTTGAGGAAGGGTGTTGAAATAGAAGCTATTTTGTAGCTTTTAGTAATGTAAAGTTGTTAATATGTAAAACACGTTTTTCTCTTTCACTTGATTCATTATTGTATATATGAACAGTGATCGCATGTGGGATTTTTAATATATCAGATATTTTTCTTTTCGCCTCATCTCTTCAGCGTGCTCTCACTCTCTACTTGTGTAACCCTAAGTTATTCTTCTTCAATTCTATCTGTCAACGTTTCGATTGACCCACGTCTTCGTTCAAAAGCAAAGGTTGGTAAAAATTGTTGATTTTTTTTTGTTGGTACTTTAGGTGAAAATTTCCTCATTCAAAAGCAAATGTACATTTAGCATGAAAATAATCTGACTACAATATTAAGACTTAAAATTGATCACTGTGATAGTTCAGTAATAAGAAGTAACAGGTAACTAGGAAATGATTGGGTTCAAAATGATTGTGTTCAAGTGACTTGAAAATTGCTGAATTTTGCACTCCTCTTTTAAATTTTCTTTATTGTTGTTAAGGATATTCGAAGAAAAAGATGTGGAGATAACGGAAAATGTCACCATTCACAAGGGCAATGGAAGTGCGGAAGAGAACGAAAAAGGAAAGGAGAAGATAGTAATTAATTAGAAAATTGGATTTATGATTAAACAATTTTCGTTGATTTTACATGTAAACAATGTGTTACATTTGTTTGGTGGATATGCTTTAATCATGGGTAATTTGTCCTAATGAACATTCATGATGTTGCCATTTGTTTGGATCACTTTGATGGCAATTGCATTCACCCTTGAGATGGAAAATCTCCGTTTATATAACATGTGCCCAGTACATGTTTCATGCAGTAGTACATAAGACTAATTATGTGCTCAAATTTTATCATTTACGTTGAAAATTTTCTATTAGAGATGTCTAATATGTGTTCCAAATATGTTGAATGTTGGAAATTATTGCTTCCATGGTTGTTAAAAGTGGGCCTTAAGTGCAAAGCATATTGAGCTATGCTAAAGTGCAAAAACCGAGGTTTCAGTTTCGTGTCAAATGGAGCATTTACCAAATAACAGAAAGAATGAAATGTAAATCAATTTGGTTGGAATTCTTGAACTAACTTGAATCAAAGCTTCATGAGTTTAGATATGGGGGTCCAATTACAAGACTCCTTTTATTCATTATTTTTTGCTTATTTTCATCTCAGGTGATGCCAAATAAAGCAGCAGACACTTGAAAGGAAAACAAAGCATCCAAACATCAAAAAATTAAGAGAACTAGCAGTAACATAAACTAAGCTACATGATATCCATTAGTATGTATCACCTGAATTGAATCTACGAATTATGATATCCATCAACACATATTTAGATCTCAGAATTCAGAATTCAAGCAATTACATGTGTCCATCATTTCGTTCATGTCGCTGGAGATAGAAGATAAGCGGTGGAAAGAAAATGTGGCCGGTCAGTCGGTAGTTTCAAAGTGTGGTGGCGTTGAGAGAATGCTTTACTCTACTTTTCCCACTTTTGGCTGAAATACTTTGGCAAAATTTTTTAATATACTTCATTGTAATTCAATATCTCATGAGAAATTGATTTTAAATCAAGATGATATTTGGACTTGCCACATGTAACTGAGTATATAATGTTTTATGTACAAGTAGCAAAATCTAAATTGTAATTGTGTAAAAATTCCGTAGCCACACCTTAAGGATAGAGGTGTCAATCCGGGTCAACGGGCCAACCTTTGATTAAGTCTGGTGACGGTCCACATTAGAAAAAGCTCGTGCCACGGCGGTTGCGAGACGGGTCAACCCAACCCATGAAAATTGAACACGAACACGGCCCACTTGTCGGTCCATCCGGGTTGAGCCCATGTAGCCTGCAGTTCAGTCTATTTCTGTCCGTATGAATAAAAAATTAATTTTTTTGAAATTACTAACCTATTTTACTTCAAAAAAAATGTTTACATTTATAACAAAAAATGTGTTAAATTACTAAATAAAAAATAAATAACAATGATAAATTCACATTTATTATTTATAACAAAAAAGGTTACATGAAATTTATATCTTATTTTACACTGAATTATTTTTAACTTTATGAATTTTACATGGTGCTTTTACATTTCAATGAAGCAACGACTGTCACTCATGTCAGTCACGGCTCTTCTGTGTATTTTTTCTTTTTTTAATTTTTTTTAATATTAATTATCCTTTGGCCCGTTTGATGCTGAACCGTCCAGGCCAGCGGTTCAGCATCATCCAACCCCGTGACAAGTGAACAGTTTGCCCAGTTCACGGGCTGGCCCATGGTTACGGGCCTTTACAGGTAGGTCGATGCGGGTTTGGCTGGCCAGTCCTTCTTGACACCTCTAATTAAGGGAACCTTTTGGCTAGCCACATGAGAGTCAATAAGGTAGTGCTTTGTACGAATCATGCCCGCGACCCGGGTTGGGACCAACACATGTTGCAAAGGGCGCATTGGGCATACATTTGAGGAGCCTTAAAGTTTTCAAAAATGGAACTGTGGTACAATGATGGGGCAATTGGTGGCTTGGACATGGTGTTGATGTGGTGAATCAATATGACGTGTAGACGTGGCTTATGCATTGATACTCAACAATCAAATACGGACAAATGGGTGTAACTAGGCACTGATTGGATGTCACAGTGCCTAAGCACGAGTGCATACAGAAAGGTCATGAACCATCGCGATAGTGTGCGATCTACACTGCCAGATGTTAGATCTTTAAACATAAATCTCTAATTATAATTAAATAATTAGAAAACTCAAGATCATCATGCAAGATTATTAAGAATATGTGTTGAAGAAGAATACATGAATCTATTGCGTTGAAATTAAGAGAGTTAGATCTTTCACAATCTAATCACCTCAATAATGTTCAATAGAATCTCTGTCTATAAAGGTGTAAAAGAGAACGAGCAAAAAATTGTGATTGACGTGGGGGCCATAACCCTTATTTATAATATTATGTATACTATATTCCAATTAGAAGCCCATCAATCCTAATTGCACTATGATTTGGTCTCTACACATTACAAAGTCCGTACTCAGTTTAGATGTCTTTAGGGTCCAATCAATAGATCACTTAAAAGCCCTATTAATTAGATAGCCCATATAATTACAATTTAATATGTAGTCCATTATAGAGATAAATAATCCAACAATCTTCCATTTGAGCTACATATGTTATCCAAAACAATTATATCTTAAACTTTATGTGTACTCATAAATTGCTATCTTACCTTGAAACATCTCTGTAATTACAATCTGGTCCATGTACTATATCAGCATGAGATCAAAGCGGTATTGGTTACATTAATTATTAACTAAACCTATCAATGGTCGTCATACCAACATATTCAATAACATAGATCGAGTATGGATATGTAGCATGGAAATTACATGCTATGTGATTTTAACACATGTCTATTTTCAACTGGTCGTACTTTATTCTTTAGTGCGATCATACCAAAGCTTTCCAATCTTAATGTTAAACCACAAATAGAAAAACCAAATTCAGAGATTGGTTACAATCAATATACTTTATTCAGCAAAAAATAATCATAAAGTGTGTCTACTATTGAAAAGAGCATCAAAATACAAACTTTCACTAGACCAGCACACCGTCAAACAATACAACACCCATATGAGTTGTATGCTCGTAAAACACCTTGGGCGGTAAACCTTTGGTGAGAGGATCTGCAATTATGGAGTTTGTATCAATATGATCCATAGACACCTGACTATTCTGAACTCTCTCTTTAAAACAAGAAACTTGATGTCTATGTGCTTCGACATTGTAAAGCTTCTATTGTTGTTGAAATATAGCACAGCCGATTTATTGTCATAATATATCTTCAATGATCTTTCAATACCATCCACAATACATAGCCTAGTGACAAAGTTTCGCAACCATATCCTATGATTAGATGCCTCATAACTTAGCTGACGTGGTGGATGGAGCTATAAGCGTCTGCTTAACACTCTTGCAGGATATAGCTCATCCAGCTAGCAGATAAATATTGCCCGATGTAGATCTCTTACTGTATTGGCATTCAGCAAAATCGGAATTAGAATACCTAATGATCTCCAAATTATCTGACTTCTGATAGGTGAGCATAAAATCTTTTGTTCTCTGTAATAGCACATAACCCTTTTGGTTACTTTCCAATGATCCATCATAGGGTTACTTCAATATCTGCCTAATAATCCAACTATGAATGCTATATCTAGACGCGTACATACTTGAGCATACATAAGACTCCCTACAGCCAACGCATAAAGAATCTTTTGTATTTCTTTCACCCCAACCTCATTCTTGAGACATTGACTGAGGCTGAACTTATCTCCTTTAAAAATGGGCGTATCTCCTAGTCTACAATCTTTCATGCCGAATCTGCTAAATACTCTTTCAATATAGCTCTTTTATGATAACCCAATGATACCCTGAGAGCGATCTCGATATATCTGTATGCCTAATACAAAAGCGGCGTCCCCAAGATCTTTCATATCAAAATTCTTAGTTAGAAATCTCTTGATTTCGTGCAATAAGTCTATATCATTGCTAGCTAGCAGTATATCATCTATATACAATACTAGGAAGATATATTTACTCCTACTGAACTTATGGTACACACAATCATCAACTGCATTTATCTCAAATTAAAATGAGATAATGACTTGATGAAAATTGTAATACCATTGACGGGAAGCTTGCTTGAGGCCATAGATAGATTTCTTTAGTCTACATACTATTTTCTTTGGATCGTCGCTCACAAAGTTTTCTGGCTATACCATATATATCGTATCGTCAATGTTAACATTGAGAAATGTAGTCTTTACATCCATATGATATAGCTTTAAATCAAAATGAGCTACAAGTGCCATTATGGTCCTGAAATAGTCTTTCGATAAAACTGGAGATAAAATATCTTTATAATCAATTCTTTCTTTATGAGTGAAACCTTTGGCAACAAGACGAGCCTTATATCTTTCAACATTGCCTTTTGAACCCCTCTTGGTCTTAAATATTCATTTGCAACCAATGGGCTTCACACCTTCAGGCAATTTGACGATATCTCAAACGTCATTGTCTTTCAAGATTTCATTTCATCTTCCATGTCATCAATCCACTTTTGAGAATTAGAACTCTGTTTGGCTTGATGGAAGTTGATTGGATCACCTTCCACCACTCTTGTGTCAACCTTATGTTCTTGGAGAAAGACGATATAGTCGTCCAAAATCGTACTTCTCATTTCTCTAGTGGATATTCTCAATGACATTTGTTCTTGACGTTGTTGAGCTTGCTCATGAGGACAAATTCCTTCATTTTGGATAAGGAGCTCCTCAACATTGTCTGAATAATCCAGATTCGCATCTTGAACAATGTCAGAAATTGGAGTCTGATCATTATCAATAGCAACAATAGGAAGAGAAATGAATTTCTCTTCAAAGAAAATGTCCATAACCTTATCTCCCCTTCCAAACTCAATATCCTCAAAGAATTTTACATTTCCCGTCTCAAAAAAAGGACTTAGTCGAGAGATTATAGAATTTTTAACCCCTTGACTGTTCAGGGTACCTAACAAAGTAGCAGCTTATGGTTCTTGAGTCTAATTTATTTTCATTCGGTCGATAAGGCCTTACCTCAGCTGGACAACCCTAAATATGCAAGTGCCTAATACTAGGCTTCTTGCCTGTCCAAAGTTCATAAGAGGTTTTAACCACTGATTTGCTTAGAACCCTGTTAAGGATGTATGTTGCAGTCTTTATTGCTTCTCTCCATAGGAATTTTGGTAAAGAAGAATGACTAATCATGCTTTTTACCATGTCCTTAATAATAATCCAAAAGACCTTATAGTCTCAACTGCAACTGTTTTACCATCACCCACATAGATGAATCTTTCAGCATTACTTGGTTGTTGTCTCTACAGGCAGCCCTGCATTGACACACTTATGTGGGTAGTAGCACCAGAATCAATCCACCGAGTGTGTCTATGTACAGAAGCTAAATAAATTAACTTCACAACAAATCATAGCGAGAAGCATACCTTTCTTAACATGTCATGCAACGTAACTAGGGCATTCTTTATTCATATGTCCACCATTATTGCAAAAGTAACATGTGAACTCTTTATCCTGTTTTTTTTACACTTTATGTTGTAGTACCCCAACTATAGCATTTTTTTTCCTTTTCTTTTTCTTGTCTTAAGAAGTGGTTGATAAGTTAGTACTTTCAGTCATCTCACGCTTAAGTCTTTCTTTTTCTTGTACATAGTGAGATATGAGCTCATTAAGAATCCATTTATCATTTGTGTGTTTTAACTCACTTTAAATTGACCGTATTGTGTAGGAAGGGAAATCAAAACCAGATGCACAAGCAAGTCCCAAGACATCTATAACTTTAGTGAATTTAGTTTGGAAGTGAGATTAGACATTTTCATAATGTACTCAATTACGTTCTTTTTTCCTTTATATCTTATTGAAACAAGGTGATCTAGAAGAGTACTTGTTTTTCGTTTTTGGCAAAACACTTTTCAATTTTCTTAAGAAACGTCTTAGCATTTTCCTTCTCATACATAATGCTCTTATATGTTTCCAAAATGGAACGTTTCATGATCATAAAACTCATGCGGTTAAAACGATCTCATTTTTTCAACTCTATTTTATCCTCAGTGGAACTTTCATTAGTGAGAGTATGAGGTTGTTATAGCCGAAGTGCAAAGTCGAGATCTATGTGATCGAGAACAATCGTAACGTTTTCTTTCCAATTCTTGAAATTTGTACCAATAAGCATATGGATAAAATTAATGTTGGTAGATATTGTAGAAACAGAACCAGAAACTGGAAACGAGAGAATATATCAAACTCACAATTAATAATCATGTCATAACATATGTATGACAAATTATATAATGGTGGGCCCCATCACAAGATACCTAGCACAACATTGATATTTAGTCTTTGGACAGAAACATCAACTTGTAAGTAGTACTCTCTGTGTAGTAATCAAATATTGATAATTAATTTGTCAAACAATAAGCATTTCTTTGGACCAACTTATTGTTCACATGAAAATCTTATAATTGTCACATAATTATTACCACAAGTATATCTGTCATTTGGCCAAACAGTAACCTTCCTTTGGGTTAGTCATTGTTCGCATAAACAACAGACACACACATCTTAATATTCTAAATATAAAAAAATCTACGCGATAGATTATATAACAGTGGGCCCTAGAACAAGATAACTGGCACAATATTGATATTTAAGCTTTGGACATAAACATCAATTTGTAAGTGGTACTCTATGTGTAATAATCAAATATTGATAATTAATAAGTCAAACAATAAGCCTTTTTTTGGACCGACTTATTGTTAACATGAAAACTTTATAATTGACACATTTATTACCAAATGTATATATGTCATTTTGCCAAACAGTAACATTCATTTGGGCTAGTCATTGATCGCATAAACAACAGACGCACACATCTTAATATTCTAAAATAAACAAATCTACGTGATAGAGGTTACTTTGACAACGTATCGTTTCAATTAATTTATTTTGAAATATAAGACTATTAATTCAAGGATCTGAAGATATTTTAAGGATTAAATTTGAAAATTCCAAACTTTAAGAGCATAAGATTTAAAAAAAAATTGAAACTTTAAGGAGTAAATCTTAAAATCCAAAACTTTAAGGGTTCAATTTCAAAACCCTAAACTTTTAAAGCCCAAGATTTTAAAATCTGAAAACTTAAAGGACCTAAGATTTAAAATCCAAAACCTTAAGGACTAAATCTTAAAATACAAAACTTTAAGTGCTTAATTTCAAAACTCCAAACATTTAAAGCCCAAGATTTTAAAATCTGAAAACTTGAAGGACCTAAGATTTAAAATCCAAAACCTTAAGGACTAAATCTGAAAATTTAAAACTTTAAGAGCTTAATTTCAAAACCCCAAACATTTAAGGCCCATAATTTTAAAATCTGAAAACGCCAAGGATCTATGATTTAAAATCCAAAACTTTAAAGACTAAATCTGAAAACCCAAAACTTTAAGAGCTAAGATTATAAAATTTGAAAACAATAAGGACTTGAATTAAAAATTTCATCATAATCCTTGAATTCATCAAATTTACATTTAAGATCTTGTTCCAAAAAAAATAAATAAATAAATCTAGGGTTTGAACCCTAGCTGCCAACCACCGTCACCCCTCTAGATCTGGTGGAGGCGGCAGCGCCTCCCTGCAACAGCGCCGATGGGCGCTACAACAATAGTGGCGCTGCAAACAACAGCAGCAGCGGAGAGGACATTGTTGGCGCTGCTGTTTCTTCTTAGCAGCAATGGGAGGGAGCTGCTCTTTCGCCTAGCAGTGTAACGGTGCTGCTATTCCTTTTTTTTAATTTCTTTAATTCTTTGATTCTTTATTTCTTTATATTTTATTTTCCTCAACAAAACAACCCAAAAATTCATTCATATAATAATTTTTACCCTTAAAAAATTCCAGGCATATTCATTCAAAATCAAAATATGCATATAAAAAAACCTTAATAATTTAATATGATTTCTGCTCTAATACCACTTGTTAGATCTTTAAACATAAATCTCTAATTAAAATTAAATAATTAGAGAACATAAGATCATCATGCTAGATTATTAAGAATAGGTATTGAAGATGAACACCAGAATCCATTGCGTTGAAATTGAGGGGGTTGGATCTTCCATAGTCTAATCACCTCAATAATACTTAATGCAACCCTTGTCTATAATGGTGTAGAAGAGAAGAGCAAAAAATTGTGGTTGACATGGAGACCATAGCCTTTATTTAAAATATTCTTTATACATTAGTCTAATTAGAAGTCCATCAATCATAATTGGAATAAGATCCGGTCTCTACACATTACAAAGCTCGTACTCAGTTTATATGTCTATAGGGCTCAATCAACATATCACTTAAAATCCTATTAATTAGATAGTCCATATAATTGCAATTTAATATGTTGCTAATTATAAATATAAATAATCCAACACCAAATTGTATCAAAATCTCAAATGGTGTGATCTAACTGTCCAAATTGAATCGTGCCAAAAGTTATAGCAATTCAGGTTGAAATTTACAAATCGAAAACATTTCATTCCATTTTTCACTCTAAATCAATTCAACTATAGAATTTCTCTCATTCTTTTTCTACAAATATTCTTTCCTTATGATATTTGAGATTATTTTCAAGAATTCGAGAAGAGTACTGTCAAGCTCCAATTCGCCCAATAAGACTAAAATTGTGCTGTATAATTTTCGAAAAACTATTGTATCTTAGAAGACAGACGACGTTCGTCTACCATATTAGCATCAATGCAGGGGGCATTTTATTCTCCTTCTATTACTTCAGTTTCTTTTTTGATTGTATAGTTGAATTTCCAACAACAAAAACAAGTGAAGAAAAAGAATACAAGATACAAAAGCGTGAGATAAGAGAAAGTTCGTGTCTAATCTACTTTGAACAACATAAGTTGGTTTCTCTTATACTTCTGGTTTTTTAGTATTATTATTGATGGCATTTGAAACTACTGAGTTCACATGTTTGGTATGCCATTTTTTCTCTTTAGATTATGGTGGTGAAATCCAAAATGTTCAATTTCACGTTATAATTTATATCCACTTTGTTTGTCCAGAATATTAATGTCTGTAATAAATTAAGATAAAAAAATATAATTGTCCTAATTATGTACTCTGCAATTATGACGTAAAATGTCATTTAAAACCATTATTTCAATAACAATGACTAATTGGTATGGTAATCTTTCTCCTACTACAGAATTGAACAAATAATCATAGTATTTAGTTAAATCTAGACTGTTAAATCATTGATGAATGGAAATCATCAACTAGATTGCAGAGAGGGTGGTGGTGGCGGCGAGCGCCAACTCTTGATTTTAGGGGGTGGTTGGGAGTAGGCTGAGTAGCTGCAGAGTTTATTAGAGTGTTTCTATAGGGGTGGTTGAGCTTGTTGGTAGAGAACGGGGGGATGGAAAATATGTTTAGTTTTTTTTTTCTTTTTCTTTTTTTGAAAATTTTAATAATATAAATCTAGACCGTTAAATTATTAGAAGTTAAAAGTCATGATTATTTGTCAAATTAATTGATAAGAGGAACGGTTCGAACAAGTATTCTAAATAAAAATTGGGTAAATTCAAAGCCGGTCATTGTTTTGACACTTATGGGTTGTAAAAACATATGGTCAAAACTTAATTCAATTAAAGTCACATTTTAGAGCTAAAAGACCAACCATATCCTTACTTATTGTGAGACTGTTTTATTGTGATATTGTTTTGTATGATACTGTTTTATTTAAATAATGTACATTGATATATTTATACCATATTTTTATCTTTGATACTGTTTTATTATGACAATAATTATATAGATAATGTGCTATGGTACACTTACACAATGCTTTTATCTTCGATATTGTTTTAATCTATGATAATATTATTGAATGCAAACAGTATCAGTGGTCTTGTACTACTAATGGAGTATTTTAAGAACAATATAATTACTTCAACAAGTAAAACATCTATGATAATATTTTAATCTATGATAATGTTATTGAATGCAAGCAATATCAATGGTCTTGTACTACTAATAGACATTTTAATAACAATATAATTATTTCAACTAGTAAAACAGATATATGATACTGTTTTATTTAGATAAAGTGATATAGTATACTTATACCATGTTTTTATCTTTGATACAATTTTATTATGATAATATTTCAATCTATGATACTGTTATTTAATTTATGATACTGTTATTTTATTGGGTTGTAGTTTATGTATGTGATATTGTTATATTAAGATATTTCATGTATGATACTAATATATTAAGGTACATTTATCTGTGATACGTTTTAGTATGCATGATATTGTTTTAACAAGAAAAATTAAAGATTGCCATTTTAAGTTAAAGAGACAACTTCAAACAGCTAAAATCCATCTTACGCAGTGGTAAAGCCACTATTTTTTACCAGCTTGTCGAGACTATTCTGAAAATATATTATAATAAAAATTTTGAGCACGTATACGAATTCTATGCTTATTGTTTTCTGTGATACTATTTTTCTATAATACGATATCAAACAACACATATGACTAATTACCAACACATAGAATAATCTAATGGCCAACTTCCGTCATAGCAATGCCCACATCGAATTTTTTTTTCATTCATACAGAAATTCAGGCTTCTATTTACAACAACAAATCATGGTAACTCTACAAAAATTCATCAAACAAATCTTCCTTAATATTTTCTATAATACAGTATCATGATACAAATGTGTTTATGATATTGTTTCTCATTCTTGATTACAAAACCACCCGTTACTATTCTCTCAAATCCACATTCATTATCTTCATCAAATCAGTTTCAAGATTTACGCAAAATCACTCACAATTCTTCAAGAATTTCTTTCCTCTCGCAAGATTATTTTGTTCACTCCAGTCTTTATTGTCTAGTGTAGAATTTCTGTTCATCAATGGCAGCTTATTAGAATAGATCTAATATAGAATATTAGAAATTCATAATTTAATACTTGAGCCAGAAGAAGTTTCAGTGGAAACCCTTTTTCCAAACCCTCTGTACACACAAATCCCATAATTTTTTACCCCTGCCAATAGCCTTTCAGGTTTTTTCATTTAGTTTCTTGATTTAAGTACTTCTGAGATTTATTATGATTTTTTTGTAAATGAGTTCTAATTTTTGTTTTGATTTGTGCTTATGAATTTTTAGATTTTACGAAAAGACGCTTAATGAGGAAATAATGCATCGTTGCTTCAAGAGATATTGAAGAAAAAGAGAACAATGAAAAAGATCACAACATAAAAGCAGAAAAATCTAGCAAGTGATTATGGGTTCCAAGAATTTCTTGTCTCCAACGATTTCTGCAACCTCTAAGTTCAGTCCATCACCAAGAAAAAGAGTTTTGGAGTCGAGCCAAATTCTGATATGATGGATTCAAATCATTCAAATCTGAATAAGATCTAGGAATGTTCTCTTGACTCGCGGTGGCGACGGCGACTGTGGTGGTGGTGGTGGTGGCGGCGGCGGCGGCGGCGGCGGCAGCGGCGGCAGTATTTCCCCGGCGGCGGCAGCAGTAGTGTGTGGGAAATATAGATCATGGATAATTTTGGGATTAATATGAAAATTTGATGAAGAATATGACTTATTGACAATTTTAAAATTTATTTCGACCTAATTTGAAACAAGTCACTTGCAGGTGACTGTCAGGCAATTTTTCCATAAAGATTATGTACACATAGTCAATAATTTGCAAAGTATACTCTCTTTTTTCCTTCTAAAAATATACTATTACTATGGGACTCATACAAAATTAATATTGTAATGCTTGCTATAAGATAATTATTATTTACCCATGGATTTTATAATAATACGAAAATTACTGTTACAATTTTTGCTTTAATATTTGAACGTAATCAGAAAACAAGATTATAACACAGAAAGGGAAAAACACCAAAGTTTTTATGTCCCGAAGGACCCGGGTTCACCCAACCACTGGCTACTTCCCGTTGAAGCTCCACAAAGTGGATTCGGCTTCATGCATTGACAAGATCATTCAAAATATGTCTCAAAAGTTACAAGACTTCAACACAAAGAACCACTCTCTAACCCTAACTTTTACAGACCGAGCGTCAATCAAAGATTGACCTCTAAAACAATTACAGATGAGAATGACTTTCACACAGGAAGTATCATCACCTTATTTACAGTGTGATTTCACAGAGAAATCATTACAGAACGAAGAAAGGGAGAAGACGGACTAAGAACTCGGAGAACAAAAAGAGAGAGAGAAGAAGAGTCCAGAAAGGCAAGAGGTTATCTTATCTTTCAACAGTGCCAAAGCCTTAACATTTATACTCCAGATGAAGGGCTCAGATTGAAACCACAAAACCAACAATTCAGATGAAGGAGCACAATAATAAGCACAAAGGCGTGAAACTAGAAATGCGACTATCAACAACCATTAATCTGATCACTGTTTGATCAACTAATTACAATTACCAAACAACAGAAAAAAGTGGTTGGCAACTACGGTTCATCGGTCTTGAATTTGAAGAATATTTCTCATTGGATAAAATTAAAATTTTATTTAAGATATTCCGATCTGATGTACACTATGTAAACTCGTTTAGACACTATAAAACTATTGAGGGACTACGGAAGAGTTAAAACTTTAGTCGAAAGAAAAAATCTTCCCAATATATATATATATATATATATATATATATATATATATATATATATGTCAAGTTGAGAGAGTTCTTCAAGGTTTCGATTTGTTTTTGAATAATCTAAAATTTAAGTTGTTGCGTAAAAAATAAATTTTATCTATTTCATTTTGATTAAAATTAGATTTTTTTTTTAAAAAAGTTAATAAAAGTTGTTGAAATGTGTGGTTGAAAAATTGGGATCATGAAATGTGTGGTTAAAATTAATTGTTGACTTTAACTTTAACTTTTTAGTAAAATCAAAAGTGAAACAACTTTTAACACGTTTCACCTATATTATAAAAAGTCATATACATGTAGTTCCAGAAAAGCATAATATTGAGTTTTTTAAACCAAAAACATTTGTCCTAATATATTCTTATATACATCACATTAAATGTCTTTAATTAGTTTATTTAACTTCAAGCCTTAATATATAATGGTTATCAAATGAAAACGCATTGGACTATTATTTTTCAAAGACAACCATGCAGGTGCATGAGCACCTTATTGGACTGAGATAAGACTCGATCTACGGCTAAGAGAAAAACAAATTAAGATTTACTTGTGCTTTTTAAGAACAATAACATATTGAATCGATTGTGTATATAAATAACAAGAATGTTATTCTATATTTGTAAAACATGTTTCTTTGTTTTCTTGTGACATGCATCGTACTTCCAACTTTTTAATATTCTAAGCAATTTTGAAGGATAGCTATAAAGTTATGAGCACCGTGTTAGACGGAGGACTCAATCTAGGACTAACCAAGAGAAAAACACACCCAAAAGGATGAGTGTAGCTAGGTGGATAAAAACTATATTGGATCTTCAAATTATTTTCCCAAAATGTGTCTATGAATGGTAAAAATCATCTAGTGTATATATTAAATTTGGATTTAAATAGGCATTTACTCATTTTTCTTAGCCAAATAATTATGCATCATGGACTCAGATATGCCACCATCAAATTTGTTCTTGATATTCAGTCATTTTGTTATCAAATAACTGGTGGAACATATAATTTTAAAGTTACAATACAAAGCAACTTGGTGTGTCGAGCCAAGTCAAAATCCCGCTAGCATTGGTATTTAAATTAATGCTACATTTAGTGACTCAAGGATTAGTTCTTCACGTTTGGAAAATCTTATAAATAATTAATAGGTAATATTTTATTTTTTCATTTACAAATTATTTTATTTGTTGTCTATTAGTTCAATGAAAAGTCTTAAATAAAACCAATTCGAACAATATCTTGAACAAATTAAATTTTGTGTTAATATCGTCTTTCTTTTATATATAAATAAATTTTGTCATGGAAATTGGTCTTTCTTCTTCTTCAATTTTTTTTTAACGTATAAATTTTCAGTCATCTATCATTCTTTAAGATTTGTCATAATGCGTAATAACATTTCAATTGTCTTACCTTTTATAGTAGGGATATGGGTCTTTCTTCCTTTTTAGATTGTGTCACATCGATCATTCTTCAGTATTTCTTAAAATAATAATTTCAATCCCTAATAAACATTTCATTTTTCTTTGATTTTATAGAAGGGAAATGGGTCTGTCATTCATCAATCATTCTTTAGTTTTTCTTATAATAATCATTTATATTCCTATTAATATTTCGATTGTCATCATTTTTATTGATGGGGGAATGAGTCTTTCTTCTTTTTTATAGACTAGTAAACACACGTGCGTTGCACGTGGTAGAGTCATAATTTTGACATTAACAATGTAGAATGAGTATTTGTATTGATATGATTTATAGGGTGCGATATATAAAAAAATTATTAATGTATTGATGGAAATGAATTATTATGATTGGAAAACTCTAATAGCTAAGATGTGATACCTAATATTTAATAAAAAACTGATTAAGATGAAACATAACAATATATATATTCAATCTTGCTGGCCATAACCTACGTTATACCATATTCGTCAATCAACAAATTACCGAACTTGCTAGTTAATATACAATTTATGCTACAAAATCCACATCTCCGAGGAACATCTGGGACGTGAGAACATCTAGTAATATATGCCTTACTGTTCCTCTGGAAGTAAGCTAAACAAGTTAAATTCAAACCTCATACATGCCGATAAGGTTTGGGTGTCTGATTAATGTCATGGTTGAGATTGCACGTCTAATCTGCAAGGGATAACAAAATTGACATATAATAAGAAATATTTCATTAGATATATCAAAAGAATGAGAAAAGAGAAGCATAAAAACAGAAAACCCTCATGGCATGATGCAAAGTGCCCAATTCAAATACCTGAAAAGTTCAAATAAATTAATAAGATAATCATCTCACTTCGATCAACTTATAATAGAGAGATAACATAGTAAACTGCAAAATTGCAATCATAAATATCCTAAGATACACGAAGGACATTAATGTAGAGGTGTCAAGACGGGCGGGCCGATCGAACCGGCATCGGCCCACCCACCTCGACCCGGAACCGCGGGCCGACCCGTGAACCGGGCGGGCTGTTCACGGGCCGAGAAGGCCAACCCGCGGGCCGTTCACGGGCCGAAGAGGCCAACCCGCGGGCCGACCCGTGAACCGCTTTGATTTTTTTTAAAAAAAAAAATGGGCAGAAAATTCAAACTTTCATATTTGAAATGATATTTTAAAAAAAAAAATAAAAAAACAAATGGTAGAGAGCCGTTTAAAGTGAAAGATGTGACAGATGCATTCACGTTTTAGTCTTTAAATATATAAATAAAAAATAGAAATTGAATTAAAAAATTAAAAATATGAATTTATCATTGTTATTTATTTTTTATTTAGTAATTTAACACATTTTTTTTATATATGTAAACATTTTTTTTTGAATTACAATAAAAAACTAAATTTTTTTAGTAATTTCAAAAAAAATTAATTTTTTATTCATACGGGCCGAACCGGATTGAACCGCGGCCCATATGGGCTCGACCCGTATGGGCCAATGGGTGGGCCGGGCTTTTGAAAAAAATTCGTGGGCTGGGCCGACCCTACCCGCAACCCGTAGTGGCGCGGGCTTTTTCGAACACGGGCCGTTACCGGGCCTCATCGGAGGCGGGCCGACCCGGCCCGCCTAACCCGAATTGACACCACTACATTAATGTATGATAACTGGATCTATAACATTTTTCAACATTTGAGCAAACCGTTCGACGCATTATATCAGCAATTGCATAGAACAGTCGATCGACCAATCACTGGCGATTCAAGAAAAATTTACAAAAACAAAAACCAAAAAAGAAAATGGAAAAACAACTTTAAAGAGGTTACAAATAAACCTTAGTCTAGTATAGTACAGGTAGACTTTCTTTTTAAGCAAAAAGAAAAAAGACAAAAAATCATATTTTTCTTTCTTATATTTATTACCACCCTAGTACATTAATAAGAGACTATTAATAATCAATCAACACTACAAATCATTAAAACAAAGTTAGGAAACCATAATAAACTTCACTGACTTTAAAAGTAAGGAAACCATAATAAATTTCAATTTAAAGTTCCTATCTCTAATGACAATATAAAAAAGAAATTTATATCTCATTGATGTTTAAATGACAACAAAAAACCTATCCTTTTATCTGGATGGAATGTCACTATGTGCTGATATTATTCTAGTTGATACACCATTCAAAAAATGGTAATAAACAAACCCAGCAGTTCCCATGACCAAAAATAAACTTGAACAGAAAATTACAGTCAGATCCTTTATAAATACATGCATGTGGAATGCTCAAAGTCGAGACATATAAGGCCACATGTAATCAAAATTAATACAGTGCACGAAACAAGTATACAGAAATGAGCACAACGAAGAGACAGCTGCAAATTCCACGTCATCGTGCACGTGCTACCTCTTTTAACATTCGCACAAGTGAAAAGATAACAGATGATGCACATTTCAGCTTGGATGGGCTAATATCAATACAGAAGCTTTAACAGGGTACTTACTTCTTCAATTTCCCGTTTTGAAGCTTGTTTATTCGCGCAACCAACATACAACTTGTGCACAGCTGAGCCAAAGCTCCCTAGAGACAGAGAGAGATTAAATAAGGAGAGGCAGAAAATGTGTTCCCAATATAATGGGTGCAATTTTATTAGACATCATATCAGCAATTCCAGAAAAATATCCAGAAGATGGTCGATGTAGGCAAGAATTTCCTCTTTCCATTAAATCATGGGATCCAAGATTCAAACAATCCACATATTTAACTAAGAAAGTGGAACATAGAAATTTCAATTACTAAACAACAATATTGAGGAACAATATCACACATGATGTTATAGTCCAGTTTTCTTGTCTCTAAACCCACCAGCATTCACAGTAAACTTTATACTTACTATAGCTTATATTAATATGTATAAAACTATGTAAAGTTTGATCAAACAACGTAATTCCAAGAGATATACGTGCGCACACAGAGGAGATAATATGAAAAACAATGAAAAGAAATAGTGATTGACTGTATAGTGAAGAATTCATGCAAAATAATAAAATATATTCTCCAAAATACATAATGGATCTCAAGAAAATCAGGATCCCGAAACAATTAAGCCTAAAACCTTAAAAAACACTGACTATGAAAAGCATTACAAACAAAACCAGAGAAAAGGATTTCAGGAGAAGAGATGATCACCTAGGCGCTCACGTTCCCCATCAGCATATTTAACTTTTATGGGAATCATCCCCTAGTAGAAACATATATATCAAAAAATATATTCATTCTGATGAATAAACAAATTTTATTGGAAATTGTTCTTCTAATGCAACTCGAATGATGATTGAAAATTTTTCTGGAAATTTTACTTTTCTCTCCTTTTTCTTGATTTATTTTTCCCTTCAAAGATTATTGATTAAAGAACAATTTCAAAAATTGTTGTTCTAATGCAACTCTAAAGATGACCGCATTGAAAGCTAAACGAAATTTTATTTCTATCATAAAATTTGACGTGAGAACTTCTCAATTAATCAAATAAATTCTTTACAAAAAAGAAAATGGTGAAAGAGAGTAAGATAAACTATGAGAAGAAAACTAAGGCTTAAACATTGGAGTGTATCATAGTAATCTTCGGCATCTGTTAGTCATAAGCATCATTATAAAAATTAATTTCTGAGTATCTATTGTAACAAGTAAAATTCAAGCACGTCATTAAATTGAAAATTGTAGTTAAAAAGATACCTCAACCATTTTTTTTTTCTTCTTCAAGTGAGATATAATCAAAGAGCCAAAATGGCAAATCGAGCAATTTAATAAATAGCTTAATTGAAAATTTAGTCAAATGTGGTAGTGCAATTGAAATTGCAATTCATCAAACACCAAGACAATTAAAATTCATTAAAAGTTAAAATTAATTCGAAGCATAAAGTAACTAAACTAAATATACCTTCAATTTTTCAATACTGATATTTCACTATTGCCAAGTCAACCTCCTTCGCTGGCAGCATCACTATCTTTTTCCCCCATCTTTTCAACAAAGCTTTATCCGATCCATCAATGCACACAAACAATAATGCCATACTAATATTCATATAGTGCAAAAAAATATCAACAAAAAAAATTAAAGGAAACAAATCGACGCCTGGAATTTAATAATGATCCAAATAATGTACTTGATAGAATGTAATTTTTAAAAAACCCTCACATTCACATTGACTGTGTGCAAAAATTGTCAGATGACTTGTAGAGCTATTGGCTCTAATTCATGCCCATCAAATTTATGGAAACAAGTGGGAGTTAATGAAGTTCTTGCCAGGGAGGTAAAGGAATTCTTTATAGTTGCATGAAGAATAGTTTTACTTTATTTAGAGAATAAGAGCTGCCACATATCATATATTTACCATCTCATTAATTCAGTCTATGATTCGGAGTGGATTTTCTATGCTCATCTGTGCCATTAATATGGAAGTTTACCTTCTTGAGTTCTGAACTATTTCTTTATATGATAACAGGACCGATAACGCAATAAAAAATCATTGGAACAGTTTTGTCAAAAAGATATTGAACATGTATTTAGCAGCAGGCTTACTTTCACAGTTCCAAGGTCCGTCTCTTGTTAGCCATCAAAATCAATCAGTGGCATCCTCTTTTTCGAAGGCACAACAGAGTAGTAAAGATGATAGTGTTGTTAAAGACAGAGTAGAAGTGGAGGAAGTTTATGAATGCAGCCAAGCTTGCAACTGCTACAATGACCTATGAATGTACTAAGAGAATACCTCATAGACGAGAGGCAACACTTAAATTTTGCATAAAGAGATAAACGAGAAGGCGTTTTATGGCGTAGTGCAAAATCCAAACAATCATAAAAGATTTTTGTGAACATCCAATCTTATCATCTCAACTTCATGATCCAGGACTCTCGAAATCAGTCAAACGTTTAACGACATGTTATCTCCAAGCACTCCTTTATGAACTTTCCAAAATCCTCCATGTCTAATAACAATTTTTTTTCTGTAAAGTAGTATGTAGCGAGCTGCAACTCTCTCCATGCAAATCTTTTCAATTGACCAAATTCAGTTATTTGGTCAACTTCACATGTGCATGCAAAAAGAAAAAATCAACAAAAAAAGTAGCAGATCAAATGTATTTTGAATATCCAACAATTAAAACAATATTTCTAATTCCAATAGACAACTGGTGTGAGCTTATGCTCATAGGTTTTTAGGATATGAAAAATCACACACACAAACAAAACTAATGAAATATTTATAAACCATGCATAGAGCATAATTTGCAGTGCCTAATTATGATTGAACTTCTGGAATCGAGAATATCTTTATGTAATGCCAGTTCAATTTAAAAAATTGACATGATAGATTACTGTGGAAAATTTCTGTTTTTTTTTCACAAAACAACACACAGTTCAAGTACTTAGCAAATATCGTGGTATTTGTATTTGTTGGAACCATTTTGTCTAATAGTTTAAGCTGTTAAAGAATGAAATTGTTTATTTATTTAAATTGTGTCTTCAACACGCCTGCTCACGTGCAACCGAATTTATATTTTTCATAAAAGGCTCATCACATACACAATTTTTTTAAATGGGCAGCGTAACGGTGAAACTCACACGCGAAATGTGTTTGATTTGATACCATGTTAACCACCTCATTAAAAGCTTGAGTTGTTAGAGAGGACACATTTATATATTCAAATTTAGTCTTGAACAATATTCAATAAGATACGATAAGCAACATAAACTTGTAACATCTACAAAAACTTCACGATCTAGACTTTGTGTCTACCCTTTCATATAAAGAACAAGAGAAAACTTCCAAGAAGAAGAATAGAAAGGAGTGCACCAAAAATCACACCAGTCTTTGATTTATGTGAATTACCTGCAAAGATAGCAATCAATGACTTTATCTAAATATTTGTTCCCACATTTATATCTTATTTGAAACATTCATTCAATCTTCTTGAGGATATATTTTCCATTTTAACGCTTATATTCACTTGTACAGCTCCTCTATTCAACCCTCCTAACGTCTACAACCTAGAAAAGAAGTAGTGTTTCACAAGATGCAAATTTTTTAAAACATAAATGCTTCTACATTTACCTCCACCATCAGATTAGCAACGATGGGCATAATTGATGCCACTGATCAAGTAGTTCCTGTAAAAGTTAAACAAATTAACTTAAGTTAAACTGATTTCAATCTACAAAAGTGGGTAGAGGAGAGCAAATGTGATAATATTCAATTATTGTCACAATAAGTAGTAAAACCCATTCGCGTGCACTCACACACACACACATTTGTGTGTTTATTTATATGTACATATAAATGAGAGAGAGAGAGAGAGAGAGAGAGAGAGAGAGAGGGAGAGAGAGTCCATACTCGTATCTGGAAACCTGAAATAAATGCTCAAGTATTTGGCCACTAAGACCGTTCGAAGCAAGCTAACTGCAAAAAAAACAATTTCATCATTGTCATGTAAAATAGAATAGATAAACATTAAGCATATAATTTGAGAAATATAAATTGCAATAATGTTGAAAACAAAAAGATCACTTTACCTCTAACAGACTAAAAAAGTAAATAAGAAAAAAAAGAAACACAATATTATTTAAAAAACAAGAAAAATCTACATGTTCTAAAAATAAAAGTAAAAGAATAAAAAAATTGTCAGCCTAAAAGTTATATATAATCATCACTTCAAATAAAACAAAAATATACATAAATCAAATTTTCGGCATTATAAATCAAATTTTCGGCATTATAATTCAATCTAAATTTAATTTACCTTCTCACTCAGTCTTGGAAAATCTGTTTGGTTTTGTCGCCCTCACGTATGAATTTCCCAGGCTTCACTTCCTCCGTCCGGCACTATGAGGGCACAATCCTTTAGGTGGAACTGTAAAGATGAATGGTAATAACTAAAACGAGTACTTAAAGATCGAGCAGAAGGGTAAGCACACT
Source organism: Forsythia viridissima (assembly GCA_030279155.1). NCBI lineage: Eukaryota > Viridiplantae > Streptophyta > Magnoliopsida > Lamiales > Oleaceae > Forsythia > Forsythia viridissima. Next base: position 18,593,625 of record CM059042.1, read on the forward strand.
CAATTTAGAAGTTATTGATGTTCCCAATTTTTAACATTCTACGACGACATCCAATCAAAGCCCCACCCCATTTCTATTTTTTTGTCAAAACTACCAGGAAAATATCTCAAAGAAAAACACAGAGATTAGATAAATTGGTGCCAAAAATATGAAATTCCATATATTTTTCCCCAAATACAAAACCCGACATTCCCCAATAGCAAACCCCACAACTTCTACTACACTAACTGGTGTCATGAAAAATCACAACAATTGCAAAATACAGAAACCAAAGAAAAAATAAGAAAAAATATATAATCACATATCTTTCTCCAAAAACACCAAAAATAATAACCCGCTTAAGAAACAAAATACAAGTTCACCGAAGGCTAAACAGATCTCATAAGAAATTACTGAATTCAACAAAAACATTTATAGAAAGAATACTCACCTCCATTATAATCTGGAGAAAAGAAAAGAAAACCTGACTGATTTCTACCGAAAATTCTATTACCACTATAACATAAAAGAATAACAAAATCCAATAAATATCCCCCTAGATTAAGCTTTATAGCCAATCAAACCACGAATGACACGAAATTTGTCACTAAGCAACTTCACTTTTTCTTGAACATCAGAGAACAGGGCTTCGGAAACCTAATATTGCCCTAGTTGCTTGAGCTATTGAAACAACAACAACTAAAACAGTCAAAATATGGAGACAAAGAAACAAGAATTAAAACCAAGAAATCTTTTCATAATATATAAATAAAAAAATAAAATAATTAATGTCAGATATTTTATTCATTACCTTGCCATCGTCTCTGGGTTCGTCCCTCTCTTCTACAACTATTATCCCATAAATGTGCCTCCTATATGGAATTCCGGATGAGGGAAAAAAGAAATTGAATGAATAAAGAGAAATTTAGATTCCTAAACCCACGAAATATGGCAAACAAAAAAAAAACTGTAGCCGAAGAAGATCGATAACGTAAAATGAGGAAAAATTTACAAATTTCCGCAACACAAAATGAACAACAACACGATAGAACATATCTTTATAACAGGGAAAAAAAGAAGATCAAATGACCAGAAAAAAGTAAATTACCTGCTGTCAGTATGAATTTTGACTAAAAAAACAAAGATTTTGAAGAAACCAACGAACATGGCTGGCCTCCGACTGATTGGAGTGCATACTTAAGTATTAATTTTCAGTGCACCATAGACAAAGAAAACCCTAGGTACAGATGAAGGCACAGATAAACAAAAAAACTATGACGCGTACACCGAAACCTTGATTGACGGCAAGCTCACACAGATCGGAACTGAAGTGAAGAGGATGGGTAGAACGAGTATATTTTAATGTTCTGACGACAAGATGGCAAGGACGACTTTTTTTGCAGATCCGTGAAGAGACACCACGGAAGAAAAAGGAGGACAGAAAGCCGGGGGAAATGGTTGGGCGAAAAACTGTGGGCAGTACAATGATCGGTAGAAAGAGGAGACAATGGCCCGAACGGCGGGGTGTACTACAGCAGAGAGGCTTGTCATCTGGGAAGGCGTGAATGGTGTGGAGAAGGAAAGGAAAAAAAATAAAAAAATCTAATGACACAGAGGGAGGAAAATATGAGGACGGCTTAGACGGCTTATGAATAGTACCTTATTCACTCTTATAATATAGTTTAGATAGTCACTTGTTTAGTATTTGTTACAAGAATTATTTACATGTCTAATAACATCCATCTATCTACATGTCAAGTAAACAAAATTTGACATGGATACAATATTCCATTTTTAAGGGTGACTAAGTGGTGTCATATGCACGAAACAAAACCAAGATCTACATCTATTTTTTATAACAGTATAATTAATAAAATTAAATTGATTGTACATGATTTTCTACCTATAAATTTTCTCATGTATTTTTCAAGATAACCTACGCATATGTGTTACCACCTATAATTCGATTGAGTTTGGACTCGATTTAGGGCTAGCAAGAGAGAACATATTCCGAAATGAATGTGGATGAAAATACTGAAGATCATCGTTAGAAAGTCGTTACGGGAGAAATATATTAACATAATAAAATTTAGAGAAAATTAGAATTAGACTTCTCAACCTTTCAGCTATCAGCTAGTGCAAAAACAGCTCTTCAATCTTCAAAGTGAAGTTTTATAAGCTTATAAATAAGTGAAAAATTACTTCCTAAACATATTTTTACTTTTAAATTAAAAAAATATATATATATTACTTACCTTGAAAATATGGTTTCTTTGTTGTTAATATAAGTAACTTATTTTTAATTTTCATCAATAAAACTTATTTATTTATAAGCAAAAATACAAAATCAACATATTTCAAGAAATGTCAGTAATAAATTGTCAAGTTTTAAGGCAATATGAGCAACAACTGTAATAATAATGAGACTTGCACGAGTTCACCCAATAGCATGCTTATTACTAACAGATACAAGAATCAAACCAAAGTAAACGCTGCAAATATGAATCCAATCTTACGAAACTACATAAGCAAAAAAGTATGCATGTAAGAGTGACGAATTTGTTCCATGTCGTCGCAGAAACACTCAGATATGAAAATACCGCAACCACCACCTGGTGGTTGTCGAAGCCGCTCCGCCATTAATGGGTTTTAATGCAATTTCCGTTATGGTTTTAGAATTGAGAAACATGATTAATAGACAAGGGGGGAGAGTATCAGCAGTAATATATAGGATAAGTAAGATCGACGAAGATCAAGAAAAAAGATGAGCTGTAATATAGACAAAAGTCGTTTTACTACAACAATTACAAAATTAGTTCACACAATAAAATGGTTATTGCTCACAAACACTAAAATCATACGAAATATATATGCATCCAATCTTCACCACTTTGAGAGGGAAATTGTTCAAGCCGTATGAACTCTGCAACAAATACAAAAGCAAAAATTTAACAGAATGCATGCACGAATAATGAACAAAATTTGATCTAGTAATTGTAAAATAAAATGGGAACGTTGTAACTTGTACCATGTAATTGCAGCAACAATACTCAGAATATATGAAACTGCAAATTAAATGTTCCACAACAAGCACCTGGATTTTCTGGATCCCCGACAGCAGCTGGCCTTCCACTGCCGGTGCGAAGATGGAGTTTGAGGAGGAACCATGCAAGACCGCAAATGGCCACTACAACTACCTGGATGATCGCTATTATCGTCTCTTTAAATTCGATTTCCATCATTTTTGAAGATTAATTCCAACGCTGGATGAGAAATATAGAGATATACATGCAGGTATATATAGATATATGGAGTGCATATGGAGACAAATCAATTAGTCCAATCGAAAACCAACCTACTTATCCTAATTACTCTGCAATTGCAAAAGAAATGAAATTTAAAACCATTATTTCAATGGCAATGGCTAACAAGTACTGGTAATAAAAATTATGTCAAAGTACTAAATAATCTGCGACCTTGGGTCACAATATTTTTCCTATAAAGAAATTACAATTTGATAAGTGCGTTTTATGCACTTATTTTGGCCTTTTAATTAATCATTTATGTCGTCAAATAGTTGCTTTTCTACTTAATCTAGTTTATTATTGTTTTATTTCAGTTTTGGACTTGTTGGTGAACAATTGGAGAAGTTTGGGCAAAAAGAGCAATGATTTAGAAGATATCTCATAAGTTCGAGGACTCAATTGCACTCAACCCAAAGTTGAGGGACCAAACTGGAGATAATGTAAAGTTGAAGGACCAAATTTGATGTTATAAAAAGTTGGAGGACTGAAATGATCAAGACTTAAAGTGGAAGGACCAAATCAGTGACCGTTGAAACATGAAGGACCAAAGTGCAAATCTTTAAAGAAGACAAGCTGGGCGATCGCCCGGCTTAATGCTGGGCGAGTGCCCAGCACCTCAAATCAGAAACAGAGACCCAAAACGACCTCCTGGGCGATCGCCCGGGAATATCCTGGGCGATCGCCCAGGCCATTTTCGGCTGCAGATTTTGTTTTTATTTTCTTTCCTTTTTTGAGTCCCAATTCCACTAGGAAACGTTTTGGACGATTTTTTTAGGTCTTCTTGGGATATTTTGGGGCACAACTAGGGTATTATATATAGGAGATACATTCTCATAACAAAGGGAGGATTTTTGGAACAGAATCAAGGGAAGACGGAAGAAAACAAGAGAAGACAACTGACTGACAATCAAGAGTTTTTGAAGATTTCTTCTCCTTCAATCCATGCCGGGTTCTATCAATTCTTGTATTTTTAATTTAATTATGTTCTTCTAATTTTCTTTAGCCAAGGTAGACGATGAAACCTTGTTTTAATTAAGTAATTATTTCATTATTCGTTTAATTCCTTTTTAGGGCTTTAACGTTCATGGTTCGTTCTTAACTAGATTAATTAAATATAATTTCTTTCATCTTAAATATCATGTATTTTTGATAGTTAGATATTGGTTTAATTAATCCATGCTTGATGCTTAAATAAGTTCTATTAATTGCTTTTGATTTTTCATCTTCTTTTATTCTTATTGGGATACATAGAATGCTTAGGTAATCTTTGATTCTTTGTCTTCTTTCAATGGAATTTGATATGAAAAATGCTTAAGTAATTTATGTTTGAAGCATAAGGGGAGCCTATATTTGATATTCTTCTTTTGGGACTTAATTGATAAATCTTTAGGGACGACAATAGATTGATTTCGTGTTGTCGTATGTGTTTTCTTTGGGAATTAATGAATGATTAGATGATTGCTAAGTTAGACAATGGTGGATTCCGAAACCTTGGTGTTTTACACTTCTTGATTATTCAATCTCATTATTTTCGCATAATTAGTTAGTCTTTAAATTAAATAATTTCAACAAAACTCTTTTGAACTCAACTAGCCTAGGATAACAGTTAATTTGGATTAAATTACACCTTCCTCATAGCAGTCTCTGTGGGATCGACCTCGTTTTTGCTTATCTATATTCTACTAGATTCGTACACTTGCGAGTTAATTAAAATTTGACATCAAGTTTTTGGCGCCGTTGCCGGGGACTGCGTCTGAAGGTTAATTTCATCTTAGTTAATTTTATTCTTGACTAGTTATAATTTAGGATTTTATTTTATTTATTTTATTTTCGTTTTTATAAAAAAAAAAAAATTTAAAATCAAAAATCTTCATTGTGCATGCTTGGTCGTAGATCTTTAGAAATTAAGCTAGAACATCTAGATAGTGAAATTGAAAGGACTTTTCACCAACAAAAACGTGCCACTAATCTAGATACAATTGAAGGAACCAAAGCAATAGTAGCTATGGGGGATGAAATTGAAGAGAGACCTTTCAGGGACTATTTTAGTCCATTAGCTAATTTGAGCACCTCATGCATACAATACCCTCAGGTCACAGCTAGGAATTTTGAGCTTAAACCGAGTGTGCTTAACTGTCTCCCATCTTTCTATGGTTTAGATAGTGAAGAACCTTATAATCATTTGACTGATTTCTATGCTGTATGTGAAACATTAATATATGAGAATGTGTCTCCTGATAATGTTAAACTTCGTCTATTTCCCTTTTCTCTGAAAGATAGATCTAGATCTTGGTTTAATACATTGCCTGCAAATAGTATTACTTCTTGGGAACAAATGGTTGCTAAATTTTTGAATAAATACTTTCCTGTTCACAAAACTAATGCTATTCGCAGGGAAATTTCAGAGTTTGTGCAAAGAGACGATGAGCCATTCTATGAAACTTGGGAGAGATTCAACGGGCTTCTCATGAAGTGTCCACATCATGGGTATGAAAAATGGCATTTATGCCAATACTTTTTGGAGGGCTTGCTATCGCATATTCAAGAATGGTTGATGGCCACAAGTTGGGGAGAGCTTATGTTTAAAAATGCTACAGAAATCTGGAGCTTCTTTCAAAAGCAAGCTGACAATTCACAACAGCGGAGCAGATCCTCTAGAACTGAACCAAAGAAGAGAGGGATTTATGAGATTCGCAGCAGTGAACCTAGCTCAGAAATCAAAGAAGTGAAATGCATGATAGAAGACATTTCTCGCAAGTTGACCTCATTGACAGCCAATAGTCCTACAGAGCCAGAAGCATGTACTGATCAAGCTAATGCCCTCAACATGATGAGGAAACAGCCTTACAATCCGTATTCAAACACATACAACCCAGGATGGAGGGACCATCCCAATTTTTCTTGGTCACAAGGTGTTCAACAGGATAGTACGGCAAGTCAAGCCCCCCCAGCAGGCTGCTCAACAATTCAATCACAATTTTTCACAGCCAAAACCATGGGAGGAAGCAATTCATAACTTGACAAAAGCTACACAAGCTGCATTAGAGCATCAGAATCACACAATTACTGAGTTTAAGAATGAAGTACGCGCCAGCCAGAACTCTCAGGCACAATCCATCTCCAATCTTGAAAACATGATGGGACAACTTGCTTCATCAGTCCAACAGTTGGCAACAACCATTGAGAAAAGAAAGTTTCCTAGTCAGCCATTTCCTAATCCTAAAGGAGTGCAACATGAAGAGGCTAAATCAATCATGACTTTGCGACGTGGAAAATTGTTTGACAACAAAGTGGACATCTCAAAGCAAACCACTTCTCAACCACTTTCTCCAGGTACTGTTCCAACTGATAATTCAATCCAAGAAGCTCCCAAAGAGGACAATGAGCCATCTTACATTCCAAAAGCCCCATATCCTCAGAGGCTCACAAAGGTAAAGCAAGGTAATTCTATCAATGATATGATGGAAATCTTCAAGCAGGTAAGTGTGAATATTCCATTACTTGATGCTATTAAACAAGTACCTGCCTATGCTAAATTCTTGAAAGATCTATGTACAACAAAGAGACAACTACATATGCGCAAAAAGGCATTTTTAACTGAACACGTTAGCTCTATAATTCAAAGCAACACTCCTCCGAAATTTAAAGATCCAGGTTGTCCTACTATCTCATGCATCTTAGGAAACCATAAAATTGAGAAAGCTTTGCTAGATTTAGGAGCTAGTGTTAATCTTCTTCCCTATTCTGTGTATATGCAACTTGGACTAGGCGAGTTAAAACCAACATCTATGATTTTACAACTTGCTGATAGATCTATGAAAGTACCCCGAGGAATTGTAGAGGATGTTTTGATACAGGTTGACAAGTTTTATTTTCCTGTTGATTTTGTTGTACTTGATACTCAACCGGTACGAGACTCTACAAAACATATTCCTGTAATTTTTGGTCGTCCTTTTCTGGCAACATCTAATGCTATCATTAATTGCAGGAATAGAGTTATGCAACTATCCTTTGGCAACATGACAGTAGAACTGAATATTTTTAATGTCAACAGGCTACCACATGATAATGAGGATGTTGCTGATGTGGACATGATAGAAGCATTAGATGATGATTGTCTTGCTTATACTAATTGTGATGTTGCGTTAAACATGTGCTTAACTCATTTGGGTTCTTATTTTGATGTTGATAGTGGTATAGAAGAGGTGAATATTTTGTTTGGATCTGCACCTGTCATGGGTACAACTGAATGGAAACAGACAATTGAGCCACTTCCAACGAGTGCCAAAGTCAATAAGTGCAAGCAAAGCAGGTCCTCCAAAGCATTATTCAGAGTGCCGTAAGGCAATCGGACAATAAGTCAAGCTAATGACTATAAATAAGCGCTTAATGGGAGGCAACCCATTTTCTTACCCTTTTATTTACTTGCTTTATATGTAGTAGTTTTAGATAGTTTAAGTAATTTATTAGTTTTTATTTTATTTATTGCACTTATTAGGCCTCACCATGTCAAGCGCAGGATATCCTGCTTGTGCAAGCCGCTTGGACTATATTTAGACAACCATCTTTTGACCAAGGGTCCTGGCACTACTTCTGCATCCACTACATACTAGGCAAATCCTTCTTATCCACATCCATCCCTGGGGAGTAACTGATCTTTTCCCTCCTACTCTGTGCTTTATGTTATTCTTACATTGAAGACAATGTAAGGTTTTTGTTTGGGGGTGGGTTATAAAGTATCATGTTACTTTAGTACTTTTGAATTTGCTTATCACTCTTGTCTCTATAACTGAAATACTTTTTGAAAAAAAAAACAAAAAAAAAAACAAATTTCTAGTTACTGTTGAATATCTTGCTGCCAATGATGATATATGTTCAAAATTGAGTACATTTTTAGTAGACTATTAGACAACACTTGAACTCGTTCTTTTATCTGTATACTTATCCATGTTAGACCTAATTATGGAAGCACATAGCCACTATTGACTTATCGTTTATTGGAGACATGACTTGAGTGTTTGTGTTGATATTATTGACTGAGTATCATGATAAAAATTCCGTTCCTACATTCTTAGAGCTAGTGACTAAACTGTTTTGAGAACAGTTTGAGGGTGTTAAAGTTACTACTTTTGTTCTAAGACTTTTGATGGTTTGAGTTTTCTGGATCTCATCTTTGGTTGAATGGGTTATAGTTAAGGAATCTCAACTGAGCACTACTCGCAGCTGATAAAATTAAATGAAAGATCTGACTCGAGCAATTAAGCCTGTTAGGGTATCTTAAAACCTGGTGCCCTATAGTCATCTGACTTGGGAGTCATCTGCCTAAAGCTCGCTACATGAGTCCTGTATCTAAAACAAGAAAAAGAAAAGAGAGCGACATTTATAAATTTACATCTTCACTTCTCTATTAGCCTGTGGGACTTGGGCAATTAAGTCTGCTAGGGTATTTTCAAACCTGGTGCCCTATGGTCATCTGACTTGGGAGTCATCGACCTAAAGCTCGCTACAAGGGTCACACAGAAAGCTAGTGAAAGAGAAGTATTGCACATGATGTAAGACTGTTAACATGAGTTGAATAAATAAAAAGAGTAGAAGTGCTCACAAAGGATTGCTAGATTAGAACCTTGGAGACTGAAGATGAGAATTTAGAAATCTCTCACCATCCTAATTCTCAGAATACAAGTGCTAAGTTTACCACTTTTGTTGAAAAGAAAAAGCATTGTGATGATCAATAGAAACCAACTTCGCTAGAACACCTCGGGATTTGAGAGAAAAGCTTTAGAAGTGTGATAACTTACGAGAGGTGTAAGGAATAAATGACTACAAAGGGTTCGGGATTGCTAAAATATCAACAACACAATATTGGTCATGGTCTAATACGTGTATAAGTTTAATTTTTGGCTATTCACACACTCACACGAGGTCGAGCATCGGATAAGTGAAAATTTTTGTGCTGTTGTTTAATATCCTTTTAATAGTGTTGCTTTATTTTGAACTTGAGGCATATGGTAAGGAGTTTAACATTGACTAATTTTCTATGATTCTGTTAGCGTAGTTTTAATTTATATTTTAGTTTTGTTTTTGTTCGAGGACGAACAAAGGTTTAGTTTGGGGGTGTTTGATAAGTGCGTTTTATGCACTTATTTTGGCCTTTTAATTAATCATTTATGTCGTCAAATAGTTGCTTTTCTACTTAATCTAGTTTATTATTGTTTTATTTCAGTTTTGGACTTGTTGGTGAACAATTGGAGAAGTTTGGGCAAAAAGAGCAATGATTTAGAAGATATCTCATAAGTTCGAGGACTCAATTGCACTCAACCCAAAGTTGAGGGACTAAACTGTAGATAATGTAAAGTTGAAGGACCAAATTTGATGTTATAAAAAGTTGGAGGACTGAAATGATCAAGACTTAAAGTGGAAGGACCAAATCAGTGACCGTTGAAACATGAAGGACCAAAGTGCAAATCTTTAAAGAAGACAAGCTGGGCGATCGCCCGGCTTAATGCTGGGCGAGTGCCCAGCACCTCAAATCAGAAACAGAGACCCAAAACGGCCTCCTGGGCGATCGCCCAGGCCATTTTCGGCTGCAGATTTTGTTTTTATTTTCTTTCCTTTTTTGAGTCCCAATTCCACTAGGAAACGTTTTGGACGATTTTTTTAGGTCTTCTTGGGATATTTTGGGGCACAACTAGGGTATTATATATAGGAGATACATTCTCATAACAAAGGGAGGATTTTTGGAACAGAATCAAGGGAAGACGGAAGAAAACAAGAGAAGACAACTGACTGACAATCAAGAGTTTTTGAAGATTTCTTCTCCTTCAATCCATGCCGGGTTCTATCAATTCTTGTATTTTTAATTTAATTATGTTCTTCTAATTTTCTTTAGCCAAGGTAGACGATGAAACCTTGTTTTAATTAAGTAATTATTTCATTATTCGTTTAATTCCTTTTTAGGGCTTTAACGTTCATGGTTCGTTCTTAACTAGATTAATTAAATATAATTTCTTTCATCTTAAATATCATGTATTTTTGATAGTTAGATATTGGTTTAATTAATCCATGCTTGATGCTTAAATAAGTTCTATTAATTGCTTTTGATTTTTCATCTTCTTTTATTCTTATTGGGATACATAGAATGCTTAGGTAATCTTTGATTCTTTGTCTTCTTTCAATGGAATTTGATATGAAAAATGCTTAAGTAATTTATGTTTGAAGCATAAGGGGAGCCTATATTTGATATTCTTCTTTTGGGACTTAATTGATAAATCTTTAGGGACGACAATAGATTGATTTCGTGTTGTCGTATGTGTTTTCTTTGGGAATTAATGAATGATTAGATGATTGCTAAGTTAGACAATGGTGGATTCCGAAACCTTGGTGTTTTACACTTCTTGATTATTCAATCTCATTATTTTCGCATAATTAGTTAGTCTTTAAATTAAATAATTTCAACAAAAATCTTTTGAACTCAACTAGCCTAGGATAACAGTTAATTTGGATTAAATTACACCTTCCTCATAGCAGTCTCTGTGGGATCGACCTCGTTTTTGCTTATCTATATTCCACTAGATTCGTACACTTGCGAGTTAATTAAAATTTGACATCACAATTAAAAAACTCGTAAATATATAATATTGTAATGACTGCTATTAGATAATTATTAATTATTCAGTTCATTTTAGAATAAAATTAAAATTACTGGGTGGGGGAATTGTACATACACTGAATGAGACACGAGGAATCTGTAGAGGGATCAAGGAAAATTTGAAATTTTATTCCAAAAAGATTTTTGATTTGTTGCTATTGAATAGTTAATCATCTAAAATTTAGGTTAAATGAAAATTTATTTATTTAATTTTAGCACGTGTCTTCACATGTTGGTCGAGTTTTATTTTTTACCCAAGGTCTTATACATTTAATTTTATCGATACTCTTGAAAAGTGTTGTATTAGCTCATAGCTCTCTTTCGATAATGAATAAAGTGTAAACTACAAGAAAAATGAGAATAGGATTCGGTTGGCTTGTGGAGTATACTCTACCACTATATAGCTTGGGGGCTCGGCAAAACTCTTTGATTGGAACTTGTGAGAAAGCCCCCCGGCTTTCATTCCTTTATTCTACTTATACTATATGCTATTCTACTTTAATCCCCGGGTTCTCTCGTAATTTTATCTCCAGTAACGAATTAACAATCAATTTTTTAACGACCAAATAAATATGGTCGTTACAAATATTTATCAACGACCAAAATAAATATTTAGTCATAAATAGTGTGTCACAAACAACTGTACGTTGAGCGAGTTGGAGATTAAATTTAACGACCACGTCAGTTGTTCCAAATTTATTATTTTCGACGACCAAGTTAAGGTTGGTCGTATGTGTGGCGCCAAAACTTTCAAACCCGTCAAAACAAACAACGACTAAAACAATATATTTGACGATCGAATAATTAGTTGTAGTTAGACTAATTTAACGAGAATCTTATTTGAGTCGTTAAAAGTGATAAAAACATATTACAACCAATAAATGTTTAGTCGTAAATAATGTGTCACACCTATTGTATTTTGGGATAGTTGGAGATGAGGTTTAACGACCACGACATTAGTTGTAAAGTATTTATATTCTACGACCAATGCAATGTTGGTCGTTGTGTGTGTGGCGCCAAAACCTTGAAAACCGCCAAAACAATCAACGACTAAAACAATATAGTTGACGACCGAATAATTGGTTATATTTAGAATAAGTTAACGACCATCTTATTTCAGTTGTTAACAGTGATAAACAAATTACAACCAATATTAGATGGTCGTTAAAAGGAATATTTGTTAACCATATTAGATGGTCGTTAAAAATACTATTCACGACCAATGAACTTGGTCATTAAAAACCGTTTTCAACTACTAAATTATATACTTGGTTAGAAATATGTTGTAACGACCAAAGTATTAGTTGTTAATCCTATATTTCTATGTAGTGGCCAAAATGAGAATCAACAATTAAGTTTTTGATGACCCAATACATATGGTCGTTACAAATATTTATCCACGACCAGAATAAATCGTTGGTCGTAAATAGTGTGTCACAAACAATTGTATATTGAGTAAGTTGGAGATGAGATTTAACAACCACGACATTAGTTGTAAATATTTTACGACCAAGATAAAGCCTGTCATTGTATGTGTGGCGCCAAAACCTTGAAACCAGCCAAAACAATAAACGACTAAAACAATATATTTGACGACCGAATAATTGTTTGTATTTAGAATAAGTTAACGACCATATTATTTCAGTCGCTAAAAGTGAAAAAAAGTTACAACCAGATGGTTATTAAAAGGAATATTTGTCAACCATATTAGATGGTCGTTAAAATACTATTCACAACCAATAAACTTGATCATTAGAAACCGTTTTCAACAACTAAATGATATGCTTGGTTGTTGACAATGAATCGTATACAATCAAATTTTGAGTTAGCTAGAAATATGTTGTAATGACCAAAGTATTAGTTGTTGATCCTATATTTCTTGTAGTTGCCAAAATGAGAATTAACAACCAAGGGCTTAGTTGATTACATTTAGTGGTGCCTGGGTAGTGATCTTTACAATAGCTTTTTGAGAAGACAAGGTCGACTTGGTGACCAAGGGCTTGCATAGGGGTCTTACAATTGCCATGGACTTGGACGTCACTGTCTCATTTTTTCTAATTCTTTGAAGCTTCTCTGGATTGGATGAACATAACCAAGTTTGGAATTCACTATTGTTTTCTACTTGGAGTGGCTCACCCCCACTATCAATTAAAGGAAAGACAAGATGCGATTTTGTTCTCATTTAATCATCTTCGCCTACATTGTCCTTTTTCAAATTTATCACTTAAAGTGAAAATAAGATACAAATTCTCCTACTTTGACCATCCCTCGTTCGTCGAGTCCTTCTTCAGAATTAAGTTACGATAATCTCTAAATATAATCCCACACAAAATAGAGTCAAGATGATTTTGACTAGTGGTACTAAGATTTTAGGGTAACAATCAAGACTTATTGCTTGATTATTTTTCAGAATGATTGATCAAAGTGGGTTTATGGACATATCTAATGTTCTCAAAACAATGTGTCAACTATGTCTCAATCATTATTTTCTTTTATAAATATGTTAAAGAGATAACAAAAAAATTGACCATCGTAAAATATTAATTTTATTTTATAATTTAGAACACAAAATGAGTTGAACAATATTAACTACAATATTATTGTCAACTGATGAAATATAATTAAATTACAATGTAAAATTATCATTTTCTTTTTATAAAAAGTCATTGAAGCTTTTTAATATAAGTTTGTAATTATGTAATATTATTTGCCATGGTAGACACGATCGACATGAACTTTCATCATTTACATTTTAAAAAAATTAAAAACAATCCAAGAATAATAATAATAATAATAATAATAATAATAATAATAATAATAATAATAAAATTTCTTAAACTATTAACTTTTAATTATCACAATTAACATCACGTCATCTAATTCACTCTCTCTCTCTCTCACACACACACACACACACACACTCTCTCTCTCTCTCTGTGTGTGTGTGTGTGTGTGTGTGTTTATATATATATATATATATATATATATATATATATATGTGTGTGTGTGTGTGTGTGTGTGTGATTCCCACAATTTCACACGGTATTTCACGCCCAAATTGTACCCCAAAATTCTGCCGGATTCCAAACCTCTATCTCATAAGGAAGCTAATGGAAATTCTCCAGTACCACAACATCCTACCATATTTACATTCGAAAACCCTAAGTTCACAAATTAAACTCTTATTATTTTCATTTGTCCGTGAAAATAAACAAAATCGACTTGTCGGTGTTGTCCAATTCCTCAATTGTTCTGTATGGTACTTGGAGCTTGTGTTCTCTATTCTAATCAGGTAAGTATTCTTGTATTGAATGATTACTTTCTTTTTCTCCAATGTTTTTTGGATTAATTAAGCAGGTTATTATAAGATGTTGTAACTATGGGATTCTTGTGTGTTCTATATAGTATTTATATTCTACTTTCATAGGTTTGTGAATAGATTGAGCAATTGACATGAATAATTGATACACACAGTATATAAAAAAACTAATAAATCGATAAATTAACTTATTTTCTAATGGTTTAGTGATAAATTTACCTGTTATTGGTGGATCTAGTGGAAAACACTGCTTATTCTTTTGATGTTTTGGGGAAAAATCTTGCATTCTGAATAATTTTGTAGTATTGTTAGGTTTATCTACCATCCATACCAATCCATTTATCAGATGTCTTTATCATTGTTCCAGACAAGTGGAAGATCTCTTGCTTCATTCTTTAATTCAAAGTTCAGTTCCAAAAGAAAGGTATTGTAATCTGATCAATAAAGTTTCTTGTGCTTGGTTAAATCTACTTAGTTCTTTTCAATTTTCGTAGACATGTTAAATCATTTTCTTGTTTCTTGTGCTTGATTAAATCTAGTTCTTGTGCTTAGCACAAATGATATTCAAGAACATAAGCTTGAATGACTAATAAAGGTTCAATTTTTTTTCTGATTCTACATATTTGTTTAGCATGTGCCTTTCATCTTGTATTTCAGTGCTTTAGTTTACATGCAATGGAATATGAACTGCTCAATTTTCACCGACTTGCTTAGAATTCTTAGTTTTTTATTGTAAAAGTTAAGATATCCTTTTTAGAATACCCTATAAACGTCAACATCTTATTAAAATCTAGTAACATCCTTGTGAAATTTCATAAAAATCAATTAACGCGGGATTGTTTCCCTTGTTTCTTGATCTGGGAATATTGTTGTTCATTTGCTTGCTTTAGTATGGATTGACTTCCCATTGATTTTTCTTGGTTCTTCATTGCTCTGAGATTTTATTGCCTCTTGTTGTAGTTATTATTTTATGTTTTAGGATACATATGTCACTTTCAACTTTGGGTTCAAACATCTTCTTATTTATTCAAATAACATTCTCAAATCCATTAATTTTTGGTTGTGGTCTTCAAGTATAAGTTACACCAAAAGTAACAGGTAGAAATAGTTACCTTAATGCCCATTTTGAACTTGTAGGCCATCAAAACTCCCAAAGGAACGCCTAGCAGGAAGTAGCATCCAACATTTATGCAGGCAACTAGAACTTGCCACCCTGCCCCAGTGGCCACTCCTACAATTTCTAATTAATTAATACTATTTCTTTGACTAAACATAAACAGAGAAGGCTTATAGCTGAAGCTATCGTCACAATGATAGATTTCAAGTTCAAAACTGATAAGTTTGAAAATTGATGAATACCAATGAGAGCATATTGGACATTTGTAAAGAGTATGCATATCCCTAGCAATGGCGTGAGCTCTTCTACAAGGTGCTCAACTTCCGAACTGTTTGAAAACATTGCCGGGTACTGCTTGGTGGTGACCAATAAGATAAGAGCAAATAAGAAACCGAGTAGAAGAGAAGTGATCCCAGCCACCGCTGCTAAGAATTTTGCCCTTCACGGGTGCCCAGAACCTTATTCATTCGACACTCTCACACTGCACACACATTTACCTTAGGTTAGAATAAAAAACTTGCTCTTTATTTGGGAAACGATACTTTGTCCCAAATTGGCATAATACAATAAAGGAAATATGAAGGTTATCCGTATGAGTGCTAAATGGCTATATTGTGCATGTTTAAGTACATTATATTGGGCTATATAATGAAGAAGATTTTAACTTCTTTTTCATTAAGTCCACTACTGTTCGATCACTTTTGTATTACAAGAGTTGATTTTAATTTTATACACCTTACGACCACATAGAATCCAAGACAAACCATGGAGGTCCAACCCAATATATTTATACTGCAAAGTCAAAAAACATCGGAAGTCACATGAGTAATTAGTCATAAACTATTATAGTGACAATAGAATGATCATAAAATGTAATTTAATTGTTGTTGTTCTTTATTTTTGTTTGTCTTTAATAGTTTTTTACTTGTCTTGAAAATAGATCAAATATATTCCTTGCTGTGACTAAAATCAGTGTTATCTTTAGTGTCTGAAAAAATTCATAAGAATATAAAAAAAAAAATCATTAATTTGTGAAGATTTTAAAATTTTGGTTTTACTATCTTTAAGCTCCTATGTTGTGTTCATATTTGAGGTTTTATTAAACTGATGTTTATTGGCTATTGTTGCAATATAGTTCAATTTACCCCAAGAGACGGTGACCTTAAAATAAATTAAGTCCCATATTCATGAATTACTAGCCACACTAAAAACCAAGTAAATGCTTTACATTACAGCATATCATGTCACATAAATCAGCCACACTCAATGGTTGTATTGATTTAGCATCAGGTTGCTTTCTCTCAATGGTTGAATTCAATTCTCTCAATGCTTTCTCTTTGAATTATGCTTACGTCAAAAGTTTGTCTTGAACTTGCAAGTCTAGAAGTATGTGGTTGTATTGCAAATTTTTAATGATTATATATTAAATATTAAATTGCCTTTGTGATTGGCAGACTTGTAGAGAAACTTGTATGGTTTGTACAAATAAAGGTAAATACAAATGCTTCAAAATCTTAGTACAAATATCGTGAAAAAGTTGTATGGTTTGTGTTTCTACTAAGGACTGCCTTCAATTGTTTATTCTATTTCAATGACGTTCAATTAAAAAATAAAAACTTGCATATGATGGACTCTTAGATTAATTATTACCATTCTCTAATTTATTCTATTTTCTTTGATATTGAATAAATTCTATGAATTGCAACTCTAATTCTTGTGTGCAACTCCTTGACTAGTATTTTGTCACTTTTCATTTTCTATAATTCTTGTTGTATAAGCACTTTACACTTGTAGTTAACAATGCTTCTAATTATGCATTTTGATTGGAATTGTGATACATATGCATTGTAGAAAAAGTATGAAGTGAGCAAAGCAAACTATGCCAAAAAAAAAAGTTGGTAACTCTTAAAGGATTGAAATCTTATGCAGCACATGCACATGAAATGGTAAATCATAAATAATGATACAATATTATATTTCATGAACTTCATACATCAAATTCTTTTTTTTAAACAGAGGGATCCGCTTACAAAAGAGCTACCTGGTGAGATCAAATTTTTCTATGACATGAACTGTAGTGAACGTGGGAGGACAACCAAAGAAGTGGAGTCCCATTATATAAGTAGTTTTATTTGTTCCAATGGTATAATATATATTTCAAAATTATAATCATTTATTTATAATTTACATTGATCCACAAAATCAAATGCTGGACGTTTTACAAGAACAGAATTGTCAACTAGACCCGAATAAACACCTTATACCTTTGAAAGAATCTGAAATATGTGAGCAAGTTTTGGGCAAGAGATTTAGCTACGTTGATCAACAGAAAAATCTGAAAAAGATAAGGTTGGAAAATTGTGGTACTTCTGTAGAGAATGCAGCTTTACAGAATGAGGTTCAAGATCTTCGTTCTTAGTTGAAATCTATACAGACATTTAGGGATGGCAACGGGGCGGGTCGGGGCCGGGGCGACCCTCCCCGCCCCCACCCCGCCCGGGATTTATCAACCCCGTACCCGCCCCATTACCCGATTGGGTCGGGGTTGGGTCGGGGTCGGGGCGGGGCAATGCCTCGTTTACTGCCCTGATTTTTTTTTTTTTGAATGGCATTAATGCTTATAGTGAGTTTGTGACCAGAAAACATTTGTAAAGTAAATTGGCCGTTACAAAAATACAAAATACACAAAATCTATTAATCTAACTTATTCAAATTAATTATCAGGAATTTTTTTCTTATGAACAAGAAGTAATTTAAAATTTTAAAAACCTAGAAATTTTCCAAATTATTGGTGAATGGAGAAGTTGGAGAATGGAGAACTCGGAACTCCTTGATCTGGTCGGCAGCGGCACTCGTCGGCAGACGGCAGAAGCTTCGGCAGCGGCACTCGTCGGCAGCGGCACTCGTCGGATGAAGAATGATGATGGCAGATGGCTGAACCTGAAGTCCTGAACAGCAACGCTGAGATGTTGATTGCTGAAGCAGCGCGGCGGCGGTGTCCGGTGGCTGAAGGCGTGCGCGTGTCGCGTGAAGCTGGTCCTGGTCCTGGTCTGTGGTCTCCTGGAGCGTGAAATCTGAAAATCTGATTTGGCCGGTGAGTGGTGACTGTGAGTGATTCCTGATTCTAAATGTGGGATGCCAAAGCCAAAAGCCCAAAAGCCCAAAAGTTAAAAGTAATAATGTAATAAATTATATGTTAAAGTAATTAAAAAAAAAATTCATAAACGGGGCGGGTCACCACCGCCCCGAACCCGCCCCGGGTATGTTCCCTCTACCCATACCCGCCCCGAATACCCGATTGTTCGGGGCGGGTATATTTTTAACGGGGCGGGGCGCGGGCCCGGGTGCGGGTCGCAGGTAATTTTGCCATCCCTACAGACATTCTTAAATCGCATTCTTGAAGGGTTTCTTTTGCAGCCTATTCAACCTGAAGCGTGTCCGTCTAATGGTTCAAATGGTGATACTTAATGAGTTTTTGACTTTATTATTTGTGATGGTGGTAATAGATATATATTTTTCTTTGATCGAGACAATAGTCTGCATCTCTACATTTTTTATTTTTATATTGAGAACCCTAATGTCTGAACTGGGTGTAATCTTTTGTTTAAGTCATAACATTTGATATTGGCATATAGTTGTAGTTGATATTGTGATATTTTAATTGATTGAAGGCCCATGAAAATTTTAGTTTTTGTTAATCCTATTTATTTCCTTTACTCTTATAATTATTTATGGTTGTGGGTAAGATTTGCTTGTAGTATGATGTGAATGTGTGAAAGTTATGGAACCGTGAATATTATTGTTGCCAAGCATATTTCTCGTTATTTTAATAGTTTGGTTGTTAATATAAACTTTTTACAACCACTTCTTTCATTGTTAAAAAGAAAGGCAACTAAATTATTGTTGCTTCAATGTTCATTTATCGACCAAAATAATTAATATAACGACAAATCAAATAGTTGTTGAAATAAAAATCGATTTTCAATATTAATATTAAAGACCATTTCTTTTGTTGTTGAAATGAAAGGCAACTAAACTTTGGTTGTTTTCATTGTAATTTAACGACAAAAATAATTAATATAACGACAAATCAAGTAGTTGTTGAAATAAAAATCGATTGTCACTATCACATATTAACGACCATTTATTTCGTTGTTGAAATGAAAGGCAACTAAAATTTGGTTGCTTTTATTGTATTTCAATGACAAAAATATTTGATACAACAACCATATAAGTGGTTGGAAAATAAAAATTGGTTGTCACTATTAAATATTAACGACTATTTATTTTGTTGTTGCAATAAAAGACAACTAAAATTTGGTTACTTTTATTGTATTTTAACGACTAAAATATTTGATACAACAATCAAATAAGTGGTTGGGATAAATATAATCGGTTGTCAATACATACCTTGTACGACCATTAATTTAGTTGTTGAAACAATACATGTAACGACCAATCATTTTGTAGTCGTTGAATACAATCACCAACACTCATTTGTCAACCAACGAACGACCAACTAATTTTGGTCATTGAATGTAATCAACAACCAAAATGTATATTCTACGACCATTTGTATGGTGGTTGAATATCATATTTCTTGTAGTTATAAGGAATTGACGTATACATGTACAACGGAAATTAAATCTGCAATTCCCATAAGTCGGATCAACCTTGTACTTAGATAGAATTCGTGATAGAAGTTTACCTTGATGAATATCGTGGAATTTGATTATCTGATTATCTAGAGTTACGATCTTCAAGACCACAGCTGTCCAATTGTCCAGTATCCAATGGTAATTCATACAGCAAGAACAGATCTGGAGTTTCACGATTAAGAACAAATGAAAGTGAAACTTTTGAGAGTAATTGTATTGGGTTGTCTTTTATTTGTGCTAGCAAGTAATGAAAACCAAATTCTTAACTCAATATGTTGTGCCTTTATAGGCGGGGCTAATCCTAGTCCTAGTTCTAGTCCAACTAGAAGCCATCAACAAACGAGCCCAATTAATTAATCTAATTAATTAATTTGGCCCAATAAGTAATTAAGTCCGACCCAACTAATTGGACATTGGACATTAATTCTTACAATCTCCCACTTGGACAAGGTCCAACTCCAGATGCTCAATTCTCGCCTTATGTGTATGACCCATTAGGTTTCCATTCACGATGGCAAACATAGTGATATTCTCATCGATTAACCTAGATCGATCAATTCACGTCGCCGTCCAAAATTGACATCTAGCACTGTGTCAAGGCAATCTTTGTGAAGTAAAATGTCATGTGGTATGACAGAACCAATATATGTGCGGTTACCGTAGAAATATAATCTCTTCATCAATATAACCCAACTGGTTAAGAGATATAGATCCGCGTCAATCTCATTTCAACCAATCATATTATTCAGCTCAACTCTTTGTTGATCTAATCTAGTTATGATTGAAACATTTTCAACTCAGAACTCCACCCCAGCCGAGGAAATTTATATCAACTTAAGTGGGCAAAAATCATGTTATAATTTCCTACTTTTCAGAAGTGACGAATCCTCATATTGGACATTCACAACCTTCATATGATTCTCACTATACCCGTACGACATCTTCCTGGTGACTCAAATCTTCGAGTCCCATCAAACGCTCACCAAAGTATAATGGTCCTCACATAAGATTCTATGATATCCTCAAGTCAAAGGACCAAATCTACAACCGAGCATTAGAGATTTACCACTGACGCTTGGATAGTTATTCATGTAGAATCTCTAGGCGGATCATCCAATGCCGTGTTCTCATAACAATGCATTCATGTATTCATTCAGATGTCCCTCTACATCTTAGCTCGTGAGATCAACTACTTTCTTCAAAAGAAATACAACACATGCTAGTCTATCCACAATAATGATATCCATATCTCATTATTACTATGACTAAGATTATTTCAAGAATAAGTTATTTATAATTTGTATCTCACAATCACAACACTTAGTAATTAACAAGTTACTATGAACTTTTCTTCGAACTCTATTATTTTAAATAATAAAATTTAAAAATAACATATCTGTTATTAAAATGTAGACAAACATTTAGTTAATAAATTTGTTCATACACATCAATATCTAACAAAGATTATATCACAAAATGTCTCATACAAACTAGATCCAATCACTTAGGTATCTTAATACCATCAGATTTAGCATGACCATCATACTTTTGCTGGGATAACAACTTTGTCAAAGGATCTGCTACATTATCGTATGCTAGGACCCGTTCTATCTTTATGTCATTTCTTAAGAGTACCTCCTTGATGAGATGATACTGTTTCAATATATATCTGGATCATTTATGAGACCTGGGTTTATTCGCTTGTGCGATGGTTCCATTGTTATCACAATACAAGTTATTGGATCAACAATGCTAGGAATTATTCCAAGTTTAGTAATGAACTTCTTGATCCAGACCGCTTCTTTTGTTGCTTCTAAAGCAGCTATATATTCGACTTTTTGTAGTTGAATCAACGGCGTTTCTTGTTTGGAGCTTTTCCAATTGACCACACCATCATTTAGAGTAAATACATATCTGGATTGAGATTTGCTATCGTCTTTATCAGACTGAAAGCTGGCATCGGCATAACCTTGAACTCCAAGTTCATTTCCTCCATATACCAAGAACATGTCTTTAGTCCTTCTTAAGTACTTAAAGATGTTCTAGACTGCGATCCAATGTTTCTCGTCAGGGTACATTTGGAACCTATTTGTGACACTCAAAGCATATGAAACATCTGGTCGAGTACATAGCATGGCATATATGATAGATCCTATTGCTAATGCATAAGGAATTCTATCCATGCGATCTCTTTCAATTTGTGTTTTCGGACACATCTCTTTTGAGAGATAGATCCCATCACTGATGGGACAGAGTCCTCTCTTGGACTCTTCCATGTTAAATCTTCTCAAAATTTTATTTATGTACGTAGATTGAGATAGGCCAAGCATTATATTAGATCTATCTCTATAGATCTTTATACCGACAATGTACTCTACCACTCTCATATCCTTCATGGAGAAATTTTAAATAACCTTAATTTAACTCATTTTAGCATTGGGACATTATTTCCTAATAATAGTATGTCATCCACATACAAAATTAGAAACACGACTTTACTCTCACTAACCTTTTTATATACACACGGTTCATCTTCATTTTTGATAAAATCAAATATTTTGATTGTCTCATCAAAACGAAGATTCCAGCTCCGAGAGGCTTGCTTTAATCCATATATGGATTTTTGTAGTTTACATACCTTGTTTGGCTCTATAGATTCAAAACATTCGGGTTGTGTCATGTACACATCCTCACTAAGATTCTTGTTAAAGAAATGCAGTTTTGACATCTATTTTTCGTATCTCATAGTCATGGTATGCTACTATCGCAAGCAGAATCAGAATTAACTTAGACATGGCTACTGGTGAGAAAGTTTCGTCAAACGCAATCCCTTGTCTTTACTTGTAACCATTCGCAATCAATCTTGCCTTGTAAATATGAACATTACCATCCATGTAGACCTTTTTCTTGTAAACCAATTTATAGCATATAGGTTTTACCCCTTCAAGCGGGTCAACCAAGGTCCAAACCTTGTTTTCGTACATAGAATTCATCTCGGATTCCATGGCTTCTTGCCATCTTTTTTAGTCAACACTTGACTTCGATTCTGCCCAAGTAGTAAGTTCATCTTTCTCGATTAGTAGTACATTACTAGTAATCAGGAAATTATATCTCATAGAAAAACGAATGACTCTACTCGACTTACGCAGAGCTGGTGTGTCCTTGGAAACTGGTGGTTTCCATTTTCTCAATCTGTGCTTCATCAGATGCAAGCTCTGCCATTAGAACATCTAATTGGTCAATTTATTTGTAGTTTCTTGAACTTCTTCAAAATCTACTTTGCTCCCATTGTCTTCTCTAAGAATACAACAAGTTTCGATAGGATGACCTTCATCTCGATGGAATTGTAGAAATAGTATCCTGCAATTTTCTTCGGATGCTCCATAAATAAACATTTATCATATTCAGCTCCTAGCTTATCCGATTCAACGCGCTTCACATATGCGTCGCATCCCCAAACCTTCATGTATGAAAGATCGGGTCTTTTTCCCATTTGATAACTCGTATGAGGTTTTATTGACCGATTTAGATAGGAGACGGTTTAGTGTACAACATGTAGTGTTGAGTGCATATCTCCAAAACGATTTTGAAAGAACTGCATGGCTCATCATTGATATCAAGTAAGGTGTGATTTCTTCTTTTAGATACACCATTTTGTTGTAGTGTATACGATGGAGTCCACTGCGAGAGAATCCCACTCTCTTTTAGATAGTCTAAAAACTCGCCCTTCAAATATTCTCCACCTCCATCAGATCTAAGTGTTAGAATATTTTTCTCGGTTTGTCTTTCTACTTCTTACTGAATTCCTTGAACTTTTCAAGGGTTTCACTCTTGAATTCCATCAAACATATGAAACTATATCTAGAATGGTCATCTGTAAATATGATGAAGTAAGAAAATTCACATTTAGCATCTGTAAACATTTGTCCATATACATCAATATGTACAAGACCTAAAATGTCTGCAACTTTGACTCTCTTTCCAGAAAAGAAGTCTAGGTCATTTTGCCCTACGAGCATGATCCACACTTATCAAATAATTCATAATCATTTGAATCCAAGTATCCATCATTATGTAACTTGGTGATGGGTTTTCATCTATATGACCGAGTATGCATTACCAAAGATATGAGTTTTTAGTTTTATCTCTTTTATGCATTGCAGTTCCTCTTCTAATGCCATTTGTTTCCATATTGAAAACATGGATCATCAGAATTGGATTTGTCTTTATCTACTTTAACTGTTTTTTAGTATATTTGTCCTTGGATCCTTTTTAAAAGGTCCTTTTAGATTTCCTCTTACTTCTCTTAGAGGTGTCAATGGCCAAAATTTTCCATTCTCTTGGACTCAACAGTTTTCATCATGTTTAGCAGCTCTGGCAGTGACGCAAACCCGTGAAGAATTGAATCTCGGAACCCACAAAAGGTTTGATCTGACACCCAAGAAAACTAAAACCTAGCCGCAAAAACTTGACCCGATGATTACTTGAAGCAACGCACCAGAGTTATGAACATCACAAAGAGTTGCGAAATCTTTGATAAGTTTAGGTTAGTTTGATTAAGAACTCAGAAGAAAAGTGAATCCTCACTTTTGAATAATCTCTCAAAATAAAATTTGCCATTCTTTACAATGAAAATTGCTTAAATAGTAAACATTAGAGAAATCCTAATCTAATTCAGAAATAATTAAAAACTAATTAAAATTAAGAGTTCTGATTAAAAAATGAAACTGATATTCGCCAAAATCCTTTAGAGAAGACCTTGCGATCGCATGGGCTAAAATGTTGCGATCGCATGGTTTGTCATCATTACGTTCTGCTTTTGAAAGGCCACTATTGCGATCACAGACTTGTATAACCATGCGATCACATGGTTTTTTTTTTTTGACTCCCTACGCAAATTTTTGCCTCATCTGCATTTATGTCCTCCAATTTTGTCTCATGCCCTTTTGGTCCACCAATCTTCTATTAGACTCCGATATACCTCCAATATGGTCCTTAGCTTGAATCAAATGTACCAAAGTTGGTACTTCATTTACCATACTCATTTTGAAGGTTGGTGTCGCACTTTTGATATCGGTTTCGGCACACCTAGCTTGAACAAGACCTTGTATGTCTTTCTTAATCTTCTTGGCTCTTGATCTCGTTAATGATCCCACTGGAATATGTATCGAGTCATTGCTAGCCAGTATGTGGCTCTGGCTCGCATCATCCCCTCCTTCCTCAAAAAGATTCAACCTCGAATCATCTCTGTATCAAAGAGAGAAAGATCAGAAATATTGAAAGTAGTAGAAACATTATACTCACCTCAAAGATCAAGTTTATAAACATTATTATTTATCCGCTCAAGGACTTGGAAATGTCCATCCCTCCTAGGTTGTAGTTTAGATTGTCGACGGGCAGGAAATCTTTTCTTCCTCATATGCACCCAAACCCAATCACCAGGTTCCAAGATAACTTGTCTACGACCTTTGTTAGCTTTTGCTGCATACTGTTTATTCTTTTTCTCAATTTGTTGTCGTACACTCTCGTAGAGCTGTTTTACTATCTCTACCTTCCTGTGTCCATCCAAGCTATTCCTTTCATCAACAAGTAAAAGAATCAAATCTAAAAGGGTTAGTGGTTAAAACCCAAACACAATTTCAAATGGAAAAAGATTCATAGTAGAATAGACACTTCCATTATACGTAAATTCAATAAATGGTAAACAATCCTCCCAATTTTTTAGATTCTTTTGGATTACAGTACGTAATAAAGTAGATAAAGTTCTGTTTAGTACTTAGGTTTGGCCATCCGTTTGGGGGTGACAAGTAGTTGAAAACAACAACTTAGTCACCAACTTATCCCACAAGACTTTTCAGAAGTAGCTAAGAAACTTAACATCTCGATCAAACACAATACTATTTGGAACACCATGTAGACGGACAATTTCTCGAAAGAACAATTCAACTATATTAGTTGCATCATCGGTTTTATTACAACATATAAAATGTGCCATTTTAGAAAACTTATCAACAACTACAAAGATTGAGTCCTTATTTTGCTTTGACCTAGGCAAGCCTAATACAAAGTCCATAGAGATATCTATCCAAGGCGCATTAGATACGGGTAAAGGAGTATACAAACCATGAGATAAGACTCAAGATTTGGCCATGTGACACACATTGCACACAATCTTTCCACATCACGTCTCATTTTAGGCCAAAAGAAATGTTTATGTAATACATCCAAGATTTTCCTCACACCAAAATGTCCCATTAATCCTCCCCCATGTGCCTCACGCACAAGCAACTCTCGTAAAGAACTAAAAGACACACACAATTCATTTTCTCTAAACAAGTAGCCATCTAGTCTATAAAATTTTCCAAAAGTTGTTTTATCACATGCCTCATACACACAAGCAAAGTCATTATCATTAGCATATAATTCTTTAACATACTCAAGTCCTAATAATCTGGTATTTAAAGTAGCAACGAGGGCGTACCTTCAAGACAACGCGTTAGCTACAATATTTTCTTTACCTTGTTTATAGTGGATGACATATGGAAAAGTGTCAATGAATTCCACCCATTTGGCATGCCGCCTATTCAACTTACCTTGCCATTTTAGGTGCTTTAGGGACTCATGATCGGTATGGATAACAAACTCCTTATGCCATAGGTAATGTTGCCAAGTTTCCAAGGATCTTACCACTGCGTAAAGTTATTTGTCATTTATTGGGTAATTCAGGGCTGCTCCACCTAGTTATTCACTAAAATAGACTATTGGTCTATTCTCCTGCATTAACACAGCTCCAATACCTATGCCTGAAGCATCACATTCAATCTCAAAAGTTTTATTAAAGTTAGGTAGTACTTAAATAGGTGCAGAACACAATCTGTCTTTAATAACATTAAAAGCATTTTCTTGATCAAGGCCCCAATTAAACCCAACATTTTATTACAATTTCAGTAAGTGGTGTAGCAAGTGTGCTAAAATCATTAACAAAACGCCTATAAAAGCTAGCTAAACCATGAAAGCTTCTCACCTCAGTGACACTTTTTGGTGTTGTCTATTCCTTAATGGCCTTAGTCTTTTCCACATCTATCTCAATACCATTTGCACTAACAACATAGCCAAGAAAAATAATTTGTTCCATGCAAAAGGTACACTTTTGAAGATTAGCATACAATTTTTCATTCCTTAAAGCATCAAGCACATAACGCAATTGTTCAATATGTTCATCTAAGTTTTTACTGTACACTAAAATATCATCGAAGTAGACTACCACAAATTTGCCTATGAAAACATGTAAAACATGGTTCATTAATCTCATAAAAGTGCTCAGGGCATTAGTTAAACCAAAAGGCATTACCAACCACTCATACAAACCATATTTAGTCTTAAAAACAGTTTTCCATTCATCTCATTCTTTCATTCTTATTTGGTGATATTCACTCTTAAGATCAATTTTACTAAACATACAAGATCTATGTAATTCATCAAGTGTATCATCTAATCTAGGTATGGGATGACAATACTTTACCATTATGTTATTGACTACCTTGCAATCAATACACATTCTTCAAGTCCCATCCTTTTTGGGCACAAGTAGCATTGGCACTGCACATAGACCATGCTTTCTCTTATGTACCATTTTCCCATCAACTCCTCGACTTGCCTTTGAAGCTCTTTTGTCTCATCTGGATTACTTCTGTACGTTGGTCGATTTGGTATAACAGCACTAGGTACAAAGTCAATTTGATGTTCGATACCTCTAATGGATGGTAAGATACTAGGCATCTCTTCGGGAAACACGTTATCAAATTCTTGCAACAACGAAATAGCTAAACTGGGGATGGATTGGTTAATGTCGCTAATTACAAGGTTGGATTCCTTGTATACTAGCAAAATCAATGGTTGATTTTTCATGAGAGCCCTCTTATTCTCACTTTCTTTTGCAAAGAAACTCACTTTTGTTTTCTCTCGTAATTTCAAATTAATTTTAGCATCACTCTCATTTTTTTCATCCCTCCTCTTCTATTTTTGTGCCTCTAACTCACTTTTTTTCTTTTGATCTGACTCGCCTTTTAATTTCAATTGGTCCTCATAGACCTGCTTTGGTGTTAATGGAACAAGAGTAACCGGTTTCCCATCTTTGACAAAGCTTTGCCTATTCTTAAACCCATCATGTATCACTTTTCTATCATACTGCCAAGGCCTCCCCAACAAAAGATGGCCAGCATGCACAAGAACCACATCACACATCACATCATCACTATACTTTCCAATACTAAAGCTCACTAAGATTTGCTTGTTAACCTTGACCTCCCCACATTCATTCAACCACTGTAACTTATAAGGCCTAGGGTGTTTTAATATAGACAAACCCAATTTTTCAACAAGGGTGGTACTAGATACATTGGTGCAACTCCCCCCATCTATTATCAGACTACACACTTTGTTATTAACATAGCATCTAGTATGAAATATGTTCTCTCTCTAATGCTCCATATCATCTATCTTAATTTGTGCATTAAAAGCACGCCTCGCAACTAGAGCTTCACCTTCTACAGAGTATTCTACATCAATATCCTCCAATTCAGGCATTTCATCACTATCACTTTCAACCTCAGATACCACATCTCCATTGTCACGCAAAATCGTTACCCTTCTGTTTGGACATTGTGATACAATGTGCCCAACACCTAAACATTTGAAACATAAAAAAAATTATTTATGGATAAATTAGTTACAAATTTGAAAGGTTTGGGACCAAAATTACAAATTATCCTAAAATTTATGTAATTGAAGATTTTAACTATTATACTCCAAAAAGTAAACTTTTATTTAATGTTAAATATAATTTTTAAAATTAAATATTAAAATTCTCAAATTAAATTATATAATTTATACAACAATGTTAGGTGTCTCACGTTTTCTTAAAAAAAAAATTCACATATCTAGTCGAATTGCATTTCTCGCGAGATTAGACATTTATGTTTAAAATGAAAATTTGTAAATAATTTTTCAGTGTTGAGATGGAGTGTGGCGAATTGTGATGGCAAATTCGCTTTGACGAGTGACCTAAAGACTATTATTCTGCATTTTATGCTCCTATTTGGTATGGTTTAAAAAGAGGTTTTTTTTTTCAAGTTAATTTTTGAACTTCAGCACATGTTATTACATGACCCACATTACGCTTGTGTGATTTTTAATTAGAAATTTCTGCAGACCATTATCCTAACTGCCCCCGACTCACAACTAATTAACTATCGTGTAATTATGTATTCAACATAATGCACAAAACAAAGGGGCAAAGCAAGATGGTCATGGAGAATAATTTTCTGTTTATAGTAGATAGGAGATATATTATCTACATGTGGACAACTATTTATTGTAACAAACAATTGTGTACTCGAGAAAGTCATTTCGAATTTATGTTTAAAGGCTGTGTCAAATTGTCATAAATTCAATTCCAAATTTAATGCATTCTTGGGCCCACCAGTCAAACGAAAAAAACCATATCCGACACGTTGATGATATGATCCACTTTGAAAGTGATTGGCAAAAGAGAATCTCTCTTTGTTTGCAAATGTGCTGACTTGGGAAATCCCACCTACCAAGTACGTTGGAATCAATTGATATCGATGGTTATTTACATTAAAGGGAAATCAAGACCACGTGTCTAATAGTCTTGATAACTGCTCTTCATTATGTAAAAAATAGATCATTTCTCTTACATTAAATTACAGTGTTGAACCTAAATTATTTGTTCTAATATATATTATAAATTTATTTGTTTTTACTTAATTGTTAACAAGTCTCTTCACCTGTTTTTCAAATTCATCTTTTATAAAAAATAATATATATAATATTTTTCAAATTCATCTTATATATATATATATATATATATATATATATATATATATATATATATATATAATATTCCATAAACGTGTAATATTAGAACTTTTATGACAATTAAAGTTTGAGTGGGAGGCAATCCACATTATATAAAGAACAAAAAAAAAAATGTACTACTTAATAAAGGAATCCACAACTTCAACCTGTACAACTTCCCTAGCTACACCTTAAGGTAAACTTGGTTAGCCGCATGAGAGCCATCAGGGTAGTGCTCCACGCCAATCACACCAGCAAGGTGCGCACGACTCAGGTTGGGCCGGGGCCAGCCATTTTACAAAGGGCGCACAGTACATTTGAGGAGTTTTAAAATTTTTAGAAATACAACTGTGGTGCAATGACTGAATGACATGGCAAACGATAACATGGACATTACATTGATGTGGCAAATCGACCTGCCTTCTTGACAAGTGACAATCTATCTACACGTGGCATATGCGTGGATAGTCAACAGACAAATGAGTGTGACTAGGAGCTGATTGGATGCTTATGTGCCTACGCAACGAGTGCATACATAAAGTATTAAAGACTTATGATATGCATAAAGTATTAAGACTTGTGTTCTATCTTAAAATATTAAGATGAGTAGTACAAATCCTTATATGTTGATTAATATTTTGAATTTTAACTGATGTGAGATTCATCTCTTAACATGCCTCGCAAGATGGTGGCTCGTCTGAGAACACAAATTTTAGAATCCACGTGCTCATTTTTTAGTCTTAATCGGATCGAATTGTTTGTTGGAATTTAATGAACTCTGATACCTTATTAAGGTTTGAGATTCTATCTTAAAATGTCAACCTTATGTGTAACTCAATCCCTTATATATAGATTAATATTTTGGTATTTAATCAATGTATGATTCACTCCTTAACAGAAATGTCATGAAGCATTGCGAGTATATTAAAATTTTGGAGGGTTACAATTAAAGTTTAGTTTGTTTCCGTATTAAAACCTACAAATTTCACAATTATTATGGATAATTGTTACTTCTTTGACAACTAATTATCTACGATAATCCATTAAATTGCAAACTAATTTTTATTAACATATATGTGACAAATAGTTTTTTAGTCATTATAATTTCTATCACCACTAAATTTCAGTCATTAGGGGAAGGGTAAAAGTATTTATTTGGTTTCACGTCTCTTATGTGGAGATATAGGAAGGTATGGAATTATACGAAGTATTCCATATATGTAGTATTTGAATTTCTTACTTTTCTCGATCCGTTATCTAAACTTTATTTATCAAATAAAGTATCTAAAGAGGTCATTATATGTTCAATGAAGTAAAAAAAAAAAAAATAGATTGAAGGTCAAATATTATTTATCTATACTACATCTAAAATACCTTTAAAAGAGAAACATTTTTAGACTATTATATCTTTACAAAAAATTTAAAATTTCATATTCACCATTACTGGTCATTAATGTACAATTATTATAATATTTTATTTATTATATTACATTTTAAATTTACTTAATTAAATTAATATTGTATTCATTCATGAAATGTCTCTTGCCCTCTCAAAACTACTTTCAATGGTCCTACATTAAATTTTAACAATTTATTAAATATACAATTAAAATTTTTAAACATTTAAAATTGTGGTTTATTTTTTTTTATTGCTAATTTTATGGTTTTTTTTTTTTTTTTTTTTTTTACTAAATGAGAACGTAATAGTTATTTTTAAGAGAGATTTGGGACTATGGTTGAAATATTTATAGTGTTTGACAATTCAGTATTTTTATTTATACTACATCTAAAATGCCATAAAATGGTGAAATATTTTTAGACTGTTCTATTCTTACAAAATTTTAAAATTTCAGTTTCACTCGTGTTCAACAATGTACAATTATCTTATAATATTTTATTTATTAAATTATATTTTAAGTTTACGTAATTAAATTAAAATTGTATTCATTCATAAAACATGTCTTACCCTCCAACCACATTCAATGATCATACATTAAATTTTAACAATTTATTAAATATACAATTAAAATTTTTAAACATTTAAAATTGTGGTTTATTCATTTTTATTGTTAATTTTATGGTTTTTTTTTTATTTTTACTAAATGATAACGTAATAATTATTTTTAGGAGAGATTTGGGACTAAAATATTTATAATGTTCGACTATTGGGTATTTTTAAAAACTGTGAATAGCAACCAAAAGTTCTTTTTTTTTCCCTCTATTCATAATAAAATATTATTTATGAAACTTTTTATTCATATTTTGTCTAAATTATCGGTATTCTTTATGAATCAAGAGGTTTTTGGAATGTTAGTCATCTTTTGTATTTATTCAGCTACATCACTACCGGCAGACGTATATGAAATATCACAATATTACATTAATGCACATCTTTATATAAGTTTTGTCCTCAAAATTTACATGTACTTAAAATATTATACATTTGTTATTAGAATATAAACTTTTTCTATTTTATTTCAATTAATAATTCGACAAAGAAGTACTAACAATCAACTAAATGTAGATAATCATGCCCAAAAAGAATAAAAATAAATACAATACTTATCTCATACTCCAATAATTCAAATATTATATAATAATAAGACCATCAAAAAAATATATAATTATCATATAAAAAAATTTTCAAAATTTGATATTTAATTTCTATTATACAGTGTCAATAAAAAAAATAAACTTTTCATATTAGATTCTTATAATAAATCACATTTAACTATTAAAAGCATTTGAATAAGCAAAATTTTTATGAGTTGAACAACATTAATTCATAATTATCTTGATAATGAGCATTAAAAGATGATATTCTACATATCTACCAATATATTTGTACAACGAATTTCGTGTATTAAAATACAGAAACTGTTACAAATTGAAATTTTGATAAATTACAAAGTGGATAATCTTCTTGTGACTGCGTAGCTGCAGAATCCTCTGATTAACGATCCGAGCGTTGAAGACGAGGGGCCACGTGGCTTGAATCCTAGACTTCGAGACTTGTTGGAAATTTAATTTGCTTGAACTTTCAATGTTTGGACTTGGCTTAAATTTGATTTGTGAAGAAGCTTTGATCTTCTTGGACTTGCTTTAATTTGAAGAAGATTTTGGTCTTCTTGAGATTTCCGGGTTTTGGATTTTCTGCCGGATTTTGGATTTTCTCCTGGACTTGCTTCAGGACTTCTGGCTTTTCTTCTGCCGGAATTTAACTTGTCCTTTCTCTTGGACTTAATGTCCTATTTATAGAGAAATCTCAAACTACCCACTTTCCATTTATAACCTTCCAATACGTATTAAATATAAAAGTGGGACGAATTTTCTACGTGGGTTAGTTTTAATACGAATGGGTCATAATAGACTTGGGCTTTGATAAATTTAAATGGACTATTTATTTTTAATAGGCCAAGCCCATTTATTTATTTTATTTTATTTTTTAGTGTCTACAAATGCCCCCTCAAGATTTATTCATTTATTATACAAAATAAATAAATGAATAAATTTTGAATTTAAACTTTAGATTTGATTTAGGATTTTAAATTAGAATTTCAATACATAACTATGCATCTTATAAGTATTAGATAAAACCCACGTTTTTTTATTTTTTATTTTTTAATTTATTTAATTTATTTTTTTATCTGACTTTCAGGCCTCTTTTATGATTTAGGATTTCATCCAAACTTGGACTCTTCTTTTTATTTCCATAAAAAAAAGAGTTCTAAATGAAGTATACAAGTTGAGTTCTTTTGATTTAAGAATTCGAACTTATAAATATACCAATTCAGAATTATAAAATCGAACTTGAATTTAAGAGAAATAATTAGAGTCAAAAATTTAGAGTACAATTTATTCAGTCCATACCTTTTAAAGGAGGAACCAAGAGAAGAAACAACAGATTTATTTGGACTTTGTGCTTAAACTTGTTTGCAGACCATATATCTTCATCTTTCAAAAAAAAGGTAAATTTCTTTTTCACCCCGTATATGTGTGTGTGCGTGTCTGTGTGTGTATATATATATATTAGAAAAAAATCTTGATTTTTTTGGAACCTCTTTCCCTCACTGGATGTGTGTGCGCGTGTGTATTATATATATATATATATATTAGAAAAGAAGGCAAAATCAACAAACAGTAAAGTAATGATGATTTTTTATTATTATTATTATTATTATTATTTCAACATTGCTGCCAATTTGTCAGAATAATGTGTACAATTTCATTATTATGGTGGGCTCAAGTGTAGTGTTTATACGTGTAAATTGAACAATAAGCAAACAGAAACTTGGCTTCAAATTATTATTATTTTTTTTTAATTTTTTTTTCAGACTTTTGTAAATTTGAACTATTTATTTATTTTAAACATTCACTAATTTTTTTTTTTTGTTATTTTGTTGACAAGATCTTTGGAGCAGACCAGAAATTTTGAGGTTCAAATGATTTTAGTTATAAGAAATAAATATTTCCATAATACATGTGTTTTAGAAGTCCAGAAGATTTTGTGTTAAAAACCAAGGACGAAAACTTTTAGTCCAAGGCATTTTATGTATTTGGAAGACTTGTCGTTCCAGACATTAAATCTTAAAATACTTGAAAGATTTAGTGCAAATAACTATTTTAATTAGTGTTTCTTTTTTGAATGAGATTTTTTTTGTTTGGAAGACCTGGAAATCGAGGCTCGGAACGTATCTTTTTAGATATTCCCCGAAGACTCACCATTCCAGGGTGGAAGATTTAGAAGACCTGGAAATAGAGGCTCGGAACGTATCTTTTTAGATATTCCCCGAAGACTCACTCTTCCAGGATGGAGTTTTCAGAAGACCTAGAAATAGAGGCTCGTAACGTATCTTTTTAGATATTTTTCGAAGACTCACCTTTCTAGGATGGAGGATTTAGAGGACCTAGAAATAGAGGCTCGGAACGTATCTTTTTAGATATTTTCCGAAGACTCACCCTTCCAGGATGGAGGATTTAGAAGACTTGAAAATAGAGGCTCGGAACGTATCTTTTTAGATATTCCCCGAAGACCCACCCTTCCAGGATGGAAGATTTAGAATTCAGAAAATTTAATGTCCATAATTACTTTAAATTATGGACCCCCCCCCCCCCCCCCTTTTTTTTGAATTGTTTCTTTGACTATTTTACTATCATTTTGTTTTCTTGTTTGCTTTTATTTGTTTATTTATTTATTTATTTTATTTCTTTGTTTGTTTGTTTATTTTGCAGGAATGGCACAATCAAATTTAGAAGCAAAGAGAATTTGAAATTACCTGAAATTACTAAGCTTAATGATACGGCACGAAAGGGCAAAGTTCTTTGCTTTCCTATGACAATTGTGAAGTATCACAGCCAGACCAACGCCACAGGAGAGCTCAAGCTTACTATCCACAGGCCGATGCCATGTCCTTCAACGTTGTGTGTTCCTTTAAAGGAGTTGCACATGCATATTCTCAGTAGCCGCCAGAGGAACTCGGATGCCATCCAACATCCTTCTTTGGGTCCACCTCCACATCATTCTCAGGATATGACGATTATTCCGAGAGCGATCATTTTCGAGAGAATTAATCAGAGAGAAATAAAATGGGTAAGTGCACTTAGCAGCCGTGGAAAAACTTCTTATCTTTCAAAGTTTTGGGAGTGGTCGGTTTGGATCCATAAACTCTTAGTCAAAAGAAATCTTCCTAAGTTAGCTTCTGCAGTTTATTCTGCTACAAAGGAATATTCTCGTCCCAATTCTATGTACAGAGCTCTTTGTGAAGTTTGGTGTCCGGACACCAATACCTTTATAACCACAAATGGAGAAATTGGTATTTCTCTCTGGGATATTCGAGAAATCATTGGACTCTCTATTATAGGTGATTATTATGAGGAGGTAGTTCCAAGTCTTTCAGAACTGTCGAATTTGCTTCCTCGGTCTTGCTCATATTTGTTTAAAGCATACTCACTGATAGTCGATAAGAATAAAACTGATCGAATTCGCCATGTCGATTGGATCGAGTTTTGGTTCCAAGAAGATGATTGCGTTCCAAATCCTCGGAAGAGTAAGCCTTTCAAGAAAGCTATGGAATCAAAGCCATATAAAGAAGGTTAACGAATAGTAAAAGACAGGATACGGAGACCCGTCGTCACAGACAAGCCAAAAGATATTTTGCGCAGGGACAGAAGTCATTGGAACTCTTCTTTATCTGTTGATGAGGAAGAAGAGTTAGAAATAGCGGCCTATCTTTCGCTTTGGCTTTGTCGTTTCATTTTTTCTTCCAGAGACGACTATCTTAGAGACGGGACTTTCAAAACAGCTTCCAGAATGGCTGCCAAGTCGACTTACAGTTTAGTTCCTCCTATTTTGGCTAGTATTTATCGAGGACTTACAGAAACATCAAATTGTGTGGCAGGTCATGACATTGGATTGATCAAATATGCATTTCCTGGACATTTTCTGTATGCTTGGGCTGCAACCTATTTTCTCCGAGGAATTTACAGCAACATTGACAAAAGCATTGGTCGCCCTATTATCAGAAGATATGCCGGAACTTTAAATGATCTCCAGCCTTGAGAAGTTGACATGTTCGATTGTCGAGAACTTGTTCGTGGAAGGATGGATCATAATGATTTTTGTTGGAACCCTATTCATTTGCCTCCTCGTTCTGGTATATGCACGGATAAGGACGACAGATCTACGGAGATTTCGGAGTTCATGATTAGCATTCGACCTGGATTTGTTTCTTATCGCCGAGGATCTGGTTCGTACATTCTTGAAGCATATAACCCTCATCGATTTGGAAGGCAACAAGGCTTCAAACAAAAACTTCCAGGCTTACCAAAAGATATGAACCTAGTAGTAAATCCAATGACTCTTTATTGTGCTTGGTTATCTTTGACACAAGTAAGGAGTGGATGTTCATTCCATATTCCAGAGAGAACCAATAATATACAAAATCAAGTTGATTCTACATACGAAGATTGGTGGAATAATGAAGTACTTCCAAGATTGAACAAGGTTCAAGTGAAGGAGTTATTATCCAGTGAGGATACATACTTTAGACTTGAGCAACCCGCACCTATACCAAAGCATAAGGAGAATGACAAAGCCAAAGAGATCAACCATTCCCGTGTAGCTTCCCAAAGAACTTTTCAGAAAAGAGCATTAGATGTTCCAGATGAAGGAGGTCCTAAGAGGCCTAAATTTACGTTCTCTTCAACAGGAATCGTTTCCTCTTCAGAGCGTGTAGAGAAGATACCTGGGACAATCTTGGTTTCAGAAGACAGTAATTCTGGAGATCAAGCATCTCGGGGACTTGAAGCAACTCTTGTTCCGGAAGATAGCAGTTCTGAAGATCAGGTATGATTTCAATTTCTTTTTTTTTTTTTGTTTTTCTTAATGTATCAACTTTTGACTTCAGACTACCGTTTCTTTGGTACATCGTCGAAAGCGGTCGATATGACTGAAAAAGCCTCAATCTATTCAAAGCAACCACGAAGCCTGTGCTGAAACTTCAAACATGGATTTGAGCATCCTGGATGTATCTTTACATGACGAAAATTTAGATATGTCGCCTCAAACACGAAATGCAAGTGTATATATGTTCCTTATTATTTTACCCGACTGTTTGATATATCGGTGTGTAACTTCATTTCATCATTTTTTTTTAGGATTTCCAAAAATTCCCGAATAGCTGAATTTTTACACAAGTCCAAGTCTTTTATTGGATCAGACCAGCGAGAATCTTGACATGATTGATGCACTTGATGGGATTGATGGCCTTAATAGTTCGAAAGACCTTCCCTGCAATTATCCTAGTCATATCAATGATGGTATTTTGACATCTAAGCTGGCAGATATCAATGATGAGAGAAAAGTAAATTCTGGAACTTCAGTAGTCAAGATTTCGAAGAACGGACAAGAAGCACTTGTTACCCCATCTTCGTTGTCTTTGATTGTTGTTCCTACTTCAAATATAAACAATCGTGGGATTGGCCAATTTGTTCTTCCATGTCTGAACTTCCGCTTGGAATTACTGAAGACTCTTCTTTTCTAAAAGATATTTTTCGAGAAGCCATGACTAAGTATCTTAAGAAGCCATTCACGAATGTGATAAAACACAGTTTTTCAAATCTTAGGACTTGGTGGGCTAAAAGCAATTAGAGACTTCAAAACCTGATCACCGAATCATTTCAAGCGGATCCAGCACCTTTGACGAAGTGTATGGAAGTGTTTCTTAAAAGAGTTGATGCTTACCTTTCCAAAAGAAAGCAAATTTTAGAGTGTCCGATTTTAGAAGAAAGGGACCAACAATTGGAGTCTTTGGACAGTCGAATAGATGTAGAGATGACTATATTTTCTTCTTTGGAAAATAAGACTGACGAGTTGGCTTTCCAGCTGGACAAACTCCGTAATGAACTTCAGACTCGTAAGAAAAATCTGGATAAAATGAAAGAGGCCAGGATCACTCTAAGACAGGCAAAAATTAGAAATATCCCCAACGTGGAATCCATCGATCAGGAAAGGAAGACTCTTGAAGACAGCTTCTTGCAACTGGCTAAAAGTGATTGATCCTTTGAGCTAACACTCTTCATTTCTTTTTTTTTAACTCTCTTTTGTATCATCCTTTTTTTTTATGCAAAGACAAATAAAGAAATATAAATATGATTATCAATTTTGACTGAACTTGGATTTATATATATGATGATTTTTTTTTTCTTTTTATATATATAGCCGTTCACAGTTTATCCTCTTACGGGCCAGGAGCATTACACAAATTTTTTTTACAAAGAAAAATAAAACAAAGTTTAAGCGTAAAAACGCTTCAGAAATTTTCCGTTAATAGGTCCAATCTGCAATCTATCTTTGTCCACGATCTTGTATGCTCCATTGGTGAACACATGAGTAACGACAAATGGACTATCCCATTTAGGTTGGAACTTGCCCCCTGTTTTTTTTGTAATTATGACAGGCCTACGTACTGAAAGTACTAAATCTCCAACTTGAAATGATCTTCGCCGTACTTTTTTATTGAAAGACTTTGCCATCCGAGCTTGATAACATTGCAGATGCATTTGAGCTTCTAATCTTTTCTCATCCAAAGCTTCCAGCTCCTCAAGTTGAAGACGGGCATTTTTCTCTATTGTCAAACCTTCTTGGATGGCAATTCTCAATGATGGAATCTGACACTCTAAGGGAAGTACAGTTTCCACACCATATACCAATGCATATGGAGTAGCTTGTGTTGGAGTCCGGTAAGTAGTGCGATAAGCCCACAAAGCTTCTCCAATTCTTTCATGCCAGTCTCTTTTAGATTTGAATACAACCTTCTTCAACAAATTGCACAAGGTCTTATTGAATGCCTCTGCCAATCCATTAGCTGCTGCATTATACATGGACGAATTGTATTGTCTAAATCCAAACTTGGTGCAAAGATTATTGATGTGGTTATTGCAGAATGGTTTTCCATTATCAGTGATAATGTATCGAAGAACTCCATACCGATAAATTATTTGACGGCGAATGAAATCTGCAACATTTTCTTTCTTTACTTTCTTCAATGGTATAGCTTCGGCCTACTTAGAGAAATAGTCAGTCCCAGCGATGATGTATGAATGTCCAGCTAAAGACTTTGGTGTTATGGGTCCAATCACTTCAAGACCCCCACGCATCAAATGGCCAGGAAGCTATTGTCGGATGTAATAGTTCTAGAGGTTGATGAATGAAATTTGCATGGACTTGGCAAGCTTCGCATTTTTTTGCAAAATCCATAGAATCTTGAACCATAGTCGGCCAATAGTATCTCATTCTTTTTATCCGAAAATGGAGTTTAGGTCCTGACTGATGAGCGCCACATATTCCAGAATGAGCTTCCTCCAGGGCATATGTCGCTTCCTCACTACTTAAGCATCGAAGGAATACTCCATCAAACGAGCGTCGATAGAGTGTGTCCTTATAGAAGATAAAGCGAGAAGCACGTCTCCAAGCTTCTGTTTTACGATGAGGGCTATCAGGTAACTTATGATGTTGAAGATAATCAATTAACGGTTGCCTCCAATCATCCACTTCTTTGCCACTAATTTCAACATTATTGTTCTCCTCAAGATTTTCAAGCAGCAGTGGTGGGATTACCCATCTTTGAACAATTGATACTGGGTGAGAAAAATCCGCATCTGACCTGGCCAGAACAACAGCCAAATTAGCCAAGGCATCTGCTTCTCTGTTTTCATTTCTAGGAACGAATTTGATTTTTACTGATTCAAATTGTTTTAGGAGTGTTAATGCATATTCATGATATGGCTTCAGGTTTAAATTCCGGACTTCATACTCGGAAAGGAGTTGGTTGATTATCAACAAAGAATCTCAAAAGACTTCTAGTTGATTGACTTCCATATCCAGTGCTGTTTCCAAACCAATAATAAGAGCTTGATATTCTGCCATATTGTTGGAACATCTTTCTGTCAAAGTAAATGAATAGGGCATGACTTGATCATGGAGAGTAACAAATACAACTCTTGCTCCAGCACCATATCTTCGAGCTGCACCATCAAAGAATAACTTCCATGAAGGTATAACTTCAGTGTAAAAAACTTCTTCGTCCAGAAAGTCTTCAGAAAATTCCCATTCTGCTGGAATAGGATGATCAACGAGAAAATCTGCCAGAGCTTGTCCCTTAACAGGCTTTTGTGGAATGAATTTGATGTCAAACTCGTACAATAGAAGTGCTCATTTTCCTATCCTCCCGAAAAGAATCGGTCTGGACATTATGTATTTTAATGGATCAATCTTTGGGACAAGATTGATCGTGTGTGCTAGCATGTAATGCCTCAACTTTTTAACTGCAAAAATCAATGCAAGGCAGATTTTCTCAATAGGCGAATACTTCATTTCAGCACCTACCAATGTCCGGCTTAAGTAATATAGTGCATTTTCTTTTCCTTCGTCATTGATTTGGACAAGAAGTGCACCTAAAGAAGATTCTTGTGCTGCGACATAGAGAGTCAATGGCTTTCTCGGGATTGGAGCTGTGAGCACCGGTGGATGAGATAAATATTGTTTAATGCTTTGGAAAGCATTTCGACAAGTATTATCCCATTCAAATGGCACATCTTTCTTCACTAGCCTGTTGAATGGATGGCAACGACCAGCAAGATTGGAGATAAATCTTCGAATGTATGCCAACCTTCCTTGAAGATTTTTCAATGCATGCAAATTACTTGGCTCTGGCATGTTTATTATAGCATCAATTTTTGATTGATCTATTTCAATACCTCGATGTCGAACAATGAAGCCAAGAAATTTTCCAGAAATAACACCAAATGCACACTTTAATGGATTCATTTTCAACTGGTAACGCAGGAGTCTTTTAAAAACATCCCGCAAGTCTTGTAGATAATCATCTCGTTTCTTTATTTTGACAACAAGGTCATCCACATAGCATTCCACTTGCTTATGCATCATATCATCAAAGATCTTTTGCATCGCCCGTTGATAAGTTGCTCCAGCATTTTTCAATCTAAACGGCATGACCTTGTAACAATATATGCCCTTAGGAGTACGGAATGCCGTGAGTTCCTCGTCTTTTGGATTCATTCGAATTTGATTATACCCTGAAGACCCATCTATGAAAGATAGAACTCCGTATCCTATAGTAACGTCCACCATCAACTCTATTATCGGAAGTGAAAAATCATCTTTCGGACAAGCTTGATTCAGATCTCGAAAGTCAACACAGACTCTTAATTGTCCATTCTTTTTCATGACTGGAACGATATTAGCAATCCAAGTTGGGTACTTAACTTCGCGTATGAACCCAGCTTCAATAAGTTTGTTAACTTCTACTTCAATTTGTGGAATCATTTCTAGTCGGAATCTTCTTTGGGGTTGTTTGATCGGGCGAACTCCATGCTTTACCGCAAGATGATGCACTGCAACTTTCGGATCCAACCCTGGCATTTCTTTGTAGGACCATGCAAATACGTCTTTGTATTCCTGGAGCAGGTAGAAATACTCGGATTCTTCCTTTTCTCTGAGAAGAGTACTTACAAACACCGGTCTCATATCTTCTTCTGTTCCCAAGTTTAACTGCTTCAAATCATCTACGGTAGCTTGCCCCCCTTCTTCGAATATTGGTGGAGCTGGTCCAGGTTCATTTGCCGTGGTTGAATTTTCAAATTCAGAATCTGAGTCAGAGGCTTCTTCAAAAGCAATGTGATTAATTGATACCTTTTCTTTATCATCGACATTCTTTTGAGATGAGACAGTTTTCCGATTCCTATTCCTTCTTCTTGACTGTTGAGGCTTCAAACTTGA
Organism: Forsythia viridissima; assembly: GCA_030279155.1. Taxonomy (NCBI): domain Eukaryota; kingdom Viridiplantae; phylum Streptophyta; class Magnoliopsida; order Lamiales; family Oleaceae; genus Forsythia; species Forsythia viridissima. The sequence goes on from CM059042.1 coordinate 18,635,828, forward strand.
ATTAGAAGTCTTAACTCCAAGTCGAGAAAATGTAGACTGTCTTTGAGAAGATTCTGGATAAGTCTGCACATTTTTGTCAACTTGAACAGAAGTAGAAGAATCATCACTTAACCTTTGAAAGACGGATGTTCTACCTCTTGGATCAACTATTGTAGAAGTCTCTCTTTCCAGCCTTTCGAATACTGAAACTCTGACATTCTCACTTTGAATTCAATCAAATACTGAAGGTCTTGACTCTTTTGGCTTTTCTTCGACAGTCTCATAGATTTGAATCATGATTGGATTTGAGGACACATTCTTGACTTTAATTTTTCTTGGTGGACCTGGATTATATCCCAATCCATACTTTGGTTGTGCAATAAATGATCAACCAGAATCTGAAGAAACACGTCCACCTAAAAGAACAGCATCAAGATCACCCAGTTTACGAGGCTCTCCTTTCCCAAATCCAGCATTCTCGAACAACTTCTTAACTTGCGGATTGTAATGTCCCTTAAAACTTTGTTTCGGGTCTTCAACTTCTTTGATATGTGGCATGTTTTGTTTGGATGGATTAGAGATACAGAGCTTTTCTATATTCGGAATATATGTTGAAACTTTGCTAGTCTCCGGAATTGTAACAAGTTGATAGGGCAGAGCCAATTTAGGAATGTTGGATATCAAAAAAGTTAATTCTTTTCTCAATACCTTAACATCTGCTGACGCCGTTTGAGGTTGTTTGCCTTTGAAGAGCTCTCCACAAGTAAGTTTCGATCTACTTGTCATAAGTTGATGAGGCGGCACTACAACAAGTCAGTAATCATTGTTTGTATCTTCTTTAATTTCAAATCTAGCTGCGGACAATCCTGCTGAATGAAACTCTTGACCTCCCGAGTAGAACTTGGCATCTGCAAAATAGGATTCTTCTTTGAAGAATGGTTTTGACTCAGCCACCACAGATTTGACTTCTCTATCTCGGCTATACTTGAAACATTGATGCCAAGTTGAAGGCACCACTCCAGTTTCATGCAGCCAAACACGTCCAAGGAGCAACTCATATGATGTTTTGGCATCAATGACATGAAAGAGAGCTGAGGAATTTAACTCCCCTATTTGCAATTTCAGACGAATCATGCCAATAGCTCGTTGACCCTTTTGATTGAATCCTTGAATCATGATATTTCTCTTTGATAGATCATCAACATTTATTCCAACCTTCTTCATTGTTTTGATTGGCATAATGTTTACAGCAGAGCCACAATCAATCATTATTCGATACAATTTATATTCTCGGATACATCCACTGACGTATAGTGGTCTATTATGCAAGCGAGATCCAAGTTGTAAATCATCATCGTTGAAGGTGATAGTGGCCATACAGTCTTGATAAGTTGTAGATTTAACTGGTTCCAGTACTTTTCCTTGGTAAGCTTCTGGATCAATCAATGCTGCGATTAGGGTCATACGATCATCAAAAGAGAGATTAAGGGCATCTGCCAGGCTCGTGTCGGAAGCAATGTTACTGAGTTGTGATATGACCTTTCTCGTCTTTGAGCTCTCTCCTGGTACATTTTTTTACTCACTTCCTCCATCTACATTGATGACATTGGAGGTGAAACATTGTTCGTCAAAGACACTCTTAGGAAAATATTCTGCCAGGGTTACTAGTCTAGAAAAAGAACGTGGTGTAGCCTCTGTTTCTGTTGATTTTTTGTTTGCTCTTGTTTTAACTTTGGTTTTCTTCTTTTGACTGTTTCTTGGCTTTCTTCTTGATTCTGGTTTCTCGTCAAGGGTGTCAGGACTTGAAAGCCGTGGAGCTTTCTGGCGGCGTCTTTTCACGAGAGTCCATGCCCCCTGACTTTCTTCAGATGATACTTTATCAATAGATTGAACTTCAGTACTCTGTGCCTCCAATGTCAGTCCTGCAAGAGGTACAGAAGATGATTTTTTACCTGTTTCGTTTGATCTCCGATATTTTTCTTCTTACTTATGAAAGTAGACCATCCATCTCCAATTTCATCTTCAGATTCAGAGTCAGAATCCCAAACATCTAGATCACTAGTCATGATTTCATAGAAGGTTGGACGATTACCGCTATCTGGTTTGACCATCTCTAGATAGACATACGTGATGGTGACTTCTTCGTCTACTTTGAGTTGTACCGGAATAACCCCTTTCGGAAGTTGAGGTCCAAATTCAGCCACCTCGGATAATGACTTTCCAGCATCACATGGAGTAAGGAATGTCTGATCTTTATTTGAAATGGGAATTGGGTCAAATGATCCAAACAAAACCATCGAACAGCTGACAGTTGGATTTTCACCAGTTTCAAGTTTGATTTTATTTTCTCTGTCTAAGCAGACAATAAGATCTTTTAGCACAAAACACCTCTCCACTGGGTGACTAATGATTTGATAGAATCTGCAATATTTAGGATGATCAACTTGACTAGCCTCTTCCAGCCTTTTTGGTGCTGGAAGTTCAATTATCTTTTATTCAAGGAGTTGATCTAAAATCCCAAAAACTTCAGAGTCTGAGAATGGATACTTTTTTCTTCAAGTTCCTTGAGAGTAAGAAGACCTTTCCTTTGGACTTGTACTTTGTTGGGTCTGAACTCCGGTTTTGGCTTTGGGCCCGGATTTGAACTTGATTTTTTAAAAGTGATTTTTGCAGAAACAGTGGAAATTGTCATGGCCTCTTTGGGCTTACCTGACTTACCATCTCTCTTGATTTTCTTCTTGGGATCTTTCTTGTCACGTAAGTCACTCGGTAAGTAACTTTCGTGTCTTGCAATCTGGATTTCTAGATCATGGGCACGCGTAGCCAACTCTTCAAAAGAGTGAGGCATATTTGCTTGAAGATTATAAAGTAGTCCCCAATGCATACCTTGGACACACATGTCAATAGATGATGCTTCGCTGATGCGTTCTTTGCAGTTAAGAACGAGATTTCTCCATCTTTCGATATACTCTTCGACCAGCTCTTCCTTGCTCTGTTTTGTTCGGGCAAGTTCCAGAAGGCTGACTGTCCGCCTGGTACTATAGAAGCGTGTTAGGAACTCCTTTTCCATCGAAACATTGGAACTTCGGAGGTTGGTAACCAAGTGGCATCATCATTTCTTCAATCTGACGGCTGTAGGGTTTAGCATAAACTATTGAAGATTGTGGCGAACTACCATACTAGGCACGGATTGTGTCAGCAATCATATGCTGGAGTTGTTGGACAGACAGAGAACTGACGGAGAGTTGAGTGGTATCACGCAGCACATTTTGCACTACCGTCCGGTCATGCATATCTTGCTTCTGTTGTGCTCTTGGATATCTGGATCCTTAGTTCTGGAAGAGCTTGCATTTTTTGGACTATCTTCTGTCAATGGACTTGGCAGTTCGAGTCGGTGCATGAGGGTGGAAATTTGTGCCTCTTTGTCTTCCAGCATTTTTGTTAGCTTTTTAATGGCCAAGGCCATTTGCTGAATTCGATCATGAGAGTCGAGTGTCATTTCTACAACCATCACTGGCTCGAGAGATTCTTCAGAAGTGGTATAATCACCCCATTTTCGCAGAGAAGTGACATGTGTGGATCCAGACACGGATCCATTACTGGAATTAGAGCCGGAATGGGAACTTTTTGCTAAGTTCTTGGATTTTTCTGCAGAACAGGAATCGGACTTCCTAGACTTGAAAATTTTGACTTTGCCCTTATTGGAAAACTTCCTCAGTGGTGAAACCAACTAAATTTTCCCGGTCTTCGTCTGGGCTCTCGTTGTATGGAAGAGTTCAGCAAGTGTTTCCTCGAATGGAGTCACGATTTCTTTTGATTTTTCGCCTGCTATAGTTGATGTAGTGATTGACTTGAAGATTTTACGGAATCGGAAGATGAGAGGGCAAAAAAGGTCCCACGGGGCGTGCCAAGAAATTTGTACAACGAATTTCGTGTATTAAAATACAGAGACTGTTACATATTGAAATTTTGATAAATTACAAAGTGGATAATCTTCTTGTGATTGCGTAGCTGCAGAATCCTCTGATTAACGATCCGAGCATTGAAGAAGAGAGGCCACGTGGCTTGAATCCTGGACTTCGAGACTTGTTGGAAATTTAATTTTCTTGAACCTTCAATGTTTGGACTTGGCTTGAATTTGATTTGTGAAGAAGCTTTGATCTTCTTAGACTTGCTTTAATTTGAAGAAGATTTTGGTCTTCTTGAGATTTCCCGAGTTTTGGATTTTCTACCAGGTTGTGGATTTTCTCCTGGACTTGCTTCTGGACTTCTGGCTTTTCTTCTGCCAGAATTTAACGTGTCCTTTCTCTTGGACTTAATGTCCTATTTATAGAGAAATCTCAAACTACCCACTTTCCATTTATAACCTTTCAATACGTATTAAATATAAAAGTGGGACGAATTTTCTACGTGGATTAGTTTTAATACGAATGGGTCATAATAGACTTGGGCTTTGATAAATTTAAATGGACTATTTGTTTTTAATAGGCCAAGCCCATTTATTTATTTTATTTTATTTTTTAGTGTCTACAATATTAATGAGAGATAATTTAATGACTCATTTTTAGGTTTGTCTGTAGCATACTTATCTGATAGGCAATCTACAAGTGCTCAACGATTTGGTATACTCAGTCATAGTAGTAAGAGTTGTACCAGCTTGCACGAACTATTCACCATTGTATCTCTTGACTTTACTTTAATATAGTGCTCAGAGGAGAAATCCAATGTAAATTTACTCTTTATCTCAATTTTTGGATTCATATCAATAATAAAAATCCCACTTTAGCAAATAGAGAATAGAATTATCAAGTACCTATTTAACAAACAAGGACACACCCTTACATAACTATTTCTTCTAATTATAAATAACTAAAATTTCATAATATTACTGCATAAATCAAAATAGTTCATATATTTAAACCGAGAATACAAATACCTTTAAACCTTCTTTCAAGCTCGGGCCACGAAACGACTTAGAGAATGTCATATTACTTTTATCAATCTTCGATTTAAAAACCAATGGCAATCCAAGCTTCGAAGTAGCAAAAAATTTAAAACATCATTAAATAATTTTATTTTCAATTTAAGTTGAATCACAGTAAGCCAGAAATAACATGCACACCCATTTAATTTAAGTTTAACATAATCTTTTATTTAATTTCTCTATTTTCCTCTTTAATAAGGGGTCTATAGTGTCCACCTATGTGAAATGATTTTTCTTAATATATTCAAAGAATTAACTCATTTACTTTTGAATGCTAATGTAACTTTTTTGTTAATAAGTTGAGAACTTAAGATCAAAACTGATTAGAAAAACTTGGATAAATGTCTCACACTTGAATTTTTTTTCAAGAATAATAAAGTAGACTACATGTTTCGCAGGCGCCGGGGGTTGGGGTTGGGGGTGGGGGAGTAAGCAAATCCAAAAATATACTTCTTCCTTAATCTTTAAGATATATGTTGCAATTTTTTTTAATTTAGTAGAAATAAAATTTACTTAGAAAAGAGTATAATTAAAAAGAAAGTATAAGATACATGTTAACTATGACATGTTTGTCTACCATTCTTCTTATACTAAAATTAGTAATTATTAATTTTATTCTTCGTAAAATACAGTCATTAAGACATCATCAATTTTATAAGATTTAATATCATGAGTTCGTCCATCATCAAAGCTCAAATCACCAAAAATTATTAATTGAGTTCAAGTTACTGTTGATATTAATACAATATAAAACTCATCTCGATTGCAATTGTACTTTTGTGAATGTAAATAAAATATCAACATTATTCATTATAACATCAAATGATACAATACATCATGTTATCAAGAAATGTATTATTCTATCTTTATTACAATTGCTACATTAAGATTTTAACTATTAAAAATTAAAAAATAGAAATTTTGAAAATATTAAAAATACAAAATTATTGGAAAACTACGTGCAATACATGTGTTTCTAACTAGTAAAATAAAGTGCCCAATTATATGTTCAATGAAGTCCAAAGAATAGATTGGAGGTGAAGGGACGCAATTAGAGATGGTAAAAATGGGTCGGTCCAATAAAAAGTTAGTCAAGTAAAAATCATGTCTATTTGACACAGCCAAGCCAATCACACTGAAAATTATAACATCACGTTTTTCTGATAAAATTCAGTATGTCCCATTTAACTATAAAACGTATGTAGCATGCATGCATATTGTCAATACCCTGATCCCATCACCCCCTACTCCTCATGTCCAAACAAGAACGAGCTAAGATTACTAGAATATTAAAATACATAATTCTTTTTCTAAACATTCACAATTGTTGTATAGTAATCTTGTTAATAATATTATCAATTATATATCTTTCACATGATATCTTACTGAAATTTTATTCATCTATGATCTATTTATCTTCAATTTGATTTCACAATTAATTCTTCACACGATATTCATAGCAAAAACACTCTCTAAAATAGCACAAAGAACCAGAAGCATTTCCGATCCAAAAAAAAAAAAAAAAAGAAAGAACCAGAAGCATTAATGTCAACATCACAAATATGTAAAAAATGTTTTTTCCCACCCCCAACATAACCAACTTTTTTGCATCACAAAGGACAGTTGGTCCTACTAGCCGATACCTTGTCCTGGTGGGGTCAACGGACCCCACATAACTTTCACAATTATTTTTATTTTTTTTTAAATTACTTTTTCTCCAAAGATCTACTAGTGCTTGTTTGGTTTTCATTAAAATGGATTTTTTGTTTTCTATTTTTTGACTTTTGAAAAAAAAATAATCAAAATACCATTTTTTTCTAGTCAAATATTGCAGCTACTTTGGAAAGCAAAAGAGTATTTTGGTCATTTTTCTCCAAAAGTCAAAAAATGAAAAACAAAAACTCATTTTAATGGGAATCAAACAAGTACAATCTAGATCCAACAAAAATAAAAATGGATTTCCACTAAAAATTTCTCAATAAAAATGAGCCGAAGTTCCAAATTAAATCATATGTCCAAACTCCACATTCCACTTTGTCTATCTCGTTTCTTCACCCACCGATCTTTCTTGCCAAATTTCTAGACGATTTTTAATTTCTTTCTTTCTCTTTTAAATTTGTTGATTTGATAAATAAATTATTGGTTTTTAATTAGTCCAGTACCCAATTAATTATGACATTACCCTACTCCTTGCTTCCAAACAAGGTGGAGCTAAGATTGCAATGAATATTAAAAATTAAAAAATTCTTTTTCTAAACATTCACAATTGTTTCATATGGATTTCATACTTTAAAAATATTGTATAAATTATTCCTCTCAAATTTCCTTTGGCACAATACTAAAACAAGAAAAAACTATCATGCATGTATAGAATTTTTGTTCAATTCTTAACCTAATTTTTACAGTGTGCCGTAACAGTATAGTAAGGCATCTTCTGCTCCCTTTTTTATTTCTCACTTTTCCCAACCTTTATAAAAGTTCTTCGATATTGGTTAAAGATAAGGAGTCCCTTCGATCAAAAAAAAAAAAGATAAGGAGTCCCGTTGAAAATTTGCCCATCGCTGACGTGGCAAGCACGTCAGCGGGCAATTTGAAAAAAAAAATGGCACCCCACATTTGGGAAAATCACATTTTTGGCTCATTCTCTCTCCTAGCTCTCTGCAATGTGCTCATTCTCTCTCCTAGCTCTCTGCTCCGTCAACAAAAAATGGACAGCCCACATTTGATGCTCCCATCAACACCGGCGATTCTCTTGCGGCTCCATTCTCTCTCCCAGTTCTCTGCTCCGTCAACAAAAAATGGACAGCCACATTTGGGAAAATCACATTTGATGCTCCCATCAACACCGGCGATTCTCTCTCTCCACCAGCGCCGGCAACCCTTTCTTCCTCTTCACAAGAAATACAGTAAAGCCAACATTCTCTCTCTCCTCTCCAACATCTTCCCTAAAACTCCCCTTAAAATAGACAGAGAGCGGAGGAGTTGGCCGCTAGCCGCCAGATCTGAGTCCCTTGAAGTTTTTATTTTATTTTATTTTTTATTTTTCTTGTCTAGGAGGCGATGGTGGTTGTCCGACGTTTGTCGGCGCAGTGGTTGTCTGGTAGATCTGGAAGAAGAGAGAGGAGGGTAGGATGGGGACGTGGAGGTGGTGGTTCGGCGATGGGTCGGCGGCAGGAGACGGTGGTTTTCATGTAAATGGTGGTTCTCGATTGAATTGACTGATTTCTTTCCGGTGGGGGAGACAATAACAGCTACTGAAATTTCTGTCGGACTGTATTTTCCGGCGTGGTTGTCGTAGGCAGAATTTTGGGAAAGAAATTAGGGCGGAGTCCAGTTGGTGATATGGTGGTTTATGCGACCGGAAGAATTGGTCCGGACGCCCCAGAAATGGTGCCGAAGCAGATCCGTCTGGTGGCGGCGCCGAATGAAAGGAGATGAAATTAGGGCGACGTGATAAGGAGAAATGGGGGAGAGACCCATTTTTTGTTTTCAAATTGCCCGCTGATGTGGCAGATCCTCTGACGTGGAGCTTGCCACGTCAGCAATAGGCAAATTTTCTCCTGCCCCCAGGGGGCAGGAGAACGGGATTCTAAAGATAAGAGCCAAACCAAGACGAGAGAGTAAACAGTGAACCGATGCATGCCCTGAATATTTTATTCTGCTAATCATTGTAATTGTCATTGAATTTGGGCGTGTAAGTTTGGTTCTTCTTCTTCTCTTTAGAAAACAAATTATTACTTTTTGAATCCATATACAGCTATATAGGTAAATTCATGGAGGAACACATTTCCAGGTATTGAATCAGGCCTAGAGAGATGTGGGAAGAGGTGCAGGTTTGAGATTTTACAATGGAACTTACGGATCAAGAAATTAGGTCTTAGAATTCAAGAACACAACTCAGAAGATCTAAATTCGACTGCTTTTGCTTATGACACCCCCCTCCAATCCGCCCCACATCAATCAAAATAACATTACCCCCAGAAACAATAACAATCTTGGTACTAAAACTATTTCTTCCAGTAGTTCTTAAAATTTTACAATTTCTTGGTGCCTAATGCAATCATATGTAGGATAAGTCGAAGATCAAGAAAACAAAGAAAAAGATCAGCTGTAATATATATATATATATATATATATATATATATATAGAGAGAGAGAGAGAGAGAGAGAGAGAGAGAGAGAGAGAGAGAGAGAGAGAGAGAGAGAGAGAGAGAGAGTCCTTTTACTACAACAATGACAGAAGTTCACACAATACCATGGTTATTGCTCACAAACCCTAAAATCATACAAAACAGTAACACAGGACATATATATGCATCCAAAATCTTCAACCACTTAAATTGAGAGGGATACTTGCTCAGGTGTGAACTCTCAACTCTGCAACAAATACAAAAGCAAAAAATTAACAAAATTTGATCTAGTACTTGAAGTGTAAAGTATATGGTAGAAGCGGAAATAGGGTTTTAACTTGTATCGTCAGAATATATGGAAGTGCAAATGAAAAGTTTCACAACAAGATCTTGGATTTTCTGGATCTCCTCCTGTAGCTGGCCCTTCACTGCCGGTGCAAAGACGGATATTGAGGAGTAGCAAGGCAAGACCGGAAATGGCCATTCCAACTACCAGGATTATCACTATTGTAATTAGGTTGATCTCCATGATGCTTTAAGATAAATTACAAGACTGTATGGTATATAACTATATATAGATGAAGGCACGTAGAATCAAGTCACCTTTGCTCTTGATTGGACAAATAAATTATTGGTTTTTAATTAGTCCAGGACCCACATTATATCAACAAGTGTAGTCCAATAAAACAAAAGTTGAAACTATCGTGGTGCCATCTTGATTGTTACCATTCCACCATCTAATCATGTTGAGAAAACGAAGTAACCAACCCCTTTGACATGATAGTTTCTGCTTTTGCAAAGGTTCCATCTTTGAACCCTAAAAGAGATCTATTAAATTCCACACAAGTACTCGATAGGAGAATAATCTCCTGCCCCTTATGGGCAGGATGTAAATCCCACTTACTGAAGTGTTAGTAGATGAGCAATTGATACAAAAAACTGTTTTTACATCAACTGTCCACCTGCTGACACCTCAGCAGGTGGGATTTACATCCTGCCGACCAGGAGAACACTACTCGTACTCAATAATATGCAACATGGGGTCAATATTCTTTTCCTTTGGCGAAATGATGATTACAATTATAGGACTTGTAAATTATAATATAGTGAGTGTCCTGAATTGTTCTTGAAAATACATGTAGATATTGGTTTGTTTTATGTGAGAAATGATCTCCTTCAACTAGTGAGCTAGGTGAAGGACATCATTTCCATGTTTTATGTATATGACATAATTAATCACGATAATTTTCTTTTTATTTTAAAATGAATTGATAATTAATAATTATCTAATAGCAGACATCACTATATTGAATGCTGATCTCCTACCCCTATGTGGGTAGCCTACCCCTATGTGGGCAAGAGATCTTGCCCACATCCTGACTTGTCAGCATGTAGACAGTTGATGTAAAAAACTGTTTTTTACATCAACTTGACAGTAGATCTTATCAGCATGTGAACAGTTGATGTAAAAAACAATTTTTTACATCAACTGCCCACATTCTGACAAGTCAGGATGTGGGCAAGATCCCCTACCCACAGAGGGGCAGGAGATCAGCATTCAATATAGTGATGCCTGCTATTAGATAATTATCAGTTCATTCTAAAATAAAAAGAAAATTATCGTGAGTAATTATATGGGCACCTTATTTTGCCCAGCATGTGGGGCACCTTATTTTGCCCACATGGGGGCATTAGATCATTGCCTTATATCATATACATAAAACATGGAAAGATCATTTCTCACATAAAACAAACCAATATCTACATGTATTTTCAAGAACAGTTGAATTGAGAAATTAGTAACAAGGAGCTTATACTAATCCAAATTCAAAAAATATGGAAAATATTGTTGGCAACCTTTAATTTAATTCAAATGAGACTGTCTAATTATCCAAACACGGTGATTATTTAAATTAATTAATTATTAAATTATTAACTTTTGAAATAAAAAAAATTAATGAGTTCAATTTCATTTTCCCTTTCCTTTTGTTTTTATTAATTTTATTATAATTTGAAGTAACGGTGTATCATATTTTTCAATTAAAAAAAAAAGGACCTTTTAATCATCTTTGAGGGAAAACCCTCCATTGAAAACTAACACTAAGAAAAATTCAAAAGTTAGTGGGGCCATCTGTCAAAGTGAAAAGGTGAAGACCTGGCCAATTGGCATAGAAAGACCATCTGAACACTCTACGAGATGATTATGATCAATAAAATAAAAAAGGAATAAAATGCCTATGAATCTAAAAAGATTTTTCTAGGGTTTAAGCAAAGAAAAAAACATTATAATACTCCCTCTCTACAAAATACTTGAAAATCAAAAGATTAAGAGCTCAAATTTTACCTAACGAAAACTCATTGTCTATAGATGAGTTGTTAGAATTTTTATGACGATTAAAGTTTAATATGTTGTCTTAATAAAATCCACCGACAGTTATAATAAGTGTTACTTCTAGAAAATTAATTATCTACTTAATTATCCATTACATTGCAAATTAGTTTCTGTTAATATTTACTTGACAATTAAATTTTTACCATTATAATTTCTATGACAACTAAAATTCAGTCATTATGGAAAATGTTTAAGAATAAGTTGTTTCAAATAAATGCCAATTGGTTCCAGTGGCGGATTTAGGGTTGAAGTTCAGCTAGGGCGGACGTTGACTGGTCAACGGTCAAATATTGACCATTGACCAGTCAACGGCCGATGCTTATGAAAAAATAATGTGAAAATATTTTTAATAAATACTTAATTTATCAAGCAACAAAAAAAATCATATAATAGTAAAATATAATTCGATACAAGCCGTAATAATACTAAAAAATATTTAGTACAACTCCAATTGACGATAAATATAAAAAATCGAGAGTAAAAACTCTAAAAATACTTTCTGTATTATTCAATTTTGATCCACTTTAAGAAAAATTAATAAATCCTTACTTGAGGATTTAGTCATACAATTATCTTACATTTTAATTTTTCAAAATTCAGGGACCATAAGTGAAATTTTGAATTTAAAATATGTTTTTTATTCCTCTTTCCCCTCTTTTCCCTTCAACACTGTAACTTATATACATATACCTATATACACACATATACTTACACGCATAGAGTGATCCACTCTCCATTTTTCCATTATTTCTCAAAATTTAGTGACCATTTTTTCACGAAATTCCAGCACGGGCGGACGCGGGACCTCGCCATGTTGTAAATCCGCCCATGATTGGTTCCACGATTAGTTTTTTACCTTTCGTCATCTATTGTGCGTTATTAAAAACCAAAACTAGTATAAATGTATTCATTCTTCTTTTTTTAACAATAAGTTGGTTCTAATTTTTTATTTTTTTTTTTTGGTCATGTTGCTAAAGCAACAAAAAAGAAAACGAAAAGTTAGAATAAAAATTATGTAAAAATATAGATTTATATAGTTGTAATTAAGCAAAAATACAAAATCAACAAATTTCAAGAAAAATGAAAGAGACACAAAGTTGGAAGATGACAACATTATTAGCGCCTTGTGATATGGTCCAAGGGGATTGAACCTGGGCAACCATTTGAGGGTGGGGGTGGTCGAAGACAGCTAGATCAAGTTAGGATAATGGTGGAGGCAAGGTTCTAAAAAGCGTAAAGTGTGGTTAGGCGTCGAGGCAAAGTTTCAAAGTTTTCGAGCTTAGACGAGAGCGAGATAAGGACAAAGCGATGATGATGCGTGAGGCGTGAAGGCTAAGCTTCAAGTCTAAGTGAAGCCTAGACAAAACTTAGGCGAGCTTTTTAAGACAGTGGGTAGAGGTATTCATTTGGTTTCACACCACTTCACATAGAGAAATCACGTATTATTAAAAATATTATGATATTAATATCAAGTAATTGAATTTCTTGCCTTTGTCGATTACTCTCATCTAAACATTATTTATCAAATAATGTATCCAAAAAAGTCATTTGAAGTATCATAAAAATATATTGAAGGTGGTAGGACACAGAGTGGAGTTGAGAGTCAACATGGAGGCTTCTATATATCTCGGTTATTAAGAGATTGAAAACAAAAATGTAACAATTTATCACTAATCAATCAATATTATATAATATTTTATTCAAATAATTACAAACTGTTAAGGGGTGTCTGTTATGTGCCTTAATTGGAGGGGGTGTTAAGGGGTGTCTGTTGTGTGCCTTAATTGGAGGGGGTCCATGTCCCACGTTCAGCATTGAAAAAAGAAGAAGACAATGATCAAATCGTACCAAAGGTTGTAGCACTTCAAGAAAGACATTGAAATTTACAAATTGAACATATTCTATTCTATTTCTTTATTAATTCCAATTCAATTCAATTTTATTGATTTCTCCCTTTCGTTTTCTATAAATATTATTTCCTTAATTTTGGAAGAATGTATCATAAGATACAGACATTCGACTCACTTAACATAATCTCAATGTTGGAAATTAGTTTAAGAATTCGAGAAATTAGCTAAGTGTTTAAAATAACTAAAGTAACTTCGTGTTAACTTCGGCCAAAATATTCAGACTCGACCCAATCCGTTTAGGCAAACTAATTTGCCACTTCGCCACTTCGGAGCGTCGAAACGGGGATTGACATACCTGATCAGGTCGCGGGAATCGCATGGGTAAATTTTATGCAAATTTTTTATCATGGGATCGCATGGGTATATTATCCTGCGATCGCAACTGGCTGAATTTTTCAGCAGAATATTTTTAAGTCCTACCATGCGATCGCAGGGGACAAAGTCATGCGATTGCATAGTTAGCCATGATTAAATTATGTCTTCAAAAATAGACTTTGCGATCGCAGCATATTAGAACCATGCGATCGCATAGATTTACGCGCGAACATGTATGTTCTTTTGAAGTGTTACACGATTTGGCTCCACACCATTTCGTTTTCAACTCTTCATGATCCTCTATAATTAGGACCCTGTGAACGTCCTTTTCATACAGAGAAAATATGCAAACACATTCAAATCCTATATTCATCCCTTCAACCAAAATTCTTGCATTTATTGCATAAATTCTGATTTTTTCATTTTATATTCATCTTTTGGAGTACAAAACCATTTTCTAGTTTGTTGTGCTTGTGTTTTGAAGTGCTGCAAACACAAGTGAATATCGTTGTATCTTGGGAGTTGATTGACATAAACTGTAGGCACCGTTGTGGGCAAAATCGACTTAAGGACAAAGTGTTCAACACTTGCTTCGACTTACATTTCATCTATTTCAATTTTCTCCTTTCCAGTCATTGTACACAAAATCCACCCAACACTCACATCTCTGGTTTTTTTTTTTAATGATATTTTCAAATTGTTACGAATAACATCCATTTGAAGTATGGAAATCTAGACTTAATAGTAAAAATAGGCGATCGACATCTTTCTATTGAGACGAAAAAATAATTATTGCACTAAAGTTCAAAATAAGTCAGAAAAGATTTAAGAATACAAGACTAGAAGACAAATTGGGTTATAATTATAGATGGAATTTCCACGAGGTTCGTTTGTTCTGTGCGGTTTAAAATCGATAATGGTGTTTTTTTTCCCCCCGACTTGTGGGCTGAACAATAAATTAAATAAGAAAATGGATTTTTTACAAAATGACAGGTCATTTCAGCATTTCTGAAATGACCATCTTGACCCTTTGTTTTTTACATTATGTTGAACCTACAATTACATGAAAATGCACGTATTGGGCAAGATAGTCATTTCAGAAATATGCTGAAATTTATCAGAAATCAATTTCCTTAATCAATGCATTATTGGGCCCACAAGTCAAACAAAAAAAACAAAAATCGGATTTCAAACAAAAGTATTCTATCTAAGACAAAAAAGAATATATATTCCTTAATCATGCATTATTGGGCCCACAAGTCCAACAAAAAAAAAAATCGGATTTCAAACAAAAGTATTCTACGACGAAAAAGAATATATACATGCATAATACATGTATATATAGAAGATAGTGGAGTGGACAATTTACTCTGTCTTTCTTCGTGGAAACATAGTTGATTGCAATTATTATCATTTTTTTTGTTTAGAAATCTTTTGGAACATATGTATTTTTAATTTTTTATACGTTTGAGATTGGGCATACAGTGATCGCTTTAAAGAATTACCAAAATACCCTTAGTAGATATTTTAATTGCTTCCCCCCAAGAGTTTAATTGTTGAATAGCTTGTAATTTTAATAAATTACGAGGTAGTTTGGTCTAAATTGTTTTGAGCATGTTTTGAAAAATCTCTATTTTCAATAAGGTTTCTTAATATTTATATATTTCAATAAAATTCAAAATTAAGGAAGCTGTTTTACTAAAAAAATCATTTATTTTGATTAAAAAATGCATATCACTATGAACTATGTTGTGGACTTCAAATAAAGATTGATTTAGGATCTGTTTAGTGTAGATAAAAGTTGTCTTTTAGAAAATTTTGATAAAAATTGATGAAAGGTTTAGTTAAAAAATTGATAAAAGTTGTAGATTCCATTACATATTTGGTTAAAAAAAAACAGTTTAAAAAAAATAGATGCCAAATATACTTTTAAATTCATGGCACTTTTAAAAGTTTACGTAATTAGAGACTAACTATTATACTCCAAAAAGTAAAGTTTTATTTAATGTTAAATATAATTTTTAAAATTAAATATTAAAATTCTCAAATTAAATTACTATAAATTTAAACAAGGTTAGGTGTCTCACGGTTTAAAAATAAAAATAATTATCTAGTGTTTAGATGGGGTGAATCGTGTTGGCAGATCCGCTTTGACGAGTGACTCGAAGACAATTCTCTCACATTTCCATGCTCCGATTCGGTATGGTTTTTAAAAACAGTTTTTTCTCTGTCAAATCAAAAAAATTTGAACTTCAGCAAACGTTATTACATGCCCCCACATTATTCCTGTGTGATTCATAATTAGAAATTCAGCAGACCATTTTCCCTAACTGTCCACAACCCACAACCAATTTTACTATCATGTAATTGTGGGTTCAACATAATGCACAAAACAAAGGGGCAAGATGGTCATTTTGAGTTCGGCCCAACTGCAGACCACATATATCGCACCACGAACTTTTCAGATTCGGCCCAATAGATTTCGTATCACCGAACTCTAACAAAAAGTTACCTACCTTGAAAGTATGGTTCTTTATGTTAGGGTAAGTGCAACTACGAGAGAATACTATTATGAATATATACGTGTATTTGAAATAATCTTTTCCGAACCAACCATTATATTCAGCTATTTAATTAGAAAAAATGTTGATCATTGTCTACCTTTATTATATGGCTAAACTTTTAGAATTTATACCTATAATTTCTATACTAACTCTTTTTACATATCAGTAACAATTTACATGCATGCTTATATACTAAAATTATTTTCTTATTACATCCTACGATTACATCCTACGTGCACTTTCAATTAATATTTATAATAAACATCCCCCATAATTGTATATTTTGTTTTGAGATTCTTTTCTATTAAGATATATTCTCTTGCTATCGAAAAGAAAAAGTTCTACATATTTGAAATCTATTTTTGTTAAGCATGTTTGATTTTTTGTTAAATAAGTACTTCATATAAGTATTACGTGTAACGTGCTCAAGAGTTAAAATTACTAAAAACTTATAACCTTCTTACTTCCCCCACCAAGCCGCAGGTCAACCACCTCTCGGGGTCGGGGGTGGTGGCCCAACCAAGCGACCGGATATTCAAGAATTTCCACAGCTCACAGCAGCCTCCCACCAACCTCCACCACCAGCCTCTACTCATTCTTATGCACCTTTGGTGAAAGATTCAACACTTAGCCGCTAAAAAATCTCCTGCAAAGCTCCAACCACATTCAAAGAAGAAGTTGATTACTGCAATTACGGGGAAGTTGAAACTGAAAACAAAATCTGAATTTGATTGCGTGCATGGGAAACATAAAACACAATAGTTTGATTACGTGCATGGGAAACATCAAACACAATAATTGGGGCCCCAATTTCAACGGGGAAACGAAGACTATCATGCACATTCTGGGCCCAAGCCCACCGCAAGTTTGGGCCTTGAAAGTAGAGTGGAAACTAATGTTGATCAAACCGAAAATCCAGGGATCATTTTGCAGAATCCAGAATTCCCAGGGACTTAATTGCACAAAACAGAAACTTTAGAGACAAATTTACAGCTAACAGAATTTGAAGTACACAGAAACTATGGGGCCTGCATTGAAGCATTATGAGAACTCAGGAACTGATTCGAATCGAACCAGAACTTTAGGGACCAATGTACTGCTTCCAAAAAACAGGGACCAATTTACATAAATGAGAAAGTCCAGGGACCAATTTGAAAATTTTAGAAACTTTAGGAGCCAATTTGCCGTGCTAGGCCATATACTTATTTGATGGCACAAGTTGAACAACAAACTTCAGTTGCCAATTTGCATAAATCATAAATGGCCATCGAACTATAATTTGAGGTTACTACTTAACTCACTTAATTTGAAAAGATTTCCAATCGCCCAACCAACTTCCCAAATAATTTACCATCCATCACTCATGGAGAAAACGTTATTATGAGCAGACGGAAATTGCCACATGGTGAACGTAAAGCTAATGTGGGATAATTAAATCGTTAAAATGGTTCACGTAACTAAATAGAAATAGTTAAATACGTCTTTAGCTTGCTTTAAAAAACGGTTCTCCAAGCTAAAGGCATGTTTTCAAAGTTGGATAAACATTTTTTAAAACAAGCTAAATGCGTGTTTGGCTATTTTGATTCGTCAAGTGCAAAATTTTAACGATTTAATTATGCCACATTAGTTTTCCGTTCGCTATATGATAATTTCTGTCAGCTCATCCTAACGTTTTCCCCATAAGTGATAAATGGAAAACATTGGAGAAGTTGGGTGAGCGATTGGAAATCTTTTCACGTTGAGTGACTTAGTAATCACAAATTAGTTTTGTGGTCATTTATTAAATTTATCCATTAGAAATGTAGAAGTTTCATCATCTAATGATGCGCTACTTCTACTCATCAACAAAACTCAAATGTTTCAGAAGTTTCTAATTGTAGCCATCGCAAGCTGTATTGGGTGCTTAGTGGGTTGAGTATTTAGATAGCAAAGAATACAGAAATAATGTTTTGAAAAATATTCGTGTGGGAGACGGTGGTCGTACCAGACTGAGGAAGAGCAACAGCTCTCACCTAAATCTATTGTAGAAATCTTTGTGGGATAATCGGGATAATAAGTTCAGATGTTTTGATGATTTTGAAATAAAATCTTATTGGACACGGCCGTCTACGGTGAAGAGGGCCGGGTATAGAAAAGAAGCTGACACACAACATCGCCACCTCAGACACTGCCCAGGGGCGGGCGGATGGATGGGTGGGCTGCACTGTGCTTCAACCCAGTGCAGTCCTGGACAAATGACATTTTTTGGGTAAATTCAAGGCCGGCCACTGTTTTGACACTATGGGCTCTAAAGTCATATGGTCAAACTTAATTCAATTAAAGTCTCATTTTAAAGCTAAAAGACCAACATACCTGTTGACCTCCAAAAATGGCTGCCAACAGGATCCCCACGCCACCCCTGCCCACATGTACTTTTCCTCTTACTAAGACTGCCACGTGGTTTATTCAACCACGTAGGTAAGCCTCGGTTCGGGTAGAAGAATGACAAAAGGTCAAGGACACTCTTAAGGTAGGGGTGATAGCTTGAGGGCCTCTAACTAACAAATTCTCAGGTGGTTAAGATACTTAAGAATGGTTAGAATGGAGGGCTTGATCTATTTCTGGTGAGAGTAATATTTTTAACATCCCTTTCTTGTGTAAACAAGCTTAGTATTTATAAGAAAATTCTACAAGAATGATCCCCTTCGATGCGCGACACGTGGTTCCATTTGAAGGGTTCTCGAATCACATCTTTGGTGTCACGTCAATAGCATTAATGAGAAAGTCACTTTCGGCTGCAAACTCAGAGGCTATGATTGTGACAAGCAGCATTGGCAGGCAGTCCCATCAGTCTTTTCAAGATTGAGTTGTAAATTTGGCAGAGAGGCTTTCTCAGCACGCAACCGGGGTTGGTCACTCAATTTACTCGGCACCCCAAGACTCGGGAATTTACCCCCTCGCTCCTTACCGCCTCAGAGTAGGGCTAGGCTCGGCTAAGACCGCCTCGGAAAAAGGTTAGGGTCGGCCTAAAAAATGCCCCGGCTAATGCCTATGTGGCGCTGTGAACTGCCAGGTAGGATTGTTGCGTAACAATAGTCCCCCAAGTTCAGAATCTGTCATTCATGTGGGATGCTGGACTTGGATGTTTGTTTTAAAGTTTGAGGTAGGGATTTAAGTCCCACAAGGCTCGGGACGTTCATTTATGTGGGTGGCGGGCCTTGAGAAGACAAGTCGAGCCCCTAGTTAGAAGAGGCGGATTGGCCGAGTCCCAAGTTAGGAGAGGCTGCCAAGCCGAGCCCCAAGTTGGGAGAGGCGGATCGACCGAGTCCCAAGTTGGGAGAGGCAGATCGGCCGAGTCCCAAGTTGAGAGAGGCTGCCAAGCCGAGACTCAAGTTGAGAGAGGCGGATTGGCCGAGTCCCAAGTTGGGAGAGGCGGATTGGCCGAGTCCCAAGTTGGGAGAGGCTGCGAAGCCGAGCCTCAAGTTGGGAGAGGTAGATTGGCCGAGTCCCAAGTTGGGAGAGGTGGATTGGCCGAGTCCCAAGTTGGGAGAGGCGGACTGGCCGAGTCCCAAGTGGGAGGCTGGGTCCCAAGTTGGGAGGGGCAGATTGGCCGAGTCCCCGGCCGAGGCCCAAGTTGAGAGAGGCGGATTGGCCGAGTCCCAAGTGGGAAGAGGCGGACTGGCCGAGTCCCAAGTGGGAGGCCGAGTCCCAAGTTGGGGGAGGCGAAGAGGCCTGCTGCAGGGCAATTAATGGTTTAACTTACGGGTCATAGATTGATTGGGTAACCTGCCGCACGTCTCGTTGGGTATGGTGAAAAGACAGCTGCGGGTAATGATGGCGTTTAATTTTAGGGGCTTTGGTGGTATCGAGAAGTCACGCGCGCGTGGTAAGCACGCCCGCATCACTGGCGTTCATTCAAATGGGTGCTGGCATCCTTTCGAATTCAAGAGTAGAGATGGCCCGATGCCATCAGACGGTGTGGATGGATTTTGGATTGATCCAACGGTGTGAGATCATCCCTATTTGCCTATAAATAAGTGTGAGGGGTTATGATTTTTCCTTACGCTATTTTGAGAGATTTGCAGAGAGTTTGTGTTTCTAGACTTCAGGCGAATATTTCCCGGCGTTTGTTTCCATCTCCATTTCCGGCGAAGATTTAGGCTTAGGTAAACCCTTTATCTAAAGCCTCTTTACTTACTGAATTTGTTTTAATTTTGACAATGTCCGCGGAGTTCGGTGAAAACGAGGCCTCTGGTCGTGTTGAGGATGAGGGGTCCCGACCTGTCTCACCTGCCATGGCCGAGGTGCTGTCCCTTAGAGGCGTGTGTGGATCGACAGGCGAGGTGATGGACGTATCCTCATTGTCTAGGATAGTGGAGGGAACAAACCCATTTGTGGCCGACCCAGTTAGGTGGACTGCGATGGACGTCCCTTCGATTATGGTGGAAGGGGATTTGGTATCGTTGAGGGAGCAGTATAGGGTACCTAGGGACATTGAACTCATACTTCCGGAGCCCAATGAGCGAGCCTGTGTTCCGAGGAGGGATTGTACTGCCTTGCACCTCAATACTTTCGTGGGGGGCTTGCGATTGCCCCTGCATCCCTTCTTCTGACGGATTTTAGGGGCTTATGGACTGGCTCCCACTCAGGTGGCTCCGAACGGGTGGAGTCAGATGGCGGGGAGTATGTACCTGTGGTTCAGGCATTCGTTAGGGTTGGAGATGCCTCTTCACGTGTTCCAAACCTTATATCAGCCGAAGAAACTGCCGAGGAAGAAGGACAAAGAGGAGGAGTTCGGTTGGTACTACTTTTGCCCATGGAGAGCACACAAGCCCCTTGTGACGGACTGCCCCTCCTCCATCAAGCAATGGAAAGAGTCCTGGTTCTGGGTGACGGGTAATTGGCAGAGGGTTACGGACGACCCAGAGCCAGACTTGAATGTACCCAGTTTTTACGGAATAGCCAGTGAGTGGGGAACGCGGACGTTATTGTATTCGAAGCGGGTGACTACATTCTGACTTATTCTTGGTTTTCTTTTTAAGAGTGCTGCCCCACTGCGAGTTGTCCGAGGACCTGGTTAACGTGCTTCAATCCATTTACCAGTCGCCCCCGTTGAATAGACGGTACGGGTTTCTCTTAAACCGGCAGAGTTGTCTGAGCGAGCTGGGTTTAATGGCCTCCAAAGGTAAAGTTCCGATATCCCTGCTGGATTCGAGCCTCGTTTAGAATTGTGGTGACCCTGGAGCTTCTTTGTTCTTTGCAGCTGAAATAGAACAAGGCAAGCGCCCGAGGCCAACCTTGGCCCGTCTATCCAAGCAAAAATCGAGGGCTCTTGCTACCGGATCTAAAGAGGAGGCCCGGCAGAAGAAGGTCATAGAAGACCTGAGCTAAGAAGGAAACAAGGGAGAAACCGAGGCCTCAAAGGTGATAGAGGTCGATGACGTTAGTATTCCGGAGGGAGAAGAGCCATTGAGGAGGAAGAGGAAACTCAAGGCTACCTCGTCCGAAGCCCCACAGGCCAAGGGGAAGGCTGTGGAGGCAGTTGATGATGCAATCGGCGCCGCCCCGGTTGGCCAGCGTACGCTGGCAGTAAACACCTCGGGGGAGGTGGTTCTGGAGGGGCCCCCGAAGTCCCAGGATGCGGGGGGGGGGGTCTTATGACTCCAAGAAGAGGCTGAGGGAGTTGATTGGGAGTTCCGGAGCGAGAATTCTGGAAGATTCGTTTCAGAATTTGCCTTTTTACCCTTCCCTGGGCGTCCAGGCCGTGAAGAAATACTTCACTCCCAAATGGGAAGAGTTTTCTTCGCATGGGGACCTGGAGGACGTTCTGGAGGCCAGCTTGGCTTCAGCTATTAGGGCCTCGGCTATGCAGATGAAGGTGCTTGGTGAGTTTCGGACACGCATGATGGAGCAGAGGAAACTCAGTGCCGAGGCCTCCAAAAACGACAAGGAGCACAAGCAGGCTTTGGAGGGTCTGCAAGCCGCTTTGGACAGCGCTCGCGTGGCCTACGAGCAGTTGGAGGCTGACCTGAGGGAGTCTGACTCCAACGTTCTGAATATGACGAGACAGCTGGACAACGCCAACGCGGCCCAGAAGGTGACTGCCGAGGCCCTGGAGGCTGCCAATAAAGAGAAAAGGCGGCTCTTAGATGAGGCTCAGTCTCGTGAAGAGGAGCTGAGAAGCCTGAAGGGGAGTTTGGACTCGTATGAGTCAGAGGTGGCGCGGCTGCTGGCTGAGAAGAAAGAGTTAGAGGCAAGGTTGGAAAGCGCGGAAGCGGATTTTGTGGCCAATTTTCACAAACACCGAGGCCTATACCAACTTCTCAGATTACTTTGCGAGGGTTGGGCAACAGGAGGTTCTCACAGCGCTACGAAACGATCACCCCAGCCTCGACCTCGGGGCATTAGAAGCCTCCTTCCGCCTGATGTAGAGGGCGAGGAGGATAGTTAGGTTCTTTTGTATAAGTTTCCTTTGTAATTCCTTTTGTTATGAAATGAAGTATTATATTTTTCTTATAGGCCTCGTTGAGTTTTTGTATTAGTACCATTTGATTTTGTATGACAAACATTTCGTTTTGAGCTTGCTTCCCGACGCCACGGATTTGGGTCATCGAACAAATAAGATTAAATATGACTAGTTGCACTATGATAGCCAAACAGACAGAATCAGATAAAAAAAACCCGGTCTTGTAACGACTCTTTGAACTACTGATAATATCGGCGCGGCATTCCAGGGATGAAGTTGTAATTTGACGTTCATGTCTTCGATGCGATATGTCCCGGGACGTGTTTCACTGACTACCTCGTATGGTCCTTCCCAGTTGGGCCCGAGTGTTCCGACGTCGTGTTCCTTGGAGGATAGGAACACTCTCCTTAGGACAAGGTCTCCAACGCGAAAAGTCCTTTTCTTTACCTTCTTGTTGAAGTATCTGGACATCTTTCTCTGATAAGACGCTAATCTTATATGGGAGTCGTCTCTCCTTTCACTCAGTAGGTCTAAACCCATCCTCATCAGGTCGTCGTTAACCCGATCACTGAATAATAATCGACGGGGTGAGGGAATACCAATTTCAATCGGGCTCACAGCTTCAGCGTCGTAAGCCATGGAGAAAAGGGTTTCCCCGGTCGGAGTTTTCATGGTGGTTCGAATAGCCCATAGAACTTGAGAAAGTTCATCGACCCACGCCCCTTTCGACCTTTCAAGTTTCCGTTTAAGCGTGTATTTGATGGTTTTGTTGACCGCCTCAACCTGACCGTTGGCCTGAGGATGGTGAGGGCTAGAGAAGTGTTTGGCGATTCCCAGCTCCTCGCATAGGTTACTAACCTTCCTGTTGTCGAATTGCTTTCCATTATCCGATACCAGAGAGTGTGGAATTCCGAACCTGCAAATGATATTTTTTCATATGAATTTGGAGGTGTTAGCCTCGGTGATCTTCGCCATTGGCTCTGCTTCTACCCATTTTGTGAAGTAGTCGATAGCGACTAAGACGTGGCAAGCATTACCCCTACCCCCTCAGCATAGGGCCTATGAAATCTATCCCACACTTGGCAAAGGGCCATGGGCTGGTTACTGCGGTAAGCTCCTGATGGGGTTGACGTGGTACGGTGGCAAAGCGCTGACACTTGTCGCATTTTCTTGCGTGATTCAAGGAATCTTTCTTTAGCGAGGGCCAGAAGTATCCCTGTTTGAGAATTTTTTGTGCCAAGGCTAGGCCTCCGGTGTGGTTGCCGCAGATTCCCTCGTGGACTTCCCAGAGGATGTAATCGGCTTCGTTTATTCCAACACATCTGAGGAGCGGTATGGAGTAGCCTCGTTTGTACAGCACGTCGTCAGTTAAGACGAAGTGGGCAGCCCTTCTCCTCAGCTTTCTTGCCTCTTCTCTATCCGTGGGGAGTGTTTGGTCTTTTAAGAAGGCGAGGATGGGATCCATCCAGGTGGTGGTTTCCTCGACCCACATTACCTCCGTGATTGCTTCAATGGAGGGTCGGGTCAGGTGTTCAATGGGAACCATCTTAAGAAGTTCTGAGTCCTTACTACTCGCTAGTTTGGAGATAGCGTCCGCATTGGCGTTATCAGCCCTCGGTACCTGAATTAGTTCGAATTTGTCAAAGCTAGGGATGAGGTTTCTTACCAGTTTTAGGTAGGAAGCCATATTCTTCTCCCTAGTGGCGAAATTTTCCTTCACCTGGCTCACTACCAACTGGGAGTCACTAGCCGCAGAGAGCCTCTGAATTTTCATTTCTTTGGCCAAGCGCATGCCTGACAGTAGTGCCTCGTACTCCGCGATATTGTTTGAGGCTTTGAAGTCGAACCGGATAGCGCAGTTCAACCTATGACCTTCAGAGCTTGCAAGGACCACCCCGGCACCTGACCCCGCATCTCCCGATGAGCCGTCTACTAAGAGATACCAAGTGGGCGGCTCGACGGGATCCATCGGGGTATCTATTGCGGACGTGCTAGCAAATTTTGCCACGAAATCTGCTAAGGCTTGTCCTTTGATGGACGGCCGGAGTCTGAATGCAATGTCGAACTGGCTTAATTCAACTGCCCACTTTAGTTGCCTCCCTGAGGCGTCGGGTTTCTACATCACCTGCCTCAGGGGAAAGTTCATCAGGACCTGAATACTATGGGCCAAGAAGTATGGCCTCAACTTTCGAGATGCGGTGATGAGTGACAATGCCAGCTTCTCCATGTCCGGATAATGTGTTTCAGCCCCTAGCAAAGCCTTGCTTACATAGTAGACTGGCAGTTGATGTCCCTCTTCCCTGACCAGGACCGAGCTTACCGATTCGGTGGAGACGGCGAGATAGAGCAGCAGTACTTCTCCTGACTTGGGTTTCGATAGCAGGGGAGCCTTGCCAAGGTGCTCCTTCAAGGCTTGGAATGCATCCTCGCACTCTTCTGTCCACTCGAACCGGTTACCTCCTTTTAGGATTTTAAAGAAAGGAAGGCACTTATCGGTGGCCTTCGAGACAAATCGGCTGAGGGCCGCCATTCTTCCCGTGAGGCATTGCACATCCTTGGGCCTCTTCGGTGATTTCATTTCTATTAGCACTTTGATTTTTTCAGGGTTGGCCTCAATACCTCTCTGGTTTACCATGTAGCCTAGGAATTTTCCCGAGGCAACTCCGAAGGCGCACTTCTGAGGATTGAGCCTCATTTTGTAAGCTCTGAGTATTTCGAAAGTCTTTTCCAGGTGCCGTATGTGATCTTCGGCTCTCAAGCTTTTGACAAGCATATCATCCACGTAGACTTCCATGGTTGAACCGAGTTAATCGGCAAACATTTTATTGACGAGCCTTTGGTAGGTCGCCCCGGTGTTTTTCAAACCAAATGGCATGACCTTGTAGCAATAGAGACCCTTGTCGGTTACGAACGACGTGTGCTCCTCATCAGGTGGGTACATCGGAATTTGATTGTATCCCGAGTAGGCATCCATGAAGCTCAGGAGTTCATGTCCTGCCGTGGCGTCAACCAGCTGATCAATCCAAGGCAGTGGAAAACTGTCTTTGGGACAGGCTTGGTTGAGGTTAGAGAAATCTTTGCAGGTTCTCATTTTTCCGTTCGGCTTCTTGACCAACACCGGGTTGGATACCCACTTCGGATATCTGGCCTCTCGTATAAAATTGCTTTGTAGGAGTATGTTCACTTCTTCTTTCAAGGCTTCGTACTTTTCAGCATTCAATGGCCTCTTTTTTTGTCTGTGTGACGGGAACTTGGGGTCGATATTGAGGCGGTGGCAACTTATCTTTGCGTCGATACCAACCATGTCCTCGTGTTTCCATGCAAAGATATCCAGATTTCCTTTAAAGAACCCTTTTAGGACTGCCTTTGGTTTTTCAAGAAGATCTTTTCCTATCTGGAGTTTCTTTGTTGGGTCGTTGCCGTCCACCTGAAAATGTTCTAATTTCCCGCTGGAGAAGGCTCGAGAATCAGCCCCCGTTATTCTCGGATCGATATCATCGGAGGTTACAGCTTCTTCCATCGTGATATCCATCGGCTCCTCTAACATTGTTTCCACCATCTCCACGTCCAGCAGGGTCATGTTAACCTCTTTCTTCTCTGCCTTTCTTAAGGCATTTCGATAACATTTCCTAGCCTCGGGTTGATTGCCTCGTACCATTGCTATTCCCCCTTTGGTGGAGAATTTCATACAGAGGTGGTGGATGGAAGTAACTGCCCAAAGTTCCTTCAATGCTGGTCGGCCCAAAACTCCATGATAAGCCGACCTCCTGTCAACCACCATGAACTCCATGAAAGTATGGGATGCGACGGGCTCTTCTCCCATGCTAACAGAGAGGCGCACTATCCCTTTCGGGGTTACGCAATCACCAGTGAACCCGTAGAGGGGCTCAGTCGATGGTTCCAGCGGCACATCCACGTTCATTTGCTCATAAGTGCTTAAGAAAATAACATTAACGGAGCTGTCGTTGTCCACGAGCATTCTTCCCAGTCCGTTTCGTGCCACCACTGCCCTCACTACAAGGGCGTCGCAGTGAGGGTAATGTACGCCCTTCATGTCTTCTTCCATGAATGTGATAGGATCGGCCCTTTTCGATCCAGATGGTCTGCTATTGATGAGCCAGTTAGTCATTTGGGTTCCATCGGCCTCTTTAGCATAGCTCTTCTGGGAATTTCGAGTTTGACCTCCAATAAAAGGTCCTCCGTGGATAGTGTCTATCTCGCGGATGGGAGCCTTCTCAGGCCCCTTTATCAACCGAGGCCCCTGGCCCCTTGGTGGCTGAGGTTGTCTCACTGGGCTTCTGGAATGTCATCTTTGATGCCCCAAATCGGATGGCCTTTCGTCCTATTGCTGGGTGCGCCTGTCATTGTACTGTGGTCGACGTCTCCTTATCGGGGACTGACCTCTCCTCCTGGGGTTTCCTTCACGCCTTGTTCCCAGGTTGGCTTCTCTCCTGTTGGCCACGTTTTCCACCTCACGACATTCCTCAGTGCTATGCCCGTAGCTTTTATGGACGCAGCAGTACTTTGGCTGAGCCTCTTGAGGGGGGGAGAATTACTGGGGGTATGCTGGTCCCGGCTTCATAGTAGGTGGATTGAGACATGCCGTAGCTGTATAATCCGACCGCCGGTACCGAGGGCATTGGAGCAGTGAAAGGGAGAAGTAGGCCCTCTTGTGCAGAGGCCACATAACTCATCCCAACATTTGGGTCCGATGGGTAGTTTCTCGGCCTCGAATTGTGTTGGGGAGCAGGTCTAAGGAGATTTTTGGCCATACCCGGCTCTAGATGCTGTGTTGGTTCCCAGCCCGCCTCGATTCCTATGGAAGATCATGTTCTCATTGGTTATCTCCTCAGTGATCATCTCCACCAGTTGGTCAAAGGTGGCCGGGTTCTTGTTGCGGACATCCCTCCAGAACGGATGGTTCATGTCTAGTCCTGCCTTTAGGGCGGACAAGACCTCGGCATCTGTTATTCTTTCACAGAACAACATTTTTTCATTGAAGCGGCCCAGATAACTTTACAGCGGCTCGCTTGGGGCCTGCCTTACGTCGTGGAGGCGCTGGACCGGGGCTGATGCAGGCTTTTGAGATGAGAAGTAATTTATAAACGTCTTTTTTAGCTCTGGCCAGCTGGAAATGCTTCCTGCGACTAGCTTATTATACTATCGCTTCGCTCCCCCTGACAAGGTCAGTTGAAAGGCCCTGCATTTCAAGGCCGGAGTGGCTCCTCGGAGGATCATTTCCATTTTGTACATGTTTACGTGATCCAATGGATCTCCCCTGCCCGTGTAAGGGGTAATCTTGGGCACGCGAAATTCATGGAGGATTGACGCATTCCTGATTTCGGCTGAAAAATAGAGGTTCTCGTCATCGTCGTCCACTTCAAATGATCTCGTAGGCCTCTGATACTCTGCCTCGATGTTTGCGTCTGGAGGGAATAGGGGGAGGCGTTGGGCTTGCTGTTCGCCCCCATAGTTCTGAGGTTGGGGTTGTGGTTGCATGGTTGGCTGGGGTGCGTAGGGTTGGTAATCCGACTCTCTCCTAGCCTCGGCCTCCCTCGCCCTCCTTTCCCGTCTATTTCTAGGGAGACTTTGGGGCAGTTCCCTCCTCCGCAAATTCTCTTGCGGCCATCTCCTGCTCCCCTGTTCGCCTAGCCTTTCGAACACACTGGCAGACATCGTGGGCTGGGGCCTTTTTTCTGATGCAGTGGCTTTGGCCCCTCTCTCATTGGTTCTGGCATGAGAGGCCTCTCCCCCAGCTTGCCGGTCACGGGGGTGCCAGCTGTTAACTTCCTATTCTTTCTCAGGATCATCTGGGTCAGACTCTTGAGGATGGTTCTCACCCCTTGCATGCATCATTTGGATATACCCTTGCATTTGCGCGTGATGCTGGGCCAGCTACCTCACGCTGGCGGCCATCGTTCTCATCTCTCGTTCAAGGTTGGTGGGAGGCCTCCTTCCTCGCCTCCTCCGGGGAGCTTCGTCAGCCCTGACTCCTTCGTTTGTTGTGGGCCTGGTTCTTCTGGGGTTCTCTTCTTCGTTGCTTCCACTCATTTTGTAGGTCGATTGATCCCTTGTTCAGTGAAATTCCTTTGCTCAAGGAAAGAGAGAGCTTTTTGTCGCGCTTCCCACAGACGGCGCCAATCTGTTGACCTCCAAAAATGGCTGCCAACAGGATCCCCACGCTACCCCTGCCCACGTGTACTTTTCCTCTTACTAAGACTACCACGTGGTTTATTCAACCACGTAGGTAAGCCTCGGTTCGGGTAGAAGAATAACAAAAGGTCAAGGACACTCTTAAGGTAGGGGTGATAGCTTGAGGGCCTCTAACTAACAAATTCTCAGGTGGTTAAGATACTTAAGAATGGTTAGAATGGAGGGCTTGATCTATTTCTGGTGAGAGTAATATTTTTAACATCCCTTTCTTGTGGAAGCAAGCTTAGTATTTATAGGCAAATTCTACAAGAATGATCCCCTTCGATGCGCGACACGTGGTTCCATCTAAAGGGTTCTCGAATCACATCTTTGGTGTCACGTCAATAGCATTAATGAGAAAGTCACTTTCGGCCGCAAACTCAGAGGCTATGATTGTGACAAACCGCATTGGCAGGCAGTCCCATCAGTCTTTTCAAGATTGAGTTGTAAGTTTGGCAGAGAGGCTTTCTCAGCACGCAACCGGGGTTGGTCACTCAATCTACTCGGCACCCCAAGACTCGGGAATTTACCCCCTCGCCCCTTACTGCCTCGGAGTAGGGCTAGGCTCGGCTAAGACCGCCTCGGAGAAAGGTTAGGGTCGGCCCAAAAAATGCCCCGGCTAATGCCTATGTGGCGCTGTGGACTGCCAGGTAGGATTGGTGCGTAACAATACTCTTAATTGTAAAAAAAACGCTAATTGTGATATTGTTTTGTTGTGATATGTTTTTATCTATAATATTATTTAATCTAGATAATGTACATTGATATATTTATACCATACTTTTATCTTTGATACTGTTTTATTATGACAATGTTTAAACATATGATCTTGTACTACTAATTGAGTATTTTAAGAACAGTATCATTATATCAATTTGGATAAAATATCTTGTACTTAGTTTTATATATGATATTGTTTTATCTATGATACTGTTTTATATAGATAATGTGCTATGGTAAACTTACACCATGCTTTTATCTTTGATATTATTTTATTATGATAATGTTTCAATTTATGATATTGTTTTAATCTATAATAATGTTATTGAATGCAAACAGTATCAATGGTCTTATACTACTAATGGAGTATTTTAAGAACAATATAATTACTTCAAGTAATTGTATTGCCTCATAAATGAAGTCACATAAAAGCAGTGAAATTGTTTTCTTTTAGCCTTTTATTGTGTACACGACTTTTATAAATATTGCCTACTAATGTGTTACAGGGAGGAAAGATATTCACAGGAAATGTTATAGAGTCCGAAGGAAATTTTGTGCAACCCACCATCGTTGAAATTTCCCCAAATGCTAATGTTGTTAAGGAAGAATTGTTTGGTCCAGTTCTTTATGTTATGAAGTTTCAGGTAGCCTCTAGTTTTCCAATTATGAGTTGTACCTAAGGTTCAAGTGCCTAATAATTTTTGCAGAGTCTGAGGGAAGCAATTGAAATAAACAATTTTGTACCTCAAGGTTTAAGTAGTTCCATCTTCACCCACAAGCTTGAAATTATATTCAAATGGATTGGGTAAGATGTTAAACCAAGTTTATGGGCGTTCTCTTTTTTATTTGTTTCTTCTATAAGAATCGAACAGAGTGACAGATACTAGAGTTGAGAAAAGTGTGTATGTGATACTATTTTATTAAGATATTTTCATATTTGATACTAATATATTAAGATACGTTTAGCTGTAATATTGTTTTAGTACATATGATACTGTTTTGACAAAAAAATTAAAGATTGCCATTTTAAGCTAAAGAGATGACTTTAAACGGCTAAAATCCATCGTATGCAGTGGTAAAGCTACTGGTCTTGACCGGCTTGTCGAAACAATTCTGAAAACATATTATAATAAAAATTCTGAGTACGTATGCGAATTCTATGTCCATTTCTGTTGTGATACTATTTTGTATAATACTGTATCAAACAATACACATGACTAACAACACAGAGAAATAATCTAATGGTCAACTTAATACAGTATCAAACTACTATTTACAGAAGTAAATCATGGCCACAACTAATATAATGGTACTATTTTCTATGATACTGTTTTCTATAATACAGTATCATCCACACAGAAAATTCAAACTGTTATTTACAGCAACAAATCATGGCCACTTTACTCCATCTATCATGGCCACTCATGGACATACACCTGCAACTCCATTCTCATCCTCCAGATCCTCTCCAGCTTGATTTGTTTCTCTGCAGCTTGCTTAGCTTTTTTGGCTTTAGCTTCTAAGACAACCTCAGATATACATAGTGGCCTTTCTTTCTGGTCACATGGTTTAGGCATTGCAACATGGAAGTGGCTCAGGTAGTCATTCAACTTTTCCGACTTTATTTTTAACTTTACCCCTCTGATCCAACAGTCTCTCACAAGCTGCATTTTTTACTGCAATTACACTCCTCCTCAGTCAACTCCTCATAGTCAAGAGCACGTCCTCGTCATTTGTTAGCTCACCCCCTTGAGCTTCTGCTTTCGTCTCCATGACCAGCTTATTATCATCTTCTTATCCACACCTCAACTTTCCTTCATCAAGATTACCTCCTTCAAAACCCTTCAAAATTACCTACAACCCACCTCTACCCACTTTTTCCCGCTATTGCTAGTAAGAACAAACTTAAATTGATGAAAAAAATTAAATAAATAAATTAAACAATTTATAAGTCCGACAATAGAGATTACTATTTCATTCAATAAGCCTTCTTTTTGTCTACCCAATCAAAACATCTATATCAGAAAAACTATCTATTGCACCACCAGCTCTGCCATCACCACTGGCAGCGACGGTGTTTCTAGCAGAACCCAAAAACTCCCAATCCAAAAAATCTAGGAGGCTACGAGTTCTTTTTGATCGGCCCATGTAAAGACAGACAAACATTAAAAGAATATGCATAAATCTACAAGAGAGAAAAAAATCTGTAAATTTGAAGGAACTCGTCGGAAGTTGTCGGAGGTGAGACGGTTTGTGGAGTTGGAAGAACTCGTGGATAGAAAATATAGATTACATGGGTGATTTTGAAATTAATTTAAAATATTGTTGAAAGTATGACTTAATTACAATTTTAAAAAATATTTTGACCTAATTTGAAACAAGTCGTGTGGAGATGACTTATAGGCAATTTTTCCACATTTTTTTGAGTAATTTTTTTCTATTTTAAACAATAGTTCAGTGATAAATTAAATTTTAAATTATTTATACATTAAAATCAATCTCATCAAAAAAAAGGCCCACTTTTTAAGTGGTCTAAATTAAAATTTAAATCATTTACACATTAAAATCCATCACATTCCAAATAAAAAAAATAGCCAACTTTTTAAATGGACTAAATTAAAATTTAAATCATTTACACATTAAAATTCATTCCATCCCCCCCCCCCCAAAAAAAGCCCAATTCTTAAATGACCAATTCCAAACGAGCCAAACCCAATTGGATTTTGTCTATTTTTTTCTCTTTATTTCATAATCTATAAATTATAATTTTATATAGATTTTGATTTATTGTTGAGTAATGAATAATGATGTTTACTTGATTTTGAGAAATTGTTGCAAATTTCAACAAGTAGAAAAATGGGGAAAAAAAAGTAATTAGGATTTTATATATTTTTTACAAAACAATTTTTGTTAAGAGAGACTTTGTTAATATTTTTGTGTAATGATTTTTTGTGAACTTTTTAAAGATTGTGACTTATAAAAAAACATTAGATTCTTATAAAAATAGGCTAAGTAATTGTGATTTTAGGAAGAAAAAAAATTCGGGGGTGCTATCCCCGAACCCTCATTCTCTCTTCCCCTCAGTCCACCCATTTGTCATATTCTTGATCCGCCCCTGACACTGCCAAAATCACCAGCACCACCACCATCTCCACATCATCAACCATTGTGGCAATTTTAAAGACCAGAAGATCTTTCTATTGCATCCTAATTAAATTAAAGTTGGAAAAGCAAATAAATGAGGATGAATTTGGCGATAGACACCACTAGTGATTACAATGGGCCAGGTCGGGCCGGTCCTTGCCACGGCTCGGCCCGTCCAAAAAAATGGAGCCCGGACTGGCCATCGGGCCGTACTTGAATTTTTTTTTATTTGAGTTTAAAATGTTGGGAAAATTACCAATAAGTCATCCATAGGTGACTTGTTTCTAATTAGGTCTAAACACTTTCCAAAATTGTGAATAAGTCATATGAATTTATCTAATACCATAATTACCCCTGTAATCTGTTAAACCAATTTAAACCAGATTTCATCAATTCACAATTCTTATTCAAGCTGCCATTAACAACTTTCTTCTTCAGATCTCCCTGTCGACGATCACATCACCGACGCACCTCGTAGTCGACGTTCTGTAAGTCGCTACACTCTAAAAACCTTGTTTTGTTTTTCCAATTGCTTATTTCAAGAATTTCATGGTTTTTCAGTTCTGTTTCTCTTCTCAATCATGGAAGGTGGCCTAATTTTACTTTGTAAGTATATTTCAGACACACTTTCCATAAAAGTTTCTTTTGGTGGAGATTTTAATGGTGTTTTACAAAAATTATGTGATAATTGGAATTCATTAGAAGTCGACACTATTTTATTACATTATTATTATTCCTGGACATGATAGGTGTTTTCTAAGAAATGAGGAAGAATTTAGGAACATGATTTCCTTGATTTCTGCTTTTGAGTTGAAATTTGTTGATATTAGTGTTTCAGACTCTAAAACAGTATCACTTGATTATAAAACAGTATCACATGATTGTGATACTGTTTTCGGGAATGAAGGATCTGCCATAACTACATATTGTTCTTCAACAAATAGTAGGGCATTACTTTCATCAAGTTGGTCAAGCATAATCACTCATGTTGGACAGAGGTTTGAGAGAGGTGTAACTGAATTTAGAGATGCTTTATGCAAATTTTCGATTGAGAGAGGATTTAAGTTTGATTACATGAGAAATAACAATGGTAGGGTAGAGGCGCAATGTTCAAACAGATATTCTGATGATTGTAGGTGGTATGTTTGTGCAACAGTATCAAAAGTTAGTGGTTTTTGTTACATACGAAAGCTTGTGAATGAGCATAGTTGCCCTATAGTGTTGAGGAAAGAAAAAAGTGAGAGATTAAGTTGTAAGGTAATTTCTGGTTTGATTGTTGATATATTGAGGGAGAAACCAACATTGTGTTCTAATGATGTTTTTTCACACTTTTTAACAAACTACGGTTATACAATAAGTTATGAGAAGGCTTGGAATGCGTTGGAGAGAGCGAATGGATTGATTTTTGGCGACGCATCTGAATCTTTCAAGCAGTTACATTGGTATATTGAGGCTGCAAGGTCATTTAATCATGGAAGTCATATTGATTTAGAGGTGGACCAAGTTTCTAAAAGATTCCAAAGATTGTTTGTTTCTTACCATGCGTGCATTCATGGGTTTAATCATTGTCGTCCCATGTTGTTTATCGATGGAACATTTTTGAAAGGAAGGTTCAAAGGTATCTTGTTGTTTATCTTGTTGTCTGCAACTGCTAAGAATGGCAACCAAGGTTAGATATTGATTTTCTGCTCTTTTGTGATACTGTTTTCTGTTATTTTTGTGATACTGTTTTCTGTTATTTTGTGTAGGCTTATATCCATTGGCTTATGCTGTTGTAGATTCTGAGAACTACGATAATTGGTTGTGGTTCTTGGAATAGTTGCGTAGTATTGTTCAAAGTACTCGAGAGCTTACATTTGTGTCTGATAGGAATGTTGGGTTAATGGAAGCGTTGCCTAAGGCATTCCCTACATCAAATCATTTTTTCTGTTTACAACACCTTAAAGGAAATTTGAGGGATAAATTCAGTGGTGGTGGCTTCTCAAACAGTTATAGAGAGCGTATGGTCTGGTTGTTCCGGGAATGTGCACATGCTCCAACAATTGTATTATTTAACCAGAAGTTGGAGATATTGAAACGTGAGGGGGGGCTATTGTTCAAAGGTTTCTAGATGAGTTACCATTTGAAAATTGGTCGAATGCTCATAGTGTTGGATGTCGATATGGAGAGATGTCAGCAAATACAGCTGAGTCTTTTAATGCATGGATAGTTGACTGTAGGAGTTTGCCCATAACCCGAATGGTTGACATGTTGAGGATAAAGCTGATGAACATGTTTGTTACAAGAAGAACTGATTCTGGTAATGTTATGATACTGTTTTATTTTCTGCATGATACTGTTTTATTTTCACTGTGATACTGTTTTATTTTCTGCATGGTACTGTTTTATTTTCACTGTGATACTGTTTTATTTTTGATGTGATACTGTTTTATTTTCTATATGATACCGATGTAGGTGAATGGACAGGAGTTGTCTGTCCCAAGATGATAGAGAAGTTGCAGGGATATGCAGATGAAAGTCGATCATGGAATATCAAGCGGTCTTTCGATACAATTTTTGAAGTTTTTTCAGATCCATCGGTTTGTGTGGATATTTGCAAAAGTACATGTTCTTGTTTCCAGTGGCAACTGAATGGGTTCCCATGTGTGCATGCAGTTGCTGCAATTAATAGATCTGGAAGGCGCATTGATGAATTTGTTGATTATTATTTTCATGTTGCAGCATTCCGCAAGTCCTATGAAGAAGCTATACATCCCATTCCTACGTCAATGAGGTTGGATTATGAAAATTCTGCCAATTTTGACATTTTGCCTCCACCTACAAAGAGAAAACCTGGAAGACCTAAAAAGAGGCGAATTAGATCAAGTGGCAAACAAGTGCGGATGATACGTTGTGGTAGGTGTGGAAAGTTGGATAATCACAATAAGAAGACTTGTAAGGAGTCATTGGTCTAAAAGATTGTTCCCATGA
This sequence comes from Forsythia viridissima, assembly GCA_030279155.1. NCBI lineage: Eukaryota > Viridiplantae > Streptophyta > Magnoliopsida > Lamiales > Oleaceae > Forsythia > Forsythia viridissima. The sequence goes on from CM059042.1 coordinate 18,671,573, forward strand.
AGGATATTATTCAATCTAATTTAAATATGTACGAACACAGTTGTGTTGTAATGATTTGTTGGTTGAATTAATGAAAGCAACATTTATTTTCACAAAACAGTATCACAAAATGTTTATTTTCACAAAACAGTATCACAAAAATTAACAAAACAGTATCACTAACAGTATCTCATTAAGAACATTATATTGCAATACAGTATCAAAATTTACTATAATATCTGGTGTTTTTGAGAGTTATATGTTCGTGTGAAAGATATTATTGTTTCTTTTTTAAGTTTTTTGATGGAGAGATATTATTTGTTGGTCGAATTAATGAAAGAAACATTTATTTTACAAAACAGTATCACAGAATATTTATCTTAATAAACATTTGTTTGATACTGTAAATAGTTTAACAAAACAGTATCACAAATAGTTTAACAACACAGTATCACAAACAGTATTTCATTAATTAACAGCAGTATGTTTACAATACAGTATCACAAATTGTATTCAGTATCAAAAACAAAATTTCAAGTACAATTTACAGTATCAAACAAAATCCGCAACTAGGAAATCTATTCATCTAGAATGAAGAAAATCTATTCATCCATTCATTCATCTACAACAAAATCTTTGATGAATTGAGAAACCATGTTTGCTTTATATTGTCTAACTTCCTTCATTGTCATGGTTTCTTCTATCTCTTCATTCTTTGCCAGTCTTTCCATCACATGGCAAACGTGTATTCCACAATCGACACTGCAAAACAAAATTCAAAAACATGTAGTAAATATCGGTGTGCTGCATAGCCATTTAAACACAAGATAATACAAATAGGGAGTTTGAAGGATTAGTTGCTTCTTACGTCCCAATGTGTTGTTGCGGACATTTCTCGTAGGAGATCAATGGATGATTGAATTCTTCTTCTTTGTATACAACAGTATTTGTAACGGGAGATTTCATAAATAATTCTTTTTGTTTGCTCTCAACATATTCTTTCTACACGTATTTGAAAAAAAACAACAATGTAAAATGTTAGATTTGTATTTTTAAACTCACTGTAAAAACAGTATATGGTACTATAACAACTCATTATCTTACCAATATTATAGCATCGTCCATATATTTGTTTGAAGTCCCGTCTCTCGGCAAATTACTGTTGTAATGTGTCTATTGACCTGCCTCAAAGTCGAATGTGAGCAGTGTCCAATGGTTTAGAACTACGTCAAATCCTCTTCCTCCGTTTGAGTTCATCGAAAACAGCAAAAGTCGAGGCTGCCCGGTGTTGTGGAGGTGCTCCAAAACTATGTCGATTTTTTGAGATCTTGGAATTGCCATTTGAGGATTTGTGACATATAGCTGCAGTATTCAAGTATAATATCAAGATAAGAAATTATTTTGTTGTTAGACCTAAGTTTGTAATTGAAATGTTTATGTTGAAATTCAATAATTCACCCAGCACAAAGAATCAAAAATGACAAATCTTTTGTTGTAAGTGCTGTATACAATTGGGTCTTTGGCATTTAGAAGTTCTTCATATGCATCAATTACCTGCATATAAAGTATCAAAGTTATATTTTGTATAAGTTTATAATTTGAGAATACATTTTTTTATTTTTACAATCTTACTGTATTTGTTATTGCCTGGTCGCCAAGAATATCAAATAAATCTCCCAATGTCACAAAACAGAATTCTGCTCCTGTTGGCATGTAAATCGTCGCTCTGCAATATCAAACAGCATTAAAGCAATGAAACAGTATCACAATATCACAAGTAAAACATTCAATAGTTGAAACAGTATCACAATATTTTTAAACAGTATCACAAATATTTTAGTTTTAATCCATGATACTGTTTTATCTCGAAAACAGTATCACAATATTATAAGTAAAACATTCAGTAATTGAAACAGTATCACAATACTTTAAAACAGTATCATGAATTAAAATATCAACAATTACTGTAGTGAAGATACTTACGATGGGTCGTGGATTTTTTCGATCTTTGTGATCTTCTTCCTGTCATCTGCAGTTAAATGTTTTACTGTTAACCATTTTGCATTGATTTTCATTGGTACTTTTTTTTCTTTCCTCATTGGAAAATCGGGAAGGTCCTCAACATTGATGATTGTATTGTCATCCTCTTCTACTTGCACCTTTTTACCTTTTGTGACTCTTTTTTTCGTAGCAGAGTAGGTAAAATCATCATCCCTCTTCTTTTTTCTTTCCTTTTTTTCTTTTATTCTTTTGACCATTGAAGTTTGTTTTGTTGCATCCTTTGTTTTTTGGATCTCTCTGTCATTCAAAGCTTGAGTGACTTCATGCACTACCTTTTCAATCAACTCATTTACAAGTGAGGTATTCTCTTTTTCCAATGATTTATTTTCACTTGTAAGAGATTCCAAAGTTTGTTGCAGCTTTTTGAGTTGTTCAGCAGTGTTATTCTTTTCCTCTAAAACTGCCGCATGTAGAGCCATTGACTTTTGTAGCTGGTCTTCTATTCTATAATTCTGATTCTTGTGCTCATCTCGTTGAGCTCCTGTATATTCCTTTCATTTTGCAAAGTATCAAAAGCATTAATTATCAGCATCAAAGTATTAAAATTATATTATTATCAGTATCTTAATTAAACAGTATCACAACAAAACAGTATCAGAGACAATGGTATCTCAATAAAATAGTATCACAAGAAAACAATGGCATAGATAAAAACAGTATCATATCAGTTTTAAAATAAAACAGATCATATATTCTAGTAATATATATTTTTGTATCATATAAATATATATTAGTACCTTTCATTCTGTGAGACGCTTTCATCCAACGCAGCTTGCAAGATGCGCTCCTTTTCTCTAGAGTCTTGTAATTCATCATGGAGTCTAGATGAACTAGTTATAGCTTTCTTCTCTGATGAATCCTTGATTGCAATTTCTGCCAGACGACTCAAGGGCAAGTGTAGCCAACTATCATCCTCCTCTTCAAAACCTCCATGTTCTACTTTATTGACGTTGTCTTCCTCACTTTCTTCATTTTTGTTGTCTAATGTTATCCTCTATTCGATTGTCATCACTTTCTTCCTTTTCAGTAGTATCTTTTGTTTCCGTATCAACTTTATCAGATTCTCCATCCCCATCCGATTCTTCATCTTCAGTAGATTTTTCACTTTCATTGGATTCTTCATCTTCATCGACTTCTTCAACAACCTGCAATGGTGTAGTTGAATAATAAATATTCTGGATGTTTGTATGTTGAATAAATCTTCATGTAAGATACTGTATGCTGTGAATTGGTGATACTGCTATTACCTTTCTTTTTGCTAGTTCGTGTACAGTCATAGATTTTAGAATACATGTCAGATCTCTTAAATCCCATTTGATGCATTTTGGTTCTGCATTCTTCTTCAACGCTTTGCAGACTTTAAGTTTTTCCAACAACCAATACTGAATTTTCATAAATAAAAACTTATTAGTGCGAATATCACATTTAATGCAAAACAGTATCAACAAATAAAACAGTATATAGAAATCAAATAGCTTACTGCTAAAACCATGACACAGCCTGTGACATCGATTGGGTCTTCATTTTTACATAGGGAAGAAATTAGATATTCAAAGATGTGCTTCAACCAATTGTAGGTTTTGATCTTGTCGAGATCTTCAACATACTTGATATATCCCCAGTTCAAAGTCAGGGATTTATTTGGCACAAAGAACGATGCCATCAGGAAGAGCATCATTAACCTATAAACATCGTCGATGTCTTCTTTTTTGTTCCCATTTGCTGCAGTTCTTAACTGTGTAGATATTATTGTTTTGGTCAATCTACGACAGTCTCTGAACCTTCGTTGGGAGAAAACTGAAATCGATGCTGGCTTTTGTTTTTCAACCTCCATCAGATTTTTACCTTCGACGATTCCAAAAATACCCTTCACATTGTCCATCTTGAACTTTAGACGGGAGTTGTTTATCAAAAAATCCTTGTTTGACTTGTCGAAGCACTCAATGATCTTGTATAGATCCATATCACTTCGACGACAGCAATGTCTGTCAATCTTGTCATCCAGTATCAAATTGATAAGATTTAAAAACGGAAATTTTTTCAACCCATCTGTTTGTGGTTTTGTTAGTGACAAACCTTTCACCTCCCTGATTACTGCTTGGAGGTTAGAACGGTATTGTGGGTAAGGCTTTTTATCCACAATTACTTTTTTTCGTATAGGAATAGACTTCCTTTTTCCCATTGATTTATAACTAATTGTTTTGTATCCAGAAGTATTTTTGCTTTGCTGCATCATAAACAAAAACAGTATCAGAAGTATCAAAATATACTAATGCACATCAACTAAGCAAAACAGTATCACATGATCAAAACAGTATCACGGATGAAAACTAAGACATTGAAACAGTATCACAGATTCAAACCTTGCCATAATTAAACAGTATCACATGTTCAAACTAAGAGATTAAAACAGTATCAAAATATACTAATGCACATCAACTAAACAAAACAGTATCACATGATCAAAACAGTATCACGGATGAAAACTAAGACATTGAAACAGTATCACAGGTTCAAACCTTGCCATAATTAAACAGTATCACAGGTTCAAACTAAGAGATTAAAACAGTATCATTATATACTAATGCACATCAACTAAGCAAAACAGTATCACATGATCAAAACAGTATCACGGATTAAAACTAAGACATTGAAACAGTATCACAGGTTCAAACCTTGCCATAATTAAACAGTATCACAGGTTCAAACTAAGAGATTAAAATAGTATCATTATATACTAATGCACATCAACTAAGCAAAACAGTATCACATGATCAAAACAGTATCACGGATTAAAACTAAGACATTGAAACAGTATCACATGTTCAAACCTTGCCATAATTAAACAGTATAAACAATCTACCTTGTTGATTTCTCTCCGTAACTCGTGTTCCAGGCCAAGCATAGCCAATTTATCCCTTAACAACATCACTGCTCTTTCTTCTTCAACTTTTTCTTTGCTTTCTTTATTACAAGCCATCAATCTGGCTTTAAAGGCCGTAATTTTAGCCAAATTCTTTTGTGACTGTCTCTTCATTAATTCTCTTTAATTATCTTCTTGTCAATTACCAGCCACTATTTGCGTTTCTTCCCATTCTTGAACTACCCTAATTGGCCCATAATCTCTCTCATACATGTATCATTTTACTAAATTAGCTTATGCGAGAAAAGGCCTATAATAAGCTTGCACGACTTCTGCTTCACTATTTTCATTCTAAAAAACCAAACATTGATGGAACGAAGAAGGGACACACCAACTCCCATGTATCAAATCTCTTTCTAACAGTACATTATAACTAGTAGGATTATCTATTATAAAGAAAATTGTGGTCCTCGTTGTACTCTCCATTGTTATGTCTAACAGCATTACCCCCTTAGCCGAAGTAGCTCCTTCATTGAAACTAGTCAGAATCACTCTCGTTGGAATCAAGTCGTTCTTAGATTTTGCAAACTTTTTTATCATTCTGTAAGGGATTGTATTTATTGCCGTCCCATTATCAATGAGAACTTTGGCAACTGGAATGCCATTAACCAAAACTTTGACATATAGGGGTTTGAGATGCTTAGTCAATTTCATTGACGGATTTTTAAATAAAACCCTTTCTTTCGTGTTTACTTCTACCTTTTCATTACTTTCCTCTGCCTCAACTTCGTCGAATAGGTCTACCTGCAATATTTCTTTGCCACGATTTCTCTTTACTTTCTCAAATTACACGATATCCCTTAATAGCTCTCCCCAACCCGTGGGTAGAGGCTATTATAGGAGGTGACCCATATTTCTCAGTCCGTGGTACCTTTTGCTTTCTTGTAGAAGTTTTATACACAACATAATAATCGAATGATCTTCCAGATGGTTCGCCCAACAAGCCTACTACCGGATTATTTTCTTGGTATAGTTGTTTGAGCATACTGTTGTATGAAATTCCTATGATTCTTCGCTCTGCTTCCAAATCAATTTTTTCTTCTATGTCTGTCATTCCATCATCTTCCTTTTCGTCGTTGTTGTGAGTGAATTGATTCCCAGCAGATGTACCTTCTCCACATTCTAGCGTACAAATTGCTTCTTCTTTTTCTTCCATCATCTCTTCATCATGTTCTTTATTCTTAAATTCGTTGACCAATAAATAGTTGTTAGCCATAACTAGAAGCATAGTACCAAACTAGATAGTAATTAACTGCCCAGCATCATCATCATCCTCTTCCTTCTTTCTATGCTCAAAATTTGATTTTCCAACACATTCTTCTGTTAGTAGCTCTTTCTTTGATGCTTCTGTATCTTCTTCTTCTCTATTCTCAAGGACATTCTCATTTCACCATTTGCTCTCAATCGTAGTTCTTGAACGTTCCACACACTGTTGTTGTCTCATCATCTGTTCGTAGTTTCTTTGGAAAAGCCTTTAGAATTGTATGAATGCCAAATATTTGGGCGTTGAGATTGTGGTCTGAACATTCTGATACCTTGAAACGACCTAAGCTGCCTCCTATAGAATGGTCTTACTTGCCCTCCAAATAGACGAAAATTAGCAGCGTCAGCTGGATGAATTTGTTGTTCATACGACCTTTCTGTGATATTGATAATCTCCTTATGGCATCTAGCACATAAATTCATTTCTTCATTCACTATCGCCTTTTCTTTCAAACGCTCAAATACGCTGGGACGTGATTTGTCATCACTATTGTCAACTACTAACTTGAATCTTGGGAGACCAAATTTGTCCAGATTCGGGATGACCATATTGACATATATTGGTTGTGGGAATGGATTTTCGTCCACTGCCATCTTTTCTTGGATTCAAATGTGATTCGTCCTAACTCAATAGCATCATGTTCAACAATGTCTTGTATGAATTCGCCTAGCAATGCACGTATGGTACTGGAGCTCAACTCCATCATTGACTCATAACGACTAGCACTTGGTCTCTCCATCTCCGGGGTACCCTGTTGACCCTCAAATTGCTCGATCACAGAATGGACAGACTGTTGGTCTGCTGGTTCCTTGCTAGAATTCTTTTGAGGCATGATGACTTTTAATCTTTCTAACACCATTGGGTCCCACCAGGCGTGCCGAATTATTTTGCGATAAATTAGATTTGTACGAACAATTAAAAAATTATTCAGATAGTGTAAGGAACAAGACCTTTTGAGACAAAATCTCAACAAGGAATGTTTGAATTGAAAGATTATACTACACAACTTGTCTCTAAGGAGCGCAAGCGCACAAAGTTTATAAGATTTGTAAATAGAGAACAAAAGACTTCAAATGTAAATTCACATGTTTGTTTGTGAGAGAATTTTTCCATGTCATCTTCCATTGCCTTGCCTTGTTTATATATTGATCACAATTTGCACAATTTTCGCCCATAACTGACCAAAATCTCATAGTACTTCTTCTAAATAATTTTCCATAACTTCCTATAATACTTTATTTACCTGCTATAGCAGATACTTTGGATTATGGGCCACGTACAAAACTACTTCTTTACTTGCGCAATGCAGTTATCACCTTCCTCGCCCAAGCCCTGCTCTACTTCGCTCTATTCTTTGTATGTTTTGGGTGATTCTTTTCTTGGTAATTCGCCCAAACTCTATATTTGAGCTTCCCTTTCTGGGCTTTTGTTTAGGTCTTTATTTTGGGAATATTTTGTGTATCAACATAATCACAAAATTTGAATTGAAACAAACCCTTTTTTTCCTTTAAACATTGGATCTGAAGCAAACCAAATAAACTCTGCAGAGTCAAAAGCAAGAAGAAGGAACATAAAGCGTGAAGAAGGAGAAATAAAAAATGTGTTGCGTGTGTCAGATTTGAAACTCCAAACAAATCTTGCTAAAAACTTAATACCTAAAAGTAGAACCGTCGATTTCAAAAGAATAAAATGAAACTAAGAACTAATTGCTTAAAAACTTATCAGGAGCATTCAAAATTGGGTCTAGATCTATGCGATGTTGGTCGAGTGCAACAATGACTAAATCGCTTTTGTCCTTCGTGTTCTTCCATACTTCTCTTTTTATCACAATCACAAATTCTTAATTAAAACATACTCTTTTTTTTCCTTAAAGCATTGGATCTGAAGCAAAATAAACTCTATAGAGTCAAAAACAACAAGAAGAAAGATAATGTGTGAAAAGAGAGAAATCAAAAATGTGTTGCGTGTGTCAGATATGAATTTCGAAAGGTAAGAACAAAGGGCAAAGAAAGTGATAGGAAAAAAGGACTCAAAACGACATAGTTTTGGTCTATGCATGAACATTGATTTTAAAACCCACTCTTATATATTGTAAGGATTGTGATTATTAAACCTACAATTTTTGGTTTGCAACAATTGAATGGATTAGATTGTAAAAATAATAATTAATTTACAATTTCTAAAATACTATTGATATTTCTTTCATTGATTGCATGTCATATACAAAACTGCAAACTAAAGAAAAATACATTTTAATCTAATTGTTAAATTATACTCCATTCTTCTCATTTATATAAGCTGATTTCGTTTTTCACACGGATTAAAAAATTTTAATTAATGTTATTGAAAAAGCAAATTTTGCAAAAAAAAATCCTAGTTTAACCTTATTTAAGTATTATCAATTCTCACTATATTTGAAAAAGTACAATTTTATTTGTTTTGATAACAAAGTACATTCAATAGAGATATATTATAAAATGAAAAAATTAAATACACCATCAACAAATTGAATAGACTATAAATTAAGACGAACAAATAAGAAAAATAAGCCAATGACTTGTGTTCCTCTAACATTGCTTTTTCATTTTCATTTCACTTGAATTGTTTCTCAAATGTTTGAAAAGTTTGAGTTTCAATATCCAAATCTCGTATCGAAACTGTGCAGCACCTTTTCGTGGAACGTGACCTGCAGCAAGGAAGACGGTGGGGGTGGAGGGGTTTAGGCGGGGTATGAAACTTTATTTAGAAATCAAAAGAGGGAGAGAGCTATGAACCTATATTCAGAAATCATAAAAGGCCTTTTATTCGGCTAAAAGTGGAAAAGTTACGTTTTCAAACTTTAACTTTTGTTTTTGAAAATGATCAAATATATTTTTTATTCACATATTTTATAATTTACTATACACTTTTTATTTATACATTTTATAAAATCTACTACTTAAACACTTAAAAATTATAATTAAACAAGTACTTAATCAATATTTTTAAACTTTGAACGATCACATACTCCAATCAAAATTCATTTGAAATTAAACTTGAAGTCAAAAATAATTATATCTTTATGTTCTTTTGTTTTCGATAGACCTATCGTGTTAATTGATGTTTGTTATCATTTTTAACAAGACAGTTTTTAGCATGTAAGATAAACGGTTAGTATTTATTTATTTTTGTTTTACTAAAAATTCTTCTTCTGAATTAAAAAGATAAAAATATTGATGAATGAAAGTTTAAAATTCAAGTCTTACTAATAATTAAGTATAAATAAAGTCCCCACATAACGCAAAATACAAAAATTATTATTTAACAATTTATATTATTAGACAATAATAAATTTCATCTTTTAACAGCTTTTAGACATGCATGTCAAATAAAAAAAGAAATTGGGAGTCGTTTAAGTAGGTGACAGTTACAACTTATAACGTACGATTTAAGGTTTTAAAAAGCAGTCAAATCTCCGTATTTGTCTTTCCGTATCTGTCCTCGATTTCCATGAAGTACCAAACACTGTCCTTTCACTCTCTGTCGAATCAGTCCCCCATGCTATGCTCACATGTGGATAAAGTAATTGACAGCTCTGCCCCCCTGCTTCGAATTAAATGATTTTTCTCTCTTATTTTATTTAGTGACCCTATGATTTGACTAACGATTAGTTTTAACATATTTTAATAGAAATGATAAAAAAATTTATTTTCACTCGTTTTGAATTGAACGGAGAATCTACACCGTTCAGAATTTTAAATTTTATATTTTATTTTAATTCCTGCTCTCGACTTAATCCCCGCCCCGTTTTCTAGAAATCTTCAATAAGACGAGAACGGCAAAAAATTTTAAGTTATCCAAACAAGAACTTAAAAAATTTTAATTTTTTTTTTCGTTCCTTTCTTCTATATTCACTTGACTCACTAAAAAATTCAATTCAACAAAATTTTTTGTTGTCGAAATAAATCGTGTTAATTTTAGACTCAATCTCATTTTCGAGTGCGCCTTGCATGATGGCCTCGTTGATTATTTCTTATGTAATAACATGAACATCAATGTCTCTTCACTCTCTACTTAAATAGTTTGATTTTAATAAATTTAACTCTTAAAAAACTTATTAATATTATCAAAAAGGAAATTGGTGCAAATACTCCCTCACTTTTTATTTTTGGTAGAGTGGTCACTAACCTATCTATTTAGGTGCGCAATTGGTCATTATTTGATCAAAAAAACAAAAATACCCTTAATTTTAGTTTAAAAAATTATAATTTGATATCTAACCTTTGCAAAATGTACAAATAAGTCCAATACATTTATTAAACAATATTTAATTTAGCATATTAAATATATCACTATAGTCGTATCAAATAAATTTTTTATAAGAGAAAAATATAAAATTATTGCGCTTTAGGTATATGTAATTGTTATGTGATGTGAAAAACTTGAATAAAAATTTAGTTAAATAAATAACAAAATGGCATATATAATTTTATGACATTGAACCAATCTTATTATGTTTTTTAACATAAAAATACTAACAAAAATTAATTTACACATTTTGTGTTCTTTATTTTTGAATGATAATAAAACGATAAATTAAAATATGAAGAATACAATTTGAGCTCTAATATTTGTAGTTAAGGGTCTTAATCTCCTACCTACTTATATTTCCTACCCTGAGGTGACAACACATGATTGGTAAAAATTCACACAACACATGATTGGTAAAAATAATGAATTTTTACCAATCATGTGTTGTCACCTCAGGGTGGAAAATATAAGTGGGTAGGAGATCAAGACTCTTGTAGTTAATAAACGAATAGCTCAATGAAATAATAATATTTGATTATTAAGTTTGTGACAAAGTTATTTTTTTATGTTGTAATGATAAAATTAAAGTTTAAATTTTAATGATTACTTAATAATAATAAAATAATTTTAATTAACACATTTGTTAATAATTATGAGCTTAAATTTTAGTTATTTTATAATAGTTCGTAAAATATACAAAATAATTTAGTATTTTATCAATTTCTTAGTTTTTTTAATTTTTTTTTTAAAAAAATAAAAGTATCGGACCCATTTGTACTTTTTACAAAGGTTAGGAATCCAATTGAAATTTTTTTAAAATAAAAAAAAAGGCATATTTGTCTTTTTATCAAATAAGGACCAATTGCGCACCTAAATGATATGTTAGAGACCACTCCACCAAAAATGAATAGTTAGAGGCCATTTGCACAATAAGGACAAAGGTTAGGGATCATTTGCGCCAATTTCCCTTATCAAAATTATTACATATACACCAGGCCTAAAAATTTCACAAAATTCAACCTTACATCTATAAGAATCTTCACCAATCTTTTGGCATGGTACTTTTACACGTAAGCACCCAAGCATGGGATTGTCGACCACTCTCCGAGAATGTCATCTACTCGATGTGATGACTAGTTTTACCTACAACCTAAGACATTTGTCCTGACCATGAGAAAATTGAGGACTCCTCTCAACCTCATATAACTACATAATTCGACTCATTCTCTACTTCTACTAATCCTTATTCGTATCCATAAGAGACCTAGTCTCTTTGCAAATTGGTTACTAGCTTGTAGGTAGATTCCTAATGAGACAGGCATGCTAGGCACATAGACTAACCTATTATCCATAACAAATAGTGATAGCAACGGAGTGGATTCGGATCGACTTTCAGCTGGTTGTTTTACCCGAGCAACTTGTCGTTCTCAAACTTAATGTTGGAGGCCAGTTTCCATTGAGTAATACAGGTCATCAGGTCCTCGACCCTCTTGTGCAAGTCGAAGCCTTGTTGAATGACTCCTTTGGCGATGCTCAAAGTCTGCAGAAACAAAATATTTAAACTACGAACAATGAACATTCTTAAAGAGCCTAAGTTCAAGAACTTATCTGAAGAGAACTAGCCAAAATTGTCTATCTCCCATCCTTGAGGCTAACTTAGGCCCATAATTTTTCTACCACCACCAAGAATAGTAGACTCCAAGCTAGCATGCCCGGCCTCAAGGACGTCGAGGTTGTTCTCCTCCTTTAGGTCAATAACTCAAAGTTTTGCCCCTAGACTGGGTGATCACTACGGGATAGCCATCACCCGATGAGTGGTGATCACTGTCTACATTCCCATCCTAGTCAAGTCTTCCTTGTGGGCTCGAGAAATCTAGCCCTCAGGCTCTTCTAGGTCAAAGCTCGACCCAGTCTATTACATCATATTTACCTTCTTTTACAAGTGGCACGCTCAGCCAGTTTGGTCGCCTCATCCCGAGCCTTTCGCTTGGCCACTTTTCTCAAATGGACTGGGTCAAACTTCATTCCTAAGGAAAATAAATATCTAAGGTTAGATTATATCTTGCAGAACAGGGGCGAATCCAGGAAATGACATAGGGGTGGGCTGGGGAGGGGGAACCCTTTATGGGGCCCCCCAATTTTTTTTTTAAATCACAATTACTTGAACCGATTTTTATAAAAATCTAATCACAAGTTGTCAATTCAAAAATTCGATTAACAAATAATAATATACAAATTCAAATTTCCAATTCACAAATTAAATCATAAACTTCCAATTCACAAATAACAATTACAATTACAAAAGTGTAAGTTAGTCATCTTGTACCTTCAAACAATTGTAGAGACTGCCAAATAATTAAGATTGAGATTTGATTTTTTTTTTCATTTTAATCCACCTTTGGCATTCTTGTCGGTTGCGGTGTGAATGATTAAGATTGAGATTAGACTTATGAGAGACGAACAACGGAACGAGTGAAATAAACGACCAAGGAGAAGAGTCCAGGCGAGAGTTTCAAATTTTGGGAAATTTGCTGACAATCTGTGTCTCTGTCAATCTGGTTTGCGCTAAATAAAAATAATGCCAAATTCATGAATATATTCAATAATTAAAGCATATTTCCATTTGTGTGCACAAACTCGTTTCTTTACGATTTCTTTACGATACCCCACCCCACCCCCCCCACCCCCACCCCCACAACATTTTCTTCTTTATTAATCCCTTTGACCAAGAGGAAAAATAAATAAAATACGATTACCCCAATCAACTTGGCATAAATTCATTTATCCACGGATCTAATCAATTATTTGGGCTTTGGGCTTATGTTTGGGTGTGGGCTATGTCTATTATATTAATTATATTAATTGTTTCAAATTTTTTTGGGTTGGGCTTCAAATAATTTCTTTAAAATTTTTTGTGAGCCCTAGGTTAGATCCGCCCCTGTTGCAGAACATAAAAACAGTGAAAATAATGAATGAAAACCCTAAGCTGAAAGGGCCAAGGATACTACACTTGGCCAAGTCCAACCTTTTCGACTTTAATAGTTACGTCCAATAGGCTAGACACCTCATCGACCAATGGCTTTGCCTGATCAACTTAAGCCAATTTACCACTAGGTTGATCGTATAAAGTTAAGGCTTGGTAAAACCTACAAAGGTAGGTAACTTCCACTCCGGCAAGAAAAACCATCTCATCGACCTTGACCTTACATAGAAGTACTTCTCTTTCTAGTGCTTGATTGAACTCGGGGTTGTGGTGATCGAAATCCTTCTTACCGATACGTAGACAAAGCAGTTGTACCCAAGCAAGTACTTCATCTCAAGGACTAGATGGATTAAGTTATACCTTAGATAATTCCTAGGTAATAGCAAACTATAAAGAAGTAGGTTAGGAGCCTCTAGCTGTTCAGAGCTAGTTAACCAGGACAAATTCCCATAAAGAAAGGGTTAATGGGCAACCTTTGCCTACCTAAAATGGCTTCTCTAAATATGGTCATCTTCCCGACCAAGCACCAATAAGACATGTCAGATGGGGTAAGCACTCATCCCAAAAAAGATTGCTTGACCGTATACCTCCTAACGTCAGCCCCAATTAAATGCTCCAATAAGGTATTCCTAAACTCCATTAACTATAGGTCGAGCAGGTCTCTGGACACTACCTATCTTGTCTCTCCCACAGGAATACCCTCGGGGATATTACCAGAACTATTAGATTTGTCACTTTTTGAACACCACCCAAGACCTCGACCCTAGCCTCTTCAGTCGAGCTTGAACCTAAGGAACCCTTACTTCTGTCGCTGACCCTACTCTCATCTTTCTGCTCTAGTTCCTGATCTTCTAACCCAAACACTTTTTTGACCATTTTAATTAGAAACAATATTTTAAGTTAAAAGGTTGACCCTTACCTACAAAGTCAAAGTTGAATTGTTTCAAGAAATGTAAAGTAACAACAAATGAAATAAAATCCAATGCTATTTATAGGGAAAAAAGGCAGGAAATTTTTCCAATCCCAACCATTGGTACATACCACGTGGCCTCCCTTTGGGCCTCATGTAATCAGTGCGCCCCCTCCAAAGGCGGCACACAACCATTCAAATCCAAACATCCCCACGCGTGCATTGAATGAGCACGAGGGTCTGCATCTCAAAGTCTTTAGCCCGACCTCGAATGCACGTGGGCCAATGACTGATAAAAGTTGTGCGCCCAACCTGACCTATCTTGAGACCCGAAGTAGACCAAGACATGCCTCACAGGAAGACAAATCAACGGGCAATGCACATAACTCCAGACTTTCATGGCCGAATATGTAGACCTATCATGTATAATCACCCGAGCATGGGATGGCCAACCACTCTCTGAGGAAGTCATCTACCCGACCCGCTGACTAGTTTGCCCTACAATCTAAGTCACTTGTCCTGACCATGAGACAACCAAGGACTCCTCGGCCTTAGTCATAACCACATAATCCTACTCAATTTGTACTTATATTTATCTTTATCTCTATCCATTAAGAGGCATAGTCCCTCTACAAATAAGATACTAGCTTGTAGGTAAAATCTTATTGAGATATGGCCTCCTAAGCCTACGGTCCAAAGTAGTCCCAATTCCATTGAGACTACACTATAAACCATTATGTAAAGGCACAATTGCCTCATTATTCAAGTAATATTCTATCTCTCGCATTGTATACAGTTAAAAGCTTTTATATGTACATTTTTAGCTTTGTATGTTAATAGGTCGTGGGAATCACATTTAATTCAAAAAAACGAACAAAAGAAAACAAGTTTTGAGAATTAAAAAACTAAATTTTGCATAATTTTTTAAGAATTATGGAAATTAATTATCTGCAATAAGCGTATTAATCAAAACTGATTATTGAGGCCGGCATCACATTCATCATTAAAATAATGCAAACATGACATGAATTATTGAGTGGTCCATTTTGTTATTTGAAAAAAAGCGAAGGAATGAAAATATTGCAATTTAAGAGTGAACACGACATCACATAAACGAATTCATTCTACTTTTAATATATAAAAATAAGAAAACAAGTTTGTTTGTTTTTTTCCCCCTATTTAATTTAACTATTCTGACAGAATGATTCAATGCGGATATTTTACAACAACAAACCAGTCATTTAATTTTAGTATAGCTTGCTCTTTTTAACTTGTTTTTGTCATAGCGTACTGCGATATATTTTTAAAGAAGATTTCTTTAAATTTATATAGGATGTCTTTCAATCACTGTTCTAAAAAGTCTGTTTAAACCTCGCATAGGCTTTGCCTAGCCACGCATCATGTATCGTCCTCGTCTTGCCCTTATCTCGCTCTCGCTTAGGACTCGCCTAGGTCCGAAAAGCTTGAAACTCGACTTCCACACATAGCCACGCTTTACGCTTTATAGAACATTGGTTTCAATCAGTTGAGTCATATTTTCTTTGAGTTTACATCTATTTATTAGTTATATTTTTGTTTACTAAGCTATCGAGTAAAATTTCTATTGTATTAATTAAATAATTGATGAACTTCGAGTTAAAAATAATTTCCGGGGCATATAAACTGTTCGTTACTTTACATGCTTAAAATTTTTGTGACATTAATATATTTATTTTGTTATGCATATTCCTACAAAAGAAAAAAAATGAGAATATGTGTTGTTATGTCCAAATTTAGCTAATTCTGGTGATCTTCTTTTCTTTCTTAACAATACCTGCCACAAAGAGTATGTAAAGTATTTTTTCGCATCCCCTCCGGCCTCCGATACCTAAATAATGATATGACAGTATGATTCTCAATACAATTAAGGATTATAAATTAAAAATAGTTTATTTCGACCGTAATTTTTTACTTTTTAAACTAATTTTAACATAAAATGTCTATACTACCCTTAAACAACAAAATGTCATTTTAAAGTAGAAAGAACAATTTTGTCAATTTACATTAAAGTGATTTGAAAAGTCAACAATTTTAACTCAAATAAATCAATATTAATTTATAAATTAGTTTATAATCTCTGTCAAACAGTACTAGATGTGTTTAATCTAATACTATAAATTTGTATGTGAATTGAGCATTTTGTATCGTAGAGAGTTCTATATATGTGAACTAAATTGACAAACTTGATTGACTAGATTGATAGTCCAATTTGGATTACACTAATAGACTTCTAATATTGATGTGTGAATAAAATCCCGTGGTCTCTCAGCGTGTTTGAAAGTACTTATAAATATTTATAAACTGTTCAAATATCATTTTTATTAACACGATTTTTAAGATTCACAACTTTTATTTACACATTCTGTATGATCCACTGCTTATAATGTACAAAAAACTTTATCGAACAAGTATTAATTGTAGGTCTTATTTGGATAAGTATTGACTTGGTATATTTTAGAGTAATTATATTCACACCATATTTTAATTGTAATAAAGATCTCTAACTATTGCTCATTTTTGTATTTATGTCTCCAACTTTTTTTATTACATTTTTATCACCAACATATTAATTTGCACGTCATATCTTTTTCTTTGATGATGATTTCAGTCCAAAAAGTTAATTATGAGGCGTAAAAATATTTTTTCGTCTCTCGTATTTTTAAATGAATAATAAATACAAAAGTCTGACAAAATATTTTCCCCTCATTTTGATGCGCATTGACAGTATATTTGGATAAAAATTGTTATCAAAAGCAAGATGTGAAATTATTGAAAGTTACGAAAAAAGTTGAAGAAATAAGTACCAAAACGTTTAGATAATAAAATATGTAGTATTAATATAATTACTCGATATTTTATTCTAATGTTTCTTATAATAAGTATAAATGATAAAGGACAAATTAGACAAATAACGACTCAAGTAGACTTCGAAAAGAATGATTCCATTTTAACATGTAAATCAAAATTAACATGTTTATTTTTTATTTTTAAATGTCTAATTATATTGAATATTCATACAAATGTGTGTATATATATACATTATTGTAGATCATGCCCCCCGCGGAGGGTATAATTCCTCCCATACTTTCAACGAAATTCTTGGCCTAACGGTAGTTTGTCAATAATGTACAACATAGTAAATAAAATAATAAAAAGATTAATATGCAAGATAAATAGAAGAAAAAATATATTTATAAAAAATTAATGTAAACTGCTCTAACTTTATTAGAAATTAAATTTAATTTTGTTACTTTTTGAATCAAAATTACTATGAAGAAAATGCTTTATTTGAATTTAAAAAAAAAAAAGGAGAAGCTATTTTACCCTAAATTATGTTGTGGAAATTTAATTTGAGTTCAAGATGAAGAGAAGCTATTTTACCCTAAATTATGTTGTGGAAATTTAATTTGAGTTCAAGATGAAGAGTATTTGTTATCATTGTTCAAGAATGAAGGCGGAATTTGGCCGCAACATAGTATAGTTAAAATCGAACACTTGTTACAAAATTAAAAACTAAATAAAATTTTATTCATTACAATGTTCAATACCATCTATAGCTTACATACCCGATATTCAAAATGCAAAATATTCACAACCTTATTTCTAATTTGGTGCATAATATCACAATCTTTTCAAGATTGATATTAATAAAAATTGTAAGCCTCAATTTCTGTTATTTCTCCAATGTACCTTAAAATTAAAAGGAATGCAGTAAACATGATTAGAGTACTAACAAAAGAACAATGAAAAAATTAAAACGTCCAAACATTTAAATAATAAAACAATAAACATTAAAAATATTTCATCACCATCTCAGCAAGAATTTCCATTAATCTCAAAGTATTTTCATCATCATCATCACAACCTAAATTAAAATCACTCAAGAAACACAACAACCCCCCCCCCCCCCCCACCCAATCCCACCCAAAAAAAAAAAAAAATTTAAAACCCTGGAAAAAAAAAGGGGAAAAATCATACATCTCATTGAGTAAGCCAGAAACCCAAAACTAAAACTCTGGCCTCAAGGATGGTTTACACTAAGGGGGAGAAACAAATCCTCAACCCAGATTTAACAAGAGGAAATTGACCAACATTGTTACTCCAATGTCACATACGAAAACCCTAAAAGTTCAAATTACCTTGCCTTGCCTTACCCTACCCTACCCTACCCTAGTCTTCTGCAGCAATGGAGTGAAGCCATGGTATGAAGCCGATGAAGCATTTTTACAAGAAAAATGGTCAAAAGATTCAATACCCACTTCAGAAAATAGCTTCAAGAACTCATCCAAACCTAGCCCACCAAATTTTTGCTCATCATTTTCGAGAAATTTCAAGATTTCTCTGAAAAAACCGGCATCACATGGCAAAACCAACCCACCGGTTGTAGGGAAACCGAATTCCTCTGCCGCCTCGCGGAGGAGGTCAATGAAGACTGGAAAGTTCAGAAACCGGGTGGGGATCAAGAACCGTCGGCGTTCTGGGCCCACGTAGACGGCTAATGAGCCGGATGGTGTCCGGTTTGAACCGGCCCAGTCGTCAGAATCTGAGGAAGAGTAGTAGTGTGTAGTCCACCGCTTAAGGCTGTTGTTTTTCCATCGCCGAACGACTTGTCTCAGCCGTACGATCTGGGTTATGACGTTGCTTTTCTTGATGGCCGCGGCCATTATTTTTGGGTTCTCAAATTTAGCTCTTTTCAATTTGAGTGAGAGAGAGAGAGAGAGTTTAATATAGTGGCAACTCAATTCAATGGACTTTTTGTTCTTTTTCATGAAATAGCCATGCGATGTAATTTACCTAAAATAGCCCTTTGTTTTTATTCTTTTGTATTTTTGCTTTTTATTGGTCAAAATATTAAGATAAAATTAAGACTGAGCTCCCCTACCTTTCACATGGTGTGATTATGGATCTTCAACCTTCAAAAGTAAGTTTTTCAGTCTCCAATCATTTAAACTATCAATCTAAGTCCCCACATGAACGAAGTTGTCAACTTAGATGTTAAAATTGTCCACAATTAACAGTTGAATTGAAGAGAAATGTTAAGTGCTTTGACAATTTTGTCTTTCAACTTTAAGTCACATGAAAGTTGTGTAAGATCTCAATATTTATATTGACAATTTCAGTTGTGTTGGGATCTAAATTTACATGTTTAAATAATGTGAAGATCTAAAACCTTACTTTTAAATATTGAAGACTCATAACAACACTACGTAAAAGATTGATGAATCCAACCCTAATTTTTCCAAATATTAAATTTCTTTTGATAATTCTAATTTTCTATTATACAAAAAGTTGCCATTCTTGATTTGGTCAAGAATTCAACAGTGAGTGACCAACTTGGTTCATACTACTAGTATTAAAAATTGATGGCTAGTTCGCACAATACTCTCTATTGTTTAGGGTCGTTTCAAACTTGGTATCTATCATTTTAATCCTCACATTCTTGATCTCAGTCCAACGTAGCAAAAATAAACAATTAATTTGCGATGCCACCAAGTCTAAAGCAAAATCAAGAACTAGAGCAATGAATAGATTTGCACACATAGCTAATCAAGAAACTTTTCTATAATAAGTAATAAGCATATGGGTTATGATTTTTTTTTTTCCCGCAAAAAGTAGATTTTATCTTTCATTGATTCCAAAAAACAAAAGAAGAAAAGAAGAATTTCTTAAAAAAAAAAAAAAGAAGGTAGAAGCAAGATTTGAGTAGTCACCTTGAACCCCAGAATGCTTAACCCCAAGTCCAAGCCAATATGCATACCACTAATGGAGGTAAGATCTTATACACTAAGGTACACCGGAACTGATCCTCGGCCCCTCATGATTGAACTTTTCCGGCATAACATTCTGAAATTGATTCAACAAAAAAACTATTTTTTATATGCAATAATCAGTACATTCAAGAAAATAGAACTGAAAATCTTGATTTCTAAATTTAGATGGGCTGAGGGACCGCGGAGGGCGACGGCGGAGAATAATTTGGTGGCGACCATCGGCGGCGTGTTAGTGGCGCAGTGTCAAGTTATGGGAAACCATGTGTATATAAAATCTTGGAAAACCTTAGTGATTGTTTGGAAAGTAATGGCTTTTGGTTTTGGGTTTATGGTGGGGGTGGTTGACGGAGGTCAAGCGGCGGTGGCGGCAAGGTTGGTGCCGCTGGCTTATGGGGTGAGTGGGTGGAAATGACGAAATCTTTTTCTATTTTTTTATTTTATTTTATTTTTAATTAAAGTTAAGGGTATGGTAGTCTTTTTCAGTTTTACAGTGTAAACAAAAAAGGTGGTTTTCGCAATAAAAAGTTGAAATGAAGTTAAGAATATCAAGATTGAAACAATATATACCAATTCCACAAGAACCCTAAACTATAAGTGGGTATTGTGAGAATTAGTCAAAATTTATCCACTGACTGTAAAAATAAATAGTTACTGATTACCTAGCAAAAAATAACAAAGGAAAAGGAAATTGAGTTGCTAATTTCGCATCAAAACTTGTTGGTCCAAATTGGGATTAGATTGATAGTTAATAGGTCATGAACGAAATTTTTAACCTTCTATTATTCTATTAGTCTTTCATAATATTAAATATAGAGCAAATAAACAAGACATTCTCCTTCAAATTACATTTAATTTAAAATAATTCAAAGTATAAAATTGAACGCTAGTGATAGTCGAATCGTAGATTGTGACTTTAGTTTAACATAACCGAGAAAATTGTATTCTCGGTACATAATTTCTTCCGAAATTAGATTTATTTTTCTAAATTCTTTAATCATAATAAAAAAACACATTATAAGAAGAACCACATATATTCAAATTATTATTAATATTTACGCTCAATAAAAAATTAGTATAGTAAATTCAAAAAAAAATTTATGCGAAAAAATGTCTTACAAGAAAAGTAGTACGGGAAGTACGAGGTTGATTAACTAAAGTTGTGTGCATGTGAAATGAGTGATAATTGCATTAGTTAGTCAAAGTCAGCTATTAATCAGGCCCCCATTCCATGCTAATTTACACCCTGCCACATGTTTAAAAGATTACTAAAATCTTGAAAATATTATTTTAATTAATTACGCTATTAATTTGATAGCACAATCCGGGTTATTACCATAATCAAAGCCCTAGCTTTGATTTTAGAGGCCACTTTTCCATGATGTTTGCTATGTAAACTGTAGCAAATTAAATAATTTACTGTGTTAATTATTATTAATGATTGATTAAATCACTGTTGAATCACATGGGGCATTGCTTAGTAAGAAAATTGTGGCAGACATAAGAAAATCATTCTTTTTTTTTTTTTTTTTTGTGAGAAATAGTACCACTATTCACTTGTCCCAATGTAAGTTAGTTACATTAAATAAATTAAGTGGTATTTTCAAGGAATATTTAAAAACAACTTATCCTCTCTAAAATTCTCGCCCGTAGCTCAATGTCATTTACTTTAACGGATGTCAATACAATCGATTGAGTTAGAACCATTTCAAGTTACCTAATTGTAGATACTCTTTAACACCTAAAATAATTTCGAATTGAGGTTAGAGATGTAGAGAGGGAAACAGAGCGGGTCAAAACTGAGACAATCATTCACACCCCCACTCCGTTGAGGATTTTTAACCCCTTGCCCGGTCCCTATCCCCACTTAAGGTAGGGCAGGGCAGCCATATCCCCGTTTACACATTTTTTTTAAATTCTAAAAGTTTGATTTTGGGATCATTTTAAAGATCGAGTTGCTGCTAATTTATTTAATCGAATTTTTTTATTAATCGGACTTGGTAGCAGCCTGGGCCAGTTGACCTCTTTAAATTATAACCGGGCAGGTCTCGGGGAGGGGAACATATTTCCCGTACTCGACTATGTTGCCCCAGCCTTATCTAAAAACCCAATTAATCAGAAAATCTCTATCCCGTTAGGGGCGGGTTTTGCAGGGATCGAGTTTACCGGGTTGTTTTATCATCCCTAATTGAGGATATAAATCTAAAATTGTAATTTTATAATATAATAGATGAATTATTAAGTGTATAGTGGCCTTACATTAACATAAGATGTTCTTGTATAGGGGTTCGAATAATTTAATTGTCATTATTAAGAGAAACGTTTTAAAAATCTATCCGGGCATCGACCCGGAAAAAAAAGAAAAAGTCATGGGTCAAATGGTTGAACCAGAGTCGACCCGGTGATTTAAAAAAAATCAAAAAAAAATTAAAAGCAATTTTTTTGAAATCAGAAAAATTTGCATTAGCCACTCAAAAATACAATTTGCAAAACTGGTCAAATACAATTAACAAAGCAAAGTGCTACTCAATCCAATTATAAAATATAATTAAGTTAAAAATGGTTTTTCAAAATCGGGCAGATTGACGAAAATTAATTATGGAAATAAGGGTTTTTTGTTTCTAAAATTTTCCCTTTTAGGTCAAAGAGGTTTTGGACGAGTTTTTAAAGTGAATGTTTTTCTGCCTAACCAGCTCGGTTGCCAATTTCACCAACCGAGCTGGGTTGGCTTTAATAACATTGATTAAGAGTTATGTTAAGGTAGTTCAGAAGGTTTAGAATTTCAACTTTGACCCTTTCTATATTTTGCATAGTAGTTATATTGACACTCTTGTTTTTATCTGTTATACCACATTTTAATTTCACTTACTCTGTTGCACCACATTTTAATCTTTATAATACATTTGCTCTATATAACACTTACTTTCCTAACTTTTTTTTTTTCATTTGAATTATGGTCTTCAACCTCTCATTAATTAGCACATGTCGTCTTTGATTATAGTTTTTGTCCAAATATCACGAGTAGAAAATAGTTTGTCGCTTTTGTATTTATTGGTTTTTTATTTATTTAAAAGTATGATGGATAAATAAGTTTTTTTACACTCTCCCAATACATTTTTTGAACAAAAACTATTATCAAAGATGAGATATGCTAATTAATGAAAGGTTGAGGATAATACTGCAACAAAAAAAGTTGAAGATATAAGTGATATAATAAGAAACGATTGAGGACCTTAAGTACAATTAAAATGTGGTATAAGAAATAAAAATTGTAGAGTGAATATAATTATCGGTATTTTGCACTGTTAGAGGGGTAATATTCACACTATATTTTTTTTATACCATGTTTTAATTACGAAGAAGGTTCACAATCGTTACTCACAATCGTTACTCATTGTTACACTTATATCTATATTTTGTCGCATTTTTATCCTCAATCTAATTAGTATATCTTGTCCCTAATGACGATTTTTGTCCAAAAAATTCGTGATGAGGGCAAAAAATAACTCATTTACCACTTATATTTTTAAAAAAGTAAAAAAATAACAAATACAAAAGTTCGACAAAATATTTGTCCCTTATTTCAGAACACGTTAAACAGAATATGTGGATAGTCGTGAATTACAAGATGTGCTAATTAAATGAAAGTTAAAGATAAAAATACAAAAACAAAAACTGTGATGTGAATATAATTATTTTTTAAAAAAAAAAATTGTGATATGTTGTAAAATATGGAAAATAATATTTATATATTTCATACCTAATCTACGTGTCTTTGTAACCCTATATATAAATCTACTATTATAATATAATACACAATTTTCTCTCTATTCTCTTTTACTATTATCTCTAGTTTATAATATGTTATCAACACAAAATTCTAGTCAATTGAGTTAGCGAAAAAACTATTCTTTTTTGTTCAAAGGATAAGAAAGACAAGAAGATCAGTCAATTCAATTAACAAAGTGGTTCATATTTTCTATCCAAAAGAGAAGAAAAATAGTGCAGTGGCCAAAACTATTGGGATTGATTTAAAAATGCAAATTAAAGATAGCAAATATGATTATTTTTTCTCGTATGCAACATTACACTCTTTTCTTCTTTTTTTTCTTAATTAACTCGAATTTGTTTTATTTCATTCCAACACGAAAAAGAAGAAGAGGAGGAGGAGGAGGAGGAGGAGGAGGAGGAGGAGCTCGCAACATTACCAAAAAAGTACTTACTGAATCATGCATATTCCATCACGTTTTCTCATGAAAAAAAATTGCAGTTGAATTTTCTCTGTCTTACTTATGTTCGCTTATTTTCAATTAAAATTTTACTAAAAAACTGAAGTTAAAATCAACAATTAATTTTAATCATATATTTCATGGACCCACAATTGTTTTACAACTTTTCAACCACACATTTCATCAACTTTTATCAATTTTTTCAAAAAAAGGCTGATTTTAATCAAAATCAAACACAACCTTAATTATCTCGCTTACGGTAGTTTTTATCGTCTAATCAACTACTATTATTTTCTACATTTACTTTCATAAGTAGTTATGAATATATGTTAGGATGAAATTATTGTGAGAAACTATCAATTCTTGAATTAGATTTTATTTATATTTTTTTTAATTGTACATTTTCTGAAGAAACACAATTTTACAATCTTATCAATATTGCAGAACAATATTGTGTTGTATTTCCCAACCTAACATATAAGAATATTTTGTTGATGCTTTAGAATAAGAACAATATTTTATTATATTAATACTCCAGTAGAATATTACTTGCTCCCGAATAGCATAATTTTATAAAATTTAATATTAAATTATTGTTTCTAAAGAGCAAATTTTTATAAAGTTTAATATTTTAAATAATTTGTTATAGCTCTCGAAGAAGCACATGTCTCAAAGAATAATAATATCACCTAATTAAATGAAAAAATATGATATACATGAGTAATTTATGAACTAATGCTTATCTCTGAAGGAAATCATACAACTAATGTCATGTTGATATTGATTTTTGCGACTCTTTGATCGAGGGTACTGTGCTAGAAAATATAGATTAGTTTATTTTCAATATCTTAATAGTTCAATTTGATTTAGAAATTTCAAATTAGTTTGAAATATATTTTTATTTTACTTTTAAAGTTTGAAACTTTAATTTACATTGTCAAATCTTTTCATGATTGATTGAAGTATTACTTTAATTGTAATTCATTCGATTATAAGCTCTCTCTTTTAAATATCTATATAGTCATGTTTATAGATTCGGGATTAATTATCATAATTTCTGTTTAGCTAATAGTGCAACTATGCATACTATCATTCAAGATAAAAAGTATTTTTTGGACTTA
Source organism: Forsythia viridissima (assembly GCA_030279155.1). NCBI lineage: Eukaryota > Viridiplantae > Streptophyta > Magnoliopsida > Lamiales > Oleaceae > Forsythia > Forsythia viridissima. The sequence goes on from CM059042.1 coordinate 18,697,140, forward strand.
ACATTAACAGAAAATAATGTTAATACGATATCAAGTACATCTACTATCATTGAAGGCTTCGGAAGAACTAGTATTATTTTACAAAATAATACAAAATTATATATTGACGATGCACTTTACTCCAGCAAATTCAAAAGGAGTTTGCTTAGGTTTAAAGATATCCACTGCAATGAATACCACATTGAGACGATGCAAAAAGATAATAGTGAATATGTTTACATACCTTCTTTTGTATCTGGCGAGAGGCAGATAAAAGAAAAATCCACGGCACTCCCACCTGACAGGTATTATACATTTATAAAAACAATTGAATCAAATAATGTTACGAACTCGAAGTTCGTTGAACCAAAATTTTTTATACTTTGGCATGATCGACTTGGACACCCAAGAGCAATAATGATGCACTAAATAATTAATAACTCACATAGACATCCTCTAAAGAACCAAAAGATTCTTTTACGTAGTGATTATCCATGTGTTGCTTGTTCAAAATGCAAGTTAGTCATAAAATCTTCCAGTACAAAGGTTAATGTTGAATTTCCAACCTTCTTGAAAGGATCAATAGAGACATATGTGGACCGATACATCCACCATGTGGACCATTTCGTTATTTTATAGTTTTAATCTATTTTTCTATTAGATGGTCACATATATATTTTCTTTCCACTAGAAATGGAGCTTTTGTTAGACTACTTGGTCAAATCATAAAATTATGAGTTCAATTCCCCAATTACTCAATCAAGAGAATTCGTCTTGATAATGCTGGTGAATTTAGATCACAAGCATTTGATGATTATTGTACATTAATTGAGATTGTTATTGAACATTCAGTTGCCATGTCCATACACAAAATAGTTAACCGGAGTCGTTTAACAAATGTCTTCATTTTATTACTAGGCCATTACTTGTGAAAATAAAACTCCCACTTTCTGTTTGGAGTCATCATATATTATATGCTGCATCATTAGTTCATGTAAGACCAACTGTTTATCATCAATACTCATATTTACAACTTGCATATGGTCACGAACCTAATATTTTCTATCTATGAGTTTTCAGTTGTGCTGTCAAAGTCTCAATTACACTCCCACAACGTACCAAAATGGGTCTCCAACGAAAACTTAGAATTTATGTTGCCATCTATTATTAGGTACCTTGAACTTTTAATATGTGATTTATTTATTGCACATTTTACAGATTGTCATTTTGATGAATTGACTTTTTCCACTTTGAAAGAAGAAAAACTACATCCTGAAAAAGAGTGTACAATTTCTTGGAATGAAACAACTTTATCTCATTTTGATCCCCGAAGTAATCAATGCGAACAAAATGGTGAAAAAATCATTCATTTGCAAAGAGTTGCATATCAATTACCTGATGTGTTTGTTGATGCAAAGAAAATGACAAAGTCATATGTACCAGCATAAAATACTTCTAAAAAAATTGATGTCCTTGCAGGACAATTTGCCATAGCAAATGAATGTCAAATACACCATAAGCGTGGTCCAACGGTTAGTGCCAAAACTTTGTACCTCGCAAACAAAAGGTACAAGAGAAAAAATTCAACTAAAAACTTTTAATGAAACAATGGTAAAAAATGATTGATTAATCAAATACTGATAATATGATTACTGAAGAACCACATGTGTTAAAAAACAATGAGATTTTAATAAATTATTTATTATTTCATAAATTATAGGAACGAAATAATATTGTCATAGACAATATCTTCGCATTTAATGTGATATTTGATATCATGCAAAATGGAGATCTTGAACCACAATCTATTAAAGATTATCAAAATAGAAATGATTGGGCAAAATGAAAAAAAGACATACATGCGGAGTTGAATTCTTTAGAAAAACGCAAAGTGTTTGAACTTATAGTTTGAACCCCTGAAAATGTAATCTATGAAAGATACAAATTGGTCTTTGTAAGAAAGATGAATGAAAACAATGAAATTACAAGATACAAAGTCTGACTCGTAGTTCAAAGCTTCTCACAAATACCATAATTTGATTATGAGGAAACATATTCTCCTGTAATTGACATTATCATATTTAGATTTGTAATAAGTTTGACTGTATCACAAATGCTTGATATGCACTTTATGGATGTAGTAACTGCCTACCGTATGGTTCACTTGATAGTATACATAAAAATCTCTGAAAGATTTAAAGTGCCAAAAGCAAAAAATTCATTCCCAATAAGTATGTTTCAATAAATTATAAAGAAAACAATCCGGATGGATGTGGTATAATCGCCTTAGCGAATATTTGTTGAAAGAATGTTATAAAAACGACGATGTATGCTTATGAAAATAGATGTTGAATTTGTAATTGTAGCAGTTTATATTGATGATTTAAATTTTATAGGAACTCTTGAAGAGCACAACAAAACTACAGATTATTTGAAAAATAAATTTGATATGAAAGAATTTGGGTTTTCCCAAAATCTTTCTTGAATTGTAAATTGATCATTTTCCAGAAGAATTATTTGTTCATCAATTTTCTTATACAGAAAAAGCATTGAAGTATTTTTATATGGATAAAACACATCAATTGACATTGTCTATGGTCGTTCAATTGAAAAAATATCCATTTTGCCCACCTGAAGATGGAGAAAAAGCTCTTGAATCTGAAATACCGTAATTAAGTGCAATTGGTGCATTGACATATCTTGCAAATTGTACTCGACCGGACATACATTTTTCTATAAATTTTCTTGCAAGATATAGCTCTGTTCCCACTCAAAGACGTTGGAATTGTGTTAAACACATTTTTTGTTACTTAAAAAATACTATTGACATGTGATTATTTTATTCACGAAAACTAAGATCTTCTTTAGTGGATACACAGATGTAGATTATCTCTCCGATCTACATAAAGCTAAATCACAAACAGGATATGTGTTTACACGTGGAGGAACAGCTATATTATGGAGATATGAAGCAAACCTTGACAGCAACATCTCCAAATCATTTTGAAATTATTGCAATCCATGAAGCAAGTCGAGAATATGCATGGTTGAACATGACTCATTATATCCAAGCATCATACAGATTAATTTCAACAAAAAATAGTCCAAAAATTATGTATGAAGACAATGCATTTTGTATTGCACAACTCAAAGGAGGCTCTAATAAAAGAGACAAGACAAATCATATTTCTCTAAAATTCTTCTATACATATGAGCTTCAGAAGATTAGTGATATCGATATTCAACAAATTTGGCTGACTTATTGACAAAAGCATTGCCGATATCCATATTCAAGAAATTAGTGCATGAAATTGAGATGCGTTAACTAAAAGATCTTCATTTAGATGTACTATTTTTCCTTAGTTCAAGTTTTGTCTCACTGAATTTTTCTGACAATGTTTTAATGAGGTATATTTCTTAATACTCCAAATTTTAACAATTAATTGTACTATTTTCCTTCATTTGCTAATTTTGTCCAATTGAATTTTTACCAAACAAATTCTTTAACCAGATAGTTATTGTGCTAATAATCATCAAAGAGAAGTGTTGTAAAATATAGAAAACAATATTGATTACTATAATTAGATATTTCTTACGTAGTATACATGACTTTGTAACTCTATATATGTTAATTCTTTATTATAATAAAATAAATAATTTTTTTTATATTCTCTTCTATTATTATCTTTAGTTTATAATATACGTCTCAATTAATTATTCTTCCAACATGTAATTTGACGATTCTATCTAATTTTGAGTCTAGTCAACTTGGTGAAGATATGACGAAAATGGAAGACGGATGGTGATGATAAATATAAACACACTTTGCTAAATGACTGCTGCTCCCCTTGGGACGCCTGCCTGAAGCACCTGCCCGCCTTGTCGGTCCACCCGCCTTATCGGTCCGCCCGCCTGGCTATTCTCATATGCCCGCCTCCAGCAAGCAGACAACCATAACCTGTTTGCCATCTAACCAATTAGACAGGTGATCTATAAAACGGAAGCTACCATCGTCCGTTGGGAATATGAAACACCAGCGGTTGAGAGAGGTGAAACGTCCCTAATTAATTCCTCATAAAGAGGGAAGATGAAAAGGCACCCACAATTAATAACCGTTGAAGGTTACATCAGCAGGTCATTCCTATAAATAGGAGACCAACCCCCCAGGTAAAATGACAACACACAACTCTAATACATTCTATACTGCTATTTAGCACAAGTATTCTAATCACATACTGATTATCACACCGGAGTGGCCACGGGGGAAAAAAGCCCCGCCACCTTTTGCAGATCTCCACCACTGTCGCCGCCGTGCTCGGAGGAGGAGAAAATCAACTATCATCAATTGGCGCCGTCTGTGGGAAACGCACAAGAAGCTATGGCTCGAACCAGAAGAGCTAGGAATATAACTGCTCCACCAGCCCCCGTCGGGGATGTAGGCACCGAGTCCAACGCCGCCACTAATCACCCACAACAAGAGTTTGCCTCTGCCGCTCAACTCGCGGCACTACAAGCTCAAGTGACGGTCTTAACGGCTCTGCTCCAAGATCGGAACGCTGCGGTTTCTCATCTACCACAGGGTCCTAACCCTCTGCCGGTAGGATCTTCACTACCAGGGGCTCTGCCCCAGGGTCTTAGCCCTCCACCGATAGGGCCATTATCGCCAGGGGCTCCTCCCCATATTCCTAAATTTCCAGCAATAGAAACACCGCCAACGGCAGCTCCGCTGCGAGCTCCAGTTTCTTTAGCTCCACCTTCTGCACCCCACTTCTATTCACTGACATCTGGCCCAAATCTATACTGGGGGCAACCATCATGGATGCCCACACCTACGCTGGTTGAGACACCAGTATTAAGTTGGGAACAGAGATTAGAAGAATTGATGGATCGCAAAATAGCTGAGGCTTTGTCCAACAAAAGTAATAGGCAACAATCCATGGTGTTGGAAGAAGACCCCTTTTCCCTAGAAATAATGGCAGTCCCCTTGCCACGAGACTTCAAACAGCCAAAGATGGAGAAATACGACGGGTCCTCTGATCCTGTCGATCACTTCAGGTCTTTTGTTGACTTGATGAGGTTACAAGCCACCCCTGATGCAATTATGTGTAGGGCTTTCCCACCGACGCTTAGGCGGGAGGCCAGGGACTGGGTGGCCACCCTTCCCCCAAAATCAATCCGTACATTTGACGAGTTTTCTAAAAATTTTACTACGCACTTTGCCAGCAGCAAACGTGTTAAGAAAACTGCTATCAGTCTGATGCAATTGGCACAGGGCAAGGATGAACAGTTGAAAGATTTCATTGCCCGGTTCAATAGAGCCGCACTAGGAATCAAAGAACTACAGATGTCTACTGTAGTCACTGCCATGATGAGTGGAACTCGAAATCGTCATTTTAAGATGTCACTCTCCAAAAACCCGCCAAGTACTATGCATGAGTTACTCAGGAGAGGAGAAAAGTATGTGGATGCTGAAGAAGCATATCTCATTACAAAAGGTATGAAAAATCGAAGTGAGCCTGAGTCTAACAAAAGAAATATTCCAGGTGAGTTCAAACCTCAAGATAATAGAGGCAAGCACACCCAAGATGAGACAATGTGACCTCGCCTCATCTTTAAAAAAAAAAAAAAAAAAATTTTTTTAGAGGTCACAGGCGGGCGGGCGACCTCGCCCAGGAGAGGTGACCTCCTCTCATCTTTAAAAAAAAAAAAAAAAAAAAAAATTTTGAGAGGTCACAGGCGGGCGGGGTGACCTCGCCCAGGAGAGGTGACCTCCTCTCATCTTTAAAAAAAAAAAAAAAAAAAAAAAAACATTTTTTTTTTTTTGAGAGGTCACAGGCGGGCGGGGTGACCTCGCCCAGGCGGGCGGGCGACCTCGCCCAGGAGAGGTGACCTATTCTCATCTTTAAAAAAAAAAAAAAAAAAAATTTGAGAGGTGACAGGCGGGCAACCTCGCCCAGGAGAGGTGACCTCGCCCCATTTTTTTTGAAAAAAAAAAAAAAAAAAAATTTTTTTTTTGGAGAGGTCACACCTGCCCAGGCGGGCGGGCGACCTCGCCCAGGCGGGGTGACCTCGCCCCAAACTAAAAAAAAAAAAAAAAAAATTTTTTTTTGAGGTGAGCACGTATTTCTACTCCCCATTGACAAACGGTTTATGAAAAGTAATCTATGGAGAGTAGAGGGGCTTATAAGGCCAGAAACAAGGCCAAGTTCAGCTGCCTATGTCAGAGAAACAGGGCGATGAGCCCCTGTCCAAAAATCAAGGCGATGAGCCCCTATCCAAACATGTTGGCGATGAGCCTATGTTTAAAAATCAAAGCGATGAGCCTATGTTTAAAAATCAAGGCGATGAGCCCCTGTCCAGAAAACAAGGCGATGAGCCTATGTTTAAAAATCAAGGCGATGAGCATATGTTTAAAAATCAAGGCGATAAGCCTATGTTTAAAAATCAAGGCGATGAGCCTCTGTCCAAAAAACAAGGCGATGAGCCTATATTTAAAAATCAAGGCCATGAGTATGTGAGAAAAATAGGGCGATGAGCCCCTGTCCAAAAAACAAAGCGATGAGCCTATGTTTAAAAATTAAAGCGATTAGCTTCTATCTGAAAAAGTTAGAAAATAGCAGGTGCAGTAGAATATTTCTACTTCCCATTGACAACAGTTTATGAAAAGTAGTCTATGGGAAGTAGAGGGGCTTATGATGATAAATATAAACACACTTTGCTAAATGACTGCTGCTCCCCTTGGGACGCCTGCCTGAAGCACCTGCCCGCCTTGTCGGTCTGCCCGCCTTATCGGTCCGCCCGCCTGGCTATTCTCATATGCCCGCCTCCAGCAAGCAGACAACCATAACCTGTTTGCCATCTAACCAATTAGACAGGTGATCTATAAAACGGAAGCTACCATCGTCCGTTGGGAATATGAAACACCAGCGGTTGAGAGAGGTGAAACGTCCCTAATTAATTCCTCATAAAGAGGGAAGATGAAAAGGCACCCACAATTAATAACCGTTGAAGGTTACATCAGCAGGTCATTCCTATAAATAGGAGACCAACCCCCCAGGTAAAATGACAACACACAACTCTAATACATTCTATACTGCTATTTAGCACAAGTATTCTAATCACATACTGATTATCACACCGGAGTGGCCACGGGGGAAAAAAGCCCGGCCACCTTTTGCAGATCTCCACCACTGTCGCCGCCGTGCTCGGAGGAGGAGAAAATCAACTATCATCAGATGGCATCATTTTATCCGTCTTCCACTTTTATCATTGTGTCCTTTCAATTAGTAGGTGTCGTTTTATATTATTTACGAGTTCAGGGACCCGAGCGCAATTCCCATTAACTTAGCAACTAGGATAGAAGTCATATAAAACCTCTCGCCACGATGTTAAATAAAAATTAATCCTTTTGACATAGGGTAATTATCGTGATCCACATTTTGCACTAAAAGTTATCAATATTTTCTTATTATTGCACTATATCCTCACTTTTTTTTTGTCACAATCTTATCCTCGATCTTTCACTAATTGGCACATCTAGTATCTGATGATGATTTGTGTCTAAATATTTTGTTAACATACTTTAAAATAAGGAGTATATACTTTATCGTACTTTCGTATTTGTTATTTTGTCTTATTTAAAATTATGAGGGGTAAATAAGTATTTGTACATCCTCTTAATTGACTTTTTGAAGGAAAATCGTCATTAGAGATAAGATATGCTAATTAATGAAATATTAACGACAAGTATGCGACGAACAAATAGTTTGAGATAAGCGTAACAATGAATAAAGATTAATGACATGTAATTAAAAAGTGGTGAAACAATAAGAAAATTAATCATTCTCCAAAGTTACAATTTGAGAGATGGGACATGGGACCTAAATACAATCTACTCGAGTGATATAGAAATTCTGCAAATAACGTGGAAAAAGGATATATAATGATTTTAACACCATTTTTCCCTTGTGTATTTTTTCAGTTTTTGCTACTTGTTTTGTTTGTATTTTTGGTGACAAGACGAAACCCCCCCCCCCTCCCCCCCCCCCCCCCCCCCCCCTAACTGAATTTGTGCAATTTCAGAATGTGTTCGAGTAGGATGAAGTCCAGAACTCAAACTCTTTCTCTCATCAAATTCGAGGTTCCATCTTAATTGTTATATGGTTTTTTTTCTATTTTTTTCTATTTTATTTTATTTTGTATGTATTATTTAATTCAATTAACATATGGAGTATTGAAAAGTCGACTCTTGAAGTATAATTTTAAGGGTGGACTATCTAAAATAGAGAACTCTTAGAGATCTAATTTTCTAAAATATCAAATATATCCAAATTATCCTACATATCTATTTATCGATGAAATATTATATTAATTTGTATAATTTAAGATTCTTTTGAAATGTTTATAACATTTTTTAATCTTAACTTTTCTTATTATTTATCATTTTAAATATGAAATTTCATATATATGTCACATGTTGTGTTAAAATATATTATAGAATAAATTAATCATATGATATGCACTAAAATAATAATGTCATGCTTAGTTAACTAAAATTAGTTTTAATAGATTTAATGAAATAGAAATAAATATTATTAAATTGTAGTCAAATAAATATGTAATATTTCTACAAGTAATAAAATTCGTATTTATATTATGTTACCTCTGTTGCGTAATTGTGAATGCATCAATTTCAAATATGTGTCATCCGTATTAATATTTTGTGACCTCTATTTGTGTGGTTGCTGATGTGAAGATTTATTTTTTTGAATTTTTTTGTAATTTATACATGTGATCATGAATTTTATACAGCATGTGATCATGAATTTTATACATGTGACCTCTATTTATCGATAGTATGAATTTATTGTAAGTAATTTGTAGCCTAATATGGCTTATATAACACTCAATGAGTTGTTTTATAATGTGAGTATATTCGTTAAACTTCCTACTAGTTAGTATTGGCACATTTTCAAATTGTCGGTTACAAAGATAGTTTTTGTGAGAATAATTATTCATCGCATGTTTCGAAATTATCCTCAACCAATATATCTTCTCAAATCTCTCAAACCTCTTCAAATCTCCAATGCGAAATCTGCTCTCTCTCCTTAATGACCACTCCTCTCAAATCTCTAATCTCTCCTCAAATCTCCAATGTGTCGGCCAATCTATCTCTCAGATTTGATAATTTGTTAGTAGTGAAGGCATAAATGGGAGATTTATATATATATATATATTTTTAAACAACAATAATAATAGTATTACCTTGGGGCGGAGAAAGAGGTCTTCGGGGGTGATATCAAAGCAGGCGGTGGCGGTGCGGATGTCGTTGACGCTGTATTGAAAGAAATTGAATTCGAGATTGGCTACCACCTCGATTCAAAGGAGGAGGAGAAAAAGATCAGGTAGTAAAAGAAATCAAGATTCTAAAAAGCGTAAAGCGTGATTAGGCGTGCAGACCGAGTTTCAAACTTTTCGAGCCTAGGCGAGTCCTAGACAACAGCGAGATAAGGACAAGGCGAAGACGATGCGTGACTAGGCATGGAATCCGAGCTTCAAGTTTAGGCAAGCTTTTTAGAACAGTGAAAAAAATACAAGGCCCATAAGAGAACGTTTTTAGGACCCTTAATCTGTTGCTCTAGACAATGATTCAACCCACTTCCACAAGTAATTCGTTGATAATTCTTTTGCTATTTAAAAAAAAATTAATTAATTCTTGTTCTATCAGATAAATTTATGATGTCCTATAAATACAACTAAGAATTATGAATTTGAAAAAACTTTAAAATTTGAAATTATATGCGGCGTTAATTATCTATCAACAATTAGTTTATTCACCAAACTTTCTAACTTTTTGATATATGGTATTATCGAGTCTTCTAATATTTTTGTTTTGATTATGCTGTTATAGTTTGTAAAGAAATGGAAACAGCTATGACCTTTTAAGAATTAATGGAGATTGTTATTTGAATAGTAAGCATGTCTTCTTCTATACTAATTGGTGGACCTGAAATTTTTTTTGATAAGATAAATTTATGCTATCCTGTAAATACAACTAAAAAAGATGAATTTGAATAACTGTAAGTTTTGAAATTATCTGAGGTGTTAATTATCTAACAATAATTGGTTTATTCACAGAACTTTATAACTTTTTGATATACAATGTTATCTAGTAATCCTCTCAAAAAACAAGTATATGTGTTCTAACATTAGCTTTATTCTTTTTTAACCAATTATATGTGTTCTATCATTAGCCTTATGGATGAGCTTTTGCTAATTTGGATTGAAGTTAAGTGATTGAAACATTGAATTTGTGAGGAAAATGAAGTAAATAGTGATTAAATTGTTGATTTTTGAGTGGTGGTAGGTGTAATTCAATATCTGGAAACTGATTCGGAGTGATTTCATTTTGAAATCTTAAATTTATGAAGTGTCTTTTAAGCTTAGACAAACATGTTGGATAAGTCTTTTAAGTCGTGGACATGGCTCATGAATACACAACATATATAGTTTATTGTTTATGTGCAATGTTTTTGAAGTTTGATAGTGAAATTTTGTGTTATACACTGAGTATTTGTTAAGACGAATTTTATATTGTTCTAGAGATTATCTATATCTTAATTAGTGACAAGAGATATTAAACTTTACACTCAAGGATGGATTTTGTGGTTCTATTTTTATGTAATGTTGGTCAGGGAGAAAGCTAGTTGTAGTAAATATAATACAACCCGGTCAAGCCTGGCTATTGTTTGGATAGGATCATGAAAAGGTTAAAAGTGATAATGCGTTCAGAATTTTTTCTAATACCTAGCTCCACATATTGATGTTTAATATTTTTTTCAAATAGATTTGATGATGACAATTAGATTATTGCACTGGCTCTAGCCCAATATGGTCGAGAATGGATCAGCCCAAAACATGGCCAGTCAGGCTTGGGCCAACTTTCAATGTTGTTCAAATTGTAGGCTTTGCTTACTTGATTGTTACCTACCGGTAGCCACGTGCCAGAGTCCACAAAGGAAGGTCTTTAGGACTTGGATACTGAAAAATTGTCACAAATAGCATTAATTGGTGCTAAAGAAGGATTCGTAGGCTTCCCACTTTTTGCACTATTTTTGTAAGTTTCGCTGATAAGAAACTAATGCAACCCTTCTGAAATTATTCGATACAATTTCTACACACGCTGTTAGAACTTTAAGGGTGTGTTTGATTTCAATGTGTAAAAAAGTTGAAGTGAAAATCAAAAATTAATTTTAACAACATATTTTATAGAACCCACAATTTTTTACGACTTTTTAACTACACATTTCATCAATTTTTATAAAAAAATTCGATTTTAATCAAAATCAAACATGTACACCTTAAATTTATCATCTCTGAAATCATTGGAAAACTCTATTTTTAATCGATAATAAGTATTGTGTTATGAAACTAAGAGAACAATAGAGAAAATTGAAGAAAATTGAGAGGGCTAAGTCTATATTTCATTATAATGATGATACAAGGTTCCAAACAGAGTCACAATCTCGTCAAGATAGAGACTTTAGATTAACTAGAACTATTTGCCAGGTATTCTGTTAAGACTAAATAGTCATTCATGATTATCTATAGTTTTATAACACTCCCTCTTGAATGACTATTTACATAATAACTGTTTAATTAAAAAAAATTGCTTGACAAAAACCCATCACGACAAAATGTCAATCAAAGGAAAAAAATAAAAGTTTTCAAAAATTTGGAGTATTCAAATGCTGTTTCATTAAAACATAGTCAAGAAAATTCAGTGAGACAAAATCTGAGCGAAGAAAAAAAAGTATAAGTACTATCCCCGATGTCAATAAATGAAAAACATTTTATCGAGTCATTCATATCTCGTGCGTCAATGTCTTCAATTTTACCATATTTCTCAAACTTGTATAAAATAATTCTGTTGAAATATGCTTCATATTGTTGTCTTGTTATAACCCTACAAACAATACCATCTTCATACAATATCTCTAATTGATTGTAGTCAGTATGATAGTCTGATGCAATTATATTAAAAATAGATCTTCTTATTTCTCTCTTCAAAAGTCTCGTATACAATTTGTAACATATGAGAGTATAGCTATAGAGTTATATTAAGTGTAAATGTATTGTAAGTTATGGACTATAATATTTATAACACTTTCCATTGGATCTCATTTACACAAAAAATATGTCTCGTTAAAATCTTACTAGACAAAATCATAGTGAAGGAAAAAAAATACATTATCCTTTTGGATACGTCATGAAATTTGTCTCATTAAAAATCTTGTCAGGAACATGGGCAAAACCTCAGTAAAGGAAAAAAGCGCAATGCGTATTTACTTTCCTCATGATGATATCACTTTAGATATGTATTTTGATCGATTATGTTTTCCAAAAACTTAAACTAAATGCTTCAAGCAATGAAATCCTCTAGGGATTTATATATATAATATTATTTTTCATGCCATATCTTTTACAAAATTCGTTAGGTTGAAAGTGGTTTATTATATCTTACTACTTTATTTTTCTTATTTCTTTTTTACATAAGTATTGTTGATTTTACACTGGAGTGTAGGTCCTAAAATTTCAAGTTTTTAGTAAGTTCAATTTTGCTTGAATTGCGTCTTTTTATTTTGACTAATCATTTCTAAGTCAACTTTCTTCGACGAATTTTGATTCAACATCCTCGCTTTCGTCCACAATATTGTAAACGATATTGTATTATAAATACGTTGTCGACAACTATCTATTTTTTATTCCATTTCTTTTCTTTTCTTTTCTTTTTTTTTCTTTTTCATAACGACATAACTTATTATTTCAACTAGCTGAATCACTTCTGAATTTTACAATTAGTTATGTCTATATACTCTCCAAAAGTATACGCCTCCTCAATAGGACCATCTTTACTATTTGTTCTATTTTTATTTTGAGGATTTTTGTTTTGTAATCAAATGTCATCACGCTTCAGGCTTGCCATTAATTTACCTGATATAATGTTAACAGGTTGTCCTTCCAAGACGTCAATATGAATTGAAGCATTTACAACTAGTGTATGAGATTTGGTTAATCTCTTTGGTTAGCAAATCCATATGTTGTATAACTTACAAATGAATTATCTGTCGAACTTCTGGTTCGAATTGTCACTGTGCGATGATCTAGAAAATATAATATGAAACATGTTCATGTATTTTTTCCAGCTACTAATTTCTTATAATAATGTTGAAAAAATTATCTTATCAAAATGACAGTCGACAAACCGTGGTATAAACATGACCCATTAGGATTTAAGATATTTTATAAAAGTTAAACTAAACATGTATTATCAACATTCTATGTCCATCTCAGTATACTATGGTGGACTGATTGTACATATATTGTACTATCAAAAATCATTAGATGGATAATATCAGGCTCTGGCAATAAACCAACTATAGTATGGATAACTTTGATGTTGGCATGATGCGTATAAAAGTTGCTGCATATAAAATAGCATTCCCTAGACAACAATGATAAGCATTTTGCTATCAATAGTAATGGTTTAGAAATTAATTGGAGGCGTTTAACAAATAATAGTGCTAAACCATTTATAATCATCCTAACTAATATATATTTAAAGTTTGAGATTTAGACTCGCTAGCATTAACGAGATATGTATATTCATTGTATAATCTAAAAAATGTACTCAAAATTTAAATTTGAGCAAATAATATGGCAAATTTCAAGTTGTAAATATATAAGCACCATACAATCATTTCGTAGGTGTATCTATTAATACAAATAATATCTAGATGGTTAACATTGAGGGTGACGGGGCCCTATATATCACCCTCAATAATTTTCAGAAATACAAGAATATAGTCTCGATTTTAGCTAGTAAATTCTACTGGTTTATATACTATAAGAACTAGTACCACGTGAGAATTCATTAGATTTAAAAAAATCTTCTCTCAATTTTTTTATTCGCATCATATTGATCCAGGATGGTCAAATCGGTCATGCCAATTTATAAAAAAATTTAGGACAATGAACTTCTGGTTGAATATAGTACTTGATTTAATTGTACTAAAATTTTTGTATTACAAATTAAAAGAAAGTGAATAATATAATATTTATTTTATCATTATTTTCTTTTTCTTTTAGGGAGTCATAAGATGCATGCATGCACAATAGATACGTGACAATAGCCGTCATGTTTGCAATTTAAGTGATCAAAACAACATGTCAAATTATAAAATTTATTGGATTAACGAACTTGGGGTTCGTGACAATATTTAATTCAATGATCTTATTATATTAATTTTTCGAAAGCGAGTAATATTGTACTAGAGTAGAATATGAATGTAATATACAGTTGTGCTTATTTAAGTGTAACAACAAAATTTTCTTCTAGAATATTTATAAGTTTAGGTAGTGTTTTATTTTATTTTATTTATTTCAAAAACTACAACATAATATTCTTCTATAACATCTTGTAAAATTGCGTTTCTTCATAACACAATTAAAAACAAATCTTATAACGTACCCTTATAAGGAGTAATAATACAATATTCTATATATGTATAAAGTTTACGATTCTTCAAGAGCTACAATGTGATATTCTTCAAGAGTATTTTTAGAATATGGATGTATATAAATTTGTGCATTCTAATAGAGAACAACATAATATTCTAATAGAATATTAGTTTATGTAAACTTGCACTTCTAGAATGTGGATATGTAACAATAAATAATATTCAAAAATAATTTTTTATCACTAAATAATATAGGCAACGATATAATCAAATAGAATAACTTATATCAATTTATTTCGCATGCATAATAATCAATACCAGCATGACATGAGTTATGTGCTTTCTTTCAGAAATAAGAATTCATTCATAATGTACACATATATATCACAATTTTTTTCGTCATGGTATGGTATTCTTCGAAACATGTGTTTCTTCGAGATCTCAATAAAATATTATTGAGATAATGCTTCTTTAGGAGTCGTAGCTCAATATTCTTCTGGAATATTGAAATTATTATGTCATGCTCTTCAAAAGCAAGTAAAATTGTGCCAAGAATATGAATATAAAGTTTTACTTCTTCAAAAGCAACACCAAATTATTATTTTAGAATATTGAATTGTATAGGAGTTCGCTCTTCGGGAGTAATATCATAACATCCTTGTAAGATATTAAATTTATAAAATTATGCTATTCAGCAACAATCACTTAATATTCAATATTATAAATTACGCTATTCGAGTGCAAGTAATATTCTACTGGAATATTAATATAATGTTGTACTACTTCAAGAGCAACAACAGAATGACAAATTGTTATTTAAGAATATTAAATTATTCATCGAGAGCAAAAATATAATAAATGTTAGATCATATACAACTATACTCTTTGGGAAAAGATTCTAATAGAATATTGATATTTGCGAAGTTGTATTTTTTCCAAAATAATGATACAATATTTTTTTTAGAATATTGATTTTTAGTAGTAAACATCAAGAATAACGATAAAATTTTCTTCAATAATATCGATTAAAAAAATGCTTCTTCAGGAGCAATAACTCAATATTTTTCTGGAATATTAAATCTGTTATGTTACGCTATTTAGACACAAGTAACATTCTTTTAAAATATTAATATAATATTATTGTTTTTCAAGAACATTAACATATTTATCAGACTTGAACATGTATAAAGTTAATATTCAAGATTAATATTATATTATTATAGAATATTGATTTGAATTTTTTTTAATTTTTTCAAGAATAACAAAATAATATATTTTTTAAATATTTATGTAGTTGTGTTATGTTTCTTCAGGAACATCAAAACAATTTTCTTTAATACTATTCATATAAAGTTTTGTTTTTTCAAAAGCATTTAATTTGTTAAAATAAAATATTTAATCGATCTAAAATAAAAACTTTACAAATTATGTAAATCCAATGTTACAAAATATAATCAAAAGATTTGTAAAATTTAACTTACTTGAAATATGAATATAGTTATTGAATGAAAGTAGTACTTGAATTTGATAGAATTAGATAACTTTGAGCAGTCTCAAATTCTTTAAAACTGCAGCTACTGTTTAAGTAATGATTTCTCATGAATTAACTAACATTTTCTTGATTTTAACTGTTGGATTTTAAGAACAATGAGTGCTGTCAAAATTTTACAACGATTGGACAATAGAGTGATGAGATATCAATATTTGATCGCAGCTGTCCAGTTTCTACGAATTTTCTAAATTGCTGTTGTCAGATTTCTCTCGATTGGATCATAGAGTGTTGAACTTCTTTTATTGTTTGTTAAAGCCCTAACACACATGCGCAATTTTAAGAATTGGTAGCAATAAAAATTGAACTCGCAATCTTTATTTGCACATTATGTAATTACTTTAGTTGTTAGATGTGGAACATATTAATTTATTTAAATTATTAATTTCATTTGAACTTTGAGATGAAATATTTCAATAATTAGAACATTGCAATACAGAGGAGTTTTAATCAAAATAGAGTACTATGGGTTGGTTGTCAATTGGTGCACGTATCTTCCACCATATAATTAATTTATTCATTTCTTTATTGTTCAATAACCCTTATTTATTTATGTCTTCTTCATTTCTATTTCATCATTGCATCATTATCGTGTCTCTGCTACTATACATCAGTATTCTAAAAAGTGCATTTTATAAGCATGGAGTGTTTTCAAAATGTTTGCACATGAGCAAGGCACATGAAAAGACGATTAACTCCTATGTTGACCAACTAAAACAAGTTTAAGCGAGTCTTTTTCTTTAAAAAAAATAAAAAATTCTAATTTCGTTTTGATCTATTTCTTGGATATCTAATGGTTAATGGCATGTGAACTTCGGTGCTAATGTATTTTCCAATTTTTTCTTGAACCTATTTACTTCATTTTTTATAGTTTCACCATATACCATAAAAATAAAAGAATTAAAAAATACATAGTTTTACTTTTTTTAAAAAAAAAATACTGTTTTTACTTTTTATAAAACTTCTTGTTACGTTTGTTACATTTTTTAAAAACATGTGTGTTATAGTTGTTATATTGAGGAATTTTAATATAAAATCATGTATATAGCAAAATTATCACTTATTATTACATTTACTTTTTGAAGTTTTGAAACCCAACCTATAAAAGTAAAATATCTAAACGTGAACTATCGAATTTTTAACTAGTGTAAAAATACATCACAAATTTGATCGCCAACAAATTTCATACAATTCTTCAAAATAAATTATTTATGTAGCAAATTCTAATATATGCTTTTCATGCCATTTTCAAGAGATTTGAAGTATCCTGACATTTATCCCCTTCACATGGTGTCTTCGAGCATAAACGTTTGAAGCAACTAATCCCCTAGACACAGAGACAAAAAACATTGTTAACTAACATAGGTGAATGTCATTTAGCCTTCTTACTTAAGAGATGAGGATAGATGTAGGGCATTGCGAGAACCTTCGCAATTGCGCAATTGCCATCTCATAGCTTATTTTGTCACTCATAGTACATGTTTATAAATATTTTTTTTTTTATTATAAGTGATGAGTCCTACATAATATATAAATAAAAATAATGTTTAACGAACTTATAAATATTTATAATCATCCGTTGACCTAGTACACTATAATTTATTTCACTAATTGCACGTTTAATAAAATACTATAGGGTTTTTCAAATGAGGGCAACTATATGTTGCCCGAATTCGGGCAGTGCCCACCCCCTGTGAGGGTCGGGCACTGCCCGAATTCGGGCAGGAAATAAGTCCTCTTTCAAATGATATATAAAAGTGAATTGAGCTCTTGAAATCTTTATATGTACATATCGGCCAACCATTGTGATTGAATCATATTGAATTATTGAAGTAGAGTCCTAACACGCAGTGTCTCGATCCGCAATCAGATGATCAAATGTGAAATTTAGAAATAGCTAAAGGCTACAAAGGAGAAATGCTGGGGAAGATGAAATTTATAAGAGAGTTATTTATATCCTTACAATAATATAAGAGCCTTAAATTTTTTACTGTTCATTTTTTCGTCCTACACGCCGTCGTTTTACAACTTCTTTTTACAACTATAATTTGTTTTATTTTCGACTACTTTTGAGGCTTAGCAGACTTTTATTGACTATTGGAATTAGAATTCAAATTCAGATTCAGATACTGGAGTTCCGTCCTTTTACAACTTTAATTTTAATTTGTTTTATTCTCTATTACTTTTCAAGCTTTGGAGCAGATTTTATTCACCATTAGAATTAGAATTCTAAAATTCAGAGTGGAGCTGAGTTTTGAAAGATTGGATCCTACAGTTAAGATTTTTAGACACTGTAAGTATTATTACAACAGTTAGAGATTCATTTGCCAACACCAGTATACAAAATGAGTGTGCATTCACGTAGGGAATACTTCATTTGACTACAATTTATCTATTACTTTTAATAAGAGAAAAAACGAAAAAAATAAAAAATAAAATTTACCAATTCTCGGCAACCAAGTTGGTTGCCGAGTAATATATCTAATATATATATATATATATATATATATATATATATATATATATATATATATATATATATATATATATATATATATATATCTATGTTACGTAATATGAGGCCAAGCTGTTGAAACTGAAGTCTATTGAAGTGAATGATCGAAATCCCTAAGTCATAGCTCTGTCTGAAATCTTACGACAAAAGGAAGTTGAAATTGAGGATTTGAAGCGCCATCTCGAATTGCCTGTCAAGGTATGGTCTGTTAGTACCGATGATGCATCAAATTCATTGGTACATCTAAGGACAACAAGGGCTAATGTATCAACAAGTGGAGAAATCAAGGTCAATGAAATCCAAGATGAGAATGGTAATATGCATGAATCTGCCAACCATGAAGAAACCCAGATATCAAAATCACATAACTAACATAATTAGGTACTACATTCAAACCAAAAGAGGCCCTCAACATTTTAATAAACAACGTCAAACCCACATCAAGATTCCTCCTTTTAACATTTTAATGCTTGATAAAGGGCGTTCTCAGGATTTATTTTCATGTCGTTCTTTGGAAACGTTCAAATATTAGTTTTTCATATAGTTAAAATGCCAACCTTGGAAGTTAACATTTTTTTCTAAAGTTCGGACAAGAAAAAAAATCTTGTTGAGTAAAAAAAATTGGAAAAATTTATCTGATTTTTGTAATTTATGTTTTATTTCATTTTCAGTATCATAAAAGTACAATTGTAAAAGTGAAGGATTGTTATCAATGGGTATAATTGAATTTATATAATGATAAACTTGTCATTGAATTCTAAATATATATATACCTTTGTATGGTTCACCAAATTTTTTTTAAAGCCCATTTGACACAATAAAATTTAAAAATAAAAAAAAAATAAAATAAAAAGTGCTCGGAAATTGATTGCCGAGCCATCTCGGCAATCAAATTGATTGCCGAGATGGATCGGCAATCAAATCTCGGCAATCAATTTGATTGCCAATTGGGCTCAATATCGGCAATCAATTTGATTGCCGAGATGGCTCGGCAATCAAGTATTTAACTTTTTTCTTTTTTCTTTTTTTTTTTTTCAATTTTTAAAGGAATAATTGCACAAAAGGTCCCTATTATTTTAAAATCGTTGGGATATGCCAACAACTTTAAAAAATAATCTTTAATTTATTTTTCTTATTTTTTTTTTCTTTTACACTTAATTTTCATTCAATTTTTTACTAATCTTGTTTTTTTATTTTACCTTTTACAAATTATTCTAAATAAATGCTAAAAAATGCTTTCAAATTCCACAGTGGCAAATTGAATGATTTTATTTTTTTTACACCTTTTCATTCAATTTTTTTATTAATCTTTTTTATTTTATCTTAAGCAAATAAGCAAATTGAATGTTTTTATTTTTTATAATGTTGCCACATTAAAAAAAAAAAAAAAAACTTGAACAGTTAAATTCTCGGCAATGAATTGTAACTCGGCAATGATCTTTATTTTACTGTTGACCAAAATTTTTTTTAAGCCAATTTTCTTTGACACAATAAAAAAAAAAAAAAAATTGAACAGTGCTCGGCAATCAATTAAAAGTATTTTACTTTTTTTTTTTTAAAGCCAATTTTCTTTGACACAATTTTAAAAAAAAAAAAAATTGTGAATAGTGCTCGGCAATCAATTGATTGCCGAGCAATCTCGGCAATCAATTGATTGCCATGAATAATTTTTTTTTTAAAGGAATAATTGCACAAAGGTCCCTATTGTTTTAAAATCGTTGGGATATGCCCACAACCTAAAAAAAAAAATCTTTAATTTATTTTTCTTATTTTTTTTCTTTTACACTTAATTTTCATTCAATTTTTTACTATGTCTTGTTTTTTTATTTTACCTTTTACAAATTATTCTAAATTAATGCAAAAAAATGTCATTCAAGAATTTCAGGTAATATATAAATCCACGCACTGTGAAATCTTGGTGGCAAATTGAATGTTTTTATTTTTTTTACACATTTCATTCAATTTTTTTACACTAGATAAGTTAAAGCTTTTACCAAGCACATAATCACTGCCTCTATACAACCAACTCTCAATTAGCCCCATGTCCAAAGAATGTTGAGGTCTACGGTTCAAAAGGAAAGGGAAAAAGTGTAGCAACATAATTAATGCAATCAAGAAAGAATCCACCTAACATTTACAATCGGATGGCCTCCTATCTGTGCATCCCAAAATATTAAACAAGAATGTCTCATGTTGTACAAAACTGTTGTGAACCATTATATCAATTTCTCAATTGACTTATAGAACATTACATATTCAAGAAAAAACAAAAACAAGTACAACGCTTTAACCAAATATGTAACTAAGAAAATGAAAATGCAAAAAGGCTTTATAGAGCCACCTTGAAGGATTAGATCAGAAAGGTTGATCTGAATTGTGCTATATTCACTTTAAAATAATTGAACTATATGACTAATCCAATCAAAAATTAATGAGTGCACGTTATCTTGAACCGGACAAATTTATTGACATATATTTGTCAACAATTACCAACAATAATATTATCAATAATCACTGACAGTTCTTCGATTACCGACCAAAAAAGGTCAATATCACCGACAAAATTTATTCTCTCAATATAAGGTATTTATTTCCATCAAAGTTATTATATATGTGAGGGTGGGAACAAACCACTTATATTCCATGTAAATTTAGACCAGGATCCAAAAGATTCTCATCATCATCCCTAATATGGACTCCCAAATCCGGCATCTTCAAATCTGGGTTCCTAATTTATAGAGATTTTGAATTTTACCATCTTGTTTTTCTGGTTGACTCCGTGATCATTGATTCACCTTTGTCCATTATTAGTGACAATAATATTGTTAAAAAATGCCATTCAAATGTATAAATCCAATGTTTTTATTTTTTTTACACCTTTTCATTCAATTTTTTTATTAATCTTTTTTATTTTATCTTAAGCAAATTGAATTTTTTTATTTTTTATAATGTTGCCACATTAAAAAAAAAAAAAAACTTGACCAGTAAAATTCTCGGCAATGAATTGTTCATTGCCGCTCGATCTTAAGCCTATTTTCTTTAACACAATAAAATTTAAAAAAAAATAAAAAATTAACAAAGTCATGGCTCGGCAATCAAACAAAAAAAAAAAAAAAATTTAAAGGTGATTGCCAAGATGGCTCGGCAATCACAGACTCACAGTGTTTAAATATTTTTTTTTTTAATTGCACAAAAGGTTCCTATTGTTTTAAAATCGTTGAAATATGTCAACAACTTAAAAAAATCTTTATTTTTTTTTTCTTTTACACTTAATTTTCATTCAATTTTTTACTAATCTTGTTTTTTTATTTTACTTTTTACAAATTATTCTAAATAAATGCTAAAAAATGCAATTCAAGAATTACAAAATCCACGCTGTCAAATCTTGGTGGCAAATCGAATGATTTTATTTTTTTTTTACACTTTTCCCTTCATTTTTTACATACGTGCATTGCACGTAGCCAAAACTAGTATATATATATATATAAGGACAATTTAAGTATTAACAAAAGGCTGAAAAAGGGTAAAGGGAAAAGGGAAAAGGGGAAAGGGAGAATTTATTTCGCTTGTTTGGTGAAATTTTTTAATAAATTTTGATAAAAAGTTGATGAAACGTATAGTTGAAAAGTTAATAAAAATATTGAATTTATGAAATGTGTTCTTAAAATTCATTGTTGACTTTGATTTTAACTTTTTAGTAGATTTTTAAGTTCTATCAAACAAGTTCTTAAATATGTTTGGCAAAGCTTAACTTATTTTTTAAGCTGATCAAACGTATTTTTTATATAACATATTTTGTAAGATCTACAATTTACTACTCGTTTATTATTTATATATTTTATAAGATTCATTTATTTATAACTTACAATTACTTAAAAACATAATTAGACAAGAAAAATGATAGACTGTTACAATGCAACATAGGCTGCTAAGCTATGTAGGTCTTGGGTTTTTACATTTTAGGCTCGTGGTCCCTTTTTTGATTTTTTATGTTTTGAGTTTTAACCATCAGTTTGACACACAGATTTTATGATAAAAGGGGTCCCTAGTTCCTTGTCAAGTTTCAAACCGAACATCATTGCATGCTATATTGTGATTTGAGAATTAGTTCTAAAAAAGGATACTACATTGTCATTCAACTTTTTCAAATATACTTTTTCAAATCTTTCTTATCTCACCCGTCTGCCGTCACTCAACATTTTAAAAATCAACAAATTTGACGACACAATAGACATAATTTCATAGTGGCATACTTTAGACACTAGCGTATGTCATATCACCAAAGTCGCAATGACGATGAAATGTGTGTTAAATACGTATATATTTTAAAACGAAATGAGAAAAAAAAAAAAAAAAAAAAGTCAATTAAAGGACCATGAAATGCACACTAAACTATTACTATTAACAATATTGAACTCCAACAACTACATAATAAACTCGTTGTAATTTAATCAAATACATCGTTTTCAATATACACAACTAAAGTATTACTATTAACAACATTTCCACAATTGCAGCATTTGGTTTTAATACTAGTCAAGCCATCAATCCTCGTCCTTTAACATTACCATAAATTTTACAAGTATTTTTTCCAAGAAGAAGAAGCTTGCAAAGTTTCACTCTCTCCAACTCCTATTGAGTTTCCAAAAAGCTCTTACTTCCCCAAATTTTGACTATACAAATCAGCCCCAAATTCTTCTAAATTTAATTACAACCCCAAGCAAGGTTAATTAAAGTAAACAATATTATACTAAAAACATAGGTAGATGTATGGATAGTATAGTTTGTGTCGCTAAAACTAGGTTTATTAAAGCATGTTTGGTATAGTTATATTTAAACTATTTTTTTCTTAAACTCATTTTCAACCACATATTTTATATGACCTACAACTTTTTTTTAAACTCCACCAAACATGCACTTATTTTGGTTGCGGAGAAGGTTTTTGAAGAGGAATTAGGAATTTTAGAATTGGGATTCTGAAGGGAACCAATGAAAATAGGGTTACGTTATGTATGGTTTGGGATTTAAACAATCTTGTTGGATTTTTCAAAAAACTTAAAAATTGAAAAAAAAAAAAAAATTAGGGGGCCTCGTGTGCCTTTGCCCATGAGTAGGATATTATTATTATTTTAAAATTATATAAACTATTGAGTTCGATTTTAAACGTTTTTTAAGTATACAAACTTAAACCAAACTGTTTATCAAAACGTTGGCAAGTTTACATAGACCGAAATCAATAATTTAAAACCAATGGTTTGATTCGATTTTACAGTTTGACAATTTTTTTTGTGCAGCACTAGATTTACTTAACTCTCGTCTCTCTCTACCCTCAACATCGTGGTCCACTGCAATAGCAAATGGGGCAACCTTGTCGGAAAAGCATGGAAAAGAGTAAAGCAAATCAAGTGCAAGCGAAACTCTCTATTGAAAAGGAGGGTCTTTTTGACATTAATGGAGGTGACTAAGGTTTTTGTCTTCGGGGTTTGAAGATGGAGGGGATCAGCCTTCTTCTCTGTCCCTTTCAATTTGGCTTGTGCGTATTTGGCCGAGAGGTTTTTTTTTCTAAAGAAAGATATAATTTTATCAATGTCAATCGCGATTTTAGTGATGTAGTTGTTTCGCGCGGAATGTGTATCTTTCGCTAACAATTAAGGGATTCAGACGATGTGTAAGGGACGCCAAACCTTTTGAGACAAAGTCCCAACAAGGGGTGTTTGATTTATGAAGACTACAATAATGACCAAGGATGAAAAAAGCAAAACGAAATGCCTCCAAAGGGCACAAGCACACTAGAATTCACTGTAAAGAAATATTTAAGACTAAATGGAATGAAATTACATTTCTCTTTTTTTTGAGAGTTTCTTCTTTTTTCTTTCTTCAATCAATCTCCTTTCTTTTATACCTTGCCAAACGGTTTTATCACACGTTTTCCTTCAATCTTGCATAAAAACTTCTCATCGCCCAGTTTCTTCCTTATCGCCCAGCAACTGCCCATTTCTTCCATAATGATTTCAACTGTTTGTAACTTCCCCATGATGATTTAACTTCTTGTAACTCCTTCATGAAGCAATCACCTCGTCGCCCAATAACTGCCCATTTCTCCCATGATGATCCCAACTGTTTGTAACTTCCCCATGATGATCCAACTTCTTGTAACTCCTTCATGATAATTCAAGTTTGTAACTCCTGACAACGTGGGAACAATAATAAGAAAATGAGAAAAACTACTTATGAACAGTTACTCTTATGCCGCGATTGACCATTCTAATCGCCCAACGCCCTGAGCGTTTTTGATCTGGGCGATGTCCATTTTGGGCCCTTCCTGGCTTGGACAATTTCTATTGGGCCTATATACAAATTTATTTGGGCATCCGTTGGACCTGGCCGACATATTTTCTAAGCCTATATGCTTGGGTATTTATTATGGGCCTACATGTACAATTTTTCTTAAGTCTCTTTTTAGGCCCTTGTTATTTCATATGTCAACAGTTACCCCCCAATATGGCTTAATTAATATAATTGCTTATTTAATTAGCCATATTCACTTGGTGGCGTTTCATCTTCTGAAAGGCGCCTTAATTCCGAAATCCTAAGAGCACGATTTATATAAACCCCAAAAAGGCGCCATTACCAATAACCACGTCCAGCCCTCATCACATCATTGTCCCTTTTCTCCCTCTATAAAAAGGACACTATTCATTCATCTTTTCTTTAACTCTCACTCATCCTTCCAAACTGATCGTTTCACTTGCAATCTTCTTGTCCATTTTCTGAAACCATGTCGACGTCCAGAGCTTCCTCCAACAACAGCATTACTTTCGAAGATTTCCAAGACCTCCTGACCAAACCTTACGTAAACCCATCAAATCTTCTACCTTCTAGGCCGGATATGAACGAGTTCTATTTGAGCCCGTCGTTCAGGGATGCAGACTCTATTGGGCGACTGGCCACAGCCCAATTTTTTCCTTGTACCCAAGGACCTCCTTTCTTGGACCCATTCTCATTGAAGCCAATCCGCGAGAAAAGCATTCGCACATGGCCCAAATCTGATACCACCTTCCGCCTTTGGCTTGCGCGTATGATGAAGCATGCCCCTACGAAGGCGCTTTTTGATCGTGCTAGGATTTCTGATCTTTTGGAAATTGCCACACGTCCCCCGCTATATGACCCAGTTCTTTTCCCAATCGCCCTAAGCTTCTGGTCTTCTGAGTACAATACCTTCATTTTCCCCCTTGGCCCAATGTCAGTTACTCTAAGGGATGCTGGTGCTTTGGTCAATCTTCCTCCTCTGGGCGATACCATTTCTCCTGCTATATTGATATCCTCCCTCGCTCCAAAGTTTGATAAGAAGTTCACGGACTCCTATTCAGGCATGCAAGAGCTTTATGAAAACACGGGCAAAGATCCCACACATGCAGAGCGTGTAGCTTTCCTCCAAGTTTGGCTGTGTAGGTACATTCTTTGTGTTCCTAGTCTAAAACCTTCCATGGCCTATTTGCCTGTCGCCCATGAGTTAGCTCTTGGTAGGTCTTTAAACCTCTGTTCTCTGTTTCTGGCTGCCTTCTATAGAGGTATGGCTTACCTTCAACATCAGCTTAGGACCAATGCTTCTCCTACTGGGAGTGGGCCTCTTTGGCTCGCTCAATTGTGGTTGAGAGCATACTTTCCACAACTTGGTGTTCCTTCAATTCCCCCCAGGTCCGTGAGTTGTTACGGGCTAATTATTAACCAATTAGCTCCCGTTAATATGTCTAACCGGGACGTCTTTACATTCTTTTATAATTTAAATTCAATTCCCTCTTTCTTTCCTTTCTCCATTCATCAAGTCCCAGCCTACGTCCAACCTCCTCTTAGTTTGAACGATGTGAGTAATGTCTAGCCCGTTTGGGTCCAATACTTGACTGGGCAAGAATTGTTTCATGACATTCTCACGGGCACCAATGCCAAGGCTGGGGTCGAGGTCTATGCTCCCCAGTTCTTTGCCCGACAGCTTGGTTTTGGCCAAACTTGGCCCCTTCCTCCTTGTTACTCAAAGAGTTTTCAAGAACGTTTCCATACCATCACCAAAGTGGAAGCCCAAGCTATAGATGAGCGTAATGCTTCCTTAATGAACGGGTTTTCTTTGGCTCCTTTCAATCCCACTTTGGCCGTTCACCCTCTTCTTGCACAGTTTTGGCCTTCGGTGAAACGTAGGCTCTTCACTACTAATGTCAACCAAGCATTCCACATACTTGAGGGGTCAGGGTCTTCGAGAACTTCCATTTCTCCTACTCTGATTCCTATCCCTGCTGTGCCCATATCCGTTAAAAAACCTGCTCCTTCGTCTTCTCCTGCAAAGCCTTCGACAATGCGTACTAGACGTTCTACTGCACTCACCATTCAATCCAGTTCTCCTCCCGCCCAAACTGGAGATGCGAGAGGTACATCCAGTCGTAAACGGCTTGCATCAGACCCGTCAGATCAGGCTGATGATGAAAGTGATGATGATGGTGGTACTCCTCCTCCGATCAGAAGAAAGGTAACCTGATTTTCCCTCATTTAAAGAACTCTTTAGCATGAATATTGACATTCTCTTTGTATTCTAAACTAGAGGGGAGTCACTTCTCCTTTGAAAGAATCCACATCGCCCGACCCTTCAATTCTTCGATCGTCCGAGCCGACCATAGAAGTGGATTTGCCTGAAAAGAGATTTGGAGACTCGGCTGCTTCAATCGCCCAGGCAGTTGATGAATCTTCATCATTTCAGGGCGTTTCCCCTCCAGGTGTAGAACCAGATGGTAATATGTGCTTATAGTGGTAATCATTTTTCTAATTATATCTCACATGCTAGTGCTGCCAACCATCGGGACAAATTTGAGCATTTAAGCCACCAAATGGCCCAAGCACTTGAGCTTCCTTCGCTCAAACTCCCCACAGACCTCAAGTTATCTTTGAAAGTCATTCATCAGGAGATAAGTGCATTGCTGGCCAAGAATGTGGAGCTCAAAGTCAAGAAGACTCAATATGTCGAAGCCATGACCGAAAAGGAATCCCTTCACCAGGAAATTGATCAAATCAAAAACAATTTGAACGAGATTTCTTCCGAGGTCATGGTTGAAGACTCCTTGATGATGAGTTTGGCTGCTCAGATGAAAGAAATCCAAGAAAAGATGGACGACTGTAAGGCCAGGCTGGCAGCCAAGAAGCGCAATGCTTCACAGGAAGTTGAACGGGCTAAATCTTTACTTGAGCGTTATTCAAGTTTAGAAGTGGACGATGGGTTTATGGATGAACTATCCGCCGCTTCTGTTCAACAGCGCGATGAGTGGGAAAAACTTAGAGAGCAAATGCGCTCTATTTGGGGAAGGATGTAGTTAGGATTTTAAAGTTTTAAGGACAACTTTTTTTTTTTTTCCCCTTTTGTAATGGCAGCCACTTATGGCAACTAAATTATCTGATGAAATGAAAGGCTCTATTCGTTTATAGAATTGCATCCCTTAATGTTTAAACCTCTAATCGTTCAAAATCCCAAACTGACGGAACGTACTTCTTTAAATATTTGCCATTAATAGACCTCATGTGCCTCATACCATCCAAATTTTCTAAATGATATGCCCCATTTGGCAACACTTCTTTAACTCTGTATGGTCCTTCCCAATTTGGTGACCATTTCCCAAACTTTGGATTACTACTATCCAATGGGAGTATTGTTTTCCATACCAAATCTTTCGTGCTAAAACATTTGGCTATAACCCTTTTATTATAATAGGAAGCCACTTGTCTTTTCTGAATTTACAACCTATCCAAAACGCTCAACTTTAGTTCGTCCAATTCTAATAAATTCTGAACAAGTAGTTCAGTATGCTCATTTTCATCTATATTATTTTGCAAACGTACTCTGATCGATTGCACATTAATTTCCATAGGCAGCATTGCTTCTTGCCCATATGTCAACTGGAAAGGAGTTACTTTAGTACTAGATCGCGGCGAAGTTCTATAGGCCCATAACGCCCTATTCAAGCATTCATGCCAATTTCTAGCATTTTCGCCTATCATTTTCCTTATGATACTCTTTAAAACCTTATTTGACGATTCTGCTTGGCCGTTGGATTGGGCGTAATAAGGCCTAGAGTTCGCCAACTTGATTCCAAACTCGCTCAGAAATTCTTTCACTTGATTCCCGTTCAAAGAAGTTCCATGGTCCATCACTACAGTTTGAGGTATCCCAAATCTATATACGATATGATCACGAATGAACTCTATGACATTTCCTTGGAAAATTTCTTTTAAGGGTATCGCTTCTACCCATTTAGTGAAAAAATCGGTAGCGACTATTATAAAGGTGTGTTGCTTGGACGATGGTGGGTAAATCTTTCCTATCAGGTCTATCGCCCAACACTTGAAAGGCCATGGTTTAATAATAGGTACCATTTCCCTGGCTGGCACTCTTTGGATTGGGCCATGTTTTTGACACTCCAAGCAACTTTTGGCATACTTAACGCATATCTCGCCCATTTTAGGCCAATAATACCCATTCCTGATGATCAACCACCTCATCTTTTGGCCAGCTTGATGTGCTCCGCACACTCCTTCATGTGCTTCGGCCATAACCACTTTAGCTTCTCGCAAATTTATGCACTTCAAAAGTATACCATCTGAGCGTTTCTTATATAATTCTCCTTCAACCAGCAAATAGTTCAGTGAACGTAATTTTAACTTCCTGTCGTTCTTCTTATTGGGTTCTTCCAGGAATTTTTGTATTTCTTCTCTCCAATCCAATGCGTCTCCATTTTGTATACAATGCACATTAAACCCCTTCGCCCTTCGTTGAAGTACAGGCAATATCGTTCCGTACTCGCACGCAGAATCGTTATTTAACATTTTTGAATAACCTGATGCCATTTGGGCCAACTCATTTGCCAAATCGTTATACATTCTATTAACGTATTGAAGCTCTACTTGGTCGAACTCGTCCAGGAGCTCTTGAGCGATGCCATATTGACTTATGACAGAGTCACTTTGGCATTTAAAATCGCCATTCAATTGATAAATTATTAGTTGAGAATCACCTCGGATAAGCACGTTTTTCGTCCCCAAATCCAATAATAATTCTAAACTGACAATCAACGCTTCGTATTTGGCTTGATTATTTGTACACATTTCAGTCAGGGCGAAAGCAAACTTGTAACAAACTCCTAGTGGGTTTATTAGCACTACCCATACTCCTGCACCTCTAGCGGTTTTTGAACCGTCAAAGTATAAAATGCAGGGTTTTAGCTCGAGCAAATCGACTTCTAATTCAATTTTCTTAAGTACGTCCAAGCATGGATGATCGGCCAAAAAGTTAGCCAATGCTTGATTTTTTACTGCCTTTTGTGGTATGAACTGTATTTCAAATTCTGATAGTGCTAAAGTCCAAAGACCAATCCTTTGATGCAAAACAGGACGAGAGAACATGTACTTAACCAAATTTACTTTAGAAATTAAGTAAATAGTTACAGGCCGTAAGTAAGCCCTTAATTTAGTACATGTAAAATACAAAGCAAGACATAATTTTTCAATAGCAGAATAATTACATTCACACACAGTAAGTCGTCTACTAAGATAATATATCGCCCTTTCTTCTCCAAACTGGTCGTCCTGGGCGACTAGTCCAGCTATTGACTCCTGTTCGGCCGATATATAAACTTTCATTGGCCGACCTTGGATAGGTGAAACCAATACTGGTGGATTTGACAGATATGTCTTCAGGCTATGGAAAGCCTCTTGATGCTCCTCCTTCCAGACGAAGTCGTCCTGATTTTTCAACTTTAGAAGAGGCGAGAAAGCTTTCGTTCGCCCTGCACAATTAGAGATGAAACGTCGTAAGAAGTTCACTTGCCCAAGGAATCTTTGTAATTCCTTTTTGTTCTTAGGTGGTTTAGCCTCTAAAATTGCTTTTGCTTTATTTTTATCAAGTTCAATTCCTCTTTCATGCACTAGGAATCCTAGGAAATTTCCTCCATTAACACCAAATGCACACTTCAACGGATTCAATTTTAATTTATACTGTCTCATCCGTTCGAATGAACGTTTCAATTGTTGGAGATGGTTTTCTTCTTTCAATGATTTAACCACTATATCATCAACATAAACTTCAACGAATTCTCCTATCATGTCATGAAAAATTAGATTCATTGCCCTTTGATAAGTGGCTCCTGCATTTTTTAAACCAAAAGGCATGACCACCCATTCAAAACATCCTAGAGCACCTGGGCATCTGAATGCAGTTTTATGTATATCTTCTTCAGCTATATAAATTTGGTTGTATCCTGAATATCCATCCATAAAAGAGTACATCACATGTCCAGCAGTTGAATCTACTAAGGAATCTACCGTTGGCATTGGATATTCATCTTTGGGCGTTGCTAAGTTCAAATTTCTGAAATCTATGCAAACCCTAATACTACCATTTTTCTTTGATACAGGCACAATATTAGACAACCATTCAACGTATCTGGCCGTCCTTATAAAACCTGCCTTCAACAATCGTTCTATTTCTTTCTTTACTTCGGGCAATACATTAGGAGCAAAACGTCTGGGGGGTTGCTTATGTGGTTTAAAGTGTGGCTTAGTTGGTAGCCTATGTTCTACCAAATTTTTATCTAAACCAGGCATGTGTTCATATTCCCAAGCAAAACAATCTCTATACTCTTTTAACAAAGCAATTAACTGTTCACTTACCTCTTTGCTAAGCATCTGATTGACAAACGTTGGGCGATCTTCTTGTTCATCTCCAATATTTACTTTCACCAAAGGGTCTTGTGCTTGGGCGTGCCCCGTCTTCATGACTCCTATCACATCGTCGTCCAAGCTCCTTGTAGTGATGTCTTCTGCATCCAAACAATCCACCTTATTCACTTCTCGGCCAATATTCTGTTCTAACTCGAACACTACTAATTTATCCCTTAAAATTTTTAAAGCCGTTTTCTTTCTTATTTCTTCTTCGCACCTTTTCTCGAATGTGTATCTTTCGCTAACAATTAAGGGATTCAGACGATGTGTAAGGGACGCCAAACCTTTTGAGACAAAGTCCCAACAAGGGGTGTTTGATTTATGAAGACTACAATAATGACCAAGGATGAAAAAAGCAAAACGAAATGCCTCCAAAGGGCACAAGCACACTAGAATTCATTGTAAAGAAATATTTAAGACTAAATGGAATGAAATTACATTTCTCTGTTTTTTGAGAGTTTCTTCTTTTTTCTTTCTTCAATCAATCTCCTTTCTTTTATACCTTGCCAAACGGTTTTATCACACGTTTTCCTTCAATCTTGCATAAAAACTTCTCATCGCCCAGTTTCTTCCTTATCGCCCAGCAACTGCCCATTTCTTCCATAATGATTTCAACTGTTTGTAACTTCCCCATGATGATTTAACTTCTTGTAACACCTTCATGAAGCAATCACCTCGTCGCCCAATAACTGTCCATTTCTCCCATGATGATCCCAACTGTTTGTAACTTCCCCATAATGATCCAACTTCTTGTAACTCCTTCATGATAATTCAAGTTTGTAACTCCTGACAACGTGGGAACAATGATAAGAAAATGAGAAAAACTACTTATGAACAGTTACTCTTATGCCGTGATTGACCATTCTAATCGCCCAACGCCCAACGCCCTGAGCGTTTTTGATCTGGGCGATGTCCATTTTGGGCCCTTCCTGGCTTGGACAATTTCTATTGGGCCTATATACAAATTTATTTGGGCATCCGTTGGGCCTGGCCGACATATTTTCTAAGCCTATATGCTTGGGTATTTATTATGGGCCTACATGTACAATTTTTCTTAAGTCTCTTTTTAGGCCCTTGTTATTTCATATGTCAACAGTAGTATATATTAATGTCGAAAGTATGTTATATGTAAAATTTTATATGCCATGTAATTTTATGACATCGAGCGACGGGATGATAAATGATATAATATTTCCAAAAAAAAAAATAACTAGGCCATTTCCAATGTTTTGTTATCACAATCACAACCAAATATAAGAAAATTGTAACATTAAAAAAAAAAAAAAAAAAAAGGTAATTCACAGTTGTAACTTATCCCAAAAGATAATAATTCCCTAGCTTGGGTGAGAAATGTGAAGTAACACAAGACTACAAAAAACATGTCACGAGACATTACAAGACAAATAATTACCTCACACACACTTTTATCACCCCCCACCTTCCATTATTTCTTCCTGCAAATCAGAGCTTTTAATCAAAACCAAGCTTCCATTTTTTCAGTTTTTTTCTTCTTCAATGGCTTCCTCTGCACATTCATTGAAGTTAGCTCCATTTTTCTTCTTCTTCACCATTCTCACCAGCCTTGTCTTTTCTGCTATTCCCATTCATGCCCTTAACATTGGCATTCATGCAAATGGAGACCTCTCTCTGGTTAGTTCTTCTTCATCTTCCCCAACCAAACTGAACCGGTGAACCCGGTTTTGGTTCGACTAAAAATCGTAGTTTACATGTTATTTTTTTTATTTTTTATTTTTTTTGTAGAGTAAAGAATGCAGTAAAACATGTGAATCAAAGTTCTGTGGAGGTACAGTACCTGCCTCTTTGCTGTTTCAAACAATTTCTTCAAATAATTTTGGATTTGAATGTATTTTTGTTGTTTTGCAGTGCCTCCATTCTTAAGATATGGAAAATACTGTGGAATCCTGTACAGTGGATGTCCAGGAGAGCAGCCATGTGACCGCTTAGATGCTTGTTGTATGAAGCATGATCAGTGCATACAAGATAAAGGCAGTAAGTCTCTCTCTGAGTAATGAAAATGGAAATAAGTAATTTTTTAAGCTTAATAACAAAATTCTTACATATATACTTAAAAAGATCGACTTGCAGATTATTTGAACCAACAGTGCAATCAAGAAATGTTGAACTGTGTAGACAGGTTCAAGAAATCAGGAGCACCCACTTTTAATGGAAACACATGTAAAGTTGATGAAGTTGTCCAAGTTATCAAAGATGTCATTGGTGCTGCTATTATTGCTGGAAAGATTTTTGGTAAACATTAAAATTGTACAATGCCCATGGGCTACATTGTAGCTTATTTTCTTTTACTTATTCTTTTTTTCTACCTTTTTTGCTTTTTTTTCTTCTTCTTTTTGGAATGAACCCAACCTTGTTAGTTGTTACCCCTCATGAATTGGCTGGTTTTTGTTATACAGGGCATGTTCGGTGTAGTTTTTTTTGGGAAAAAATAGATTTTTTTCGTACTTTATTGACTTTGCAAATTTTTTTGTAGTGTACAAATGTTGAAAAATCAAAAATTGTAGGCAAAAAAATGAATTTTTTTGGAGAAAAAATGGCTATCGAACATGGCCATATTCTAATATCTTTTGTCAACCTCAAAAAGTTATATTAAGAACTTGTTTGGTGGAATTTAAGAATTCATTTACTTTTTATCAATAATTATTAAAAAACTATGTTCAAACAAAGTCTAAGTAAATCTTTTTATCCACTTTGTTTTGACTCTTAAGTAATTAAGATAAAGTTAATAAATACAACTGCCAGCCTTTCTCTACAAGAAGAATGGGGTTTCATGTACAAAAATTGTGTGGAAGCGTGGTTTTATATTAGAAGAAATTATAGCAAATGTCTTTTTGTAAGTCCTACATTTGAAAAATGGCAACTTTTAAAAACAAGTTAAAAATGACTATTTTGAACAAATATAACCCAAAACAATTATTTAAACATTCACTATATCCTAATCAAATCTATTATTTCACTAAAATCAATTTTTACTCCACCGTCCACCGCCTTCGCACCACCATTCGCCACCAACAAACTCATGCCAACTAAGTTACTATTTAGATGAATTAATTTAGATTATAAAAAACAAAAATTCAATATGTTTTGTGCTAGATTTGTTTGGTTGTTTTTATATCTGAAAATATGTTAAATATAATTTCTCAAAAATTGTTGGAAGATTTTGAGTTCATGAATTAATATTTGGTTGAAGAAGAAGAATGTCGAAACAGGAAAAGAAAACGAATTGAGTTGAGTAATTGTCGTTTGAAATGTCTCGAAGAAGAAGAAAAGGAAGTAGAAGAAGGAAAAAAAATTATGTCTGGGCGACAATTGCTGTCGGCCCAACAGTTCAAACTATCGTCTAGACTAAATTTTTTTTCCATTCTTTCTCCTTTCTTTTTTTTACACAAGAAAAAAAATAAAAAACAAACGACAGTTGAACTGTATTTTCGATAGTTCAACTGTCTTTCGCCAAAAGATATATATGATTTTTTGTCCAAAAGAATTGTTATTTTTACAAATATTAGTAAAAGTTATTATTTTTAAAAATGATGCTATGTATTTATCTAAATTTCTAAATTCTCTTTTACATTAATGTTATCGTCTAGTGGTCAACCATTTAAGTAATGATGTCAAATACCTTAACAGAAACCGTTAATTTTACTAATGGATATGTAAATGGTAATTTAATTGAAATAATTTTTTAAGTTCGGTAACACTTTGTGCTAAAAAGCCTTTCTAATTCAACAGTTTTTTGTTCATACTAGTACACGTGCTTTGTACTAAGTTTTGTAATAATGTTACGAATTTTTTTTGTAATGTTTAAATTTTTACAGAATAAAAGTTCAGGTGAAAATTTCAAAAATTAAATCACATTCAAAACTTATTATCAAAAACAATATTTTGTTCGAAAATGGTTTTTTTTAAGGGGAGTTTCGCACAACTTGTCTCCAATTCTTGCCCTCAATGCAGAAATGATCTTAACGTTTGTTTTTCGGCATTTGGTCTTTAATATATATGTTTTGGTGATTGGAACGAACATTCCCAACATATATATTTTGGTACACAATTGATCATTATTTAATTAAAAAAACTAATATACTCATAATTTTAATTATAAAAAAAGGTAAGTAGGACCGGGGGTCCCAAACATATGAATATTGTAACGATGGACTCTCAAATCTTTAATTTCTAACACCCAAGTTCCTAACTTATGAAACGAGCATACGAGGTCCTTTTTTGACAGAAACTATCAGTTTGACTATTAAATGATCAAAATTTTATTAAACATACCATTTTACCATTAAATTGAATGATAAAAACATAATAGAAAAATAAAAATAAAACAAAAATTACAACTAAACCCCAACCAACAAAAAAGAAAAAAATTGCAAATAACCCCCAACCCAACCACTTATTCTTCTCCAAATTTGCCGCCGCTTATCACCACCCACCGAAAAGCCACTTTCATCAACAACCAAACAAAATCACTCTTCCTTGTAAATTGGCTCACGAGTGAAATCAAGCATTTTTGCTTTAAACAATCCATCAAGGACACAATTATACATTTGAATGTTGAAGTAAAAGAATCGGGCTCTCCACCTCCTCTGAATCATCAAGTTTAACAACCCAATCGCTTCCTTGGTCTCTCCATCCTTAACATTCAAATGTATTATTGTGTCCTTGATGGGAAGAGTGATTTTATTTGGTTGTTAGTGAAAGTGGTTTTTCGGTGGATGGTGATGATTTGGAGAAGAAGAAATGATTGGGTTGGAGATTAGTTGGGCTTAGTTGCAAATTTTTCTTTTTTGTTGATTGGGGTTTAGTTGCAAATTTTTCTTTTTTGTTAGTTGCAATTTTGTTTTATTTTTCTTTTTATTTTTCTATTCTTTTTTTATCATTTAATTTAAGGGTAAAATAGTCTGTTTAACAAAATTTTGATTTATGTAAACCATTAATTGATTTTGATTTATGTAAAATAGTCTGTTTAACAAATCAATTCTAATTGATTCTAAATAATTTATGTAAACTATTAATTGATTTAGAGGATATTTCAACACGATTAGTGATGGCAAATGGACTAGCCTTCTTGTCCCTCCACACATCTCATTCTGTTTACTTATTTATCTATTTTTTAATATTTTTTATTTTTAAAAAATAATATTTAAGTTTAAAAATACGAAATTAAAGATCCAGAGCAGATACAGGATGAAGAAGATGTTCCATGTCTCAAATTGCATGACCAGTCGGGATAACGCTGGGTGGGACATATTGTCTTTGTTAACATCAATATTGTCTACATAATTTGTCTCCCATGAAGGCGAGAACATTATATTTTATGACGAAATCATTATTAGTAGTGAAGTAATTGAAAGATGAGACATAAAAAAAATTTAAACACAATTATGTTTGAGAATTGTTGTTTTTCTTTAAAAGAATTTAATATAGACAAGGGAATGGTTGTGTAAATTACACCAATGTGGGAGAAATGTAGAGAGAAAATATGTTTTTTTATTTTTTTATCTGCTTCTTACGGATATGGTTGGGGTAGCTTTTGTTAGAAATACAAACTAGTGTTCCTTCCTTTCCAATGTGCCAAAAAAAAAAGAAAAAAAAAAAGAAAGAAAGTCAAGTGACTAAAATAACATTTCCCTTAAAGTTTGGGGACCAAAATCAAACGAAAAAACCATGTGTTTTTCTCGCTCTCCGCACCCTCTACCTACTTTACCAATTCCCCGTGGCTCCGTCCCGAGGTAAACAAAACCTCGGCAACATAATACACAATTTGCATACATAATTAATCCAGAAATCATCGGATAAATCGACGGTTTGTTGGTCATCATCCTCAGATCTCTCTGATCCTCCGTTCCGTAAATTTTCTCTCTCTGACTCTGGGTGTATGTATATATATGTATGTTTTTAAATGTGCACATGCTTGTATATAGAACGAGAGCTCAAGATTTCTGGTAAATTCAGCTGTTTAACTTTTTTATATCTGTATCTATTTGTACATTCATTGATCTGTTATCGATGTTGGAAATTATTTTATTTTAAGCCTCTATTTTTCTTTTTTCTTTCTTCTTTTTTCTTTTTAAATTTAGACATGGGTTTCAATTTAGCAATTTTAGAATTATTTTGTGAACCCCTTTTTGGGCTTCTCAAAAACCCGATTTCATTTTGGTTCGACATGTTTTTTCTATTCGTTTAATGGTGATAATGTGAGTCCCGTACTTGTGAAGTTCTATCTTTATCATGGCATGTTCGGATGACTTTTGTGTGTATAGACTCCAGCTTGGTGCGTGTATGGACTTATCTTTGTAGTCTATA
Organism: Forsythia viridissima; assembly: GCA_030279155.1. Lineage (NCBI taxonomy): Eukaryota > Viridiplantae > Streptophyta > Magnoliopsida > Lamiales > Oleaceae > Forsythia > Forsythia viridissima. Next base: position 18,734,797 of record CM059042.1, read on the forward strand.
AACTATGCAGTAATGGGATGCTATCCATAGTTTTTGGAGTCAAAATTATCTTTTTGGTGTTCAGTCAAGTCAACAAGCGAATACAGAAAAGATGGGTTGATTTTATACTGAACTTATTCTTTTCCTAATAGATTATCCTGGTTTCTGTTATTAATGTTGCTTTCATAAGTTTTAATCATGCTGTATTAGTGTGTTATGGCAGTGTGTATTGGTGGGGTTACTTTCACTAATTGTCACTGAAGTTTGTGCAAAATTTCAAATTAGTCATTAAAATATTTTTCTTATCCTATCAGTCACCAAAGTTCTTCATATTTTCATAAATGGTCACTCAACTTAAAAATGGTCAGCAATGTCAAAACTAAGTGAGTGTTTAGAAAACGAGTTACTCTTAATTTCATATAAAAAAGAAATATATTAATGAAAGAAGAACAATTAAAAAATATAAAGAAAATGAAATTAATTCACCTTTCTTCCTCACCAAACTACAAAATTCCACGCTGTCTTCTTCAGCAAACCTGTCTTTTCCATCACACAATGATGCACAAACATACAACTACACTCTTACCCACCATCACATCCGTGCTACTGAAAGTCTCTGACACTGCAAGCTCCCACTAATGGATGACCTTCTAAGTCTACCGCAAATTCTCATACCTATGAATAGCCAATACACTCTCTACCTCCTCTATGTACTATCCTCATACCGTGGCCCTCAACTTCAAGCCACAACTCCCATCTCGACGCCACTAACAACTGCTCTTTTATTTTTTTCTTTTAGTTGCAGTTTGGTGCTAATATAAACTGGTGATCACTACACTAGTATATAAAAACAATGGTGGTTGTTTGTTGTAGTGCATGGGAGTTGTGGTGGTGTACGAAGATGATACCTAGTTGGCTGTTGATTGTTGTAGTATGTTGGTTGTGGTAGTTATTCTTGGCTGAAGATATGGGTTAGGATGACGAAGAATGGTCAATTTTCCTTTTTTCTTTTTTCTTTTAACATTTTTTTCCTTTTTATTTATATGCTTTTACTTTATCTAAATTTATGGATAAATTCCCCTTTTAACACTCCGGAAACTATTATTATGAGCTAAGGGGGTAAAAAAATGAAAGGTTGAGAATAAGATTGTCAAGAATAAATAGTCTGGACGGACGTGCGAAAGAGGGTAAATGTTGAGGACAAATACTGCAATTTTTCCTTAGATATACTAATCGAGCGACTATTTGTGAAACCATTAATTACTTCATTTACTAATAGGGTAAGAAAAATACTTGAATGACCAATTTGAAATTTAGCAACAAGTTCAGTGACAATTAGTGAAATTAACCCTGTATTGGTGCAATCAAATGTAAGTGTAGATTTGCATGTCATATGTAGTCTGTAATTGTATGACTTTTTAAGTCTTTCTGATTGTTGAACACGACTTGATTTTGTTTTACTGCATGAATAGTGCTTTCTTATGGATACGAGAATTTGGAATCAACAAATTCTGTTTGTTGTTCGTGTTGCTGGGTAGTAATCATGCTATTATAGTGTATTGTGGTAGTATGAATTGGTGTAATCAAATTTAAGTGTGGATTTGCATGTCATAGAGCGGCAGCTAATTAAAATATACGATTTTTAAAGTCTTTCTGATTGTCAAACAAGCCTGATATTTCTTTTATCGTACAAACAATTCTTTATTATGGAATATCGCAGAGCAAGAATTTGGAATTCATAAAACTTGAAGATCTCAGCATATAGAAATTTGAAATATGTTGCAAATGTTGAATGAAGGCGATACTTGAAAGTGATAGCTTCCTTCGAAATAACTTCAAGAACATTTTAGCCTATTATTGAATTAAATTTCTGTTGTTGTTTGGAGTAACCAAGTCCCTTTTTGTCTTGGGAGTTGTCAGATATATGCATTATCTCCTCTCTCAAGAGTCAAGATGCTTTTTGGTGTCACCACACTTAATATTTCTGTAGCCAAGTAGCCATGTACACATTGCAGCTGGCAAGCATATTCAAGGAAAGAGAGTGATTGTATTTGGTGTCCTAGTAATCCTGCTCTCTCCGATCAGATTCTAAACTCCGCTACCTATCTTTTCAACATTATTTTCTATAAATGATTATCTTTGAGAAGCTTCTGACAAGTATTTTCAAAGGGTAAATGACCAATTGCGATGAGTTTTTTCGTTCTTGAACAGCAGTTATCTAGTAAAATATTTTGATGCTCTGTTCAGCTACTCTTGCATGCTTTACTTTAGGTGCATGCAATGAATGCTGATTAGAGCTTATTTGGGGTTCCATTTTGCGTGAGATTATTCTTATAGCCAGGTTTTACACGATCTTTCCTTTGTGTCCTGCTTGTTTAACAAGTATTTTGATCTTATTTATTTTATAACGATTGGCATTTTATTGCTCTAGCAACTTCTATTTATTTGTTCAATGGATAAGTTTTATTAGTATTTATTCTTTAATAGATAACTACAAATTAGAAAACAAACTATATACTGAGGTTCCAAGCTCCCAAGTAGGCTGCTCATCCTCTAAATCAGAGCTTGAGCCTTGAAACAGTCTTTGCCTCACTCTGTTTTTAGACTCTAAGAGGCTGCTGCCATATCTTGCCATCATTTAGATGCTTCTTGTGATTTAGTATATAAAGAGCACTGGCATATTCAGGCTTTCATTTGCTAACATGTTATTTATATGGAGGAATTAGCTTCTGTTTTTATTTTTAAGCTTTAAGCACCGTACATGGCTAGCAATATACCAGCTATACACCATTGCGACAAACATGTACCACAGTGTAGTTTCCACTAAGAGATGATGTGTAGTTAACAACAAATGCCAATGTATGCACATTTGAAACTTTTCGAGCGATAACTGTCAAATTATTCTCTATTTTGTGACTAGTAAATAAAATATAGGATTTGTATCTGTTTCAATATTCATCTTCTCATCATGCAACATCATAGTGCAATTATTGATGGAAACCATTGCATGACTGTTATTCAATACTAAATTTTTCGTGCCATTTACTAGTTTTAGAATAAATTGTTTGACGGATTTAATATTTGGAGCTTTGTATTACATCTGCATCTTTCCATGGATTGGCTGCTTTCATTTACATGTTTTCTTCTGTATCTGAACAAGGATTGATACCTTTCTGTCAGAAGGTTTGAAGATCACACTGCTCGTTTTCATCTTGCATTATTTATAAATACCTCTTCGTATAGGACTGTGCATTTGGTTGGGCTTTTATCTTGAATGATTTTGATTATATTGGGCATGCTTTATTTTAGAAAATTGCAAAATATGAGGATAAGATTGAAAATATGTTTCTCTTTATATTGGCAGTTGTTGAAGCTTTTTCTGGGATAAATGCTGCATTATTCGCTGATTAGTTGCTTGTAAATAAGGTGTTGAAGGACCAACTTGATGCAGCCTCTATAATTAAACTTGACATCAAGGGTTGAAAAGGGTGAAAGCAATAGTTCAATGAACATGGAAGGAGAACCAAATGTCTCAAATAATTCAAATCTTCCAGTTGGCCTGGAGACCACTCCTCAGGTTGGAAGAGATGTTGCCTCTTTAGAAGGGTTAGTGAATAATAATTTGGAAGATGAAGGAAATCAATCTTCTGAAAATGCTCAAAAGCAGTTGGTGCTTTATGATCCTGCTGCCATTGGTACTGGTAAAATGGAACCTGTTTTGGGCCACAGTGGTTTCCCAAATCGGACACCCAGGGTTTTGCGATCTATAGGGTCCTTCGCTGTTCAATGTGCCAACTGTTTCAAATGGAGGCTCATTCCCTCAATAGAGAAGTATGAGGAAATAAGGGAACACATTATAGAACGGCCTTTCTTGTGTGAAACAGCTCGTGAGTGGCAACCTGAGATATCGTGTAATGATCGGCCTGATATTGCGCAAGATGGAAGCAGGCTTTGGGCAATTGACAAACCCAACATTGCTCGACCCCCTTCTGGATGGCAACGGATTTTAAGAATCAGAGGTGAAAGAAGCTCAAAGTTTGCAGATGTGTAAGCATCCTGTTTCTTTGCTCTATTTATTTGAAATAGCTTTTAAGGCAAATTATGAAGCTGAGCATGGACAACATGGAGCCCATGCCTTGCAAAGATATCCAGTTTTTCATTTAAAAGTTAAATATGAAATTCAAAGATAAACAACTATTATAGAAATTTTAGACCAATTTAGACCCAACTGTTTTGAAGCATCAATCTAATTAAAATGAAATAGTTATTTTTTTTAATGCTTAGAATTTTATTTCCTTGCTTGAGATGTTGAATGTTACGAAAGGAATTCTAGAAAGTAACATAGGAGGATAAATAGGCGCATATGGGATTCTTATTTTTACCTGTCACTCCATGTCAAATATTATCAAATAATTTCCATAGAAATATTGCCACTTGTATTTTTGTTCTCCTCTCTTCTTGTCATTTCTGGTCGCAGACCCTAAGTGCCCACAGTTGCCACCAATTGTAAAAAAAATCTGTAAAATGCACATGCAAAATCAAATATATGATACATTGATTTTTTTTTCAATTTTTTGTCGTCCAAGTGTGCACCACACAAATACAATATCATAGACATCATAACGTACCCTTTCCATGGGCTAATTGCTTCCATTTAGATGTTCAGGACATTAACTGTCGAATTAATTCCATAGAGAAGGAACTCATCCACCTGACTCTCACGTAGTGAAGTGATTGCTTCATACAGGGATAAACAATTATAGAAGTGCTTCAAAGTTAAAATTTAGTGCTGAACAGAGAAGTTAGTCAATTCCACAGAGAGGGAACCCATCCTTCTGATTTGCCAATACAGTGAAGTGCTTACTTTGTACAAGGATAAAGCATTCCGAATATGGATCGCGATATAAAAATTTAGCACTGGATCAAGAATTTCAGTGCTTACATACCTGTTGAATCAATTCCATAGAAGAGGAACTCATCCTTCTAATTTACCTGCATAAGAGTCTGAGAAAAGTATTTCAATAGGAGCCATGCACATGTGTTGCATGGGAGATCTGTTTATTCATATATCAGATTAAAAGCATCTCACTCGTATAAATGTGAAATCATACTAGTATCGATTTAAAGTTTTAAACAATTAATGTAGTGTTTATATTAAGGTAAAGAAACAGTTATATTCTTATTCAAATTGTCTTTTGTCTTCAATATCCACAGGTATTATCTTGCACCATCTGGCAAGAGACTTCGATCTATTGTGGAAGTTCAAAGGTAAAATTCCCCCTTGATCATTTACATAAATGCCCGTTTTTGTTCCTTTTCTTAATGCATCTCTATAATATAAGAGGGTCCCATCCATATTTTCTTTCTGATAAAAGTTAGATTCTTTAGGGAAAAAAAGAAAAACTGAAAATAGAAAATGTTTCGTCCCTCAATCTGCACATTCCATCTGTCCCTCTTTATCACTCCTCAGTCCTCACCACTCGTCCCCTGCATCCAACCTACACCAGATGCCTCCACAACCATGGACACACTATTCCTGACCTCTGCCACGAGCTCCTGCATCCGCATCCACAGTCTGACTTCCCCTGATGTCGACCACTCATCTCCAACCACCATAAACATTGCCCTCCTTTCACAGGCAGCCACGTGACATGTGCAATCAAAGAATGTCAAATATAAAACACTTGAAGGAAGAAGAAAATCTAAACTGTATTTGTCATTTTCTATTTTTTATTTTTTTTAGTTGGAGGGTGGGTGGTGGGGGAGATGTGAGGATGTGATGGCAATTGTTTTGCTTTTCCGTTCAAGGGATGGAGGAATGAGTTGAGAGGTTAATGTAGATAGGGATTTGTCATTTTGCATCCATCATTTATATTCGAGGGAAAAACCCAATAGAAAATTATCGTACTAAAAACTCCTCAGATAATATATCCTCAATTCCAACTAAAGATTTGTTATTCCTGTCTCATTCATCAATGATGATGTGGTGGTGGTTGACTAATCTAGCTTACTTTGAACTTGGTAAAATGAAATGGTTGAATAATTGAGACACAAGATTATTCAGGAACACACATTGAATTTCTAAAAGTAGATCCATAATAAAATAAGTGTTTGTGATTGTTCCATTCCCAGGGCAAATGCTAGTGAATAATGTTGGAGGCTGTATATTTAAGAGTTCTGGATCATTACTTTCCTTGCATTTGTAATGCAGTTTTGTGATGCTTCTTATCTTTCAAGGTACCTGAATGAACATCCAGAATACAAAGAAGAAGGTGTCAGCTTGTCACAGTTTTCATTTCAAATTCCAAGACCTTTGCAACAGAACTATGTGAGCAAGCGTCCTTGTGCTGCACCTTCTTATGATGCGAATGATCATGGGATGCCAGAATGTGTTGAACCATCAAAAGGTTGATCTGCTATTTTACATAATCATACACGGTTCATGCTTTCAAGCTTTTTCATTGAACCAAAATCTTAAAGATTCTACTCAGTAGTTGTTTAGATTTATATACTTTGTGGTCTTTGTCAAATGTGTCTTATTTGCTTTGAACTTTTCTATCTTATTTATATAATTGTTTTTAGAATTTTTTTTTTGTGTGTCTAGGAAATGAAATTATTAATAATTTTGTGTTTCACAATCTGATTTATTTTCTAGTTATTAGAAACTTGTCCATCTGATGAACTAATGAAAACATTTAAGAGACATTTAACGCCTGCCTGCACAAGAACATTTTCTGTGCTACTGTTAATGAAATACTCGCATATTCTGACCGATGACGGAATTATGTCCAACATTGATAATGTTCTTTCTCAAATATATTTATTGATCGGTTCGCCTTGCATGCTTGTCTTCTTTCTACTTATTCATTTAGGTCCTAAAGCAATAACTCATTTGGTTGAATGAAAATTATTCGTGAAATACACGTTATGATTGTTGTAATATAAGCAATAACTATTGAGTCTTTTATGCTAGAACTTCAAGATTTTTATCTGACTTTGTCTTGCTAATGTTTCGCCCACATATGTACATGTTTCCTTGCTTTAGTTATGAATGGTGTTTTATGTTTCATGCAGTCAATCCCATTGCATTTGTTGGTCCTGATGTGGACACAGACTTGCAGCTCAGTGGTCCGGGCCTTTCTGCTCATTATTTTGATACTCCTGGTTTGAAGCCCGAAAAGCAATCAGCAAAGAGAAAGCGGACACCTTCTAAGAGGAAGCGCAATGGCGAGTTACCCTAACCAAAAAAGATCAGGCTGGAAGAGTCTCATCCACTGGTTTCTTTGAATCTGGAACCCCCTTAACCTTATTTACTGTTTAGGCTTGTGTAACATATTATTTCTAGGAACTTGTCGAATGTTCCAGATTTAGTAGTTGCTAGTTTTATGTAGGATATACCAGGTCAATGTTGTGAACTGTATGTTTGTTGTGCTATCCTAATTATATAAGCTTCATGTTCAAATTTGGGTGCTTCACTATGCTAACTATGAGCAGTGACATACTGACATCTTGGGTACAACCTCGATTTACTACGAGGTAAAGCCTTATTAATGGGGTATTTGGTGATTGAACTCACATGGATCTTAGCTATAACCTTTAGCTTTGGCTTCATCGCAGCTTAACTTAGTACATTTGATAAGCTAATGATTACTGTAAGGTGTCATGTTATGACAGCATTTAATCTCACCTAATATGTATACTCTTATCGTTAAACAATTTTGTCGATCATATAATTCTAAATCTTTAATCTCGGACGGATGATTCTTGTTATTTTCCATACATTTGTATCCCACGTTATCATTGGCTAAACCACTTTCCACCATAGTCGAGGGGGGAATTGATCCAAAATTGCTAATTCATAGTAGAGAAGATAAAACAATTATTGTACGAAGTTCATCCAATTTGATATGCAAATGAACATGGTAATCAATGAGAACATGAGTTTGTCACATAACAAAAATAATCCTGAGTGGCTGTTTGGGAGTTCTTTTAAAGTATCGATTTTGGACGTTCGATTTTGAGTGGTTTATAAGACTGGGTTTTAAAACAGTTCAACCAATGCCTGAGAGTTTATTATTCACTAGTTTTGAAAGTTTTTTAAAATAATAAAATTATATATATGCCAATATATTAAAAAGGATAAGTATCCGTAAACAATACGGAGTAAATGTGGACGATAACTTTTTACAATTCAATATTGTTTTACATAATTTATCCAATTATTTTCTATTGTGTATGGACTAATCTTTATACTAATTATTGTTGCTTTGAATAAGCTCTTGCATGTCAATCAGTTTCTGTTGGATTATAAAATGAAGAAAACAAATATAATTGTAAAGCTAATTTCCATGAGTAGGTATATCTAAGCTCTTTCTGCGGTATGAGAGGTGGAGATTTTGGCTAGCAATAGAGACAAAGGAGATGGAACTAAACGACGTAAAGAAGGAAGTATTGTATTTTAAGTACATAATAGATTTGGAAATAATTGTTTTAGAGAAGATGTAATTGAATTTTTTTTTTTTGAAAAACGTCCAAAACTACTGATTTTGTGGGTTGAGAAATACAACTAAAACTACACTACACTAGTTTTGAATGGTTTCAGTCCTAAAAAATCTAACAAGTACCGATTTTTTTAACTTCTAATAAACAGTGCAATTCAAAAACAGTTAAAATCGATGGAAAAAAATTGACAAGCAGGTCCTAATTGGTGATCTAAGTCAAATTGATAGAGACGACCATTGATCTTTTTGTTTTCAAATGATAATAAGTAGCTTAGTGATAGAGTGAGAGAATATTGAGCAATTTGTAATTAATTGAGGGTGTGTTAGAATAGATGAGTGGCATATGCATTATTGGTTGATATAGTGGGATTCCACACGAAGCTTTGGTTGGCATGTTTTGCATTGAATAAAATTCGGCTTATTCCTAAAGTAAAATGGCAGCGCCATTCCAGTCTTCTTTCAGTCATGTCAGGGATAAGAGTGAAATTCCCACCGCTTTATATGGGGTAGGGGGAGTGAATAATGACTAGTGATTAGGCATTGCCCACGTAGTGGCCATTTTAGTCGAAACTATATCCCTCGAATTTGAATTGGCAATTTCGGTTCGATTCTAAAAAAATTAAATTAAGAATCGAAATTGAGAATTGAAAATTGATCAGGTCTGGGTCAGTTCTTGATTCTTGAACTGGAACTATAGGTACTTGATTTTGAAATCGAATTTGTCATTTTTTATAAATTTTTATTTTTACAATTTATTCTTCCTGACACCATGACCCAATATTATGGTACCAAAGATAAGAATCCAACTATCTAAGAAAAAAACCAAAAATTTAAAATCCACCACCCCTAAACCCTGAACTAATTCCAAATTCTCAAATTCTATATTTTCATTCCCAATTTGCTTAGATACACAACAAATATTGTTATTTGTCTCGCACTCTCGCTCAACACAAATAAGGCGGCGAATGCGAAACTCCAACGAATCCTCAATTTTGAGGTGTAATTTTCTTTTTTCTAACCCTAATTTATGTGTTTACAATTTTGGTATCTATTCTTCCAATTAATATTTATATATTTTAGAAATTGTTTTAATATCTAACGGATTTTAATATTAACGAATTTGTAATTTTTTTTTTCAAAACATGTTGTCGAACTCACGATTTTAAAAGAAAATATTATGGGTAGAACCGAACCCGAACTGGAACTGATTGTTCGGATTCGGATTTGGTTCCAATAATGCTTTGGACCCGAATGGTTCCAAGGGTTTAAGAAATATTCGAAGTGCAACTAGTAGTTCCGGGTATTAAAGAATTCAGACCGACCTATTCGACGCCTAAGCCTAGTTTGATTGCATGGATATTGAAATTAGAGTTGAGCTGTTTAATTTTTCACCTAGTGTGGTTATAAGGCTTCAATCTTTAAAAGTGAAGTTTTGAGTTCTCAACTTATTTAAATCTCTTACATGATGAAAACTGTCAATATAGACGTTACAATCGTACATAAAATTCATTTGAATTAGAAAGAAATGTTAAATAGTTTGATAGTTCAAAGTTTTGGTCACACACAAACCCAGATTCACGTATCCAAATAGGTTAAAGACCTAAAACCTCACTTTTGAAGGTTAGAGACTCGTAACCACACCACATCAAATTCAAAACCATTTTGTCGATAGAGCACTAATCTGTTGAATCATATAACGAATGCACCATTTGATTTTTCTTATAAAAAGTCCATATAGCAAAAATGCATTAACTTGCTTATATTTTTGCACATGATGGTTATAAAGTAGAGGATTTTCTTCCATTACAACAACAATAATGTGAAAACACTCACTCATAAGTAGTGATGACTGATAAGTTAATGTAACAGTTGCGAAAGTCTACTATCACTTATCTAAACACTTTATTCAAATAAATATAAAATCAAAATAAATATAAATATTGTTTCAGCTTTTGACATGGACCATAAGCAAGGGAGAATCTCTAAAGTGCATTACAAAGATTTTTTTGTCGGCCAGAAATTTCGGACGTGTCTTGTTACTCAAAAGTCAAAATCTTATCCTATAAAATTGGATTAATATCAGCAACGGTGCTGATATTTTTTTAAAAATTTAAAATAATTATTAAAATTTGAGTGAATATTTCTATTAGAAAATTAGTTTAATGACTATTTAAATTTTTTAACAAACTTAAGTGATTGTTGCTGAAATTAACCATATAATGTTATAAGTAGTAGGTTTTATTGAATAAAATGTAGATAGAAATTGTAAGTCGTACAAAATATGTAGATAAAAATGATATTTGACTAATTTATTTAAAAAAAGAAAAATTGCTTTGCTACTGCTCGATGCTTAATGGTATACAAGATAGAAGCAAGAGATGAGGTTTTAAAATGGGAATTTTACCCGATACAAAACATAAAGGTAAAATTTGGAGTTTCACTTGGTGAAATGGGTCCTCGTGAATGAGGAACGTGAAGAGTGATAGAATAAAGGTGACACAATAGTTTTATAGTTAAATTATATTCATCGTTTCTATTTTTTCAACTAAAAATATTATCTTCATTCAATTTTATATTGAGACATTGTCTCATTCTTTTCATTAATTCGCGCATATGGTCTATTTTAACAATTTTGCTAATGACTTAAATAAATTAAATAAAATGAAAAAATTGTAGTTAAAGTCTAAGTTTAAAAGTGTAACGTATTATTATTCATTTGATTGAATCACTTTTTAATGAATGAGTATTTTTGTTAATATTGTGTATAATTGTGTAGTATTTTAGGAGAGTTTTACTTATTGCAGGAGTCTAGAGTCCTTATCTAATCTTATTTAGAGAAACTCTATGTAGGTGTTGAATAAATATTGAGCAACAAAGTCAAAGACTCCAAATTTACATAATTTGATATATGTCTATATCAACCCAAAAAACTTTGATTAATCGTCACTATATTAATGATAATTAATGCAAGTCGAACTTTAGTAGACACATTTGTGGAATACTTTTACTTTTTATTTTTGATGATTTTAAATATTTTTAACATTTGAGAGTCTCTTTTTCAGTACGTCTACATAAAGTATGAACTACATTACAAAAAGTGATTGAATCACCAATTTTTTTTTATTATTTAATGTTGTTTTCAAATACATCACGACACAATATGCGCACACGTTAGACGTGTAAAATTGTTATGGGATTAGGTCGAGCTGCAATTTAATGAGCAGACACAGTGGGGGTGAAGAAGACATGTCAATAACTGGCCCCTACCCTTCTTAGTAGACTCTACAATAAGAGGAACAAAAAATCCCCAACTATTTTCAAATACCCTTTTAAATTGATTATGGGGGATGGATTTGAACATGGCTGCACACAAGGAAACATTTAAGGATACAATTATATAAATGAATATCTTAGGACTTTGGTCCCTAAAAAGGCATGGTCACAATTAAGAGTTCTATACATTTTGTTGGGTTAATCGACTGAACTTTGTATGTTAATGTAGCTTTAACACCTTTCAATGATTATATCACATATTCTATTTGTTTAGCAATAGGTTCTTGATTTTAATGTCAAAGACACGTCTTATAATAGTTGAATATTACTTTTGTTAGTATTTAAAATTCATCTCTCTACTTAATATTGATTATACTAAAATAGATATTTTTTTTCTTACTTTAAAGTTGCGCTTCTACGTGTGAGTCGATTTAAATCAATTAAAAAAAATCATTAAACTTAATCAAGAATGGAAATTGGAGAAAAAGAGAATTGGCTACTTGTGTTGATAACAGGAGCGTAGCAAACAATGGTTATAAGCAAGCATGTGAGACATGTGACATTGTCACCATATCTAGGGTCTTAAGTGGTTCCACCATAAATTGGCATTTCTTGCAATGATTAGAGCAAAATTTGAAAAAAAAATGAGGTTCTACTTTTTCAAGGCTATTATATCAAGCATACTCGTATGATATTTTTATAGTATATTTGACAATGCTGAAATTAGTTTTTAAATGTTTATAAATTGTAAGTCTTACGTAATGTGTGGATAATAAGTGAGTAGTAAATTGTAAATTCTACGAAATGTGTGGATAAAAAATATGTTTGATCAATTATGAAAGTTCTTAAACATAGATTACTTAAATTAAATTAAATTTAAACTCGTAAAAACAGTGGACAAGTGTGCAGTCAGAACTGACATGTGACGACTGACGATAATAACAGTTTTGACTCACACATACAGATATTCGTAACAGCATATATTAAATGCAAAAATTAACAAAGTAAACTAACACAAACATTAGATGTAACGTGGTAAATCTATAATGGAAATATTCAGGTGAAACAATCTACTAATAATTTCGATAAAAAATTACATTAGTATCCGATTTTTGTAATTGCGCAAAATTAACAAAATAACAATTAAAAGAACTCATATCAACTCCCATTTGATACTTCTTCGTTTGATTTGTTGATAACGTGGAATCAACCCCATCGGTCTTAACTCTATCATCACTTCCATATTGTACTTGGCCGTAACCATGACTTGGATTAAGAAATCTCGTCCTTAACTTCGCATCAAGTAGCTTGATCAAAATATGAGATCATTCTTTGAGCACCAATTGTTTTTTATTCTTCAATGACTTGAAGAAATCGATTTTTTTTAAAAATATTTAAGAAAGCACAATGTCTTGTTCTTTCTTCATGAAGTCGGCCGAGCCTTTGCTTAATGAATAAGAACTAAAATTGTTATTTTAAAGCTTCATTCTTTAATCATTCTTATCCTTACTTATAGATAAATAATAATTAATTAAGAAATTATTTCCTACCTAAAGAACTATTAGTAAAAAAGATACCAAAAGAATTTCTAAATTTATAGATAGAAAATATAAAGAATGTCCAAATTAATTGATCATCCTTGTATATTTCTTCCTAGACAAATCCAAAAATATATGAGGTGATATATAATCTAAAATACACGAGATGTACTTGTTAGTCACAAAATCAAATTCTAACATATAAATAAATAGAATAAAATTTGCAACTCGTATGTTTTGATTAAAGAAATCTATTTACTATCTCAATAAGTAAAAATTGACAACAGCATGTTCAATTAGAACGTACACGCTTATCTCCTTTTTCGACAATAAAATTCAGCAAGATAAATTAAAAAAAAAAAAACCAATTTAAAATATATATAAAAATATGTGTCACTCATTTTATCAACAAATTTGATTAACATAAATTATAAATTAAATTTAACAAAACGTGAACTTAGTCCTTAGAATATAATGTATCGAGTTTACTTGAAACTTGACGTTAAAACATGACTTTAAATCATGACATGCATGGCCATACTTTTCTAGCAAATCCGGAAAGGGCCCTTGTCCCATGTACTCAGTGTCGAGTGAAAAATGTTGAAACTCTTTTAAGAGAAGAAGCCAAATAAATTGCAAAAACTAACAAACTATTTTTAAGAGTTTTTATATTCCACGTTATTTTTTCTATTTTTGAAGCTTACATATAATACATTTTCAGACATTATCATTACTTCATGTCACTACGATACAACATATTTCCTATTGACCAATGAGGGCCACATTCTATGCATTAATTGGTGTAAAGGGACCACGATTATGGATTAGTATAAATTCAGAAATTCTTTCTTTCTTTTTTTTTTTTTACCGAATTTGGATAATTAATTTTTTTATTATTCTTTTGAACTTCGTAGAACAAGTTAATTTATTTGCATACGCATATATATAGATAGGAAAAATTGGACAAGTGACAAATAAAATTCTGACTTTTTCAATCTTTTATTTAGATTCGTATACAAAACAAACTTATTTTATACAACTCAAATATAAGAAATAATGTAGGTTTTGGGGTTCGATCTAATATTTTTGAAAGGAAAATTCATCTCAAATATTAATTTTAAAAATGTAGTAGTCTTAGGTCAAAATAAATGTCAAATTCATGAAATTTATCTGAAATAAATTTAGGGAAAAAAATTTCATGTCATTCCCACCCTTACATATTCAAGGTACAAGTGCCCAATGCAAGTACTAATGCAATTAAAGTATTAAATTATCTATAAACTCATGCAATTAATGGCTAATTGATGCCAATTATCAACAAAACAAGTAATTTTTTACTATAGGATTCAATTTGTAAGTTCCCCAAGGGACCAAATTAATTCACGTGCAATATATTGACAACATAGGAATATATAATTAAGGAATTGTCTCATAATTCCTTTGTTTTAAAATTACAACAAAGCACATGAATAGATTCCTCAAGAATCAAAGCAAAATGTGTTCATGTTAATTAATTGGTTATTTTTCATAATTAGGGACAAAGTTTATGAATTAATTGGTCATTTTTGCAGGGGGAGGACAACAAAAATGAGACGATGTGACCTCATTTTTTAGAGAGGTTGAATTGCAAATACTATTGGAAATTAATTGATTTTTAGCCAACTTTGTGGGAAATGAATTAGTGGGTAACGCTTTAAAGTATACATTAATGAGTTCATTAATCATCTATAACATAAGGAGATTAATTAATGTTGTATCATTAAATGACTAAAAATGTGTTTGGATGAGTTTGAATAGGTTTCCAAATTATCATTCATAAACAATGTTCTAAAAAGCGTAAAGCGTGGCTAGGAGTGGAGGGTCTGGAGGCCAAGTTTCAAGATTTTTGGGCCTAGGCGAGACTTAGGTAGAGGTAAGGTGTGAGCGAAGCTGAAAAAGCGTTTTCTTATTTTTTTATATTATTTTATATATTAAACAAAAAAAGATAAAAAAGATATTTTTAATTAAAAAACGTGCGTCTAAGCGAGCCTATGCGCCCGCTTTTTAGTTAAAAATATAGTTGACTAAAAAAGCGTGCGCCCGGTGCCGAAACGAGGCGTGCTTTTTACAACACTGTTCATAAATAAACTTTCATGTGGTCTTTTAGAAGGGCTGAAAAAGAACCTAAGTTTATATGAGGTACTTTTTTTCAATGCATATGAAACCCAACACTTTCTGTGTGTAGAATTTTCAATGGTATTCATTGGATCTGATTATCATCGCAACTGGATTGAACTGTGAAGCGGACCGAACTAGATTTTTCTACAAAAAAATCATATATGTATTACTCTAGCTAGGTGTGTGTAGAAGACTGAGATTGTGAAAGTCTTAATTTCACGGTCTAATTTACAAGTTAGCACATAAAAAAGACTCGTAATACAATCGAGTTAGATTCAATTAATATATAATATTTTTTAGTTTGTTGAGCAATATATATATATATATATATATATATATATATATATTATTGTATTGGTCTGAGATGCACATGGTGACGAAAACAATAATTATGCTTAATTCCAGGTATCAGATTTATTATATTATACCTAAACCATCTTTTTTTCCCATTGAATATCTCATTTCCAATCAATATAAGTGTCGAGAATTCTGCGTTTCCATGTGCCTTTCGAGTGGTGCTCTAATTGTTGGCGGGCCATGCATTCCATTTTCCCTCAGGGAAAAAATAAAATAAAATTAGCCGAATATTTGAATAATATTTAAATTTATCTTCAACACACTTCTTTATATATACATTGAGTTCAATTTTTGTACTCAATAGTTTAACAAGTTCACAATTTTTATAGACGACATGAAATTTGACTCCAAATATTTATATATTCTAAAACAATAATAAATATAATTATTTAATTTTTATCTTTAACGTATTTAACGTGCCTTTAGCAACCATCCATTTGCGTGTGTGTACAGACTACAGAGATGGTATTGGAGCTTGGTTGGTGTGGCAGCAACAACTAGACATATTTGTAATAGTGTAAAGCCAGCTAAATTAAGCTCGCAAAAGATCCTATCATTTTTGGTAGGTCCCATAACATGGATCATTATCAATGCAACTCTATATTGGAAATTGAACAATCAATATTTATTTTATTATTTTTAGGTCAGTAGACGTGTTCTATATTCTCTATGTAGCTGTAATTTGTAAACATAATGGTAATAGGTAATTGTATATACGACTTTAGCACATTTAACTCTATTTCTTATATTTCTTATTTTATTATTTTATTATTTTATTTAATTATGTATTCTACGTTCCATTTTAATATTATATTAAATTAGTTCGTTTAAAAATTTAATATGTAAACATCGAGATAAATTCATTATTGAGAAGACTTATTTTAACCCAAGAATTTGTGAATTGCACTTTACTCCCCTAAAGTTAAAAGCTTTGGCACTTTGTATAACTTGCATGAGGAAAAACCGAAAAGGCAATTAGACTCATGATGTGGCAAATACCAAATCATTTGAAGCCAAAAAGAATCAAACATTAAATGCATAATTGTTTTAAAAATTAAATTGATAAAAAGTAATAATCTTTTAAAGGTTGGTTGAGTATTAACCTCCCAAAAAAAATACAGAATCAAGAGTCAAAGAGTCAAATTGGTAAAAAAAGATAAAAATAAAATAAAGTTCTGTTCATTTTATAAAAATGAGCCGAAAAAATTGGTTCTATAGTTCACACAATTTTTGGGTCAATAAGCAAATTTCAAGATTCCTTTAAAGGTTTAACATTTTGGATTTGTTACATGTTCTGAGATTAAATTCAAACTGATTTTCAATTGATCTAATTCAATTCTTATAACATTTATAAAAATATGCTTGTAAAATCTAACCTAATTCCAAACAAAATATCTATAACTTGCATAGGAATGATAATTTGACCCACCGTCCTGCTCTACGTTGTCCCTCTCTGATTATTCAAGTAATAAGGGCGTGTCCAGGGCAAATATCTCTGCACCGCCTCTCAATTTTTTTTTCCTCCAAAAATCATAAAATAAAACTCCAACAAAGCATATTTTTTGCCAAAAATGAGTTGAATGAGATTCGAACCCGAGTTGCATTTCTTTTGTTTTGTTTGTTATAAATATTATAATAAATTTTTATTTCCTTAACTCTAACATTCTACATTTGTAATTCTTCATAATCCAATTATTCCACCTGAATTTGTTTAATTGTTTGTTTTCAATTTATAAAAATAAAATTCGAGATAGTGACAAGTTAATAAGCCGCACCGTGCCGCACCGCAAATTGGTGAGTCTAGAGGTAGAGTGGGGCATCCCAAATTTCTTGCTGCCATCTCTAAACTTGCTAAACCACCAATAATGACAATAAGTGGCATAGCTCAGTGGTTGAGGTAGTCTCAACTTCGCTGGCAACTGCAGCGTGGAGGTTCAAGTCCTGTCTTTGATATGGATTTGGTCCCTTGTAAGCGTAATTAAAAAGCAGCTCTCAACCCTGCTCTACTAAAGTACATTCTGCGATTTACATTCTCCACTAAAACTCCATAGCAAGAGCGGCGGAGGCCCTCAATATTCGGGTTCAATCCTTATTTTTTAGTAAGTGCATCAAGACAAATTAAAGAGATAAGAATCCTTTGTCAAATCCAAAGGACAGATTGTTTAGCGCATTTTAACCAAAAGTAGAATAAAAGAGGTAAAAGGCGTAAAGGCATCGCCAATCCCTAGACGCATGCATGCAAGCAAAGAAGCGTGCTTCTAAAGCAGCCATTAAATACCGGATAACATCAACAACAATATAAAACACGGTTACGCAATAAGACAAGCGATCGTGCGATATTAGGCTATCCACTGTCCACCTTTTTTTGACCTTTTTTTATTCTTTATTTTCAATTACTCTTTTAGAATATTTAATTTAATTTAATTTGTTAAAATCTTTGTAAAAAAAAAAAATTACATTTGTATGATGGCGGCTAAATAAAAAATAAAAGGTAATATCAACTCCGTTAATGTTACATTTCTTTGATATTTTAGAGACAATTAAAACTCTTCTATCCCATTCCATTTTACTAAAATATTTTTTAAGCTTTTGAATTAAGATTAAACACCGTATTGTATTATATTAGACAAAAGTTATGAGTTCAAGTTTCGATCGTTGCCATAATAAAATTTTACACATTTTAAGTTTTGATGGAAAAAATGAATCATGATGTACATTTAAACTTTTAGATGAAATTATTAACATGGTAATATAATCAAACAAAATACTCAAGTTTAAATTTCACCACTATTTATTTATAAATTATACGTATTAGACTTCTAATTAAATAGTGAATCAAAATTTAAATAAATATATATGACATATTTTTAATAATTTAAACTTTTAAATAAGATGATTAAAGTAATATAGAAAATTAGACCCAAAAAATTGAACTCGACTTATACCATAGCTAATAGCAAACGCACCACATGCTTTTAGTTCGATAATAAGAATGGTGACATGTTGCAAAATTTACGAGACAGCAAAAATAGTATACATGAAGTCCAAGAATTCATCGATTTGACCCTCTTAACTTTTTGCAAGTAGCGGAGGCAGGTGGGCCAGTGAACTATTGAAACCGGAGAATTTTTTTTATAGTACATATTTATTTTATTTTTATATATTTAAAAATTTTCGTTGTAGTTAAATTCTATTTTAACTAGTTTTGAATCTTGACTTCATCATTACTTTTTACCAAATAGTTTAATCACGAATTTGTAAAATGACAACCTACCTAATATGTAAAATAGTTCCCGAGTAAGTCCTAATTTCATTCATATTTATACTAAAGATTTGTCGAATTTTTGCCATAATAATAGTACTAATTACGCAATTAAAGTCGAATCGGGTCAGGGGAGCTAGTAGCCGAATGAATAGAGAAAGTGGGCCGCCGACCAAACCCGGAATAACAGCCGATATCATAAAACAACACGTCGTCCAGTAATTTGACGGCCGAGATTCGATTCGATTTCAATTCCTCTGCATTACCAAACCCATCAGTAAAAGGTAGCCGATGATATCACGTCAGCAGTATTTTCCACAGTTCAATTTTTGTCCAATCAGTGGGCCCTACCACGCACCATTCCAGGAAACACGGCCATAAAGCTGCACCAATAGGAAAATTAGGATTCTCACAATAATAAAAATAATTATATAATATGAATATATATCTTTTATAACTAGTAATATAGCACCCACAATTATAGTGTCCGCTGTCTACGTGACATTACCACATTAGGTGCTATATAAAAAATTGTTGATAACTTTTTGAACTTTTTAAAAAGCACCAAATGTAGTAATGCCACGTGGACAGTGGGCAATGTAATTGGTGCCTACTTTGGGTGCTATATTACTATTCTACAGTATTGTTCTAATGCTCACAGTGGACATTGTTATAATGTCCATCGAGGCACTTGTCCGACACTCATTGGATGAGTGTAAAGTCCCACTTTACACTCGTCCAATGAGTGTAGGACAAGTGTCCCGGTGACATTCTAACAATGCCCACTGTTGACATTAGAACAAAACCACACTACTCTATCTTTTATACCTCTATCTATTTACTAAATATATATAATATTTGATCGCTACTTAATTACTATATCTACGCGTGAATTTCGGATCAAAAAATTTATATACTTAAAAACCAAATGACAACGAATAATTTGAAAATTCAATGATCAAATAATAGTTAAATAATTAGAAGTTAATTTAGAATGAGATAAGAAAAAAATATCAGTAATCAAATTGAATGGTCGTGAACTAAATTGAGATTTTTCAAAAGAATTAGGGATTATAAGGAGATTTAACTAAATTTATTATACTCTATAAATTGTGTGGCAAAATGTAAATAAATGAAATGATGGGTGCAAATTTAAAATGCAAAAATACTGAGAGAGGACAAATCAAGCGATCTAAATACTTGAAAAAGCAGGTCTGTCAACATCCACGCCACGTGGCAATCAATGCAACGAAAAGGAAAAGTAATTAAACTTTCTTGATTCTCACTTAACCAGATATTTAATTAATCGGAGGATTAAAATTAATTATCTTTAAAAAGAATTTGTACGCATGTGATCAGGCCCCTACAAAGCAACCCTTTTAATAAGGGAAACTGAAATTTCGTTGCAATTTCAAGCAACGGGTCTGGTGGGTCGATAGTATGAGAAAAAATTAGTCAATTAATAGAAGAGATAAAATTTTAATTTCGTTTTCTTTTGTAATAATATTCAAGTTAATTTACTAAACATGTTATCCAAATTTATTATTTTCTTGTAATGACAAACTTAACCCTCTAATTCTTTTGGAATAAGATAATCTTGGAATTAGAAATAGGAAAACATAAATTCATGTGTTACTCGACCCATATATTAATTAGGTAAAATCACTTGGTCATTCGCAATAGAAATTAGTTTTGGTTATTGTTAAATATGAGATACTCAAATTCAAATAACAAAATATAAGTGATTAAAATAAAATAAGATTGAAGTTGAGTAACCACATGAAACTAACCTATAAGTTATGTGACCTCTAATAAAATTTTAGAAATTTTAACTTTTCCTTTTCTTCTAGATCAATTTATTTTATAATATACAATGCTCTCACTAATATTATATAATCCTTTATTTGGCGTATTGAACTCTAAATTATATGCTTATGTATACAATGTTAGATTCTTATATTTTAATTAGATTGAACAATAATTATTTAACACCGTTACAAAAATTATGTGCAAAATACTTTTTAATTCTTCTAGATCAATTTATTTAGATACTAGTTTTGGTAAGTACGCCATCAAAATTTAATGGAGGATTAATTTCTTGTAATGACAAAATCAACCCTCTTAGACTTTTTGTGCTAAGATAATATTTGAATTGGAAATAGTAACTTGTATGTTGATACTTAAATTAAAATGGGATTTTGGCATAAATAGTCTCTAACGTATGTCATAAGTGCATTTGTGGTCTATAAATATTTATTTTTGGTTAGGTTGTCTCTAACCTATGCTATTTGGTGCAAAAGTGGTCCTTATGGATGGATTCCGTCTAAATGTCTGTTAGTTGGGTGCATGTAGTGCAATTTTCATTATTTTGTTATTATTTGCAGGGGCAAAATCGTCAAATCACATTTTTTTTCTTTTACTTTTCATATTATCCAACAATGGTTTGAGAATTTTGAAGAAAAAAAAAACTCTTACCACGCTGAAACGCGAGAAAATCCTCATTCAATCATTGTAAAAAACGTAAATTGAACCAAATAAGAAGAAAAGCATATTGTGTTGGATGAACTATTTTTTAGGATTAGTGTGCATATAAAATGTTTCTGGTTTTGCAAATGTGTAAATGGCACTCAGTTTGTATGTCTCAAATGTGGTTTCTATGGAGAAACACGAATTTTTCCACATCTGCGAAACTCCCGGCAAATCTGTTGCTCTTGGGTTTGACGAGTCTGGCTTTAGGATTTTGTGAATTTGGCTTCGTTCGAACATCAGTGTTGGCCGGAGGTCACGGTTGAAGTAAAGAAGGAGACATCGCCTCATTCATATTCAAAACTGAGCAAGCGAAAATCAGGTGCTACACCATTTGTTTTGCTGTTCGTATTTTTGTAAGGATTTGATATTTTTAGTATCACAGTTGGAAATGAAATTTGGTTAAGTAAAGAGCAAAAGAAAATAAATTCACTCAGAGCTTTACAACTAAAATGGTAATTGCAAAAGGAAATAATTTGATCATATGAAAGAAGTTAGCCATATTGATAATTTCTTTCGAATTTCGAAATTGGGTGTCTTGTTTCTCTATTAGCGTCTTATGTCAATCTGCTGAATCTACTGAATCAATTAATCAAGTGAAATTGGGCGTTTGATGAATCAATGTATCATACTGATGAATCATGATAAAGTTTCTGCATTTGTGTATAAGAAGATAAAGTTATATTACAAGAAAAAGGTCTTGTATGATGTCAAAATTTCTATATGAATTATCTTTGAACCTGGGAAATTCAACCTTTTCATATCTGAAGCTCTTGAGGCCTGATAAGCTTTGACACAATCTAAAGTTCAGTTGATGCAATGTTTGGAAAAAATGCCCACTTTCTCATTATGATCGACTGGCCATATCCCTCAGCCATAAGAAACCCTCTAGTCAGTTTCCACCTTCAGTCAGGATATGAAAGCATTGATGAACAATGCTATCATGGAACTTTGTTGAAACTATACAATTTTATCTTTGAAACAAATCGAAGTCAAGTATACAATTCTATATTTGAAACTCATTTTCTGATCGTATTTTTAAATAATCAAATAAATAAATAAATACAAAATTTCAATTAAATATTTGTCCCTCATTTTAAAGCACGCTATTAAATTTTTTAGAAAAATATCTCTAGTAGAAACATGATGTGTTAATTAATAGAATGTCAAATATAAAAATTTGATAAAATAGAAAAAAAAAAATTAAAGACATAAATGTGACAATAATTAAAATTTAAGAACTTTTTATATAATTAAAATATAGTGCACTGATACTAAAATGTGGTGTGAATATAACCACCTACAAAAGTAACATACTTAGAATATCGAGTCTTTCAATTTAACCTTTTAAAATCCTTGAAAAGTTTAATAAAGGTCCTTTACCAAATTGGAAGTTGAGTGTATTAATAGCTTGAGACATAATTCAAATCCCCATTGAAGCAATTGAATGTCCAAGAAAGATATAATAGTATTTTCATCATGAGGTCAACCACTTAGGCTTTGCTGATTCAAGGACATATTAAATAATTTTCATCTCTGTCCAAATTTTGGAATCTTAGACCATTCCTTTAATTATTTTAATTGCATTTCATGACATTATTGTTCCTATGTCACTTTTATTTATTTTTTACTATACTTTTAATCTATAGACATTGGTAGTTTGCAATCTAGTAGTTCAAAATATGCTCAAAATAGATGATGCTGTTTTATTTTTTATAAAATCAATTATGTACGTTTAGAAATTTGACATTAATTTCTACCTGTCTATTTATATAAGAATGAATACGAGGCATGTTTGAAACTTGCCTCTAGAGTTGCCAGATCCTCCTTACTCTTTCCACTTCACTGATTCGGGGTTTCTGTTTCGGGCCCAACTAAAACATATTTTAACTTTTTTTTTTAAAAACCGAGTCGGTTTCGAGTTGAATAAAACTAACCCGAAAACCGACCCGAATTGGCAGGTTGGTGGATTTTTTGCCCACTCTTAATGACAACTCTCGATAGTCAAATAATTTGCATCTCCATTGCACGTTTTTATATAACTTGTAAGAAGTAATTTATACTACTTTGAATAATAAAATTAATTAAGTGACTAAAAATGGCATTCCAACTAAGCACAATAATTGTCTTCAATAAAATTATCTCAATTATTACTACAATTTTTGAGGGGTTTGCCCATAGAAAATTTATTCCCAATTAACCTAACTTAGAAGCAAAAAATTCTTATAAATTTTCCTGCATTATTGCAATCGAAAATTGCACAAAATTAAGTTACATCAACTGTTCCAACTGTCACTTTTCAAACCGGACCTCTACAAAACTAATCCTCATAAATAAAAATAACCATAATTTTGGCTAACTCTCTAGTCCTTTTCATATAATTAATGAGGTCAAAAAAGAAAATGGTGATAATTGGTCAACTATTGTAAATTGCATGAAACCTCATTTCCATTTAAATTTATAAGATGTTTAAATATTATTTTTATCTATATATTTTGTACGATTAAAATTTTATCAAATAAGCACACACTCTTCTTTTATTCACCAAAATTGATATTCTTTCCGTCCCATAAAGATGGACATACTTCTATTTTCTAGTGTTCTAAAAAATTTGCCTAGACGCTTAACCACGTTTCATGCTTTGTCCTCGTCTCGCTTAACTAGGTCCAAAAAGAACACTGCTATTTCACACAGATTAAGAAAATTTAGTTATTATAGTTGAAATAATAAATTTTATTTACACTTTTTCTAATATACCCCTACAATTAATATAATAGTAGTTCATATTTGTTGATAACAATACACATTAAGGACATATTCAATGTAGATTTTTTGGAAAAAAATAGGTTTTTTTTGGATGTTTTATTAACTTTTCAAACTTTTTTGTAGTATAAAAGGGTTGAACAGTAAAAAATTATAAGCAAAAAAATAGGTTTTTTTTTAGAAAAAATGACCACCGAACATGTCCTAAATATTGGGGTATATTAGAAAATTAAAAATTATTAATACTATCAACAATGAAAATAATCTATAATTTGTGACATATGAATAATAAAAATAAGTATATTTTTATAGGACGAAGTGAGTAATAATTTATAGTTTAAAAAAATAAAGGAAAAAAAGATAACGAAAGGCATTTTATTTTTTAGGTCAAATTTAGATTCCAAGAAAAGAAAATAATAAATAAATGGAAGAGGCAGTGGACGTGACAGTAAAGTAAAATGCACATTAATCTCAGCATAATTATTAATTAATTAAACAATAATATTCCACTTAGTGATTATAACAAATTTTCACTCCCCTGAAGTTTAGGGCCTTAACCCTACTAGTAAACAGTAAACTTTTGACTTTTGAGAATACCCCCGACACCCCACTCTGGCCCAGTGTGATTATCTCTCTCACACACACACATAGAGTAAAATGTCATCAAATACATACATTATACACACAACTAAACCATATATATATATATAACGAATATATAAATAAATAAAAAGGCGAAAACTTTGAGTAGAAATAGAAAGAGAGAGAGAAAAAGAGCAGGAAAGTTGAGCCCGGTTCTGGTCCTAAAAAACAAGGGAGAGAAAGTGAGAGATGTGTAAAACTGCAGACTGCAAAAAGGGCTTTTCTGAAGAACAATGGAATGAGAAGAAGACAGATAGATATAGAGAGAGAGAAAGAGAAAGATTGTGTGTCGAAAAGAGGGCAATTTAAAGTAAAACTGCAGCATTTGGTCTATGATATCCTCAGCATACCCTCCTTTTCCAAAGCTCCTTTTGTCTCCCTCTTAAAAACTTACTTTCTCTCTCTAACACCTCTCCATTTTTACCGGAAAATATCTCTCCGGCGACGTTCACCGGAAAACCAACGATTTCTTTTCTGCCCTTCATAAAGTTTACTCCTTTTCTCTTTTTCCCTCTACATTTTAATTAATAACAAAAAAGAGGAAAGAGAAAGCTGACTCTTTGATCTAGTTTAAGGGTCTTTCCTTTTTGGTTTTTCTGAAGGGAGGGAGGTCAAATCGGAGCTTTGATATTTCTCCGGCAGGATGAATATCCGGTGAGAAACTCTGGCCATATATTTCAGCTGATTACAAGAGTTTCTGACGGCAGGAGACAAGAAATATAATGAAAACACCGGCCAACGGAGCCGGAGCTCAACCGGCAGCCGCCACCTCCGACGCAGCTGAAGGTCTCAGTTCCCTTCTCTCTCTTTCTCTATATATATCTGCATTTTCTTCGCGCCATTTGGAAGAAATCATTATAAACCTCGTAAATGTAAGAAAACATTTGGTTTTTACTTACTGGGATTTTCTATTTCCGAAACGAAGGTTTGAATTAATTGAATGGCAAATCGCAGGGGAGAAGAAAAGCATAAACCCAGAGCTATGGCAAGCGTGCGCCGGCCCTCTGGTCAACATGCCGGTTGCTGGGACCCACGTCGTCTACTTCCCTCAGGGCCACAGTGAACAGGTCTTTTTTACCATCTATATAACACCCCCGGTGGGCATCTTTATATAATGTCCACCGGGACACTTCTCATGCACTCATTAGATGAGTGTAAAAACCCACTTTACATTCATCCAATGAGTTACAGACACTTGTCCTGGTGCATTACATCAAAACCGCTATATATAAATTGCACTTCTATTCTAATAGAAGGGTCCGTTTGATTGGTTTCAATTCCATGGAAAATGTTACATCCGAGGAATTCAATTCCTAATTTGGCTATTTGATATAAAGGTGGAAATGGAAAATGAATTCTAGGTACAACTACTTTAAGCTTGTTTTTGGCCAATTCTATAGAAAATATTTTCTTACTGGGGAGGGTGGTTTTTATTTTCTAACTTACATGGAATTTCAATTTTTTTCTATCTTTGCCAATTAAACGGACCGAAGTGTCAAAATATATTGAGCTACTGCCACATAAACGGTTCGACCTGTGACGACCTTGTCGTCGAGGTACGGCTAGATTATTTTAATCGATGGCATCAATTTATACCTCTACGTACCATATATTGTGGTATGTATCAACATTTGGGTGCGTTAAAGTTGGTATGGTGAAATTCAGTTTGTGAAAATTGTTGAATGTGTAGCATAATTTGGTGACATGCATTGATTCCATTATTAATTACAAGTACATATGTGGTTTTGTATTTATGTAGGTACATCGCTCCTAGCTTTCATTATCTGTTATTTAGATTAAATAATCAGAGCATATGATCTGGAAAAATGAGTGCCTTTTGATTTTGTCAAAGGTTAACTAGTTAGGGAAAATATATGGGAAATTGGTGCAAATGGTCCCTAACTTTTGTCTTAAGTGGGAAAATGATCCTTAACATTTATTTTTTGACAAAGAAGTCCATAACTTATGTATTTTAGTGCGCAATTGGCCGTTATTCGATAAAAAAGACAAATATGTCATTAATTTTAATTGGAGAAAATTACAATTGGATTCCTAACCTTTTTAAAAGGTGCAAATGAGTCTAGTACATTTATTAAATAATATTTAATTTAGTATATTAAATATATCACTATAGTCGTGTCAATTAAAATTTTCATAATAGAAAAATGTAAAATTATTGTGTTTTAAATATATGTAATTGCTATGTGATGTGAAAAAATTGAAAAAAATAAGTTAAATAAATAACAAAATGGCTTATATAATTTTATTATATGGAACCAATCTTATTATGATTTTTTTTTTAAAAACATAAAAATACTAATAAAAATTGATTTACACACAACGTTTTCTTTATTTTTGACGATAATAAAACGATAAATTACAATATGAAGAATACAATTGGAACTCTAATATTTGTAGTTAATAAACGAATAGTTCAATAAAATAAAAATATTTGAGCATCAAGTTTATGATAAAGTTATTTTTTTTATGTTGTAACAATAAAATAAGACTTTAAATTTTAAATAATATAGTTACTTAATAATAAAAAAATAATTTATTTAACATGTTTGTTAATAATTATGAGCTTAAATTTTAGTTATTTTATAATAGTACGTAAAATATACAAAACAATTTAGTATAGTATCAATTTGGTCAATAAGATGTTAATTAAAAAAGAAAAGAACTCGTGAGCTTTCTTTAATTTTTTATAAAAAAATAAAAATATCGGACCTATTTTCACTTTTTGAAAAGGTCATGAATGCAATTGTAATTTCTTTTCTAATTAGAACTAATGGTATATTAATCTTTTTAATTAAACAATGACTAATTACGCACCAAAACACATATGTTGCGATTTCTATGCCAATATATATATATATATATATATATATATATATATATATTTGTATCTTCTTCGATGCAATCGTGGATTATTAAAAAATTTCTACTATCTAAGTAAAATGGATAATATTTAAAAAATTTATCTCAAGAAAAATAGACAATGTCTAGAATACTGTCTAAAAATTTAGAAGTTCCGTTAGACATAGTGACTCAATAAAATTTAAATTTCTTATACATATTTAAATGTAAATTTATTTTTATTTTAATAAAATAAAATACACTTAGATAGCCATCATTGAAAATCAACTTTGAACTTGAATGCCTATTCATTAGACATCAATGCCACATAGATTAGAAGTGTTTCAACATTTGTGCCACTTAGATAAGAATCCATAGAATGCATTAGAGATGCTCTAACACGAAGGAAGTTAAGAGAGAATTGATAGTGAGACAAACTCTAGGCTTTATGAACTCGAGAAGATTGTATATAAATCATGTTTACAATGTGTTTGGTATGCCTGACTTGAAAGTAAAGTAGACGAGATTTCTTCGTTAGTGTAGTCTTCTTGTACGTTATAATGCACGTTACAGACCAAACCAATAGGGTGATACTTAAGTGAAACTACTGGAGAAATTTTCATATTGTATCTAAAGATAATTCTTGTTCTTATGCTGATATTTCATATTTATAAATTTACATTTTCAGGTTGCTGCATCCATGAAAAAGGATGTGGATGCACAAATTCCAAACTATCCAAATCTTCCGTCGAAGTTACTATGCCTTCTTCACAATGTCACTTTGCTTGTATGCTGCCTCAACTTATGGCTTCTTCCATTTCTCTACAAGAACTTGATAATTTTAACTCGATGTCCATGTCAATAATAACGGTACTTATTTTCTGTGCATTTTTAGGCTGACCCGGAAACGGATGAAGTTTATGCGCAGATGACACTCCTACCAGTTTCTTCGGTAGGGACCTGTTTTAACTGAAGAATTCCTGGTGTAGTGAAACTTCATTCTCTTATTTGCAACTTTGCAAGTCGAGTTTAAGAGTATAGAGACGTACAAACGCACAAATTTTTAGTGGTTCACTCTCAGCTGCGTCCACTAAAATCGAGAAGAAGTATACATAGGAGATTCACACCTTTCCAGTCTTTTTTCTCACAATAGACCAAAAAACATACCCTCAAATTCCTTTATATAACGTAGGAAACTCAGGTGACCTAATACAAAGATATGACTGCCCAATAGACCCCATGATGTAACTAGGTCGATACATTGGTGGAGGCGTTGTTGGGATAAGTGAACAATAAAATTAGGCTTCACACAGTCCAACTTAGTGAACTGACTTTGTGTTTGTCTGCTGTGCAGTTTGACAAGGATGCTTTATTGAGATCAGATTTTTCGATGAAAGTGAATAAACCTCAAACGGAGTTTTTCTGCAAAACCTTGACTGCAAGTGATACTAGCACTCATGGTGGTTTTTCTGTACCTCGCCGTGCAGCAGAAAAGACTTTTCCTCCTCTGGTTCGTAAGATCAATGCTTCTTTCAAAGTCCTCTTCTCTACTTCCATCTTTTTATTTACAGCTTATGTAATAGAATACTCATGTATTTAGGATTTCACAATGCAACCACCTGCTCAAGAGCTTGTGGCTAGGGATTTGCACGACAACTTATGGACATTTCGCCATATTTTCAGAGGTACGTTCACTCTGCTGCTATTTTGTAGTAATAATACTGCTACTGTTAGAGTTACATCTTCCTTTAATGGCTGCAATTTCTAATATCGCAGGACAACCAAAACGTCACTTGCTTACTACTGGATGGAGTCTTTTTGTAAGTGGAAAGAGGCTTTTTGCAGGCGACTCAGTTTTATTCATTAGGTAATGATGTAAGCTTCTGAAAGATATCTTTTCTTCTTTCCCTTCAATTATGTACTTTTAATTAGTCTTATGGTTGTCATTATGAAGATAATTATTCAATCAATTCTCATAATAGTCTCGTGCTCGTGAACAGGGATGAAAAACAGCATCTTCTGTTGGGCATCAGACGGGCAAACAGACAACCAACCAACTTATCGTCATCAGTTTTGTCAAGTGATAGTATGCATATCGGGATTCTAGCAGCAGCAGCCCATGCTGCCGCAAACAATAGTCCTTTCACCGTGTTTTACAATCCAAGGTCATCAGCTTTTCATAATTCTTGCTATATTTCTTGTGGAATAATTTGTTCGCGCCATGAACATTTTGGTTAGATGATGTTGCTTCTATCCGAGGTTACTGAGACGTTTTTCAAATCTGAGCAGGGCTAGTCCATCAGAATTCGTTATCCCTTTAGCCAAGTACTATAAAGCAGTTTGCAGTAACCAAATATCTCTTGGCATGCGCTTCCGCATGATGTTTGAAACTGAAGAATCGGGAACGAGAAGGTAGTGAAAACAATGTTAATATGCTAATATTCGTTTAACAATTACGAAAAATCAAATTTTATTGTTTCAGTTATCCCTACCTTCCACTCATATCAGCTGCATGCTGTCTGCAGATACATGGGCACAATAACTGGTATCAGTGATTTGGATCCAGCCAGATGGAAGAACTCCCAATGGCGTAATCTGCAGGTAAAATTAGTGAAATTATCCACCCTTGAGTAAATCCACGTTTCAAGTAGATAAACTCTTTCTTAACCCCTCGCATTCTATAACCAGGTCGGCTGGGACGAATCAACTGCCGGAGAAAGGCGCAATCGTGTCTCTATTTGGGAGATTGAGCCTGTAACTGCTCCATTTTTCATCTGCCCCACCACACCTTTCTTCCGTTCAAAGCGCCCAAGGCAACTAGGAATGCCAGGTAATAGGAAAAGAGGATGCAATAAGTCGATTCATTTATATATTCAGAAAAGAGTAATATTTATTATATTTCTCCTTGCAGATGATGACTTGTCTGATCCTGATAATCTATTCAGGCGGACGATGCCCTGGCTTGGTGACGACTTTGGCATGAAGGATCCTCAAGCTCTGCCCGGCCTGAGCTTAGTTCAGTGGATGAACATGCAGCAAAACACCTCTCTGGCTAACTCAATGCAGCCAAACTGTTTAAATCCTTTATCTAGTTCCATTCTACAAAACTTTTCGGGTGCAGATCTTTCGCGTCAATTAAGTTTTCCTGCACCTCAACATAACAACTTACAGTTCAATACCCCGAGGCCAACCCAACCCGTACAACAACTAGATCAGCTCCAAAAGCCCCCGGCCTCCACATTGAACCCACTGGCCTCGATTATACAGACACAACAGCAGTTTACTGACACTATGCAACCACCAAGACAAAATTTAATAAATCAAACATTACCGACGAGCCAAGTTCAGGCGCAACTTCTGCAGTCACAGAATCCGGTCCAAGCTCAGAATGTTCTGCAGCAGCAACAATCCATTCTTAACAATCAGCTTCAGAGAAGTCTTCCTCAAAATTTGCCTCAACAGCAGCAGGATGTGATGTCGTTTCAATCCCCAGATCATATAAACCAACAGTTGCATGTGCCTGAGAACCAAATTCAGCTTCAACTTTTACAGAAACTCCACCAGCAACAACAATCACTTATAGCACAGCAATCTGCAACACAACAACCTTCCCAACTGACACAACACCAGGATCAGCAGAAGCCGCTTTTAGATGTTTCCCAGAAATTCTCTTGGTCTGTGACAGGCCAGCTGCCAGAGGCATCTCAATCAAAATCGACTATGCTCCCTCAGTCGCATGTTTTCCCACAGCAGATGACAAGAAATAATAGCCAAACCAATCTTCAGTTTACCCAACCAAAACTTCAGCATCATCAACAATCTGGAACACAATCAGAATTGCCTGGATTTGTGGGAAACACCTCGAACCAAATGAACAACCAGCTTTCCGCAGGTGATAGCAGTTTGTTGATGGGAGCTGCAGGTGGAGGCCAGTCTGGGATTACTGATGAGATTCCGTCTTGTTCGACTTCACCATCCACAAACAATTGTGCAAGTGCAGTTCAGCCTACGATGAATGGCAGAAACCACCGAAGTATAATAACAGGGGATGAGATGGCTCAGTCTTCTGCCACTCTGTTGAGTTCAACGGGCATAAAGACTATGTCATCTAATAGTAACTTAGTTAAAGATTTGCATCATAAACCTGACATTAAGCCTTCAGTGAAAGTATCCAAAAGTCAGAACCCAGGATTTTTTGCAACACAAACATACCTCAATACTGCTGGAACCCATGTAGATTATTTGGATAGCTCATGTTCAGCAACATCAGTTCTTTCTCAAAATGATGTCCAGATGCAGCAAAACAACCCCGTATCTTTCAATTCTCAGTCAATGTTGTTTAGAGCCACAAGTCAGGACGGGGAACTTCAGAGTGATCGAAGGAACAACAATGTTACTTTTGGGGCTAACAGTGGCAACCAGTTAGGCATGCCCATAATACCTGACCCATTGATCACAAAATCTATGGTGGGATCAGGTGATTTCTCAAATAATCTCTCATCTGGAGGTGAGATGCTTTCCAACTATGAAAACCCCCAGGAAACTCATCCTGAACTTTCATCATCAATGGTTTCCCAGTCATTTGGAGTTCCAGATATGACATTCAATTCAATTGATTCCACAATAAACGATAGCAGCTTCATGAACGGAGGAGCGTGGGCTCCACCACCACAGATCCCCCGAATGCGAACATATACAAAGGTTGATTCTTTATGCTCAATGTTACAAAGACATGAATATATTTAACTCTTATTCTGTTTTCATTTAAGTTTTGTGTCCTAACTTGGCAAGCATGTTACTGTGAAGGTGTACAAGCGTGGAGCTGTTGGCAGATCTATCGATATTGCACGTTACTCGGGTTATGAAGAGCTTAAACAAGATCTGGCTCGTAGATTTGGCATAGAGGGACAACTGGAGGACCGACAGAGAGTCGGTTGGAAACTTGTGTATGTGGATCATGAGAATGATGTCCTGCTGGTTGGGGATGATCCCTGGGAGTAAGTCTTCAAACTCATCCCATTCATTTCAGCTTTCTTTATCAATTTCTGCATTCTCCTTGTAACTGGTTGAAGAAGACAAATATTGATCCAAGTTCCATACCAAGATATCATTTAGTTAAAAAGTTTTGTTTTCTTTTGCATATCCAAGTGGCTGCTTCCTTGGATAAAATGCCAATGTTAACCTGAACATTTATGGTCATTTGTTGGATTCAGGGAATTTGTGAACTGCGTACGCTGCATCAAGATCCTTTCACCTCAAGAAGTCCAACAAATGAGTTTGGATGGAGATTTTGGAAACAGCATCCTTCCAAATCAAGATTGTAGCAGTTCAGACAACGGTGTAAATTAGCTAAAAATTCATCCACTTCGGGACTTAACAATGATAGGGGGTAGACGTTTCATGTTTGTCCCTCTCTAACATATGCAAAATTTCTGCCAGTTCCGGGTTCCGCTTTCCTGTGAACTCATTGCCGGATTAATGTAATAGCCATTCGAGATCAAGGTATAAGAACATTGATATTTCAGGCAGAGGTTGTTTCTTGTACTGTGGACTGGGAAAAGGAATGTCTTACAAGTGTCTTTACGAGGACAAGGGGACAAACCAATCTGGTACAGATTAAAGCTTTAAGCAGGAAATTGCTTGTTATGAGATTACTCTGACAATGTTTTTTGTTTGTCTTTTTCTTTTGTCATGTAAAGAAATTTTCGGTAATATGTGGAGTAGCTGTTTACGATATTTTGCAATTTGTGCGACCAAATGTCCATACCACTAAAGTACATCGTAGCAAGAAAGAGCTGAAATTTGTATTGCGTAGTTTCCTAGTTTCATGACTACATTTTTCAGTCGATGAAATCTTCTCCGAATGAGTTACAAAGGAGTGGTGGCATTTTTATGGGGGGTTTTTCCCCCCATCCGGTCGGTAGCTCCACATTTTATTCAAGTACCTGCATTCTTATGCGAGGACTGAAGTCTAGTACTAGTAAATGACAATCGAAAATTAGAATTGTTACGTATTTTATTCATGATTTTCTCTACTTGAAATTTAAGCTACTAGTACAATTCAAGAAAAACATATCCATAGCTCTTGAAATACATTTCATCGTTAACCAGTCCTCGTATAAAATCCAACCTTGTATTTTTGTAATTTGGATTTCAAATAAATCTGGTACTTTGCTTTGTAAGGTTAATTGTATGATATTGAATAATATTAAGGAAGATCTGTGTACCAACTAGCAAACATGTTGTAAAAGTTACCAAGAAATTATGTAAACCCTCTCTTATGATTGGTTTGAAAAGAAACTGGGAGATGCAAAGAGAGTGATAAACTTTCCCTTCCCTTGAATTAGGTAGGAATACCATTAACACCAAATTTCTTTTCAGTTCATTTCAAAAAAAAAAAGAAAAGAAAACATACTCCCATGGTTCCCATAATAGTTTAGTAAAGTTTTTTGTAGATTATAAGTAGTGAATTCTACAAAATATGTAAATAAAAAGTAAATAAAAATTATGAATCCTACAAAATACGTGAATAAAAAAGATATTTAACCAACTTATAAGTTTTTATAAGCACCGACAAACATGCTGAAAGTACTTGCACGGGGATGGGCCATAGTACCAGTTATCAGTATAGACGATTTCAATGGCTGGAACACTACTATTAATGTGCGAATCTCGTCTCCATAATAGATATATTTAGAAAATATATCTGAGAGGGAACTCCTTATGGGATTGGACTCCTTCTAAAGGGGACTCGCCTCTTCTCAAAAGAATTTGGCAAATAAGGGACCAAATCTGCCACCTTGAGGGTAATCACTTGGCTGCTATCAGCCGGCTGAATCTGTGGAATTTAGGAGCTGAAAACTGCATCTCCAATGCATATGACTACTTCCGTTCTAAAGGGACACCGAACAGCTGGGCCATGGATGTTTGGAAGTCGTACTTGTCTCCAAAACATTCATTTATCCTTTGGTTGAGTGTGAAATCGAAGTTACTAACCAAGGATAAAATTTTATTCATGGATATCAATAGGAATTGTAGTTTTTGCACATCCGAGGAAGAATCAATTCAGCACTTATTCTTCCGCTGCCGGTTTTGTGCTGAAGTTTGGAGCCATATTAGACGTTGGGTGGGTATTCGGAGGGCCATGACGACTATTGCAAGCTCACTTAAATGGATCAAAAAAGAAGCTAGAGGGACGTCTTGGCAATGCAAAGGAAAGAGAGTTGCACTTGCGGCCACCATTTACCATTTATGGATTACTAGAAATAGATTGGTTTTTGAAGATCTCAAGCTTTCTCCAAATAGTGTTATCAAACAAATTAAAACACATGTATACAAAGTTTTGTTCTCTTTGTATCCTAATGTTTTAATACCGTTTGAGTTTAGCCTTTAGTTTGTTTTCATCATGGTCGAGTTGCTATATTTTTGTTCTCTTGGGGATACCCGGAGTTCTTGTATATTGTGGTTCTAAACACTTGCTTCCTTGCCCGGGTATGCCCGGTGTATGTGTACATTTCTTTTGATCTATACAAATTTACATTTTCGATCAAAAAAAAAAAAGAAAATAAGCCAAAAGTCAGTAATGCAGGATCTCTTGCGATATATCAAGGAGTAAGATATGGTATGCATTCAAGTTTCAACTACTGACAGAAATTTGATTACCTCAAACAATGTAAAAAAGAGCAAAAGACTTCAAGAAAAATAGAACAGTCATCCCACGTAATCGAGTGTTTCCAACTACCAGTTGATGTTCAACATTTTGGCCAAGTAATCATATAATCTAGCTGACCATTGGTTCAGGACTACCCGTCGACAAAATATCCAACAGTGAGTTCTGAGGCTCCAGCTCTTCATGCCACAGAGACAGCTTGTCGCTTGGGTAAAAGTTCCTTGTAACCCCTTCTGAGTTAATCTGCAGTTACAAAAGGTAACAAGGATTAGCTTAAGCTTGAAAAAAAAGTAAATCTTCACTAATACACTTTGTTTCCCAACATTTTAAGATACATAAATTTTTTCTTACTTTTAACTAAAGAAAGTTATTTATTTTTAAAGGTAACTATAAGCTAACTGTCAAAGTAAGTTGCTTATTTCCAACTTCAAACGCTACAAATTAATTTATTTAAAACCTACTTATTTACTTATAAGTAAATTTTTAAAGCTTAGCCAAACACGCTCTTACATATTCATCAGCCAACACATACACTACTTTTCATTTAAGCTAAAATTTACTCAATGTCAATCAAACCATGTGCAGGGGCTACTGCAAACAACAAATACAACAACCAAAAAAGGAAATATATGAAGTTCATGTCCAACATCAACATCAGGAGACTGCTGAAGATTCACCAGGGGGCAGCATATATAATACATAAACAATAAAGTAAACTCACAGTCACAGTCCGAACAACACCGCCACTAGCACCATCCCGAGCAATAGCAAGAGAGACTGCCTTGACCACTAATTGCTGCAGGGACAGAGGAAGACAACAAATAAGCAGTCAGCCATCCACATGCTAGACATGCCTACAGTAACTGAAATATCCAGCCAAGAAGAAAAATAATTTGTAAATTTTTCCATAACTTTTATGAAAACAAGATAGATATTATTCATGATGAAAACCGCAGATCAGAAGCAAATCAATATATGTGAGCTTCAAAGCAACCCCTTCCATGCGGAGGTTCTCAGGAAGCGACAACCCCTCCCACCCAGAGTTGATAGATCAGATCAAACCAATGTCTCCATAGATGAAACTTGAATTATATACTTGTTCGAAGAGAATAGAGTAGTTGCAAAATATTAGGCTGTGTGATGTACTCAAAAGGATATGTTCCAAAACCCTCATAAGTAGGAAACTAGTAACACTGCATCTACATATATAATATACAAACCTCAGCTTCCTCTCGGGTCATCCCTTCCTTCCATGCTTGGTCAAAGAATCCATACAAATAGGAAGAGCCAGATCCTAATGTAAAACAGAACAATTGTCAGGAATCATTTCCCTCAACCATGAACTGAAACACTTACCAATTATTTTGTAAATTGAATAATACTCCCTCCGTCCCACAAAGATAGACTCACCTTTTTTTCCACGCAGATTAAGAAAACTCATTTAATGTAATTGAAATTATAAAAATTTCACACAATTTTCTTATTATACCCCTATTTAAGTTAAATAGAAATAAAAAAGATAGATATGTATATATATATATATATATATATATATATATATATATAGAGAGAGAGAGAGAGAGAGAGAGAGTTACACGGAAAAAAAAAAAACATAAATAAAGGTTTAGAGAGAGAAAGTTATATAGATAGAGAGTGAATTACATTGGGAAAAAGAAAAAAATAAATGAAAATTTAGAGAGAAAGATATTTTGGTTGATAACAATGTAAATTAAATAAGAGTATATTAGAAAAAATAATAATTTAATATATTCTGTATAAAGTAAGTAGCCTATAATTTGGGACAAATAAATAAAGAAAACGGGTCTATTTTTGTGAGACGGAGGGAGTAGCAAGTAGTCTACAAATATTGTGAGATACATCTGACAATGTAGTGAGCCTGTAAATGATGTAAAACTAAGGTTCTGAATGGAAAATATGTACCAGAATGTACTCCATTAATTTAAAGCAAAACCAACAGCAAAATATCAATAAGAGGATCCTTGAAAAGCCTCTATATAGAAGATAAGAGAGTGGGTGAAAATCTCAATTTTGGACCCAATCAGGTATGAAAGACATAATTCTAATTAATTTGTGAAGTGTCACTTTATATATACATATAAAGTTAAACACACGAATCGACATTGTTCCTATTATCCTCGAAATATGACAAGAAATTTTAAAGGGATTTTCAAAAATTGGTTCAACTATAACCAACTCTACATTGGTTTAAAATAGAGCCGATTTTGGTCTAGAACTGGACACAATAGAAAGCACCTTCATTGAAATTTACAACTAGAAAATTCACTTAAGGATACATTAGTTGCAATTAGGCTCCCTAAAACCAATTTACTACTTCCACAATACCATCTAACACTGTGTCAAAATCCAGAGCAAATAAATAACAGACAAATTTGCTCGGGACAAACACTTTACAAACAACGGGATATATTAATGAAATTATATCAGTAAGCTAAAGCAACAAGCTCGATACCAGTTGAGAAAGAACAAGACTGCTGTTGTCTAAACAGATAGGAACTTCCAAATGCACTAGGCAAAGCCAACAAATCATGAGGTTACAGTGTTACCCTACAAGAAAAGGATAGGAAGGTCACACCTCCGATAGCAAAAGGTTGCTCCAAGAGTGTCCCTCCCAGAGGTATTCCATATATTTTACCACCTTCATATTTGTCCCATCCACCAATAATGAGACCAGTTTGCAGCATATTCTGCAAAGTCAGAATACTCGTGGATTCAGAATTTGCAAAAGAAAAAAAAAAGACAAATACGTATACCTCCAATAAGTCGCTCATACCTAGAAAAAGGCATAAGAGAAAAAGAAATACAAAAAGCACATTCTAACAAATAAATGACAAACCATTTCTATGTCTATTCTTCCCATCAAATAATTCCCAACTCCCAAGAAAGTTAAGTACAACTAAGGAAGCATTATTTACAGAAAACTTACATATAAAGTCTGTTCATGAACTTCCTAATTTTTTATATCTTTTTAGGACCCAATATAACTTCAGCCAAAAGTAAGGACAATAAAAGATCTGATGAAAATAATTTCAACTAAATACGTAGAAATTGATATAGGAAGTGCAGGGACCTGTATATTTTCATGTCATATTACAATTCTAAAGATAAAAAAGATAAGCCAACTTTTGTCGAAATAAAATTTAGTTTTTTACAGCAGATATTTGTGACGATTTCACTTCTCCTCTCTAAATTTAACTTTCTTATTAACTTAAGTTGGCAATCAGTGATGAAGGAAGCAAGATAAAATATTACAGCCTTGGCAGTTCTACTAAAAGGATATAGCAGCGGTACGAATTCTAAAATTCAAATTCAAGTAAATAGCTCAATTAACTGAATTAACTGCTTATGAGAAGAACTAGTGTAATTAAATTTCATGTTACAGACTTCCAAACTCATCCTACAGATGTTACCCACTTGAAAAATCAGATACAACTGTAAACTAAACAAACTGAATTTTCTTTAGAAAGTTATTACTCATTGAATGATTACAAGGGAACCATTGTTGAGAAACTTTGTATACCTTACAAAGATAGCGACGTGATAATACCTCTAGCTTATATCAATTATGAGAAGGTGGTCCTTTTAAATACTGCTTTTGTCCCTTATAAAACTTGTCTTGCAGAAACTAAACTTTTCCAGGATATTATTTTAACCATCAAGTCTCAATCTTAACATTCTTTACTGCCATTTTGAACTCAATTGTTCATCTATTTTCTCCTTTCATGGACTAGCTACTGAAGTCATGGACAGTCGACAAGAAAAATGGAAGTGAAACTATCGAGTTTTATGTTATCTGTCATCTTGAAGAGCATTCAACCATGGTGAAGCATAGATCTGGTATCACTCTGGTGGTAACATGTCGTACAAAAACCAAAATAAAGTTTCAAAAGTGTGATATATAAGTCGAGGAGATAGAATCCACCACTAAATGTTAATGAATTCAGATTTCCAGAATCAACTTCCACATATTAAAGTAACAAAATTGATATGAAAATGACTAATAAGGATGACATATTTTTGACATGTTGAAAACAGTTTTGAACCTGCAGAGATTATGTAGATACTTGACTTGTTCATCAAAAAATTATACAAACCTTGTTGTTGTAAGACAATAATCTGGCAAGGTTTGCAGCAACCTTGACGGTTGCAGGCTGTCCTAGTTGTATCCTGAATCAACAAGCATGCCATCAGAATTCCTTAATTTTTTTTTATGTAAGTTTATCTGAAGCACAAGTTAAGAATACTTTCTCTGCTGAGTAAACCATTTATGACTTCAACATAATAAGAGTATGCTCACAGAAAATTACAACTTAAAAATGCTTAATGTAATTTCGGTACCACCAAAAACCCATATCGCTAAGTTAGTCCAAAAATAATAATTCTAATCATTTCTGGGAAAGTAATATCGTGTAATAGAATATTGCTTTCTTTTTAGGGATGCAAGTTAGGACAGCAAAAGATAAATCAACTCAACCTTGTGAAGTGCGCAAGAAGTTGACACCACGAAGGTCGTTAAAAAGAAGATACATCATGAAAGGAGAAACTCTGATATATTTTCTGGAACCTAAAGGCGCATGTCACATGCTTTATTTTATTTTAATTTTTAGCTACATCATCATACCATGAAAGACAGCATGTGGAATGTAAAGTGATAGTAATGAAGGAATATCTTCTTACGTGTGTTGATGGAGAAAGTAGCGGACATAATCAGAAACAATCTGTGAATCTGCAGCCTGAAGTAACATTGTAAAATGTGTTACTCAAGAAAGGAAGATACACATACGAGCACACACATATATGATTTATATTTTGGGAAAAAAAGAAGAAGAAGAGATTGTTCAACTAATTGGTTCCTGCTTGCTCCACTATTTAAGAGTTTACTCTTTTAACTTTATGGTCATATGCCTACTGGAATTATCTCTGATCAAATTTGCAAGGTAAAGGAAGTCTATATCTTCAATCAAGACCTAGAAAAAATAAATCTAAAACCTGCTATTCTAAAAGAGATCCATGGTATGTCTCAATATGCCAGTGAAGTCTAAATGGTGCAAGAAATTTGAGTTGATTCAATGCCAAGAAGCCACACAGTTGGCAGCTATTTTTTTGGCTGCCTTTAATCACACATAATTGCTAAAAGAAGGGCACTAAAATGATTTGATGCCAAGGAAAGTAGGCGGGCGGAAAGGATTGTGGTATAGTTTCATGAAGGATAGGACAGGCCACTATAGATGCAAGCTGCCTATTTATACTCCAAACCAAACTCTCAGGTGACTATAATCTCATTTATATAAAGATCTTAACTGAAGCTACGGTGTAGAGTATTCTTTATCACAAATAGCAAAATCTAATCCAGAAGATTGTTTCAGGCGGGTTAAATTGTTTAATAGATTTTATGCACCGTTCACTATGCACCCATAACATTTTCAGATTTCCCCTAATCGCTTTTCACAGTTAAACCTACAATAGCATTTCCTATCTCCATAAATATGACAAACAACAAGGGCAAGTTATCTAAATTCGTACCGAGCCTGAACGACACAGATACACATTATCAGTCAACTTAGTGATTTTATCCGATGCCCTGTTCGCCACATACATTCCTGCAAAATACAAATCCAAAATTATAATAACATAAAAATGCAAAACTTAATCAAATATCTTATATATTAATATCAAAAATTAAGCTTATTCGAAAAAGAAAGAAATTGTTGGACGAAGGAGTTACCGGTGCTGGTGCGAGAGTCGGCGCCGAGAACAACCCCACCGTTGTAGGTGACGCCGATGATTGTGGTTCCCATCGAGTGGGGAGCATTGAAATCGCCTGTGCTCACGTCCATGATGTGGTTCTGTGCGGATCGATCGATTGAACTAAAACTGAAGTAATTTAGCAGATGAAAACCTTGAATGGAAGTGAAAAATTAAGAAGGGCAGAGAATAAAAACAAAGTTTTCGTGCAGCGGAAGCAGAGAGAGGCGAATAATTGTAAGAATTAACAGTTTAGTCCCCGATTTTTTGATATATAACAATTGGCCCCATCTCAAGAGTTAAAACTTTTAAATTACAGTCAGTTAGTTTTGGGTGAGTTTCATATTTCCCCTCCCCTCCCTTCAAACTATGTAAACTCTGTCTCCTTTGTGCTTTGACTAATTGTCAAAATAAAAAATTAATCGTGTTCTACTTGTTAACGGCAAAATCTAAGGGGCTATTCTATTTGTGTTTCAGTTTTCAGTTTTGAGTTTTTGAATTCATTTTCAGTTTTTGAGTTTTCGAATTCATTTAAATGAAAACAAAAGTCAACTTATAAGAGTTTTGACTGAAATTATAAAATATAATTTGATTTAACAACGGGGTTAATTTTAGTAAATGTTATTGAAGTTTGTTAAAATTTTCAAAATTGTTAGTAATTTTCTTACAGTAGTAGTTACTCAAATTTTTAAAAATTACACTAATGGTCACTTGGCTAGGAACGTATACTTAAAATCTTACGTATCACTGTTAAATTCAAATGTGGACACAAAAAGAGTTAACTAGTATGCCATGTGAGACAAAAATGTCATAACTTCAAAATCAAAAATGCGAAGTTTCACTATTAACTACTTATTAAAATCAAATGAATATGAAGAAAACGTGTTTGACAATTACGCTTTACTTGCAATTAATACAATTTTGTTGAAGCAACATTCTACTTAAAGTCGTTTGTATTCGCATTGAAATTTAATAGTGCCGCATAGAATTTTAGGCTGACGTCTATAGCCGAGTGACTATTCATATAAGAAAATCACTTCAATTAATTTTGAAATTTTTAACGAACTGCAATGATTGTTGCTGAAATTAAACCTTTAACAATGGTATATAACCATCACAATTTTCTTTAAATTTTTGCTTATTGTCGCACTTATGTCAACATTTTTTGTCACGTGTTTAATCTCATGTTTTCATTAATTAACATATCTAGTTCCTAATGATAATTTCTGTCGAAATATTCTATTAGCGTGTTTTCAAACGAGGAACAAATATTCTATTTCACTTTTGTATTTGTTGTTTTTTGTTTATTTAAAAATATAAGGGACAAATAAGTCTTTTTATACCTCTTGATGGATTTTTTGGAGTCAAATCGTTATCAGAGACAAGATATACTAATAAATGAAAGTTAATGATAAGAATGCAACCAAAAAAAAAAAAAAGTGCAACAAAGAACAAAGATTGAAAATCTTTAGTGCAATTAAAAAGTAATAGAAACATAAGAAAATGGGTTAACCAAATGTCTGAAAAGGTTTAGGGATTTTTTCACAAATAATCACAATAAATAAAATATTTTTTAAAATGCTGACATATTTTATTTTATTATAAAAATATTATTTTCAATTTTTATAACACATTTTGTTACATTTGTTATTTTAATTAGAATAAATGTTTTATATTTGTTATTTACAAACATAACAAATATAAGAACAAGTGATACAAAAATAAAAAACAGTATTTTTAAAATAAAAAAAGTTAGATAGTATTTTTTAAATTATTTTATATTTTGTGGTGTATGTGAAATTATCACAAAGGTTTATGTCCTTTTCACTATACATAGTTGTCAAGATGTTAGAAAGACCCAAGAATGTTCAATGTCACCAATTCTATGTCTGAAGAAGAGATTTTGATGAAGCATTTAAAGAAATAGCACTCACTTAGGCTTGATCGAGATCAAGTATGAAAGACGTAGGTAGAGAGATATACTTGACCCTTGTCGAGTAGGAAGAAAAGGGGTCGATTGATCATCGAAATAATGTAACAAGAAACTAAAATAGGAATTAGAAAGTTGGATTTTGCAAGCACATTATTTTTACTTCTTTTGTAAATCTGAATGTATGTATAACTACAAGCACAACCTAAATTTTTGAAACAAATACTAAAGGGCTTTTTTCCCGTGCTGAAAAGACTTTAAAACCAGCTCGATCATCCACCTTATTGGTATCTCTTCCCTCCTTCAAACCACATTCAAATCCAAGCATGGTTTTCAACCCACAATTGATTTTCTATGAGTATTGTATCCTGTGCTTTAACGGCTACTTGTGCTTTCATAACCAGTTAGGCGCTTTTGAGGATCACTTGCCTGCAAGAAGTTCTTAAACAGCTTGTTATGGGTTCACAGAGTATCGAACAAGGTCTTCATGGAAATCAGATAATCACATAGCCTTTATAGAAATGCAGTCATTGATTCTTCAGAGAGTTCATAGTTGTCACAGAAAAACATGTTAATGAAGTTTGAATAAGATTTCTCTGTAGTGTGAATGAGTACTATATATTGTGAAGGATCTTGTTTGGTTTCATACATTTTTCAATGCTATTCGCAGAGGCCAGATGAATAGAGGTTATTCTCTTGGAAGGATAAAGTTGGAGAGATAAATTGAAATATAACTTTCTTTTTCAAAATTATGTAACAAGTATCTTTTTTTGTTAAAATCCCAATAAATCATTACGATTCTTCTTCC
The DNA here is from genome assembly GCA_030279155.1 of Forsythia viridissima. Lineage (NCBI taxonomy): Eukaryota > Viridiplantae > Streptophyta > Magnoliopsida > Lamiales > Oleaceae > Forsythia > Forsythia viridissima. Next base: position 18,778,845 of record CM059042.1, read on the forward strand.
TCACCCCGGCCCACTGTTTGCCTTACCCAAACACCTGCTACTGCTTCTCTCCCCTCATTTTGCATTTAGTTGGGACCTCCCGAGGTGCTCTTAGGGTTCTAGAGTAAGAAGGGGAAGAGGGTGATGAATCCCTTTTTTGATAAGACTAAAATTTGACTTTCTACTGCAAAAGAAGGCATTTTAAACGAACAACTATATATGTAGGCCTTTTCAAATGACTGAAAAAATGGCTCTTCAAAAAAAAAAATCCCGAATAATAGAACATACAATTGGGAGTAATTCTGTGGATTTGTTTAGTTTTTCCATGCATGATGCAGCTTATTTACACTATCAACTCACTTGAGAACTAGACTGGCTCTGACTTGGGGTTGTCTGTGGACTACAATTCATTGTGATGTTTGGCATTGTTTCTTCAGCGAGTGCTCTCAACCTGTTAAGTTCAGGCAATACCTCATTGCCAAGATCTGGTCTATCTTTGCGCCTAAGTTCTGTGCACTTAAGAGCTAGCCTGGCAAACTTCGAGGCATCTTCTACTGGCCAACCAGGAACTGCTGGATCGAGCATATCAGCAAAAGTCCCTTTCTCAAGAGCCCTCTCAACATGATGTGTCAATCCCATTGGAGACTTAGCTGTTATTATTTGAAGAAGCATAACTCCAAGTGAATAAACATCAGACTTTATTCCAAGCATTCCAGTTTGCTGATATTCAGGGTCTATGTAACAGAAAGTTCCAGCTGCAGATGTCATATGGTACTGTGTAACAGAGTCAGCAACATTAGGAGGGACAAGCCTGGCTAGGCCAACATCACTGATCTTGCTTACGAAGTTACGGTCGAGCAAAATGTTCCCTGGTTTCAGATCTCTGTGTACCAGAGGTTCTGGTTTGGTCTGGTGGAGGAAAAGCAGGCTAGTGCCAATTTCTGCAGCTATTCGGAATCTGAGTTGCCATGGAAGCACTGGAGTGTTTCCACGCTGGAAGAGACGATCATCTAAGCTCCCATTGGCCATGTATTCATAGACTAGACAACCATACTCAGGACATGCTCCAAGGAGAAGAACCATGTTGGGATGTCGAATGCTACTCAGAACTTCAACCTGCTCATGGTATTCAGAAAGGAGGGAAAAAATTTTATGCAGTATACATATCAATTACAATATATGGTCTTCTTCTATTCCTTCAAGTTCATGAATAGTTTCAGCACCAGACATTATTAAGGAAGAAATAGGTAAAATCCTATTTGTTGTACTGTTTAGACTTGTCTACTACTGTCTATTAAACAGACCCATAGTGCACAAGCTTGTGTTACCAGGAGAGAAGGTGGTAATTTTCCAAGTTCTATTGAATGTTTAGGAGCACCGTACCTCTTGCTGAAACTGTGATCTTCCTTGGGCTGCATCAGGACGAAGAACCTTTACAGCAACCTGTGTATGATCTAGGTAACACTTGTAGACTGGTCCGTATCCACCTTCCCCAATTTTGCGAGATTCTGAGAAGTATTCTGTTGCTGCTTCAATCTCTTCTATTGAGTATTTGCGATACCTTACATCATTATGGACCATCTTTTCGATTACTTTCCTTCTCTCTTCTGATTCTTTGAGTGCTTTCATTTCAGCATTGATTCTTTTCTGTGCTTCAAGTTCAGCTATCCTCTGCGCTGCTTCAGCTTTCTCAAGAGCTGCCCTGCATTTTGCTTTCTCTTTCTCTGCAATTGCCAATGCTGCTTCCTCAGCCAGTCGTGCCTCTTCTAGTCTCTGTTGTTCTTCTAGTTTCCAGCGGTGAAGTTCCAGTGCCTACAAAAAATTTATTATCAAATTTATGCTTATACTCAATGCATAACGAATACATTTTGTGAACATCCTTTTGTTATTTCATAATTTTGAGGATCAGTGACCTCTTTAGGAATTCAATCTTCAAAACTTCAAAGCATTACCTTCTGTTTTGCTGTAAATGCTTCCTTGCAGGCTGAGCTGTACATCTCCATTGTCTGTTTAAGCTCCTGCTTCAGCCTTCTCATCTCTGCTTCTACTTCTTCCTACAATTTGAGACGATATATTTACATGAGCGCTCTGCAGGGGCGGATACGCCCCGGGGGGGGGGGGGGGGGGGGGGGGTTCCCCATTGGCCCAAAACTTCTGTTTTTATAGTATAGAATTTTTTTTTTTATAAAAAATACCAATTTCTTATATGGAATTTTTTTTTCCCCATATATCAGCTTGGCCCAAAATGCCTCTACATATTAACCCGACAATGAATGCCAACGAACTTTATATGCATGAAGAGACATCTTGTGCAATGTCATTGGAATGGGGAATGGCCCCATGATTAACAATGTTGTCAATGAAGCTCTAGAGACTTGCACAATTATTGATAATACCAGTGATTTCATGTTTTCATATCCTTTCTTGGATTGACAATTTAAGTTCATGAATTTTATATTTGGTATTTTTATGAACGTACCAGGTTTTGGGATCCTGACCACGAAAAATTTCCACTTTCCAGAGAGCTGGGTGAAAAGACTCCAAAACTGCTATTTGCATCAGATGACCGGGATCCAGAGAACGGAGATCCAAAACTTAATCTACCATCTGTGTCTGAGCTGTTGGATAGACGAGGGACAATATTTGTTTCCTGGCTGTCAAATGAGGTGATTGTGTGATCTGTGCTTGGCCTTCCAGAGCTCACAAATGATATATCACTATCTGGTACTGACACATCACTGAATGATCTGTTTGAAACTTTACCTCTAGTAAATGGTGACCTATGTAAGTAGAGGTAATTTTTTAGTTATTCATGAATTTCATTCACTTGAAACATTTTTAGCATGTTTAGTACACAGTACTAGGAACCACTACACAAATCAACAAGCGAAACTCAAATTATTTTTCTTCCTTAATCTTGTAGCATGCGATCAATCCGATATACCAAACATGCCATTTGTTTCTAAATGTTCTTTGTTCTGTATACAAATCGATGTTACAAACAACCAACAATAACCATTTAAATGTATTTTTGCTTAAATCAACAGCAATTAAACACGTTTGTGATGAATGCATTACATATATATGTTCTTTGTTTGTTTTCTGACTTGAGTTCATGGATACATTTTCCTGGCTGTTTTCTCCACCTTTCAAGCAGTAATCAGAATGCAGTCCATGTTAATAACTGTATTACTTCTGTTCATATAAATCTACCAGAAGCTTACTTGATTGAATCCTTATCATCCATTGTAGTTACAGGTGAAAATGGCGCCTTATCGACGTAATTACCTGTTGAGAGAGGACAATTTAACTTTCTGCAGTAATGTCAATATTTGTATAAAGATATAAAAAACAAAAAACCTTCAAATACATGTTTCGTATACAGTATCAGATAGGACAGAGCAGAAAAATTAGTAAGATTCGAACTCTCTCATTTTTTTGTTAATTCTATTCAGTCATGTCCAATACCGCATACCAAACATGCCTCAACAGCAGACCTCGTGTACTGCTCTGCGATAAACGCGTGTCAGTTGAAGTGAGAGAAAGGCTAGTTTGATTCTGCAATGGTCGAGGAAGTTGGTTGGGGAGTGTAATGGAGGCAGATCTCACATTTGATATTTTCCCTTTAGATACAACATACACAGTGCAAAACTCTGGTGCCATCTTGGAAACGCTGCTTGGAACATCTATACTCCTGAATCTTCTGGGTCCAAGAATTGTAAGTAATATTTCCAATATATATTAATGAACTGAAACAGCTAAATATTTACCTGACAAAGCTACTCCTTGAAGGGGCACCCAGCACCAAAGTCTCGAGCAAGTTGTTTTTAACATAGTCACAAAGGGCTCTTGCTATGTCTGTATCTTCCAATACAATTTCAGTAACTCGTATCTGTTGGCAGTTTAACAAAGGCTTCTACAGTTAGTATTGTAAAGGTACAGTTGATATGCTGAACTTGACAGGAGTGGAAAAAACTGACCAGAAATAAGAAAGGAAGAAATGTAATACTGTTTCTTCTATTTCTTCTATCATGTGACTAATTTCTTGTCTTTTACAGGTTGATGAAAGCATTAGACATTTAACTAACAAAAATGAAGAGCAGACTTTGAGAAAAGGGGTAGTGTTGATCCACCTCGCCTAAAAATTTTTAGAAGTAGATGAAGTGGTTCTAGGTTCAAGTCTTGTTGCTATCCATTTACAAAAAATTGTGCATGTGTCCTTTGACATTTGACAGAAAAGGAATCAATCCAAGTTCCGAGACTTGCTGAAGACTAACTGCTAGTAGTTCTTACATTCTTACGGGTGCAGAAGCAACGAAAGAGAAGGAACATCTCCTTGGTTTGACTATCCATTGGACCTTTATATGTTTTCGCAACGTTGTCATTGTCAGAGACAGAAGCTTGACTTCCCACTGAATCCAGAAGCAAAATCAGAGAAAATGTTCATGAGATTTAAGGGAGAGATTTCTATATCTGGAGTTGGAAATGCAGGTTCAATACTATCAATGGCAGATCATGCAGAGAAGTATTTTCCACAATTGATTAACAAATGCATTAATCCAGGAAGCAAGTTGAATGGTATATGCACCATGTAGAAACTCAAACAGAACTCACATTTTGAATTTTCATGAGCCTTGATGTCAACATTAGGCTCCAAATCCCCACCCCACCCAGGAAAACATTCAGTATGAGATTTATAGAAAGCAAAGCTTTGTCGCCCCACTATTTTCAGACTAAGGAAATAGAGCAAGGGTCGTACCTTTCGTTTCCCAATCTTATTTCCCCGAAGGAGGTTGGGGAAATGAATTATAAGTCTATGAATAAAATTTCAGACATGCACACTAATGTAATGTTTATTGCTGGAATATATCTCCAATCTTAACATGCATATCAAATGTTTGACAGAATGACAAATTGATGGTTCGTCTTGATTGAATTTCAAACTTTCTTGCCTGAACAAACATGGCCTCCCCCTGATCAAGCATTCATCCATGTGGGAACCAGGAAAAAATTGATCAGTTTCATGCACAACAGATATTCAACATTGTACTATGCGATGAAAATGCAACAAAATCGTCTCAAATCACCTTAGTGGACCAGATACGAGACCCACCGTGTGATCTATTACTATTTTTTGAGAGAGAGAGAGAGAAGATTACATGCAGAGGCAATAGATGCCTTCTGTTTGACATGGAGGAAGGTAACACGTTTACCCTTGCCGAGAAGATGATCAACAGCCCATTTCAATGCTGATTGGCTCCCTTTGTCCTTGTCAATTGCCACTGCAACCATTTCTTCCTTTTTGTCTCCATTGTTCCCCCTTTGACTCATAATTTCTTACTAGTTTTGAATCAACATTCAAAAGCCAAAACCAACGTCCTCTTTGAATGTAATATAATTGATCTGGGAACCTCAAGGAAGCCAGGAGTAATTCTCCTTTCTCTCTCTAGATTCTTAATTTCTCCCCAAATGTCTTTGAGAGGCTAATAGGCTATAAGGGATTTGACAAATCAAACCTCTCCTTTTGTTTTGTTCTTATGGGATTTGTTTAATTTTTAAGAAGTTTGTTAGATTCTTGTTCTTCCTAATAAGCTGGATTGTATACAGGCCATCCAATCATTTTTGTCTCGATTTTCATCCTGGCTTTGCGGGATTCATAACTTGATCATATTTGTCTTTTCAAAAAACTTCTTTTAAGAAATCAATTTCATTAATATCTAAGAACTACAGAGATGTTCTTGTAAGTTTTTTTAGAGCATGTTTGGAAAAACGTGCAGTTTTAGAGTGAATATGATTGAAAGTAGGGCCACATGCTGGGTGTTAGCACGTAGACAGTTGATATAAAAAAATTATTTTACATCAACTACCCATATACTCACACTTTAGTATGTGGACAGGATATCCTGCCCACTTGAGAGCAGGAGATCAATACTATTGAAAGTAGTTAAAATTATATTAATTGCATGTTTGGTCGTACTGAATTTATTCTTTAAGTTTTTATAAATTGTGGGTCATATGGAATGTGTAGATAATAAGTGAATAGTAAATTATAAGTCTTATAAAATGTAAAGATAAAAAGTATGTTTAACCAGTTTAATTAATGTTATGTGTGGCAATATTGATGTTTCTGTTGTGTTACGTGCGACAATATTAATGGATTGTACAGAATGAAAAAGAGAGCAAGAAAGAAAACACACAAGTCTACGTAGTTCGACAGTAAGCCTATTCTACGGAACCGAAGTGGCTATATTTTCACTATATGAAAATAATAGGGTTACAAAAAAAAAAAAACACACACACACACACACACACATATATACACTAACCCTAGCCCGTACAAGATAGAGTTCTGATCTCCTGTCCACAGTGGGCAGGAGAAGAAAAACCCACCGCTGACATGGCAAGTGCCACATCAGCGCCCCTGCCACGTCAGCGGTCCAATTTGTTTCAAAAAATTGGGCCTGCACATTTACTCCTCTTTCATCCGCATCCACTGTTTTCTCGGTTTTGCTCCGTGCATTGTCCCTGTCGGAAAATCACCACCTACGGCTTGGCTTGTAGATTTTCCCATTGTCCGCCTATCTCTCTCTCCCCGAGTCTCTCTTCCCGTACGGTCTCAAACATTCACTCTCCAACACATCCCCACACTCAATTTCTGTCCTAATAACAGAAGAGCATGACAACCACAAACCGAAGAGCACCACCACCACACCACACCACACCACACCACACCACACCGACGATTCACTTTCTCTCTTCTCTCCACCAGCATCAGCAACCCTTTACTCCTCTTCACAGAGACGACAATAGCCCAGATCTAGAAGAACTAGAAATACAGTAGAATCTTTCACGTCTTGTTGCCTTCATTTTCTTAATTTTTTAAATCATTCCAGAACCAAACAATGGAGGTACGTCGGAGGGCGGCAGCGTGTGAAGGTTCAGATGGCCGGAATAGATTCAGAGTTAGAGAGCTTTGAAATGGGTTTGCTGAAATTGTTGATTTGAAAACTGACTTGGTGGGGAAAAGAGAAATGTGGAGGTGGCGGGGAAAACTGATTTGGTGGAGAAAGGAGAAAACTGCCTTGGTGCTAAAGTTGTTGATTTAAAAAATTAAAGCACAGGATCAATGGTGCAAATGGAAACCCACCACCACCGTATTCACACACACACACACACACACACACACACAGAGAGTAAATAGAAAAAGAAAAATAGATAAGTAAATGGGAAATGGGTTCTGCTAATTTTTTGAAACAAATGGGACCTCTGACGTGGCAGGGGTGTTGATGTGGCACTTGCCACATCAGCGGTGGGTTTTTCTTCTCCTGGGCAAGAGATCAGGACTCGTACAAGATATTAGGAAAATCTAAAAAATACCCCTGTACCATACCGTTCCATCCTGTTCTATTTGATGCGCTCCGCTCTACTCCTGCATCAACATACTTTTAGTATATGTGTGTTCCACTCGATATAAGCCACATATTTCAAAAGTTACTATACTATATTTGGACTTCCATCTTTATATCTTATATTAATTGTCATTTTGAGAAATAACAACCACGTTTGTGATAGTCCAAGAATAACTAACCAAGAGGGGGGTGAATTGGTTTTCTCAAACTTTTTCGTAAAATATTCTTAAAATAAGAAATTTAAGAAATAAAAATTAATCCACAAAAATATGAGCACAATAAAAATAAATAAAAGGGTAGAAAGAGTGCAAACGATAATTTTACGGAGGTTCGATCCAACCAATTATCTACGTCCCCCGTTACCAAGCTCTCCAACACGAGCACGGCATTTCCACTATCTTGATTGACTTATGGTGCAATCCAAACTCTTACAATGTATCCGGTGACTTACAAACATGGATCACCGATCTTTATACAATATTGAGCTTTCAAGTGACCTCAATACGACCCAAAGATATAGATTTAAGAATGTATTTCTCTCTTGAAGAATAATAAATATAAGTTTGGTTCTAAGAGAGACTAACACTTTAATTAATAGCAATAGATGAGAAATCTCTAGTGTTAGAAGAAAACTTTGTTGATAATAATGAATCAAAAGTTTGATTTGATCAACCAAAGTATTTCAATAAGAAATATTGAATATATAAATGTAATAAAGCTTTGAATGAATTTTCTTAATATGATTCTCTCTATAAATGCTCTTGTAAGTGTTGTTGAATGATAATAAATGAAGTGGTATTTATAGAAATTAATTTTTGTCACTTTCTGTTGAAACGGATGACCAGAGGTTGACCGGTCAAATGGTCAGAACTAGCCGTTGGAACTGCAAAAAATCAGAAAGGACACTTTTTAGAAAATGACAGCCAGATGGACGACCGGTTCATCAAACGGTCGACCGGTTCGCTCCAAACAGATGACCGTTTCATCCAAACGGATGACCGTTTCCACAGATTGAAAAATTGCTTTGTGGCTTTGATAAAAGTATTTTATGCTAGTGATATCAACTTAGGTTTTGTGCATAAAAATGTTTTTGAGCTTTCATCTATTTAATTGCTAAAAATCAAAGAGTTAATACCTTCACAATTTTATCTAGAAATCTATTTTTCAATCTTGATCTTCGAATCTTGAATTTTGGATCTTAAGATACTTGAACTCTTGTATTCATTTTGACTTGATCTTGACATTGCATGAGAGTTCGATTTCTAACGCTTTGAATATTACTTGAAAATAGATTATTAGATAACACAACTATTTTGTTTGTTATAATCAAAACATTAAGGTTTAAAGTTAACCATATGTCAACAGTTTGGTAGTCTTGAAATTATTTTTTAAGTACTTATATTATAAGTTATGAGTGAACGTGTAAATAAAAAGTGATTGTAAGTTGTGGATCCTACCAAATGTGTAGATAAAAAATATGTTTGACCAACTAAAATTACAAGTTAAACATATCCAAACATAGGCAGGTTGAATCTAGCTCTTTAGATAAACAACTATGCGCGTGTGTGCGTTAGCCCACTAACCTTGTGGATATAGTCAGGGGCAGAGGGAAAGAGAGGGGCCAGGACCCCCTAACTTTCTGATTTTTTTTTTTAAATTTAATAACCAACCAAAACAAAACAAAACAAAAATACTAAAGTCCAAACCCAACCATGAATGAACTAAACAAATAAAGCCTAACAAAAGCCCAATAAAATTGATTAATCTAAGATCACTTCTTCTTCTTCACAGACACAGCTCACGTTCACGTTTTCAGCCTTTGACAAAAAAAAATTGATTGCGATTTCATCTTCAACTTTTTTCACTTAAGCTGGAGATTTTTTTCTTCTTGTTATGGTAGAACATTAATTCTACGAAACAAATTCTATCTCGAGTTCAAGTCGTGATTCTTTTGTTGTCGGCAGGTTCTCAAATTGGAAGAAGAAATATCGTCTCAGAAAACATATTGAAAAATTTAGTAATGCACAACCTAGCTCAGATTACGTTTGAAACATTCAATAACCAAGAAGAAAATATTAAGGCTAGTCTTTTCAAGCAATCAGAACAAACACGAAGTGAGTATCGAATACGTCTGATTGTATCAATCAATTGTGTTCGATATCTTCTTATAAGCTTTTTAAAAATTATGATTTATAAAATAATTAAATTCTTATAAAAATGGGCTCAGTAATTGTGGTTTGAGAAAAAAAATCAGGGGCAGCCCCCCATAAGAGGGGGTTTCCCCTCCTCCGATCCACCCTTTTGTCATATCTTAGTTCTGCCCCTATTTGAGGACCCTCAACTTAAAAATATCTAGCTCTGCTACTGAATATAGTTTATACGACAAACTCTCTATAAATTTAGTGTCCATTTGATTTTGCTAAAATCATATTTTTTGTAAAATTTGATAAAAGTTGATGAAATGTTTGATTGAAAAATATGTAAATTACATTCACAATCCCAAATTTTTCAGTTTTGTAACAATATTATCCCTATTCAATTTTATTAGCAAATATCACATCCATACTTTCATTAATTTGTACATTTGGTCTTTTTTTTTTTTTTTTTACGATTTTGCATTTAAGTTAAATAAATTAAAATGACAGAAAAAGATAAATATAATAAAAAAAATTGCAATTAGGGACTATAACATTTTCAAAAGTCCAAATAAATACTAAACCTTTTATTATTATTATTTTTATTATAGATTTTCACTTAAAATAATAAAAAATGTGTCATCAAATCTCAATCATTCTAATTATGTTCACCGAAAGGATTTTTGGAGTCTGGACATATTTCGTCCAGAAGTCCGTTAATTGATAAAAAATCAAACACGTGACCTAAATTTAATCAATTTAATAAGAACAAAATAGTATATTCATATTTTATTATTTAAAACAATTAAAAAAATAAAAAACAAAAAGGGCCATAGGTGGTCATCAATCGAGTGGGAGAAATCCTCCCTAGTTGTTCATGTTTGGGGTTGGGGTGCGGTGACATTTTTAGTTTTCTGTTTTTTTAAATAAAAGGTTTATAATTTATTTACACTTTTAAAAAAGTTAGGGACTTCAATTGCAATTTTTTTCATTTTATTTTTTCTTTAATTTATTTAAGTCAAGAGCAAAATTGTTCAAATGGACCATCTATGTGAATTAATAAAAGGATGGAAATGATGTTTATGAATAAAATCGAATGAGGATGATATTGTTACAAAACTAAAAGAATGATGACTCTGAATGTAATGTATCATTGAAAATTGATAAAAGTTGCACATCTAATATGTTTGTGTGTACTTATAAACATTTATAAATCGATCAAATATTATATCTACACATTTTGTAGGACCTACAATTTTTATCTATTTTTTATCTACACATTTCGTAGAACCACTATTAATAATATACAAAAATCTTTATCAAACATACATTGATAAATATTTGATTAAAATAAATTGTTGATTTTGACTTTAGCTTTTTAATAAATTTTTAAGCAAGACAACTTTAATAATATATAAGTTTTTGGAAAATTGGTGCAAATGGTCCCTAACCTATAACCAGCATGCACAATTGGTCCTAACCTTCAAAATTTGGTGCAAAACTTGTTAACCTACCCTACCACTTCCCAAGCCCAAATGGTCCTATTGGACGGTTTCATCCAAGGATGCCGTTAACTCTATGCGTTTGATCCAAGCGGCCAAAACCAGGGCAATAATGTCCATTCACTATCCAATAAAAAATGCAAGTTTATTTGAGTTGTATTAGAGTTTAGTTAGGGTAAATTTTGAAATCACTCACTGAAGTACCTGTTTCATCTTCCCCTTTTGTTTATCAGTTTCGGCTACCTGGATTGTTGAGACAATGATGTCAACTGTTAGACTTGATGAAAATGCAACATCCACCTAACGTTAGTTCATTTTTGAGGGGTTTATTATATTTACCAATGTAGGGTTTTGTGAGTACGTTAATGAAGGGAATGCAATAAAGACTTTTTCTTCGTTGAATGAAGGTTGAACTTTGCATTTTCTTTGATGGGTTTCATGTTTCTGCATGGGTTAGAAATCTGATGTGACATGTGTTGAGTTTTTGTTTCTTATACTATAGAATCTTTCATCCAAATAGTTAGTAAAACAAGTATATAAAAATATGCATAAATGTAAAGATAACACAAGATATGAGCATCCCGTTTTAGGGGACATGCAGTTCAGCACGTTAATGCCTACATCTGCCTTTGAGGCTCTACAAACATAGATTCGACCTCCATTTGCACTATTAGAAACCAAAATTGTTCAAGATCCAAGGTTACAACCATAAACTACTCAGAATAGCCCTAATCTGACTTCATTACAGACTCTTTTTCAGAATCAAGACAATATCCTTCCACAACAGATTTGAGGATATAACACAGAGACTTACAGTAATCCACCGAAGATTACTGTAGCAACAACCTTTCAAGAAACCAGGAGAGAACCAACGGTTCACCCAACAGAAAGGAAGAAGAAAAGGAGTAGAAGAAGATGAGGCGATAAGAAGCTGCGCACTCACACAGTTTGTTGTTGACCCTAAAAGTGACTGAGTTTGCCTTATATATAATGGACTTCGATGGCTGAGATCAAGTGTAGAATATCAACGGATGGAAATCACCAGAAAACTCAGCATCAAAGGCGCATTATATGTAAAGGCAGAAAACGTTCTTCAACACAATTGGGTCAAACAAGACTGGGCACAATCAACTGGGCCAAGAGATAAAGTTAAAAGGCTTTCATCATCGTGGGCTTTCACATTGTGGGCTAACATCATTGTGGGCTAACAACATTTGGACATAAAAATTACAAAAATCTCCACCTTGAACCAAATGTAGCTTCACAGTGCAAAAAGAAGGGAATCAGAATGTTATATCATAGCCTCTAGTACCTGCAAGAGAAAATTAAACAAGTTAGTGCTAAAACAAAATTTAAGAATGACTAATCTATATATATATATATATATATTAAGTAAACTTAAACATGATTTAAACTTGTTTAAAGACCGTGGTTTAGTTCCCATATCAGAAGGGTTTGCTTGAGTAGAAATCTTTTCAAGATCAATCTGATTCTTGGACACAATGTCCCTAATAAAATGTAATCTAACATCCATATGCTTAGTTCTGTCATGAAAGACAGGATTTTTACAAAGTTGTATTGCAGATTGACTATTAGAAACACAACAACAGGATTATGGAGTAAGTTCAATTCAGATAGCAAACTTTTCAGCCATAAGGCCTCTTTCACAGCTTCAGTAATTGCAACATATTCAGATTCTGTAGTGGACATAGCCACTATATGTTGTAACTGGGATTTCTAGCTAATGCAAGAATTACAAAGAGTGAAAGCATATGAAGTAGTAGATTTCCTACTATCTCTATCATTAACATAATTTGCATCAACATAGCCTCTTAATTTTATTCCTTCACTACAATGTCTAGAGACTAAACCAACACTTGTAGTACCTTTCAAATATTTCAATAACTATTTTAAGGCTTCCCAATGTTGTTCTCTTGGATTTGACATGTATCTACTCAAGACACTTACAGAGTAAGCAATATCAGGTCTAGTGCAAACCATGGTATACATTACAGAACCAATCACATTAGAATAAGACACTTTATTCATATATTCTAATTCTTCATCAGATTGGGGACATTGGTCTTTACTTAGCATAAAATGGTTAGCCAAAGGAACAGACACAGTTTTACAATCAAGCATAGAAAACTTCTTTAGAATTTTCATGATATAAGATTGTTGCTTTAGCATCAAAGTAGAATTAGACATGTCTCTAATTATATCCATTCTCAGAATTTTCTTGGCATTACCAAGATCTTTCATTTCAAATTCTGAACTTAAAGCAGTTTTAATGTTACTGATTAAGTCAACACACGAACTAATTATTAGCATATCATCAACATACAACAATAAGAACATAAGAGTATTACTTGGAAGTTCATATTTAAAATAGAGGCAATGATCAAATTCACTTATGTTGAAACCTAAGGATAACATGAAAGTATCAAATCTCTTGTTCCATTGCCTGGGAGATTGCTTCAAACTATATAAGGATTTCTTAAGTAAACAAACATGATTAGACTTGTGTTTATCAATAAAGCCAATGGGTTGGTTCATATAGATCTTTTCATCCAGTTCACCATGTAAAAAAGCAGTTTTAACATCAAGTTGTTCCATTTCCAGATTGTAATGAGCAACTAGGGCAAACATAACTCTTAAAGTAGTATATTTTACCACAGGAGAAAAAATTTCAGTATAATCAACACCATGCTTTTGATTAAACCCTTTAGCAACAAGTTTAGCTTTAAACTTAAGGGGCTCACAAGACTTGTTACCTTCTTTAACCTTGTATAGCCATCTACAATCCACAATGGATTTATGTTGAGGTTTGGGAACTAATTCCCAAATCTGGGTGTTTATACAAAGAGGTCATTTCTTCCTTTATTGCATTCCACCACATATCAGATTCACTTCCATTTACAGCATCATCAAAAGTTTTAAGTTCATTACCACTTAAAATATCAAAAGAATTTACAGCTAAAGCAACAAGGTCGTAATCAGAAAATCTAGAAGGAACCTCGGTAGTTCTCATATTCCTATCTCTAGCTAAATGGTAATATTCTAACCCCAAGCTTTGAGTCTGATTTTGACTTTCATTTCTAATCTGATTGAGGTTTGAATCATCATCAGAGTCTACAGGTTGAGGAACATCTAGGGAATTCTGCTCAATTGGAGTGATAACTATATTATCAGGCTCCACCTCAATATTTGTATCAGTGGGATTACTATTCTCACTTCTCTCAGTAGTTTGTTTTAAACAAGGCAATTCATCTTCTTTAAAAACAACATCTCTACTGACAATGGTTTTAAAACCCCCTAAGCCCCTAACCCAAAGTTTATAACCTTTTGTTCTATCAGGATATCCTAAGAACACACACTTTTGAGATCTGGAATCAAGTTTATCATCCTTCAGATGAGAATATGCAGTACAACAAAAAATTCTGAGATTGGAGTACTCAATAGGCTTACCATGCCATATTTCTTCAGGAGTTTTACCATTTAATGCAGCAGAAGGAGATCTATTAACAAGATAACAAGCTGTAACAACAGCTTCACCCCAAAAAGGTTTAGATAGACCAGAACTAGAAAGCATACACCTAACTCTTTCAAGAAGAGTTCTATTCATCCTCTCAGCAACACCATTTTGCTAAAGAGAATAAGGAACAGTTCTATGCCTTTTTATACTAGATTGATTACAGAAATCATCAAAGGCTTTATTACAAAATTCAAGTCCATTATCTGTCCTTAAACACTTTAAGGTTTTACCAATTTGATTTTCAAGAAGGTTTTCCAGGTTTTGAACTTATCAAACACTTCAGATTTATTTTTCAAAAGGAAAATCCACACTTTTCTTGAAAAATCATCAATTATAGATACTTGTTCCCTCCATGTGTTAGTGTACTAGATGAACCCCACATATCAGAGTGCACATAATCAAGTATAGAGGAAAATTTATGTAAGCCATCAGAAAATTGAACTCTATGTTGTTTTCCCATGATACAAGTTTCACAGAAACGGAGATGAGTTATTTTATCTTTTCTAAAACATTCTTGATTTTGTAAAATAACAAGCCCGTTATTACTTAAGTGAGCTAACCTTTTATGCTAAAGATCAGTACAATCATTATTGACATAATTAACCATAGGAGTACTTAAAGAAGATTTTTCAGTTTTAGTGAAATATAAACCACTTCTTTTATATCCTTTGATAGCAAGGAGAGCACCCCTTGTTATTTTAAAATAGCTATCACCAAATTTTCCATCAAAGTTAGAATCTTCAAGAGTGCCAATAGAGATAAGATTTTTGGATAAATCAGGAATATGTCTCACATTTTCAAGGAGATAAACAAAACCAGTATCAAATTTAACTCTTATATTGCCTATCCCATAGATTTTGCGGGCAACATTATTTCTCATAACAACCATGCCAGAGTTCACTTTAGTATAAGAACATAACAAATCAATATTAGGAGTCATATGAAAAGTGCATCCAGAATTAAGTAGCCATTCATCAAATTGACAGATAGAAGACACAGAGTTCACACAGGTCTCAGGCTCTTCTTTATCAAAAGCTATATATAATTCACCAAGATTTTCAGTATTTGTGGTAGTAACATTATTCTGTTCTGGGGGTCTGGTTTTCTGATAGTTGTTATTCAACTTATAACAATATTTAATGTAGTGCCCCAACTTACCACAATTATAATACTTTCTCTCTTTTACTTTTGATTTTGATCTAGATTTACCTTTACCCTTCTTTTTGTGACCTTGACAATTAGAATTATTTCTTTCTTGATTATTAGACTATGTATGCTGTGATCTACCTCTAACATATAAGCCTTCACCATTACTTCTAGTTTCTCTATCATTTTTCAGCTCATGACTCTTACTTCTTGGTGTATATATAATCATATCAACAATAAGATCATTCCTACCATATTTGATGGCACTTTTAACATCTTTATAGGCATCAGGTATTGAGTTCAACAATATTATTGCTTTATACTCATCAATACCTTTATCACCACAGTTCTTTATATCTTAGATCAACTTATTGAATATATCAAAATTTACATCAAGATCCTTTAAGGGATCTATTTTAAAACTAAAATTTTTTTCTAGTAAAAACAATTTATTTGGAAGTGATTTTTCAAGATAAGTTGATTCAAGAGATTTCCATAAAGATTGAGCATCATCAAGGGTACCAATTTTTCTAAGCACAAAGTCAGCCAAATGAAGTATAATAGAGGTATAGGCTAACTCATCAGCCTCTACTCTTTGATCATCAGACATAGTATCAGTAAATGATTTATTTATGGCCTTGAACACTTTTTGTTGAACTAAAATGTCTTCCATTTTTTGTTGTCAAATAGCAAAGTCTCCTTTTCCATTAAATTGATCTAAATGAAAACTTGAAGTAGTCATTTATCACAATCTTTCACACAGATAACAGAGATAACAAGAAAGAAGTATTTTATTCAAAGACAAAATCAAGAGACAAGAAAGTAAGAACACCAATAATCAGATACAAGTACATGCAAGATCTTTCACACAGTTTTGGGAGAGACCTATAATCAAGACCACCCCAGGATTCTGTGAGAATCAGGTTCTCAGGTCAAGGCGTGATCAAGAAAGTCTCAGGAGATGAGTGTTTCACTTAAGATGACAAGATTGGTTAAACAATACACTTTGCAGATATTCTATTCTAAGACCTGTTTTACAATATCTACTGAGAGCAAATCATACAGCATGTAAAGGTCAAGTTTTCTTGTACTAATACAAAACACAGAGTTTATATGTAAGAAACTTATCATTTCATACTTATATTTAAAGAAATATAGAGGATTATACTTACAGCCTTGAGATTTGTCTCAGTAACAGAGGTGAAAGAAGATTAAGCATCAAGAAACAGTTACCCATGCTTTGATACCACTTGTTGGGTTTTTGTTTCTTATACTACAGAATCTTTCAGCCAAACAGTTAGTAAAACAAGTATATAAAAATATGCATAAATGTAAAGATAATACAAGATATGAGCGTCCCGTTTTAGAAGACAGACAGTTCAGCTCATTAATGCCTACATCTGCCTTTGAAGCTCTACAAACGTAGATTCGGCCTCCATTTGCACTATTAGAAACCAAAATCGTTCAAGATCCAAGGTTACAACCATAAACTACTCAGAATAGCCCTAATCTTACTTCATTACATACTCCTTTTTAGAATCAAGACAATATCCTTCTACAACAGATTTGAGGATATAACACAGAGACTTACAGTAATCCACCGAAGATTACTGTAGCAACAACCTTTCAAGAAACCAAGATAGAATAGAAAGGAAGAAGAAAATGAGTAGAAGAAGATGAGACGATAAGAAGCTGCGCACTCACACAGATTGTTGTTAACCCTAAAAGTGATTGAGTTTGCCTTATATATAATGGACTTCGATGGCTGAGATCAAGTGTAAAATATCAACGGATGGCAATCACCAGAAAACTCAACATCAAAGGTGCGTTATATGTAAAGGCAGAAAATTTTCTTCAACACAATTGGGTCAAACAGGACTGGGCACAATCAACTGGGCCAAGAGACAAAGTTAAAAGGCTTTCATCATCGTGGGCTTTCACATTGTGGGCTAACATCATTGTGGGCTAACAGCATTTGGACACAAAAATTACAACAACATGATTTTAGGGTGTTAATAGCATTGATGGGTTCAATTTATGTTTTTTTGCCTTTGTTCTGTATGATAACCACAATGCATGTACCAAAGCATAATTGCATTTGATGGGAGTATATGTATTTGATGTACACTGATGTTGTTTTGGTTATTTGCGTATTTTATGGCTTTTACATTGCTGCATGTGTTGCAAAAATAGTTAACAATCTCCCGTTGTCTCTTTTGCAGAAAAGGATTAGTCACTTTTCACAATTGTGTTCCATCACGGTGGTATTTTCTTCAAAAAGCCAAACAACGTGGTGTATGAGCATGAGTACGTTGAATACATTGACTACGTGGATCCATAATTTTTTTTAGGTTCGACTTCGATCGTATGGAATATGGCCTTGGATACAAACTGCATATGCACTATGTTTACAGGATGCAAAGTTGTCCCACATGAATGGCACAGTGAATTGTCATGAGGTTGAAGTATATGTTGTTAGTCCAAATTATCGTGTGATGAGTGAAGGGGGATAGTTATAACTAAGGAATTACCAAGATTTGTAAATGAGATGAGTGAATGGAGTGTCAGAGATATTCCCAGCCCTTCCAGTGATGTTATTGTAGACGAGGAGACTGAAATAAATGAACTAGAAAGTTCGCATTAGTACGGTGATGAGCCTATTGATGAGGAACAAATGTAAAAGAAGTTGAGGGTGTTCAAAATCATCGAAATACAGATTGCAATCAAGGGCAATGGGTAGATGGTGAATGTTATATACCCCAACCGCCAAGCAAATCAACAGAGGATATACAAAATGATTATGGTTGTTAGACTTCTGAATGCCACTCAAGATGGTATTTTCCAACATTGGAAGGAAGATTTTATAGAGGCATTTGTTAACAAGCCCTCGAATGATGTTGGGGATGCAGGAGCTGTTGGAAATGATGTAAACAAAGAAGCTGCACCCGATGAAACTCACAGACATGCAACACCTGAGAGCAAAAATTGTGCTACTGGAGTTGGGGTAAACGACCCATGTGATTACTGATTTTGATTATAAAGTAGCCAAAAAGCAACTAACGGAAACAAGAGGGTCAGAAACGATAGGTGTGAACTTGGACATTGGCATTGATGATTTGTGTGGTGAAAACAGGGACGGTTATGGGACAGAACATGGTGATTCGGACGAGTTAGAGAATCTTGTCAGAGAAGATGGCGAATACGTTGTTAAGCAGAGAAAATAGTTCAAGTTTAATCCGCGGACGGACATGGAGTGTCCTTAGTTTCGTGAAGGTAATTTTTTTTGTGATATTTGTGTTCATAACTTCCTATAGTAAACAATGTGGCAATAAATACGTATTCTAATTTTATGTACATATTTGCAAGTTTGTTGTTTGAGTTTGTGATAGTTATACGGGTTGCATTGACAAAGTACTTAGTGAAGAACAATCGGGAAATCATAAATAAGAAGAACGACAAGAGTCGGGTTAGAGCAATATGTTAGATTATTTATTTGCTGAACATATATATAGATGATTTCACATCTATAACTCAAGAACATCATGCTATAATTATCAAGATCAAGACTGAAGCGAAAGCATACATGCATCCATGATTCTGTTTGATCAAACGAGGTTATGGTCTTCCAACTGATCCGTGGTTTTCTCCTTAGTGTCTCTTGTTGATGGGGATACAGAGAGTTATGAAAAGCCACGCTCAATTAGAGACCATGACTTGTATAAATAACTGCAGGGCAGTTATTATGTTTCAATGTTGTTAAATTGGCCCCTCAACAATTTAAAACATTGTATCCGTCTCTACACTTTAATATCATGACACTTAATACCCATTAGTCCAAAATAGTTTTTAATGGATCACTTTATTGACTAAAACCTTAAGATAGCACCACACATTTCAATATATACATGTTTGGCCCCACATGTTGAATTTTATCCAACAATCTCCCACTGGGCCATACATGTATCCTTTCAAATGTGCACAACCTTATGAGCTCAAAATTTTGCTATCACTGTTAAGGGTATTTCCAAACAATCTCGTCCATTAGTCATATCAATGTAGGATCAAAGCGACTTTCGTTACATTAATCATAACTAAATTCATCAATGGTCACGTACACCAATACAACCAAATGACATAGATCAATCATGAGAGTGTAGTATGAAAATTACATGTTATGTGATCTAAACATGTCTATTTTCAATTGGTCCAACTTTATTTCTTAAGTGAGATCAATACCAAACATAATATAACAGAGTGGAATGAACTGAATACTTTATTTCTGTACAGAAAATTATCCAAATACACAAATGTGTCCAAAACCAAACATAAAGCAATCAAAAATATAAACTCTCACTAAAACATGATATCCTCAAGAAATACAACACCAATACGAGCAATTTACTCATGAAAAATCTTGGGTGGTAATCCCTTAGTTAGCGGATCCGCAATCATGGAGTTTGTCCCAATATGCTCTATGAAAATCTGTCCACTCTGTACATTTTCCTTCACAACCAGGAACTTAATGTTAATGTGTTTTGACTTAGTTGAACTCCTGTTGTTATTAGAATATAGCACTGCAGAGTTATTGTCACAATATAACTTTAATGGTCTTTCAATACCATTCAGAATGTGCAGCCAGTGACAAAATTTCACAGCCATATCCCATTATTAGATGTCTCATAACATGCTACAAACTCCGTTGCCATAGTGGAAGAAGCTACGAGTGTCTGCTTAGCACTCCTCCAAGAAATAGCTCCTCTAGCTAGCAGATATATGCAGCCTGATGTGGATTTTCTACTGTCTTGGCATCCCGCAAAATTAGAATCGGAGTACCCTACGATCTCTAACTGATCCGATCTGCTGTATGTAAGTATGCAATCTCTTGTTCTCTTCAAGTACCTCATAATCCTTTTTGCTACTTTCCAGTGATTCATCCCAGGGTTACTTAAATATTTGCCCAGCATTCCAACAATGAATGCTATGTCCGGACGTGTACAAACCTGAGCATACATCAGACTCCTAACAGCTGATGCATAGGGAATCTTCTACATTTTCTTAACTTCAAGATTATTTTTCAGACATTGATTGAGACTAAATTTGTCTCCCTTAGCAACTTTTAAGAACTTTATCGATATAGCTCTTTTGTGACAATCTAAGAATACCCCGAGAGCGATCCCGGTGTATCTGAATCCCTAGTACAAAAGAGGTGTCTCCAAGATCTTTCATCTCAAAATTCTTTGACAAAAAACTCTTGGTTTCGTGCAACATGCCTATATCATTAGTGGCAAGCAGTATGTCGTCAACATACAAAACCAGGAAAATATGCTTACTCCCACTGAACTTGTGATATACACAATCATCAACAATATTTATCTCAAAACCAAACGAGATAATCACTTGATGAAATTTGTAGTATCGCTGACGGGAAGCTTGCTTGAGTCCATAGATAGATTTTTTTAATTTGCAAACCATATTCTTCGAGTCTTCTGACACGAAATTTTCTGGTTGCACCATATAGATCGTCTCATCAATGTCTCCACTGAGAAACGCTGTCTTAACATCCATCTGATGTAACTCAAGGTCAAAATATGCAACAAGTGCCATGACTGTTCTGAAAGAGTCTTTCATTGAAACCGGAGAGAAAGTCTCTTTGAAGTCAATGCCTTCCTTTTGTGTAAAGTCTTTAGCTACAAGACGAGCCTTATATCTTTCCACATTACCTTTTGAATCCCTTTTAGTTTTAAAAATCCATTTACCACCAATGGGCTTCGCATCTTCTGGTAATGGGACAAAATCTCAAACTTTATTGTCTTGCATAGACTTATACTCCTCATTCATGGCATCAATCTACTTTTGAAAATCAGAATCCTTCATGGCCTGATAGAAATTGATTGGATCATCTTCCATCATTCCATTATTTTCCTCATGTTCTTGGAGAAATACTATAAAATCATCTGAAATAGTATTTTTCCTTTCTCGAGTGGATCTCCTTAATGGCATTGGTTCTTGAGGTTGTTGAGTTTGTACTTCTGGAATGGTGGGAGGTTCTTCAATATTATCTTGCTGAGGTTCCGGATATACTTCTTGATCAATGACATGTATAGAAACCTGCACATTATCAAAAGTAATAGTAGGAATCGAAATCGATCCTTCCTCAATTTCTTCATCAAAGACAATGTCTCTAACCTTATTTCTCTCCCCAAACTCAACATCCTCAAAAAATGTTGCAGTTTCCATTTCAAAAATTAACTTAAGTGTGGGATTATAAAATTTGTAGCCCCTTAATCGCTCAAAATAACCAATAAAGTAGCTGCTTATAGTTTTGGAGTCCAATTTATTTTCATGTGGCCTATAAGGCCTAGCCTCAGCTGGACATCCCCAAATGTGGAAATGCTTTAGAACAAGTTTCTGCCTGTCCAAAGCTCATAAGGTGTTTTAGCAGCAGATTTAGTTGGTACTCTGTTCAGAATATAAGCTGTAGTCTTTAATGCTTCTCCCCAGAGTGATTTTGGTAAAGTAAAATTTCTAATCATACTCCTTACCATGTCCTTAAAAGTCCTGTTTTGTCTTTCAACTACACCATTCATGCTAGGTGATCCTGGCATGGTGTACTGTAGGACGATACCACATTCTTCTAGAAATTTAACAAATGATCCTGGATGTTGTTCACCTGAACCGTCATATCTGCCGTAGTACTCACCACCACGATCAGACCTAACGTTTTTAATCATTTTGTTGAGTTGATTCTCAACTTCAGCTTTGAAAGTCTTGAACATGTCCAATGACTCAGATTTTTCATGAATAAGATATAGATGCCCATAACGTGAGTAATCGTCTATGAATGATATAAAATATTGTTGACCATTTCAAGAAGCCATAGGGAATGGTCTACAAATATCTGTGTGTATCAATTCTAAGACGTCCGAAGTTCTATTGGCACATAACCTTTTTGTTTTGGTCTGTTTTTCCTTGATACAATCAATACAAACATCAAAGTCTGTAAAGTCCAGGGAATCCAAAATGACATCTGACATAGTCGTTCAACTCTTGTTTTTGAGATGTGACCTAAGCGCTTGTGCCATAATTTTGCCGAATTTTCTTTATTTAATTTTTTCTTAGTACCACGTGATTCCACATACAAGGTTTCATTATATGACACAATAGTATCAAGCAAATATAAGTTATCGTATGAACATAATGAACCAGTACCAACAATATTTGAATTTAAAGAAAGACTAAACTGACAATTTCTAAAAGAACAATAATCTCCAAATTTGTCCAATAAGGAAATAAAAACCAAATTCCGTCTAAACGACGGTACAAAAAAAGTGTCTTTCAAATCCAAATAAAAATCAGTTCCTAACAATAACCTAAAAGTGCCTATTGCTTCAACTTCTACCGATTTTCTGTCGCCCACAAAGATGAATCTTTCAGCATTATTTGGCTTTCAGCAGAACAGGCAACCCTGCATAGAAACTTATGTGAGTAGTAGCACCAGAATCTAACCACCAAGTGTTTCTAGGTACTGAAGTTAAATTAACCTCAGAACAGACCAAATTAAGAAATGTACCTTTCTTTACACGCCAGGCGTTGTATTTGCTACAATCCTTCTTTAAATGTCCAAGCTTCTGGCAAAAGAAACAACCTTCTTTGTCTTTATGTGGTTTCTTCTGTTCTGAACCCTTAGCAGCTTCATATTCTGTTTTTCTTTTCTTGCCCTTATCTTTAGAGGTACTTGCTAAGTTAGCAATTTCAGTTTTGTCCTGCTTCAACCTTTCTTCCTCTTGCACACAATATGAAATGAGCTCATTTAGAGTCTATTTCTCCTTTTGACAATTGTAACTGATCTTAAATTGATTGTAATGTGCAGGAAGCGATATTAATACTAAATGCACGAGCAAGTCATCAGACAAGTCGAGTTTTAGTGCCTTAAGTTTTGAAGCAGTATGAGACATCTACATGATGTACTCCCTTATGTTCCCCTTGCTTTTATACTTCATTGAAATCAAGCTTTGTAGAAGCGTGCTTGTTTCAGCCTTATCATTTTTCGCAAAACGCTTTTCAATTTCAGCAAGGAATTCCTTGGCATCAATTACCTCATCAGATACTGCGCTCCTAAAGGCTTCTGGAATGCCGCGCTTAATGATCATTAGACTCATGCGATTTGAGCGTTCCCATTTCTCCAAGTTCCTCCTGTCATCAGGTAAACTTGCATCTGTAAGAGAAGCAGGTTTCTCTCCTGAGAGCAAAGTCGAGATCCATGCAGCCGAGAACAATTAGAGTGTTCTCTTTCCAATCCTTGAAGTTTGACCCATTAAGCATGGAGATTGAATTGATATTTGCAGATATTGTAGAAGTAGATGAATGAGTTGTATAGAGAAAGAGATAGAAATAGCTTATATTAGTACTTTATTATGCAAATAATAATTTCAAATATATTGGTAAGGCCCATCACAAGATACCTAGCACAACATCAATATTTAGTCTTTGGACAGAAATATTGACTCGTAAGTGGTACCTCGATGTAGCAATCAAACACTGACAATAAGACATGTCAATCAATAAATCTTTCTTTGGACAGATTTATTGATCACACATTAAACCAAATAATCGTCACGCGTTTATCACCACAGGTGCATGTGAAATTCCAGCCAAACATTGACCTTCTTTTGGGCCGATCAATATCTGCATGAACAACACACATACTAAACCTTCTAATATTCTAAGTTAATTAATTTCTACAAGAGATGTTACTTTGGCAACATGTTGCTTCAATTAATTCACTTTGGAATATTATATTTCTCAAAAGAGTCCATCATACCAAAATTTGAACCTGAATTGATTGTTTTGCATATATTTAAAACTTTAGGATTTGAATTTTTGAAGTTCAAAGCTTTAGGATTAAGTAATCATTAAGTTGGAGGGTTAAATTACAATTTAATTAAACTTGATTGGCCAATTATGAAAGATTTTAAGCTTGAAGGACTAAATTGCAATTTACCAAAAACTTTAGTGGCCAATTAATTAAAATCTTAAACTTTAGGGATTGAATCATAAAATTCAGAACTTTAAGGGCCCAACTTGATTGATTACTAAAACTGTAGGAACTGATTTTATAAATTCAGAAGTCTAAAGGGCCAACTTAAATGATTTTTAAAACTTTAGGGTTTAAATTAATGAGGGAACAACTAGGAGGACCAAAGGATAAATAAACCAAATTTTCACAAATTGCAAACCAGCCCTTTAGAACTTCTAATTTCCATAGGAGGTCCATTGGCTAAAAAACACAACAGCTGGGGTTTGAAACCCTAGCCGCCGCTGCCGCCAACGAAAAACCCAGAGATTCCAGCGCAGAGATCGCCGCCTGCAGCGCCATCTCCGGCGTTGCGCGTTTGCCGCACGCAACGTCGTAGGCAACGATGCTGCCTCCCACTCGCAGCGCCATCTCCGGTGCTGCGTGTCCCTTCCTCCGACGACGGAATCCATCAACCAACAATTCTGCCTCAGTAAATCTTACTGCCATCAATCATATATACTTAAATTCATATGTATGTATATATCAAAGTTACTCGTGTGGTGTGGGTGAGTTGAATTAGAATATATTGTAGCCAAAGAACAATAATCGGTTGATGATGCACCTCACCAACCTTTACATGTGAATCAGTAAACCACGGCCCACCAAACTGAACACTCTGAATGGTCCTCATTAGTCAATAAGCTTTTTCAACAATTGCGCGTATATATGCATAATATATACGAATTGTTCGTGAATTTCTTCTCAATGGATTGAGAAATATATAGAGAGACCATGAATTTAAAATTTCAGAAAAAACGAATCATGTCCATATAGATATAAATCTAATAATTTAACATGAAGGTGGTTTTGATACCACTTGTTAGATTATTTATTTACTGAACATATAAATAGATGATTTCACATCTATAACTTAAGAACATCATGTTGTAATTATCAAGATCAAGACTGAAGCGGAAGCGTACCTGAATCCATGATTCTGTTTGATCGAAAGGGGTTATGGTCTTCCAACTGATCCGTGGTTTTCTCCTTAGTGTCTCTTGCTGGTGGGGATACAGAGAGTTATGAAAAGGCACGCTCAATTGGGGACCATGACCTGTATAAATAAATGTAGGGCAGTTATTATATTTCAATGTTGTTAAATTGGCCCCTCATCAATTTAAAATATTGTATCCGTCTCTACACTTTAATCTCATGACACTTAATACCCATTAGTCCAAAATAGTCTTTAGTGGATCACTTTATTGACTAAAACCTTAAGATAGCACCACACATTTCATTATATGCATGTTTGGCCCCATATGTTGAATTTTATCCAACGCAATATGCAAGCTAGATGATTGCCCTTAGCTTTTCTACGCTACAATTTGAGGACAATAAGACAACATTCAGAGTTAATCATTACAAGGTTTTTGAAAACAAACGGACGAGTTCCACTTACATGGCAAAGAAATATGTAGGAGATTTTCAATTGCAACCATAGACAACTTTAGAGAGAAGGTCAAAGTGGATTGCAACGTGGACATTTCTGAATGGCGTTTTACAGTTGTTTGATTACTGCAAGCCGTAGAAAACGACTAAAACAGGCAACACTTTTCAGTTAGAGAAGCACATGGTTCCATGTTCAATAGACTTCACATTTGTTTGGCAACGTGCAAGGAAGGTTTCATAAATGGTTACCGAAGGGTGATAGGGCTTGACAACTGTTTTTTAAAAGGAAAGTATGGGGGCAACTTCTCTATGCTGTTGGAGTTGATAGGAACAATGTGATGTTCCCAGTTGCTTACGCTGTGGTAGACACTAAAAATAGGTAAATCTGGTCTAGGTTTTTAGGTCTTCTGTCTGTTGATTTGGGCATTTGTAATAATCAGCACTTTCATTTCAGATAAAACAAAAGGTGCTACTTCATTCAATTAGCAAAATATTTGAGGGTACCGAGTATAGAGGATGCGTTCGTCACTTGTACAATAATTTCAAGATAAATCACCAATGAATATGTTTCGCGCAGAAATGAACTTTCGTTAATAATTAAAAAGATTCATACGATGTATAAGGGACAACAACATTTTGAGACAAAGTCCCAACAAAGAGTATTTTATTTATGAAGATTACAATTGTAAGTAAAGAAGAAAAAAGAAACAAAACGTCTCCAATGGGCACAAGCACACGGGATGCAAAGTAAATAAAGCTTATAAGAACATTAAAATGAAATAAAATTATATAGTTCTCTGTTTTTTTTAGAGTGATTGATCATATATGTCTTTTCATTCTCTATTCCTTTTTATACTCCCTTAACGGTTTCTTTCAATTTTGTATCAAAACTTATTGTCGCTCAATAACTGCCCACTTTCTCCATAATAGACGATTTATCGGTGTTGCATTAACTGCTGTCATTACTTCCATGGTTCAACCGTTTGTAACTTCTTGGATTGTGAAACGTGGAGATGTGATAAGATCATCAGTAACTGTTTAATAGCCGTTGCTTTAAGTGATAATGGGACGTTTCACTCACCCAGATCTTGGGCGTTTTCTAAGCTTGAGCGATGTTGGACTCTTACTCAATAAGATTTGTCTTGGATCTATGGATTCACTTGGACCCTTTATTTAGGCTCCTTAACTCGGACTTATTTCTGTATGTCAACAGAATGACATTGAAGAATTGTTTATGGAACGCAGCCTAGGCAACCAAAATTCCACCGTGGAAGGAGGAAATGAACAAGTTGATATATTTGGATGGAGCAGCTTATGATTGACTAGCGGAGAAGCCGGCTAGTCAATGGAGTAGATTGTATTTTAGAGCCCGTTTGTTTTCACTTTTGATTTTGCAAAAAAGTTAAATTCAAAGTCACATTTCATAGTTCTACAACTTTTCAACAACTTTTACAAAAAAATCTGATTTTAATTAAAATCAATCACAAAACAAGCAAATGCAACAATAGTCTACTAAACAATCTTTATGAATCCTTCAACAGTGCAATTTTAACTGCTAGAGAAAAACCAATAATTGGTGAGCAAGCGGGAGGCATGTGAGAAATGGACTTCACGGGTTGGGTCGAGGATCTTAAAGATCTTGGAGAAAAGCAAGAAGTTTGCACGTCATGAATACCATTTTTACCCCCGACAATCTGAAGTTCCAAGTTAGACACTCTGCTATTGGATTTATAAAGACAGTGGACATTGAGGCGAGGACATGTTCGTGTAGAAGTTGACAATTATCGGGCTTGCCATGTGCACATTGATAGCCTCTCTTCAATCAAGGGGCTAAGAGTCGCTCGACTATGTTCAGGAGCACTAAGGGAAAGAGGCTTACCTGAGAACATATAGTCCTGCTATTTGTCCAATAACAGGTCCTGAGCTGTGGCCTAACCCTATGTTTTTTTGCAATGATTTTTTAATGGAATCAACAACACCCAGCCTTAATCTTACATCAATCTTCGATTATAACTTGACCACCTTGTCAAGAACTAGATTTTCCTTTTTATGTAAGGTTGTTGGTGATAGAAATCACCTTCAAGTGATTTACTCCGTACTAATCATGCGCATTTACACAACTATAAGCGACAAAGTTCTCTTATTGAGTACTCTGTATGTAGTTAACTCCCACTAAATTTTCACTACACCGCTCAAGGCATCACTAATTAGTACCATTTTGGTATGTGTTGTGAAAACTTCCATATTTAGGCCCTCATCTTCGATAGAAAGCAAAACTCGAACAAATAAAAATGGTCTAATTAATGGGATGTCCTAACACAATGTGTAAAAGTATTCAAGTGTTTAAGAGTTTTGATCTAGTTCCCATCCTTTGTATATTTGTTTTTGTGTTCACTGTTAAATAAAATTCCCACCAATGTAGTGTTAAAAAAAAACCCTGTATTTTGGTGCAAACTAACACAAAGAAGAGGAATTCATGGGGAGATAGGAGAAATCCCAAATTTGAAGCAGAAAACACGTGTTGTATTTGTAATAAACTATGTTGCCACCCAAACCCCATAATCCAAAAAATCAAATTACAAAACTAGCCTATTTTAACAATTAATGAATGAATTAGACAAATCCTGTGGAATTATATTCTTGATCAGTATCCTGTTCCTTCACTTGCTCAATCCTCTCAACTGCCTCCTTTATATCCCACCTCTTATCCACTTCTGCATCACAACAATTCAATCCTATTTGCAGAAGTTTCATCATTTCCCCTTCACTCTTTTCCTTTCCTCCCATATTCTTATCAAACACCTGATCAACATCAACATTCCCTTCTTTAACCACGGTTTCAACCCAACTCGCCAAATCCGCGTCGTTTCCTTTACCTTGTTGCAAGAAACTCGACGGAAATTTGCCTGTCATAGTCTCCAGAATCAACATCCCGAGGCTCCACACATCGGTTTTCTTGGTGATCCTCCCGTTGTTCTTGTACTCGGGTGACTTGTATGCGATCATGTGCTCTTGTGCTTGGTCTTGATTCACAACTGGAACCAATCCGTAGTCTGTTAGCAAAGGGTTGAAGGATCCATCGAGAAGAACGTTTGAAGATTTGAGGTGGCCGTGTGGTGCCACTAGGCTTGGGAGCTCATTGTAGAGGTACAAAAGACCTTTGGCTACTCCTTTGATAATATTCAAACGGGTTGGCCAATCCTGGCATGGATGCCCACGAGATGTGTTACCTGCAAACGAATTCATTTTTTTTTTTAGTCCTGTGTTCTTGATTCTATAGAATGATGAAGACTTAATGAAATTACCGTGGAGATGAACAGTGAGGCTGATATTCTCCATATAATCAGAAACCAGTAGCTTCTCCTCTTTCCTGTAGTAAAAAGCTACAATTGGAAGCACATTCTGGTGATTCAACCTCCCTAATCTTCTCATATGCTCATGAAACTCTTCTTTCCCCACATTATTCATATGCCTGAATCTTTTCACCACCATAGCCTTTCCGGCATTCAGCGCGGCCTTGTAGGTCGACCCGAATATGCCGCTGCCCAGTATCTCTGCCGAGGCTCTCAGCAGATCCCCCATGTTGAATTTCTCTCTGTCATCCTGAAGAAATGTGAGCTTCACATTGTTATCGCCCTTCTTGCTGTTTGTGCTCTTCACCGGCGATGCTGTCCCTTGTTCCATTTTATCCAGATCGGTGGAGAAAGCTTTCCGGTGGTTGGGAACGGATGCTGTTGCCTGTTCTTGCTCCGGCGTTTGCTTCCGCCAGGAAAGAATGATGACAACTGTGACGAGTGCCGCTACTGCCAAGGCCACGAGTATCCCGACAACAATGATTGTTCCGATGGAAAGCTTTGCCGCGGCACATGATTCGAGTGGCGCTCCACATAGGTCTTTGTTGCCTGTTTAGGAGGGATGGAGAAGAAGTGAGGTATGCTGACATGCAGTTAGAAAATATATGATGAATCGCACTTTCTATGACGTTTGTCACCTGAGATATAACGCTTCGGACACTAATTGATCGGGTGTTAAGCTAATTATTAATCAAGAAACCATAAAATCATAACAAAAGTATTTGGAAAGTGACCTGAAAATGAGGAAGCATTCATATGACTAAGGCCATAAGGGATTTCACCGATCAATTCATTGTCGGATACATTGAACAATTTCAACATTCCATCATGAAACTGAGGAATTTCTCCATCAAACTCATTATCTTGAAGCATCAACTCCCTCAACCTAGGCAATGTGATCAATGATTGAGGAATCTCACCGGAAAACTTATTTCGTGCCAAATAAATTTTCTTGAGTGATAACATCCCGTCAAAAACATCGGCCGGGATTCCTCCGGAAAACTGATTGCCGGACAAGTAAATGGATTTCACGGCACCAAGTTTACTTATATTTGGCAAAGAGCCATCAAAATTGTTGTTCATCAAGCTTATAGTCCTCAAGTTTGTCAATTCTTTGAGGGCATCTACATCAATCACACCCCCCAATCCCATATTCTCCAGCTTCACTCCCCATACGGTCCCATTTTCACATAGAATCCCAACCCATTTCCCATTATCACCATTGCATGGAGGTTTTGCATTATTCCAATTAGACAATGCACCGTTATCCTTAAGGGACTCCTTGAACTTGAGCAAGATCTCGGCCTCCGATTTACACGAACACGTGACAAAATGCAATACGATGATGAAAAGTAGAACAATCAAGCGGGAATGTCCCCCCAAAATAGTGGCTTGTTGAGCCATCATAATAACACTGAGCGCGCGTTATGATTGGGGTGTTGGTGGTGCGCGCACTTGCGGGTGCGCTCCCCCTTGAGAGGCTCCTATGAATGAAAATGGCTTTTTTGGGGGCAGAGAATTGAAAGAGAATGAAATTAAAATTTTGTGGGATTGGAGAAAAAGAGACAAGAGGGTAACCAAGAATAGTGTTTTGTAGGGTATATTGAAGGAATTGACAATGTCCCCTCTTTTGGTGCATGGGATGTGGAAACATGCAAGCACGAGAATTCTGCGCTAGGCCATCCAATTAGCTTTGAAATATTTTGGACTCAAGTGTAAACTATCCTTTTGTGAATTTTGGCCCCTACATTGTAGGGATGTGTGTGTACATATACATATAGACAAGTTCAAATTTGTTTTCCACGTCTCTTTAGCTGTTTCTCTAATAAAAATTTTACACATAATCAATAACAAGAAGTGTGAATGCATTAAATATTGTCCATAATGATTCTCTCATTTATTTATTAGATAATGTGCAAAATTTTTATTAGAGTAAATGTTAAGAGAACATGTAGGGGTTGTTTGATTCCCATTAAAATTGGTTTATTTTTTTCCATTTTTTGACTTTTGGAGAAAATTGACCAAAATGTCTATTTTTTCTAGTCAAATATTACGGCTATTATGAAAAGCAAAAGGACATTTTGATTATTTTGACCCAAAAGTCAAAAAATAGAAAAGAAAAAACCCATTTTAATGGGAAACAAACATGCTCTAAATAATAGATCTAGACTCCATATACACATATATATACTAAAAGCTAAAGTAAGAAAATTGTACTAGAAATAGTATATTGGTATAATTGGATTAGAATGGATAGGATTATGGAATTCTATTAAGGTTAATTATGGTATATTGTTGTAATACAATATTTGATGTCAAACCGTATATGTTTAAATAACTTACGTGTCTCTTACTTAAAAAATTACTTTTTAAAAAAAATAATTCTTACGTATGGGTCCAAATAAGTAATTTATTTTTAAATTTGATTAATCACATGGTGAATGAATAATTGGGTCTAAACTTGTTTAAAAAAAAAAAATTATAAACTCATCTCAAGCCCGTATTATTTTAATTATTGACTAAATGATGATAAGTTCTTCAGATTATAACAAACACAATTAAATTAATCATTTTTTGACCTAATACAATGCACCAAACATGCTCACAGTGTAAAGATATTGGCTTAACTTAACTTGCTAGGGTAAAATGTTCCGATCAAGTGTATGACTTGTTAAGTTGTAGAATCTAATTATTACGTTTGGCTTATTTGCACAAATAGTGCTTATTTTTTGCACTTGTCACAAGTTGAAGACCTATTTTTTTATTTTTGACAGTAGAACTTCTATTTCAAACTTTCTTGACTACAATGGTCCTTTCCGTCCATGTCTGTTAGATTTAACCATTAGTTCTGATTTTTTTACACAAATAGTCTTTGCGTTATACTGTTTATAAATAAAAATTTGCATCAGAATGTTAAACTTAAGAAGAAAAAAGAAAAAGATAATTAAAAAAATACCCCTCTCCCCCACCACCACACCACACCACACCACACCACAATTTACAGACCCCATTTATGCCTCCGTTTGGTACACCACAATTTACAGACCCCATTTATGCCTCCGTTTGGTATAGATTATAAACTGGTTTATTTGACCAAAAGAGTTTATTTGACAAAAAACGGTTTATTTGACCAAATTTTTGTGTGTATAGCATGACATTTTTGACCAAAAAGTAGTCAAATAAACCATAAACCAGTTTATAATCTATACCAAACGGAGGCTTATGAGAAATCTGTTGTACTTGAAAACGCCATTTACAAGTTCCCCATTTCCTTTACGATCCAAATATCGAGTACTCTTTCACGACTGATTACATATGCTGTGTTTATTGATATCAATAACAATAATTTATGTGTAAAATATTAGAGATTTGAGCGTAAAGGTTAGTGGAAATGAAGAGTTCTGATGTTTGTTGTTCAGGTCGTTAGAGTTCAAGATGAAGAAAATGGAAGAGGAGAGAGAAGGGAGCTTGAGGAGCGAGAAGAACCGTGAAAAAAACTCAGATTTAGGATTTAGAAAAGAAGAGTGAAGAGAAGAGAAAGAATGACGAGGTTGAACCGGAAGTAAAGGCTTGGCCGCAGTCCACGGCCGGAGAACCTGTCGCCAAAAATGTCACTTGATTTTTTTTTCATCGATAATACACGCGCCGTTTTTTACCCATAACACTCTTGCAAGTTTCCAGAAATCGGGAGTTAGTTTTTCGCTTGGGTTCAGATCTGGTAATGTTGGACTACAGGATTGAGAACCCATGTTTTGTAGTTTTTCGCTTGGGTTCAGATCTGGTAATGTTGGACTACAGGATTGAGAACCCATGTTTTGCAATGTGTTGTAATGTTATGGTTAATTTGGGTTGAATTTCATGTGAATTGGATTGGAAATATAAGGGGTGCTTATCCAGTTGATGCATGAAAATAGAGAGAAAAAACTGTGTTGGGGTGGGGTGGAGTGGGGTGGGGTGGGGTGGAAGAGTTTTTTTTTTTTTCCTTAGGTTTAAATTTTTATTTATTAACAGTAGAATGTCGAAAATGCCTTTATGAAATGAAGAGTGTGGAATGCACACGATGACCATTTGTGCAAAAAAATCAAAATTAAGGGTTAAATCTAACGAACATGAACGGAAAAGACCATTGTCACCAAGAAAGTTTGAAATATGGGCTCCACTGCCCAAAATGAAAAATAAGTCCTCAACCCACAGCAAGTGCAAAAAATAGGGACCATTTGTGCAAATAAGCCATTACATTTCGCAAAGCTGCAAACAGGTTAACCTTCACGATAAAGTCACTGTGAGGATTGGAAGGGGGCGGGAAGTCCCTCCAGGGGCCTTGAACCAAAATTTCACAAAAGATAGTTTAGACTTGTAATTTTGATTACCCTAAATTCTTTTTGAGAGTCGTAATTAAAATTTCATTAATCATTGAGTAAAGAAAGAGAGGTTGGGGATTTCAATTTATCTTGTAAACAATTCTTTTATTATAGTAAATTACAGCAACTTGACCACGGTCAAGTGTTCTTGACCAAGTGATGGTCGAGCAAAGCACAACCACCCATTACTGTGGCCGGACCTCAAGGCTCAACCACTATTCATTTTGGAGTTTTGCTTGACCAAATGGTGGCCGAGTGAATCTCAATCTCTTCTCATGGTGGCCAAGTCCTTGTGGCTCGGCCATGGTCATTTTAGGCTCAACTTTAGGTCTTTCACTTGTGCTGAGGGATTGGCGCATGTGGACTACTTTTGACAATAATACGGTACTATATCAACAAAACTAAAAGACCAGGAAAACATGGAAAGATTGCACATTTTAAGTTGGAACTTGTAGACGCAAGTGAGACTTGGAGCAAGTGTTTACAAATGACCAAAAGGACCACAAAGCAATAAAGAAATGCAACTGACCGATAAAATTCTATGAAAAATGAAGTAAAACTTCCAAGTGAAAAGTGTTATATCGACATACAAATGGATTTATGTTTACAGCCATCCACATTTCTGATTTGAGACTGAATTTTGAATCATATGAATGCATAGCTCCTGACTAATTCATAACGTATTTGGAGATTCAGTTTCTATATAGAAAATGCCAACAATCAAAGTGAATATGCCAACTACAAAACCTCAAGGGATAAGGCAGCTCTTTTTATCAAATTCTGTATATCCCACATCAACCAGGCAAAGGCCATCCGGAGGTGCAGGTGGAGCAGTAGCACGTCTACACGTGGCATCCATCAACTTTAGCAGTGCATCCTCTCCTGCACCAGCAGCGGCTTCCCTAACTGCAGTTGCTACAAGAACTCGAACCATCTGTAAACATCGTCCATGAGAAGCAACCACAAGATAACTAAGTCACAAAGAATACACCGGTTGAAGTCTTGATCTTATACAGCAATATACAGAATTTGAAACATAATTAATGAAGAGCTTGCATTTTGTGAGGGGCATTGATTCTGAGCCTAATCACAATCCTTTTCCTATGCTGGCTTTTCTGCTCTACGACGTTCTTTTAAGGCACTACGTGAAGCTTCTCCATTGAAATATAATACATACCTACGGACGTACACAAGAGACAAACTCTTTGGTTTGTTCTTGGGTTAGAAATGAATATTCATCTACTTCTTCCGCAACTCACATTATACAGTTCCAATGCAACTGAAAATAGTGGCTTCTGACATTAACCCGAACTAGACTACGTGTACCAATAAAGGGAAATAAAGTACAAAGAAGGGGAAAAGTAAAATAATAAATTGACATTAAGTAATGAAAGAAAACTTGGGGCAACAATACAGTTTTATTCAGTGACACGAGCCAATTTACAGCAATGCAAGTATATACATATATATCTCTTACCAAAACCATGCATACTATAAGTGATAATAGTATCAAGTTGGTAATGAAAAAGTTGTGTCTTAAGTTATGATTTTCGTCTATGAGCTATCAAATGCCCTTGAATCCTTGATTAAACTGAATAAGAATTTCAACACGTGGCCTTCATTTCTACTGATGTTCAAAAGTACATCGTAGTGCCAAGCTAAAGCAGTATAGAAGTCAAATGTAACTAGTAAGTATTTCAAAAGACGTGCATGTTTGTAAGAATATTAGTTGAAGTAACTACCTTGCGCAGGAAACGATTACCGACCAACTCAATGCACATCGTCTTCGTACAGGTCCCATCCTTTTATACATGCAAAAATGTTTATGAGAAAGAAAAAGAACGGAAAGATATTATGAAATTCTAAGAAAATTTTACTGCCACGTAAATGTAATTTGAACATTAGCTAAGACTAAAATGTCCTTTAAAGAAGCCATGTCACTTGATTGCACGACCAACTTGGCTCTCTCCTCACTCTAACAAATCCAATAATCCCAAACTTTTAAATCGACCTCAAAAGTACTTTCTTGCATTGCCAAACTTGTATTCTAAATCCAAAATATTCTGATGACCCCTTCACTTTTTCCTAGTACAATCTTCGATTCACTTTAGACCATAAGAAGCCCATGAAAAATCAAAATTCAGTCAGAATATTTAGCAACAAAATACGTTAAATTCTCTGTTGTTAAGTTTTATGAAGATGGATACTTGGGCAGGAAATCAGCTAGTCAATTTCGAGCAGTGTCTAATATCAATGCAGGGACATTTCCGTAATTTCCTCAAATAGAAATCAACAAATGAGGTTCATTAATGCCTGAAGGAAACTCAATCCGTATAACAATTAAGAGCATGAAAACAAGAACTCACAAGATTAACATTTAAAAGGTAAATATCAAGAACGAATGAAATCTTAAAACAAATCCCAAAAAGAAAGATCATTCCATAATATAAGAAAGAACTATTTCTTCTTTTTTCATATTATTTCGTTCTTCCTTCAATTTATTAATCCACACCGTAGTTCAATCAACTCTTTCACCTTCAGAGATCCAGGCTCGATTCAGCCACCTCTTTTCTTCTTAAAGCTCATTCACTCGCAGTCACATGTTGCAAACCACACAATGAATCCTCTTGCTTTCTATTTTTGAGCTGAATGAAATCCCTGAAGGTCTGCAAAACTACTCATCTCAAACTGCTTATAATGAATAATTATTGTCTTGACACATGCATCCACCACAACCTGTTAAAGTAAATTACTCAACAAGGATCTGTTGCCCTGTGCCACCTCCATCAAAAGTTAATATTTCATCAAATCTGTAATGTAACCCCGCCACATTTTCAGTAAAATACAACCCCTATGCCAACTCCATTTTTCTTCAACTTTTTCAAGCACTAGAATTTATGTGATTCGTAATTTCATCTAATGATACCTGGGCTACAACATTTTGGGTAAAATGATACATGGAATGTTTCGTAAATAGTTCGTTAATAGAGTTTACCAAATACTGGTGACCAGGGGCGGACCCAAGATTATTGTTCGGTGGGGGCGATACAAAATTACGTTAAAAATAATTTCAAACAAGACGACAACGATAATATTCAAAAATCAAAATGTAGTACTTTTTTGCCCCCCAATTGTTCCTTACGGCTTTTTTTACAAATAAAAGGCTAACACTAATAAAATATCAATAAATGCAATGAATTAACATTTGAGGTTGAAAACCAAAATACAAACTGCTTCATTTTATATTGAAAGATGAAAAGATGATTGGCTGATTTCTAGGCTAATTATACCACAAGCAGCTGAGAACTATTTCTAACAGCTTGTAAACATGATTAATTAATTACATAATTACACACATATATATGTAAACATGATTGGCTGATTTCTAGGCTGATTAACTTTCTTTATCCCTATAAAATCATACAAAATCAATGCACCTACATAAACACAATTTTAATTTTTTCTCTCCCATTTAACAATGGAGGGTGAAAAAAATCTTGGCAGTAATAGTCCAACAAGATTTCATTCGAATCCTACAAAATAGCAAATAAATATGATTGAAAACTTATATATGCAGGGATTAAAGACTCCAAGTGCACAACAGATTCAGCAGATTACTGAAAAACTTAGGGCTTTTGGTCATATTGAGGGCAACATCACTATGAGAAATAAAAGTGCAAAAACTCACTTAATATCCAATAATCCAAGAGCAAGTGCCGATTTAAAGTAGAACTTGGGAGTTGGCGAGTTGGGACTTAGGACGGATCGCAGTATCACAGAGACACAGACTCTCAGCTCAGCCATAGAATAAGGTAATGAGTTTTTTGGGTTTGATTTCAATATTTAGGATTAATTGGATTTGGGGTGTTATTTGGGCTGGGCTTTCAAAGAAATTAAAACCATGCTTTGATTGGATTTGGGCTTGCATTTGGACTGTGAAAAAACACCAAAAATCGCTGGTAACAACACTTGTATCCACTTCCATAGTGAAAAATCTTAGGGCCTGTTCTCTTTGCCATTTTCAACTCATTTTTCGTTTTGTGTTTTTGAAAATAGTTAAAACGTGTTCTCTTTGCCATTTTTGAAAATACATTTTCCAAAACACTAAAAAAAAATTACAAAAGAAATGGAAAACAATGATTTTATCGTTTTCGACATTTTCTTTACAAAACGCGGTGATTTCCAAAATGGCCAAAACGTGTGTTTTGGCCGTTGAGGTCAGCGTTTCAATTCTTGATTGTGGCCTTTTTTTTTTTCATTTTACGCTGGACAAAAAAATGATGATATAACCATGTTTTCACGTTTTTTTTTTACAAAATGCGACTCATTTCCTAAAGGCTAGACGCGAGATTTTGCAATTGGTGGTCAGGAGTTCGAGTCCAGCATGCGCGGCTCCTTTTTAATTGTTTTGAATTAATATAATTATTTTTAATTCCAAATAATTTCAAACATAATTGTTTTTAATTAATAATTATTTTAATTCCACATAATTCCAAGTTTTTAATTATTTTTAAATGTTTTTAATTCCAAAAATAATTGTTTTTAATTCCAACAATAATTGTTTTTAATTCCAAATAATTAATTATTTTTAATTGTTTTTAAATATTTTTAATTAATAATTGTTTTTAATTCCAAATAATTCCAAGTTTTTAATTGTTTTGAATTCCAACAATAATTGTTTTGAATTCCAAGTCAGTCCAAATTTCTAAAAAATTTCAAGTAAACGCGTTTTCGAGTTTTCTGTTTTCAGAAACAATTTTTGAAAACACAAAAAAAAAACATATTTTTAAAAATCTCAAAAAAAACACTCAAAACACAATACATAAAATGAATTCAAAACTCAAAACACAAAACTCATACGCAAAGAGAACACCACCTTAGTCTTTTAGCAGAATATATATAGGGGCAGGAATAGGATTTCTAACTCATTTATTCATAATTAGGGGATGAGAAGTTCAAATCATTATGGATCCCTTCTTGTTGTGATATGAAATCCGACTTATGAAGGACATTTTGGCAGTTAATTCTACTTTTATTCATTTACTTTTCTTCATATTTTTTCTTTGTACATTTCTACTCATAATACACTAGATAAGTATCTGATCATAATGTCATCCTATTTTATTCATCAAGCCTAATCGTAAATTACTAAATCCTAAACATAGAATCGTAAAAAGAAGAAACAGAATAATGTTAACATTGATGGCTCTGTTCACTGTCCATAAACCATAAATTTCCACCTTTTGTACTCAATTAAATCCAATCTTTTTGCTCCTTTTACCCATAGTGAAACACCAAAATGAAGCATCTTTTGATAACTGCTTATACACAAGTTAAAAAACTATTTATTTGTTAAGCTCCTGTCACGTGGAAGGTTCGTCCTTCAGTTATCGCATAACAAAAAATGTGGTTTGACAAACTTACATTGTTAGCAATGTAGAGAGCATAACTGTATATAAATAAGAAGCAACTCATGCTCAAGGCAACGCAATTTTATACTGAAAAAAGAAGCAAGATGAGTATCAATTTGCAACCTGAGCACAAGGTAATAAGACTTCTGCTGCTCGTGCATGGAACACAAAGCACTCCGTTGGTGGACCACTGCAATGTGATCAAAACATGCGGTTAGATAGTGAATAGCCAAATTCACCAAAGTCAAGCCATGTCAAAGCTAATTTCACTTTGTTATAGCTTTCTATCCATTGATTAACTGCATGTTGTGGTCATCATATCCAGCCAAGGCCACTGTTGATATTTAGATGCCTTGTACAACTGACACTAGGCCACATCAAAGAAAATGCAACTGGCTAAGCTTAAGATAAAATGTAAGACATGTTTACACAAGTTAAAAGAACCTAAAGTCTCTACAAACTGTAGAATGTTAGAGAGAGACCCAATATTGAGTGAAATAAATAAAGCAACTTCAACAAGTTTTACAAAAATCATGGTGCAATAACTCAGCAAAGCAAAAGCGATGTCTTTTCCATTCATTTTTAGCTATGAGAGTCCCAGTGGATATGATACCAGACATACATAATACTTCAACTAGTACATGAAAGTATGAGAGCGTATTTCAAGCCAAAGTCATTTTAGAACACATCCCCAGAGAAAAGATAGTCAATGACTGGTGTATACTCCTACTGTCTGTGACGTAGCCAAATGTGCATGGGATGATTTACCCATGTAAAAGAATCCCCATCTGAAGCTTCCATTGACACACTGGCGAGGGTCACCAAAATAAGAACAAAATAATATATACAAAATACGGTAAACACCTGACCAGAACAGATATGGATTCACTTATTTCCTTCTAGTCTATGACCTCAGATGCAGTTGGCCTATCAGAATCGCGATGACAAGTAAAATGATTGGTGTTTGTCAACTATACAACAATTTCAGAGATCTCAGTCTTACATGTTTCGTGAGGCTTTAGTATCTCGTGCAAACATCCTGTAGGATAGTAATTTTCCTTCCAATTGATGTAGAAGATGGTTAACACTGCTTACATCAAACCTAGTTGGTTTATTTCCTGTTTCTGCTTCATCGTTGTCATCAACATCAACTGCACATCCCCTACTTGCCTCATCAATACACTGATCACCATGACCACGTCGAAAAACAGCATTATCCACAATATTCTTCTTACACAGACTGGTGTGATCCCCCTCAGTTTCATCATTGATAGG
Organism: Forsythia viridissima; assembly: GCA_030279155.1. Taxonomy (NCBI): domain Eukaryota; kingdom Viridiplantae; phylum Streptophyta; class Magnoliopsida; order Lamiales; family Oleaceae; genus Forsythia; species Forsythia viridissima. Next base: position 18,819,416 of record CM059042.1, read on the forward strand.
GAAAATATATAAATAACGTCTCCACTTTGCAGAGAAATTAGGATGAAATTCACGAGATACCTAAAACAAATTAGGATCCCTTTAGTATGTTGTAGAAACAACTGCCAGAAATTATACAAGTCATGTTTTTACAGTGCTTTACTAGTAAATGACTGTAGAATGCATAAATTTTAACTATGAGCTGAGAAATAACTAAAGATGGAGCTACCTTAGAAACAGAAACGACCCTTATCTTCCCTGCTGCACCATTAATGGCATCTTCAATATCCTGAGCTTTAACATCCTTTCTCCATGTATCTGTGTATACAAAACATGGATGACTTCCAAATGATTCAATGTCCTCAATTCAAAAATATAATGGAAAACGTGAACTATTCAGCCGAATACATCTCACATATATCTAACGGTCTCCGTTAATAACTTTACTTATCAGGGTTATAAGGTCTGTTGGTTGTCACTTAGTCCTTTTTATAGTTAGTTAGAACTAGTTATGTATCTTTACCTGAATTTGTTTGCTAACTATTACCAATCCTAGATTTATTGAAGCAGTAGTTTTCAGAATAGTACAAGTTACCAATCCTAGATTTTAAGCATTAGTTACCAATCCTAGATTTACTGAAGCAGTTATTGATGGGTCAACCCTACATACATGCATCCTGAGAGAAGACCGATCAGATCATCGAGATGAACAGAGCAGAACACTCTGCTTGTGGCCAGGTAGGGCATCCATGTGTGAGGAAGGAATGGCTGAACAATTTGGACTCACATAGATAGCACAAGTTGGTTCTAATGGCATTGGGGTAAGGCAACTGGTTATAGATAATGCTGGCGGACAGGAAGAGAAGAGTGACTAAAAGAATGGAATCACAAAAAAATAAAGGGACCAATGCTAAGTCCAGAATTTAAGGTAAAGATGCTGGAAAGCTCCCAACTACGAATAAAGAAGAAATAATGAAGAAAACCAATAAATATCAGAATCAGTTATGATACGGGGGATAAAATTTTATGTGCGCGGTATGTGACTTTTATAGGAATGGGATGGGCTAGAACAAGGTGTAGCAGAATATTTACAGATTTGCTGAATTTCTTCATGCAAAGAGTTTTACAGCCCTTCACCTTGCAAGATTCAGAGCAAATCCCTCAAGGAGCCCTGTTTACCAAACCTAAATATGTGTCTCTTGTTTATTTCAACAACTCCACATCTTTGGTAATACAGCTTCAGAACAACAATTAAGTAGTTTCACATCGCCGAATAAGATAAAACATTGTGGAAAGATGTGGATTGATTTTATGCTATCGATTGTGAAGGAACTCTAGGAATTATCTATAATTAGATATTTGACTTTTTTAAATTTAGTAGTTCCTATGTTATAGGCATTATTCCTGTAAATATGTTCTTTCCTTAGAATTCTTTGTACAGGTCTATAAATAGGATTGTAAATTATAGATATACATACTATGAATGAGAATACAGAATTTCATTCTCACTTTTGCATTCAAACATTTACAAGATCGCTTGGAAAAATTATAGTTCTTATTTTTCTATTTTCCAGCAAACCATCACATTCATTTGTACCGATGGACACCTGAATGCATAGTTGCATGTGTACATGCATATGCATATGCATATATATTAATAAATATCTATGTATATGTATAATATGATCCAATAGAAGTGGGATGAACTAGGTGACATACAGAAAGAGCAAACTTGTTTAAAAGCTGTCACCCCTTTGTCAGTACGTCCAGCGACTAGAGCACGGGCTTCTATTGGTAAATTCTTTTCTTTTAGCAACTGAGTTTTCTTCTCATCGACAAATTTCCCAAGAGATTTTTCAACCAAACTGCAAAAGGCAGACATTAGATGAATGTCTAGTGAGATACCAACAAAATTAGAGAGCCATGCTTGGAAATGAATAATAATGATTCATCTAGGTGTTCTCCATCCACCAACATAAGGAGAAACCAAAAGTTCTTGGACAAAAGATATGAGTGATTTCCACCTAGTCTTTTCTAAGTAAATTACCTCTACTATTTTTTTATTTTTATTTCCAAGCAGATATTTGATCTGTGTGTGTGGTGGTGGGGGGGGGTTAATCATTTCCATGCATAAAATTAGAATAGTACAGTTAGTAAAAACAGAACTCAGCAGTACTTTTTAGTATTTGGCATTGTTCAATAGAGAATATATTAAAACAGCACAAAAATCGAATATGGAATCATGCACATAAGCTTCCTTTCAAACATCTTTCCATACAAAAAAATATTCTTTAAGATTACTAAGAAATATAACACACACCACGCGCAAGAATATTATGTCCCAAAAAAATTAATATATAGTTTCTTTAAATAAGAAATTATGTCTTCCACACTTCCAAAAATATCCTTGTTTGACAGGACCTTCGGACAAGGATAGCAAGCATGTTCAATTTGATATACAAAATGATTAAATATGCATGTTGATTATACATGGCATCTTTTACCCAAGAAAAAAATATAACAATGAACAAACTAAGTCTTATGCCCAATAATTTTGGGATCTGCTACATGCATCATTTTTTGCTATTCCATTCGGTTCATCGCTAGTCTATTGGAAGATCCGATTCAACTAGATAATCTGCAATCACTACAGACTATGTTAATTTTGGTCTACCCTCCCTCTTCTAATTTATTGTACTGAAATTGCACATCGTTCTGCATGCAACATGCTCCAACCACTTAACTCATTATTTCCCTCAAGTTATCATCAATTGGTGTCATCTCCATTTATAAGTGTATATTCTCGTTTTTTAAGTTAACCATTCTAGAATCAACATCCATCTTAACATCATTATTTCTACCATTTCCTTATGGGCATTTGTCCTTTAACACAGTAACAATCCATAAAGCATCACCTTACACTTCTCCATATCATCCCACCGTACATTAAATGCTCTTCAAATATTTCTTCCTTGTTAATAATTGAATTTGAATACCTAAAACAATCACGTTTTAGGACAACCGGACCCTTTGCAATAACTAAGTAATTGTTCTTATTTCTACTATTACTAAATTACTCTACCTTAATACTATTTAACCTAAAGGTTTAAATTTCAAAGTATTCCTCCATAGTTCTAACTTAACCTTTAACCCCCTCTTAATCTCATCTGCTAAAAAAATCAACGGCAAATAATATACACTAAGGAACCTCACCTTGGATGTCTCGTAAGATCATCCTTGACTAAAGCGAAAAGATAAGAACTAAAGGTGAAGTATTGATGCAAACTTAGTGTAATAGGAAATTTCCTATAAATACCGTCACAACATCTTACCCTCATTATTGCTCAATTATACATATTCTTAACAATGTTGATATACCTTTTAGAAAAAATTATTTTCTAACACCCATCATAACACTTACCTGGATGCCCTATCATAAGCTTTTTCTAAATTGATAAAATCATGTGCAAATCATGCTTCTTTTCTCCGTACTTTTCCATCAATCTCCTAAGTAGGTATATGGTTTCCATGGTAGATCTCCCTTGGCATCAAGTCAAAATGATTGCCCGGGAACGTTGAAATACACCTTAATCCATCATCCGTGCTCAATTACCCTCTCCCATGTTTTATAGTATTGACTCATGAACTCAATACCTCTAACCGGTACAATCATGAATTTTCCGTTTCTAAATAGAGTTAGTACTTGGCAATCTCTCTTGACGCTTGCACTCAACCTTCAACATACCTTGATGAAGAGTTGTGCTACATGAATTATTATAATCCACTGTTATCCCCATCATTTAGTCTTTGTTTTACTTCTCACACATGGGAGGCAGCCTCATATCACATAATGAAAGACTTCAGAATAAATGCTATGAAATACATAAAATATCTATCTTTTTAAACCCACAACAAGGCGATCAAGCAATTGTAAAAAGTGAACCAATTTTAAAGATGGCAATCAATAGAATCAACACACAATAGATGTTGTGTAAAAAAAAAAAAGTGGTAGAACTTTATCATCAGTGTAATGCTAAAAGGATGCAAGGTCAACAATCAGGCAAGCATTTTGAAACATCTTTTGAGATATCCTTATTTGTCATTACAGCAAAATGTAGAGATTTTTATTCCTTTTTTATGTAGCAATCTCCATGGAGTTATAGGGAGAGAACTTACCCTTGAACAGTGTTCAAACCAGGCTGTGTCTGCCACCCATCAAAGGAACCTCCATGATATGACAGGACTATCTTAAACGTCGCTCTTGCCCATCTTCCGGTCCTATCTGCAGCTGGAACACTCACCAATTGAGATTTATCACAATCCTCTACAATTTCAGCACCATCGTGAATAGCATATGTCTGTAAAATTTATCCTCGATAAATATAGCAAATAATTATTCATAGACTGTAAAAAGAATTTTCAGTTTTTTATCTAAAAAAAATATCCTTGCAGTTAAACTAAGACACTACAACAGAGATGCTGGGAAAAATTAATATTCAATTGAACATAGAAGGTATGGAGCAGGTATAAAAGTGGAAGTGTGCTCCGAAGGAGATTTCTCTGATTGGTTGACGCGTATAGTGATGACACCAAAGATTTTGTAATAGTCTTATACAGTGCCCTTATCATAGAATGAAATTGACTTTACAGGCCTTTCCCTCTTTCTCACCATCCAATTGAGACGTATATAAAGTTGTGACACCAAAAGAAGATCCCCATCTTCTAAATTCCAATGTGCCTTCCCCATTCACTACTTTATGTATTTTTCCTCCAAAGATTCTAAAGAGAACACTTGATAGTAAACAAGTTTTTACCAAATACTGGAGAGTCACTGCAGCAGTCAGACACTTCCCGGACATGTTCCTCAAGCACTTGCACATGTCTTCTTCTGGATGTAAAAGAATAAATCATGGTTTCAGGCACTGAGGCTCCTGGTCTATATACAAATATGTGCAAATAAACCTCCAATGACAGGGTAAGAACTTCTATTTATCATACAGAAGTTTAAACTTTTAAGAGTTGTTACTACCATGATGTACCCTATGTCATGAAGGCACGCGGACTAGATTTGATTTGTACTTTTTATTTATTTAAGTATTATGACGCTTAATTTAATTAGAGTTTAAATTACGTTTTATTCAAGTGTCAAATTTATATCATGATAAGAGTCTAGGGACTAGAGGAGCATTTCAGTTAAGTTTGGCATTAGGTCTTTAAATCATAAGCCGCAACACAGTATTAGGAGGTGTTTTTTATTCGATTAAAAATAATAGAATTTTGAGATTTTCTCTCAATTTTAGGTCCAAATCAGAATTTGAAAGAATCAACGATTTTGTTGATCTAAATAAATTATTGACATTCGTGCGTGAATCAATGAGTTTTGATTAGCCGGCATTCTTAAGAATCAACGGGTGTTGTTGTTTCATCTTCTTCAATCTTGCTCCAGTGAGTCAGATGGTATCAGAGCTCAACTGTATCCTACAATTCATGAGGTCCCGATGGCATTAGCGGTGATAAGTGACGAGAATGACAATTGTGTAGACAACTCTTCGGGTTGGCACAATGGGTAGAGATAACAACTGTATTGACAAATGGAGACGTTGACATGGCAGATAGATTGGTACTACAACATTGCAAGGGTGTGAAAGTTGTTGAGTCGGCAACACATGACTCAAATGGCAATAATAATCTTTTTCACCTCTTTCACTCCCGAGAGGCACATAGATTATAATTCACATTAGGACTATGATTGGTTGCCTATTTTTGATAGCAAGTGCTACGTGGAGATTTTATGGAGACGGTTCTTGAATGGTGTAGACAAGGAAGCACCGACACCGACACGGACACGCGTCAAACATGTCAACACGCAATTATTCAAAAAAGTACCAACACAACACGTAACCAACAAGTTGGTTAAAATAATATTAATTTAGTTTTCTTTTTATAATTTTTTTATTTATTACAATTTTTAATTTTTTATTAATAGCATCATCAAATAGAAGAAATGGGTTTTTTAAATAAGTTTTGAAAATGAAATTGTTATTCAAATTGTAAAGTGGTGGAACATATTGTCTATTTAACTTTTAAGATGGTGGGCCCTTTTCATTGAGAAACAGAGCAATTCAATATAGGAATAATTGCATATTTGGTTCCCAATTTTTCAAAAACGTTGGAGATATACCCCTAACTTATAAAAAAAAAATAGTCATCTCTAACGTTTGAAAAAATAAACATGGTAGATTCTTTATGACGAAATTGTCATATTCTTTAAATAAACAAAAAAACAAAAAATTAAAAAAAATTAAAAAATGATTGAAAACTAACCAAATGTACCCCAAAAAATAAAAAGTAAGAAATGTACCCCATAAAAGTAAAAAGTAACAAAGATGTCATCTTTTTTATCAAACCTCAAAATCCAAAATCCATCACCATCACCATCACCATCACCATCACCATCACCAAAAATCCAAAATCCACCCAAAATCATTAATAGTTAAATTTGTTAAACCTTAGATGTTTCATCTATGGAGTTGAGCATTTAAACAGCCACTGCCACTACCACTACCATTGATTCAAATGTACAACGCTTAGATCCTCACCTATATATGAAATTGTACCCAAACAAGCAACACAGGGCAGGGCCCATTAAGGCCCAGTCCTATTGCAAGCAAGCCAAGCTGGGCAGAAAAGCTCAGCCTTTGTACCTATTTTGGTTTTTTAAATTAAAAAAAAATATAACTTTAACTTAAAATTTTTAGATCTCTCCTCTCCCCAAAAAATCTTATCCCATAACCCTCGTCCGTGTTCTTCCCTAAGCTAAGCCCCAATTCAATTTTCGAGACAGCGTAAACCATCGGCCACCCCACCAACAATGCTCACGTCCAAAAACTACCACCAGCCTGGATTGAGGATCTGAGCTTTTGGTCACACTGAAAATTGGTGAAATTAAAATAAACATAGAAAAATTACTTGCATGTTGCCACCCTAGTACGGTTTCCATTAGTTTTCTTTTATTTTTGAGAGAGAATCTTTTATTTCATTCTTGATATCCACTCTGGCAAGGAGTTTGAAGGATTGAATGGCTTTAGCGACCTTGTAGAGAAGTTAGTTATGACAAAAAAAAAAATAAGACATATCTATTAGTGTATAAGCTTTTGACTTTGGTACTAATTCTTCATGTTGGTATTGCTATTGTAGAGAGAGTATTTTCTACAATAAACATTGTGAAGAATAGATTGCACAATCAGATTGGACATGAATGATAGCCTCATTGTTTATGTTGAGAAAGACATAGTTTGAATGTTGATAATGAAGTTGTCATACAAAGTTCTCAAAGTATGAAAACTCACAAGGAATAATTATAAAGTATTGAATAAATTATGTCACTTTTTAATATTTTCGTGTTATTGCATTATTTATATATTTTTACCTTTATTAAGTCACGCCCCCACTAGAATAATTTTTAAGCTTCGTCCTTGAAGCAACATAGAGAAGAGAATATAAAAGAGTTGTGCCGATCTACATGTACATATAAATCTATATAGTATCCACATACCTATCAATTTCACAAACACGGACACTAATACACACCCAGACATAAATATAGTTATAGATGCACACTTATCACAAAATTTCAGTGTTGCCGCTCATTTTCAGTGTTTGCTCCCATATAACACAGGCCAAATTTATTTATTTTTTCTAAATGATTCATGGTCTCTAACTCTTGTTTCACAATCATAGTTGGCAAAATTGTGTCTTTCAGAAGGTAAAAGTGCATCTCAGTTTTATGATCAGCCTCTGTTATAAAATTCAACACCACCCTGAAAATACTGCATTCTCGTATATTTCAAGCAACTAATAATCTTTGATATGGGCGCCTTTCCATCTCACAGACTTTAATATAGAATTAGGTCATTGCATAATGCAAATCCTATCTCCATATGTCTATAGTTTAATAGAGAAGCTGAGACCATCTCCTTGAAACACATGGTTATAGTAAATGTTTTGAAATAAAAAATAATGATGGAAGCTAAGAAAATATATAATCCCTTCAAGCACATATCATGTTTGCTTAAAATACAATGATTCACTTAAAATTGCATATCTGCAGCAACATGCATTATATACGCCATCTGTTACTTGTTAAGACAATCCAGGAGCACACAGTAAGTATTTTTCACTTCTTTTTAATCAATTATGCAAACAAACTTAACCCGATGACATTGCTCCTATTTACAGAAATAAGTAAAGTTCAAGCAATCAAAAAGTTGAGAATCAGATTTCTTCTTAATCAAATCAGCAAAATGAATATCAAGAGAAATAGAAAAACACAAATTTGAGGGGACATCCAAAATTTAGAAATATTAATAAACACCCACCTCCTTCCGAAACAAATCCAACAGAGATGAGCGGCCTTTCACCATGTCCAAGTAAAAATCATTAACTTGTTGCCATGGCCTTGCATACATGAACTGATGACATTCCCTGCCAAAAGAAAATTCACTCTACATAAGAACTAAAACGCATTGAAAACACATATTTTGTGTGTACGCTAACAATATAGAGACGCATATCTATTAGACAACAATATTATTTCTTTCACATAACATAGAAAGATACATTATTTAAACCATCCCAAAACCCAATCCGTTTCAGAAAGTCTAGTTGAATCGACCAACATCATGCAAACGAATGGCAACCCGCCACCAAGTCAACTCGCTTAAGTGCCTCTTCTAGAAAGGGCATTGAATTAAAATCTCAAATTTAACAACTTAGAAATCAAAAGATCCGCGAGAAAAAAGAAAAGAAAACGAGAAATATAAGAATGATAAAGAGACAGAGACGGCGTATGAATAAATTTACTTGGTAGTCCATCGGGAGAGACTGCAAGCATCAGTGTGGTTGTAGTGAGTGTAATCCTTCTTCTGCAGAGCTTGGCTTTCCATCAGATTGCTCGGCCTCAGCCCCACCATCCTTGGGTACTTTATCATAAGCTGAATCTTTAACAAAGAAGAACTCTGATTTTTAATATACAAATAAAATTTGCATAAAAGTATATTTGCTTATTTGGAAGCGTTGGCTAAAAGACCGCGTAAAAAATGCTGAATCGGAAAAGACCTAAATTGTAAAATTTGTATTTGATTTGTGAGGAGGAAAAAAAATGAATTATATAGAATTGAATTGTCAAGAACATACAATTGTCAATTTGAAGATAAATTTTACTTAAAAATAAAATCTCATCTACTCCTTGTGAAAATGTTTTCTTTGTTTTCAAAGAAAATGTGATCATTTAGGTAGAAATGAAAAAACTTTGGAGAAAAAAATGACTATCAAACATTTTTGTAGTTGGAAAATATGTGGGAAAAGAGTTTTTCTATAGAAAAATGTGGCTATCAAACTTATTAGTTGAAAAATAGATGAAAAAAAGACTTTTTCCATAAAAAATTTCTTCTAATCAAACGCACCCTAATTTACAAATATTTTTTTATTGAGAAAAGAGTTCAATATCATCGTTGTAAAATTTAGGAAAAATTACATATAAGTCACATGTAGGTGACTTGTTCCATCCAGCAGCGGAGCTCTCCTTGGACCCCTCAACTTTTTGAGTTTTTTTTTTTTGTAGTTTTTTAATTTTTTGATATATAATTTAATTTTTACCTAATATCAATTTAATTGATGACAATTGGATCAATTAGAGCTTGTTTGGTCTAGTTTATAAATTTATTTGACAAAAATGATTTTGTTGACGTCGGAACATGCACCGTCCACATGTCAACAGATCTTCAGTCACTCCTCTGCTAATTTGTATGTTACCTGAATACTCAGACAATCATTAGGCACCAAGATCTTCAGAGAAAAAGGGTCCGGCGATCGTTGGTACTCTGACTATCAAGTCAACTGTCGGTGTAAGAATTAATACACGGGGGGCGAAAGTAATTGGGTGTGGGAGGGACAAGCAGGCAGAGATTTGAACAAAGTTTATGGTGAAATTTAAGTATAAAAAGAGCGTACCTTAGAACAACCGGAGACGTTGTATTTATAGCACAAGAGCCCTAATTGATTTAGGAAACAATCAATTAGATATCCGATCGGATCATCCTTCCTTATGGGATATGGATGATTGATTGTCAGGGCAATCTTCCAAATTATCTACCTTATTTGAGTTTATCCCGTTGCCTAATCTTTAGGAGATTACGATTTGGTTTCCTTGTGAGAATCCGTGTGTCAATCCAACGCAATCTGCCTTCAATTATTTCTCTGGTCATTCCAAAATATCGTGATGTCTGCTAGTTATAATAAATACGAAGCCCAGCAAGGCTCTCTGGGTCGGCCCTGGGTGTCGAGGCCCTTCATGAGCCTCGCAAGAATGCTAAGATGTTCGGTAGGCCTCTGAGACCTTCTGAGAATTTACGAGGCCCTAACTGGGCCTTCAAGGCTTTCTTAGAATTTACGAGGCCCTCGCTGGGCCTATATGAGACTTCCGTTGGGCCTTTACTGACGTGGAGGCCCTATCAAAATTGAGTGGTAACAATAGTCCCCCAAGTCCAAGTCTATTATTTATAATAGGCGTGGAACTTTGAGAGTAAGAGAAGAGAAAAAAATTTGGACAAAAAATTCGAATTCAGCGGATTCCGCGAAGTGTGGTCTTCTTGCGTTAGATTATGAATTGAACTTACCCAGTATAGTCCCCCAAGTCTGAAGCCGAACATTTATGACGGATGAGGGCTTCAGGTGATTAGACCTTTGGTGACGTGTCTGCGGTTGGTATGATTCTATCAATCAAGGTTGTCAATCTGTGGCCAGGCAATCATGAGTGAGATGATGTGTGCATTTAATGCCAATAGCGCGTGACAGATAATGGAGGCGCGCGTGAGGCGCATGCGTTCTTGTTTCAATAAATGCTTAAGGTTCTGTTTCCCGCATGTTGCCCTATTTTAAACACGCGTCTGCTGGCCAAGGTTCAGATGTAACGCCTGGGATTTGGACGGTGGAGATTAGAATTCCTCAATCTATAAAGCTTGGCGCCCTCCTTCACTACAATTTCTTCTTACTTCTGTTCTGGTTGTGAGTATTGTGGAATGCTCCGCCGATAATCAAGAAATTTCCAAGCGTGTGCATTGTTCTGACTGCATTTCTAAGGTAAGCGCCACTAGATTTGCTATGATTTGTTTTGTAGTATGCTTTCGTAATTATTTCTTGAGTCCATAATTTGGGGATCATACGATGCCACCCGCTCCGGCGACAGTAGAAGTATCATCTTTTGGAATTAAGAGGGGTTGTAATGTCGTCTGGACATAAAGACTCGCAGAATCAATCGGACGCATGGACAAACCCCAGTATTCGGGGTGAGTCACCATCATCCGCCTCATCATCTTCATCATTGGAGGTTGTAGGAGAAGTGAACTAAGTGCCTCCAGTCGCACGCCCGCCTACCCCATCCACAAGCGGGAGGGGGGCTTGCCCAACCGAATCATCCAAAGAGACCACAGAAAAAGGCCGGACGAACGCCAGGGTACCTGAGATGAGGGGATCGCTCGATAAGAGGGATGTCCCGGCAGCCAAGGCGCTTGACGAGGAGCTCAAGCAGTCGGCCACCAAAGCGTCCATGGCTCATTTGAGGATCACTAAGACGGAGTTAGAGGACATATGGTTATCCTATGACATTTCCACGTCTGTGACACTCAGGGCTCCGGGCCCAGAGGAATGCGCCGATGATTCACCTGAAGGATTTGTCGTGATTTACGAACCCGCGATGTAGTAGGGCCTTCGCCTGCCCATGCACCATTTCTTCTACAAGGTTCTGAAAGACTGGAATCTGGCCCCTTGCCAAATAACACCGAATGGCTGGGGGGCAGATGGTGGCCTCATACCTATTGTGGGGCATTGTCGAGGCGGGAGAGAACCTGACCCTGAGGGAGTTTGAATCTATATACCGGTCCTGTCGATCCGCGAGCTGGTACAACATTTTTCCTCGGCCAGGCCAGAAATGGAGAACGGCCACCGACAGTCCCAACAAAGTGCATAACTGGAAGGAGAGGTTCATCTTCGTAAGTGGGGACTAGAAATTTATGCCGGAGGACCCTCTTCCCCACGTGTCGATTTGGGAAACTTGGTATATACTGCCGTCTTTGTGCAGATTTTGACCATAGTCCCTGAATTAATGTCTTGCTTACTTTTGCAGATTGCGGGAAGCCACCTATCCCGAAGAGAGACCAAGGAGAGTTGAGGTCGAAGTGGAGTAGGGTGCGAGTGCTCAACAGCGACTTCAGGAATCTCAGCAACTTGTTGAAAGACGACAACTTATTGACCTGCTACTAACTGATGGGTGAGTCTCGTAAGTTGCGATATGTTGGTTTTTCTATGAAGAGTTGCATCTTGGTGTTTATGTCGATAGCTTTCAGGTTCAAGGGGATTCCTGCGCTCCGCCTCGCCTGTCCTGCCAGTGGAGATGGTTCATCGGCCCAGGCTCTCCCGCTAGAGGCATCTTGTCCATCGCAGGAGGTCCAGGACGCTACGCCGTTAAGGACTGTCCATTCTTCAGCCTCCGATGTTCCAGGTCTCAGCCAGACTGTTCCTCCTCCACCTCCGCCTTCGTCCTTCCATCCTTCGCCTGACTCCGCTCCCGCCAAGGATAAGGGAAAGGGTATTGCCGAGGACACGGGTGATACGGTCGTCCAGAAGAAGAAGGCTCCCTCGGCCGCGAAGGGGTTTATGAGGGATGCCCGCAAGACGAGGCGGGCTGAGGAAAGGCCCTGGTCTTCGCCACACCCTGATGGAGGGACTGAGGACATATGGAATTTTGGCTCCTCGACTGGTCAGGGGAGCCATGTCTGCATTTCCCAGCGCAAGGAAAAATTAGAAACTTCCATGATGGAGCTGCAACCTACCCACCCTGCGATGATGGCGGCGAACGTGAACAAATACTAGACCCATAAATGGGAAAAAGCGGTCGAGGAAGCTGTAGTACGCGAGCGGCTGCAAATGGCAGAGATGAACTTGATACGGATATTGGTTATGACCAAAGAGTTATTCAGCACTCTGGAAAGTTTTGATGGTCAATGCAGTGAAGGGCAGGCCAAGTCCAGGAAGCTATCTGAAGACCTGAAGGACATGAACCTCGAGAAGGCACAGCTGGAGTTTGAGAAAAGGGCCCTCCAGTTCAAGCTGGACTTGTTTGTGACGAAGGAGGCCGATACGCGAGCCAAATATGAAATCGAGTTGAAGGCTGCCAAAGAAGTTTGAAACAAGCTCGAGATCAGAAGAGGGCTGCCGAAGCTTTCCAAAAGCGTGCCGAGGAGGCTCAAAAATTGGCAGAAGATTGTACCCTCACAGCTGAGACCGCGCTTGCCACTGCGAACAGCAGTCTAGAGATCGTCGCAGCAAAAAAGGAGAAGCTGCTAGCCGCGGCGAAGCATGAGTTGGAGAGGGTCAGGGTCGAGTGCGCGAATGCCGAGGCTAAGGCAGTTGAGGTGTATCAGGATGAGTTTGTGGACATGCCCGAGTATCAGGACCTCGCCCATCGCTTGATGATCATTGGAGGCGAGCAGCTGGTAAAGGGATCACAAAAATTCATCTGGAGTGGGATATTTCTTTCCTTCGGTAGGCTCCCACCGAGGCTCCGACGACAGACATCGTTCCAGGCAAAGCTGATGATCAAATCTCCCTACTTGTTGTAGAGGAAGGCCCGCAGTGTGCCGACTGTGAGAGAGGCGACAAGATATTTAAACTTAAAACGTTGTTTCCTTCCTTGCGTATGTTCCAACGTTAACTATCGATTTTGCTTTCCTAGCGTATCTTTGTTCCAGCGTTTAATTACATGAGTGATTCCGCCCACCAGGCATGGGAAATGGCTCCTGAAATTGAGAAATCGTTCCCTTGGGCATTAATAGTGCTGACTTCTTTGTAGAATTTGAAGAGTTAGCGTCTTTAATGTCCTGGTAAGTGGAAAGCCAACACAGTCGTGTGGCGTTCCAAATACCCTTTGGACAGTTGCATTTATTGCCTCATGTCAAATTTCTATGCAGCCTCTATAAAAAACACTAAGGGCCTTTGGTCATGTTCCTCACGCATGTGTAACTCTAGTAAATCACGTGAGTTAGCTTCCAACGTTACAATTTTTCTTGAGTCGTGTGACCATACCTTTCATATCAAACGTGCTATGGAGGTACAAATAAAGAAACGACGTCTAGAATGCCTAACAATTGGAGAGTCAACATTTAGAGGACCAAATGCCCAGCTAATCAACATTCAGAGGACCAAACATACGGGAGGGTTGGGCTTAGTAGCCTTAGCCCGACCATGCTCCAAACGGGTGTCCTTGATTCGGGTGAGGGGGTGGGAAGCCATCTACCAAAAGGTGTCAACGGTATTTTTTGAGTAGTATGGCCTAATTAGTCACCAAATCAACTCGTATTGATTTTGGAAGACTTTCGATCATGGTGGAACCAGATTTCTATCCCCTGACGAGGCTTGGGGTGACGAAGACCAGTGTATAGACTTAGTAGATCTAGTATCCTAATATGTACCGACCCAAAGAGGCGGCGGGATAGTAGGATAATGACCATGCTTGTTTGTTTCTGCCTTGTACTCCGAATTATGATGAATAAAGTAAGATTGTACTAGAATTTCCATGGTTGTTTCGTTTGTGTGGACTATTTGTGGTATTTGACCGGGTGACTTCGACGGCTGGCTAAGAGCAGCCACTACCGGTGCCCCATTTCAAAGTTTCTGCGTTCAGCCCCGCCTTCGCTTCCACGCAATTGCGAAGCTTATGGGACAAGACGTCTTCGTGAACCTAGCGAGGCTCGCATACTTTACGTTTCTATGTAGGATAGGTGTTGGTGGTGTTACCATTTAGTGATGATTGTACAATTCATGAGGCACGTGTCTTCACGCGCCCTTTACATCTTCCTAGGATTTGTTTGAGGTGTATTCACCCCTTCCCCACGTCCTGGTTTATCTGACTGCTCGTATTTCCCCGTGCTTATATATACGCTTGTAGGACTTCACTTTATTTTTCCTACCTTTGCTCTTCTACCGCCATATTCAGATCTTGGTTATCGTCAGTCATGTCAGGTTTTTATTTTCCCAGTGTCCTTAAAGCTTAAGATAAGGCGTGGGGGGTTGTGGATGGTATTCTCCCTCCGCCTCCAGTACCTTCTACGGCGCCCGCCCCGGTGGTTACTGTTTTGCAGACACCGGAGATAATGGTGGGCAGTTCTTTCTTTATCTTTCTAGTGCCAGACGTGACATCGGAGGCACCTTCCGTTTCGTTTCCTACAGGACCTGTGCCCTCGTCGAAGAACTCGAGACAATCAGACAAGAGAAAGGCAGAAACCGATAGTAGAGAAGAGGCATTCCAAACCCCTGTACATCCTCCTGTCGAACGCATCAACATCGGATTTCGTCGAGATGAGTTGGACCCAACGATTTTGGGAAAACTGCTAGCTCCGACTGCTATAGCAGCGGCCTCAGTTCATAAGTATTGGACTTCTTTTTTTGAAAAAGCTGCAGATAACGCAGAGTTGATGGAGTTGTTGAAACTGGCTGAAATGTATACCTCTCTGAGTCACGTGCTTAATTGCGAGTTGTACAAAGTGCTGGCAATGAAGGTTGATGAATTGCGCTCCACTGTAGGAGGGATGAGGATGTCTACGTGCTACATTCCGAAAACAAAGATCTTCGAGAACAGCTCGCATTCTCCGAAGACGCGATGGCTCGTGCCATATGACATTACCAAAGCTAAGACAATTCAGAGGGCATGTGTAGAAGCTCAGAAGAAGGGTGAATCACAGCTGAGGTCTTGTCAAAACATGGTCCATGCCAAAGATAAAGAATTGACCAATGCGCTAAATGAGTTGTCGAAGGCCTAGGATCTGTTGGCCAAACTTGGGGTCTCAGGTTATGCGAACCCCAAGGGTTCAACTGGGACGTAAGAGTCTTGCATGTTCTTACCAGTGTTGTCTTTTTTGTTCGAAAATGTAAAGCTTCTTGCGATGTATGTTGTCATGTAAACAGTCTTATTCAGCCATGTAGACCAACAAAAATCCATTATCTTTGTTTGTTTTAAATACTTGTCTAATGTTTATCCAGCGAGTTGACAGAGTCGGCCGCGAACCACACCCCCTCGCTGTCGAATTTCATTTATTTGCATAATTACGCATTCAATATTTATCCAGTGAGTTGACAAAGTTGTCTGCGAACCACACTCTCTGGCTGCCGAATTTCATTTACTTGCTGGAATACGTGTTTATTGTTTATCCAGTGAGTTAACAAAGTTGGCTGTGAACCACACTCCCTCGCTGCCGAATTTCATTTATTTGCTTAATTACGCGTTCAATGTTTATTCAACGAGTTGACAGAGTTGGCCGCGAACCACACTCCCTCGCTGTCGAATTTCATTTACTTGCTGGAATACGCATTTATTGTTTATCCAGAGAGTTGACAGAGTTGGCTGTGAACCACACTCACTCACTGCCGAATTTCATTTACTTGCTTGAATGCGCATTTATTGTTTATCCAGCGAGTTGACAGAGTTGGTCGCGAACCACACTTCCTCGCTACCGAATTTTATTTACTTGCTTGAATGCTACGTTTATTGTTTATCCAGTGAGTTGACAGAGTTGGCTGCGAACCACACTCCCTGGCTACCGAATTTTATTTACTTGCTTGAATACGCGTTTATTGTTTATCCAGCGAGTTGACAGAGTTGGCCGTGAACCACACTCCCTCGCTGCCGAATTTTATTTACTTGCTGGAATACGCATTTATTGTTTATCCAGCGAGTTGACAGAGTTCGCCGCGAACCACACTCCCTCCCTGTCGAATTTTATTTACTTGGTATAGTATGACAGAGAACACTTTTGTTTCGGAAAACAATGAACTTTATTAAAAGACGCGGTGTCTAGAGACGCCGAAAACAATTCAGGAAAACTGAGAAGTGTAAAATAAAGCTACTGATGATATGGTCGCAAATGGGCGATATTCTAGGGATGCCTCGACTCCCTTCCTTTCGAGTCTTCTAATCTGTAGGTTCCAGGCCGGATTTCTTCGATGATTCTGTAAGGACCTTCCCAGGTGGGCCCGAGGGTTCCAGCACCCACCTCCTTATTAGCCTGGAACACTTTTTTCAGGACGAAGTTGTTGATGCAAAAATTCCTGCCTCTGACCTTGGAGTTGTAGTATCTAGCCATTTTTCTTTGGTAGACCGCGAGACGAAGCTGCGAGTTTGCGTGTTTTTCATCTTGCAAGTCCAGGTTCGCCCTACGTAGGTCGTCATTTGTTACTTTCTCGAAGTGTAAGTGCCTGGGAGAGGGTAGCCCTACTTCAACAGGAATCATTGCCTCCACCCCGTACACCATGGAAAAAGGGGTTTCGTCTGTCGCTGTCCGAGATGTGGTTCGATAAGACCATAGAGTCTCAGGCAATTCTTCAGCCCACTCTCCTTTGGCAGATTCTAGCCTTCTTTTAAGGGTATGCTTGATGATCTTGTTCACAGCTTCGACTTGGCCATTAGACTGTAGATAGTAGAGGGTAAAGAAATCCATCTGAATACCCAGATCTTTGCAGTTTGAGTTGAACTTCTTCCTAGTGAACTGCGTGCCATTGTGAGAAACAAGGGACTGGGAGATTCCGAAGCGACGGATAATATTTTTCTACATGAACTTCCACGTATTTTCCTCTGTGATCTTGGCCAGGAGTTTAGCTTCGCACCACTTGATAAAGTAGTCCACCGCTACGATCTCGAATTTGACCCCACCCCTTCCAGTTGGAAGGGGACCTATGAAGTCGATCCTCCACTTGGCAAAAGGCCAAGGACTGGTGACCGGGGTAAGGTTCTGAGTTGGGAGCTTCGCTATAGTAGCGAATGTTTGGCACCTGTCGCACTTCTTCGCGTAGTCATGGGAATCTTTCTTCATGGTAGGCTAATAGTACCCCTGCTTCAAGGCTTTCTGTACTAGAGTCATTCCTCCTGAATCTCTTTCATCACGTACGCTGCTTCCTCCTGTGTCAAACATCGTAGAATGAGGTGGCTGAAGCCTCTCTTATATAGGATCTCATCCTGTAATACGAACTTTGCGGCCCTTCTATGGAGCTTTTGTGCTTCTTGTATGTCGCTTGGCAGTACTTGGTTGGTCAGGTATGCGATGATCTCCTTCATCCACCTAGGAGATTCAGATATTGTCATGGCAGTAGGTGATAGGGACTCGTCGAGTAGGGCCGGTTGAGCTTTTCAACCGGGATGGCCTTCATCAAGTCGGAGTCTCTGCTGCTTGCCAACTTCGAAAGGACATCCGCATAACCATTTTCCATCTGTAGAATCTGCAACAGTTCGTATACCTCAAAATGGGATCTGCTTGGCCTTTGTTAAGTATGCCACCATAGACTGTTCGCGGGCTGTGAAGGTCCAATTGACTTGACTAACGACCAGTTGCTAGTCACTGTGAATCTGGAGTTTTTTTTGTCTTCATCTCTTGCACCAGCCTCAAGCCTGCTAGGAGCGCCTCATATTCTACAGCATTGTTTGATGCTTTGAACTCCAGACGAAGCATGCAGTTGAGATTGTGGCCATCGGGACTGACTATCAAAATTCCAGCTACAGCTTCAGCCTTGCCCGAAGATCTGTCAACATACAATTTCCATGTTGGTACCTCCTGAGGCCGAGTCTCAAGCGAGCCCTCGAGAATATGGACGAATTCAGCCATAAAATCTACCAAAGACTATCCTTTTATAGAGGGTCTTGTCTTGTAGGAGATATCAAACTGGCTGAGTTCGACTAACCATTTCATCAGCCTTCCTAATGTGTCTGGCTTTTGGAGAATCTGTCTCAAAGGGAGGTTCGTCAAGACATCGATACTATGATACTGGAAGTACGGCTAGAATTTTCAGGAGATGATGATCAAAGACATGACGAGCTTCTCCATGTTTGGGTATCTCGTCTCCGCATCCTGTAGGGCTTTGCTTACGTAATAGACATGAAGTTGCACCGACCCTTCTTATCGGATTAAGATCGAACTTACAGCCTTTTCGGACACGGCGAGGTAAACGAGCAATGTTTCTCCATTCTTCGGTTTGGACAGCAGCGGGGCCTTTCCGAGGAGGACCTTGACGTCTTGGAAGGCTTTCTCGCACTCTTCGGTCCATTCAAACATCTTCTCTCTTTTGATGGTCTGAAAAAAAGGCTGGCAAATATCGGTTGCCTTTGATATGAATCGGTTCAGAGCCGCTAACCTTCCCGTCAGGCTCTGAACTTCCTTGGAGGAAGATGGTGACCGCATCTCGATGAGCACCTTAATCTTCTCGGGATTAGCCTCTATACCGCGTTGGTTGACCATGTAACCGAAGAACTTTCCGGATGCGACTCCGAAGGTACACTTCAGGGGATTAAGCTTCATGCGATATTTGCAGAGGACTCCGAACATCTCTCTCAAGTGCCCTATGCGGTCCTCAGCGTTTACACTTTTTACGAGCATATCGTCGACGTACACCTCCATAGTGTTCCCGATATGTCCTGCGAACATGCAGTTTACCAAGTGCTGATATGTGGCTCCCGCGTTCTTTAAACCGAAGGGCATCATCCTATAACAATACAACCCTTGGTCTATGATGAACGAAGTGTGATCCTTGTCTCTCGCGAACATCGGGATCTGGTTGTAGCCCAAGTAGGCATCCATGAAACTAAGTAGCTTGTGGCCGGTAGTCGCATCAACCAGCTGGTCAATGCGCGGTAGCGAGAAGCTATCTTTAGGACACGCTTGGTTTAAGTCTGAAAAGTCTATGCATACTCTCTATTTCTTTGTGCTCTTTCTTACCAGCACTAGGTTAGATACCCATAGGGAGTACACCGCTTCCCTGATGAACCCGTTGGCTAACAGCTTGTCAACCTCTTCCTTCACGGCACCGTACCTCTAGGCGCTCAAAGGTCTCCTTTTTTATATCTTGGGACGCACTTTTGGATCCACCTTTAGGGTGTGGCATGCCACAAATGGGTCGATCCCCACCATATTGCTATGCTTTCACGCGAAGATATTAGTGTTCTCCTGCAGGAACTGCTTCAATTCTTCCTTCATTTTTTCCTCAAGTTTCTCTCCCACCTGCAACACCTGGGTTGATTTCGAGGGATTCACCGAAAATGCTTCCAGCTCCTCGGTCGAGGAGGCAAGAGAGTCCGAGCCTATGATACGGAGGTCCAGGCCCTCTTCGAGTATTATTTCTTCATCCATCTTTTCGTGGTCAATGTCCATTTGCTCCGAGTGTATGGTCATTACCGCTAGGGCAACATCCTCACGTTTTGCCACTTTTCATAATGCATTCATATAGCATGCCCTTGCCTTTGTCTAATTGCCGCGAATCTTAGCGACCCCTCCTGACGTCGGGAACTTTATTGCCAAGTGATGTATGGACGTAACCGCCTGCAAATCCTTCAATGCAGGTCTTCTGAGGACTCCATGGTAGGCGGAGCGGGTATCCACTATCAAAAATTCTATAAACTTTCTGAGGTGGTACGGAGATTCTCCGAAGTCGACCGCGAGGGTAATCCTTCCTCGTGGGACAAGGCTATCCCCTGTGAAACTGAATAGGGGCTCCGATATGGCCGTTAGTTCATGATCCACGTCCATTTGATCGAAGGCACTGCCAAACAGGATGTTCACGGCACTTCCATCATCGACCAACATCCGTCCTAGTCCGTTTCTGGTGACGACAGCACGGACTACCAGGACATCGCAGTGAGGGTAGTGTATACCGGCCTTGTCTTCCTTAGTGAACAAGATTTGTGGTGCTCTTGGTCGGTGTCCATGGACCTGCCAACTCTCCATGGGTTCTTCTCTTACTGCCTCTGCGTAGTTTCGCTGCGAGTTCATGGTGTGCCCTTTGACATAGGGCCCTCCTATGATCGTGTTTATTTCTCGAACTCTAGGGCTCCTGCGGGCCCTTTCACCCTCGGTGGGTCCCTGTTTCTGTCATTTCTTCCGTCATTGCGGCGAGGTCCATCATCCTAGCGTCGAGGAGGAGGTCTTCGCCCCTGGATGGATGGCCCTCGACGACCTCGTGCGGGTCAATTTTCCTCTCCTTGCCCGTGGTTTCTACGATTGATCAATTTCTTCACGTCTGGTCAATCCTCCGTATTATGTACCCTGGTCCTATGTATACGACAGAACTTGGGTGGTGTTGTTGCCGGCAAGGGGGTCACCGCGAGCATTTTAGGATGGGGGACATGAGCTACTTCTGTCTGGTTGAACCTCTTGTAATGGTTGTTTGGCGGTCGAGGAGAGCGCCTTCTCTGAAAACGGTTGAAACGGAGATCAGGAGAGCATCGCCCCTCTCTTCTGTAGTAATATCCTCTTTTCCTTTCAGCCTTCTCTCTGTTTTTGATCATTTCTTCTGACTGGATTTCGCACTGGACCAAATCTACCAGCTGACTATAAGTCTTCGGTTGACTGTGTTGTACATATCTCATAAAGAGAATGCGCATGTGAAGTCCAGTCACGAGTGCGTCCAAGGCTTTTTCATCGGTTATAGTCTCGATTTTGTTGATAACGTTGCTGAACTTTTTGAAGTAGCTCTTGACTGTTTCTCCCTCTTTCTGTCGAATGTCGTTGAGCTGGGCAATGTCAGCTATCATCGTCTGATTGCCAATGAAGGCATTGACGAACTCTCTTTTAAGCTGAGGCCAGCTTCGGATGCTCTCTGGCTTCAGTTTATTGTACCACATATTCGCGTCGAATGTGAGTATGGTGTGGAAATTCAGACACTTCACTACGGAGGATTGGCCTTGGAGCTTCATCTTATATATATTAATGTGATCTGTGGGGTCGCCTCTTCTGTTGTATTTGTCCATAAAAGGCATCCGAAAGTTCGTGGGTATCTCAATGGCCTTCATATAGTTAGTGAACGGGAGATTCTCGTCGTCATCATTCTCATAGCATTCTAGCCTCTCATTCTCTTCCTCAGGCCTCGTATGGCTTTGTTTTGGGTTCTTCTTCCTTTCCGTACGGGCCTCACTGTGCTCACTATGCCTGCTATGTGCTGTTAGGGGTGGTAGTATGGAGAATCCCACCTCCAACCTATCAAACACGCTAGCAGCAGAAGCGGGCCAACTCTCTTACGTCGGAAGAGGTTTTCTCCTTTGGTCATCCTACGAGGGCTTCTGAACGATGTTCTGAGGGTTCTGACCGTTTGAAATGGGTCGGTCATCTTGAAATGGGCCGGTCATCTTGTTGACACGTTTGAAATGGGCTTCTCCAGGTACGACTGCGCTTGGGTCCGTGTTGGAGGGATTGATTCTCCAACAGTTCAAGTGCTGCCTTCATCTGAGCATTGTCCAGCCTTAGGTCCTGGTTCTCCTATTCAACCGTCTGCTTTTACCATTGCCTTCTTCTCTTGCAGTGGGTTACGTTCTGTAGGTCTTGAACGCTCTCCTGCCGCAGGTCAGTGTGGTGGGATTCAACTTCTTCTTCCATGGAATTTTCGGTTGCCATGCTCTTTTTGGTAAAAAACACGTTTTTACCACAAGTTTTTGGTTGTGTAATGTTTTTCGTTTTCCACATACGGCGCTAATCTGTTGACGTCAGAACCTGTACCGTCCACGTGTCAACAGATCTCCAGTAACTCTTCTGTCAATTTGTATGTTACCTGCACACTCGGACAATTGTTAGGCACCAAGATCTCTAGAGAAAAAGGGTCTGGCGATCGTTGGTACTCCGACGATCAAGTCAACTGTCGGTGTAAGGAATAATATACGGGAGGCGAAAGTAATTGGGTGTGGAAGGGATAAGCAGGCAGATATTTGAGTAGAGTTCAGGGTGAAATTTAAGTGCAAAAAGAGCGTACCTTAGAACAACTGGAGACATTGTATTTATAGTACAAGAGTCCCAATTGATTTAGGAAACAAATCAATTAGATACCTAATCGGATCATCATTCCTTATAGGATAGGGATGATTGATTGTCAGGGTAATCTCCAAGATTATCTACCTTATTTGAGTTTATCCTGTTGCCTAATCTTTAGGAGATTACAATTTGGTTTTCTTGTGAGGATCCGTGTGTCAATCCAACGCAATCTGCCTTCAATTATTTCTCTGGTCATTCCAAAATATCATGCTGCCTGCTAGTTATAATAAATACGAAGCCCGGTAAGGCTCTCTGGGTCTGCCTTGGGTGTTGAGGCCCTTCATGAGCCTCGCAATACTCTGATTCAGGAATGCTAAAAAGTTCGATGAGCCTCTGAGACCTTTTGAGAATTTAAGAGGCCCTAACTAGGCCCTTGAAGCTTTCTTAGAATTTACGAGGCCCTCGTTGGGCCTATATAAGACTTCGGCTGGGTCTTTACTGACGTGGAGGCCCTATCAAAATTGGGTGGTAACATGTTTATTTAACAAAGAATAGTAAAAAATATCAGGCTACCAAGGCAAATTTTTTGGTTAAATTAACTATTTTTTATCAAATTAGCCATTTTGGTCAAATAAACTAGTTCATAAATTAGACCAAACTGGCTGTTAATGTAAGACAATTGGACCTATTGACCTAATAAAATTAATAATATAAATTTACAAATGATTGGCTCATTCCTCAAATGATAATACAAAATTATTAAAAACAATTTGCTTGTTAATACATATCGTATTCAAATAATAATTGTATATAATACTACTAAAAGGATTTAAACTTGTGTTCATCGACTACGCAGCTTAATTTTAAATAAAATAGATATAAATTCTATTTTTGTGCAATGACTTCTTGTAAATTTTTTAAAGACTATAACTTATAAAAAAATATTAGATTCTCATAAGAATTGACTCAGTAATTGTGATTTGAGAAAAAAAATCGGGGGCGCTACACCCGAACCCCAGCAGGACGATTCCCCCCTCCCCCGGCCCACTCCTATTGGGACCTCCCAACTTCAAAAGTCTAGCTCCGCCACTAGTTATACCTTTGGTCAAATTTTTTTCAAAATTGTGATTAAGTCATACAATTCACCAATATTTAAATTTAATCCCTAAATTACCCTCTACAAATCTTGGCGTCTTCTTCCACATCTACAAACCTCCATCAGTGCCTTCTTTCACCTCCACAAACTTCATTCGCCGCGATTGAGCATCATACGAAAAGTGTTTCTTCTACAGCGCGGTTGTGGTGGAGATTTTAGCGTTGTTTATGGGGTGGAGATTCTAGTGTTGCTTTATGGGGTTTCATGGGTTCACCAGTAGAAATTTTCACAGACTGGGGTATCTTGGCTTGTCTCCGACGAACATCCATTGTTATTAATTAATTTGATTTAAAACTCCCAGGTAAGATGGGCGAGGGATAGTGGATTTGGCTCCAGAGAACAGCAGAGGCGGTAGCGGAGTTGGTAGTTATGGTATATAAGTGTACTGTTTGTGATTAGATTAGCACAGAAGTGAATGTTTAGGAAATATATTAGTCGTGGCCATAATTTCTTTCTGTAAATAGAAGCTTGAATTTCTAGGGGCTTGAATGCTGTACCATCTAATGTAAATAGGAGCTTGAATGCTCCACTATCTAATTGCTATAAATAGGAGTTTGAATGCTATACCATCTGATAGCCATGATTTCTTGCTATTGGATGTAGGCATGCTCTGACGAAAGTTGGCCATTAGATTATTATTGTGCTGTTTAGTCATGTTGTGTTTGCTTGATACTGTATTATAGAAAACGGTATCATACAAAACAGTATAACAGAAATGGACATAGAATTTGCATACGTGCTCATAATTTCTATTATAATATATTTTCGGAATCGTCTAGATGAACCGGTCAAGACTAGTCGCTTTGCCACTACTAATAATAGATTTTAGTCATTTGAAATCGTCTCTTTAATTTAAAATGACAATCTTTAATTTTTCTTATCTAAACAGTATCATACATATTAAAACAGTATCACAGATAAATGTAACATAATATATCAGTATCATACATGAAAGTATCTTAATAAAATAATATCACAAACTACAACTCAACAAAATAATATTATCATATATTAAATAACATTATCATAAATAAAAGTAAGTAGAGATGTTTTATTGGTTGAAGTAATAATATTGTTATTAAAATACTCTATTAGTAATACAAGACCATTGATACTATTGTATTCAATAACAGTATCATAGATTGAAACAGTATCATATGTTGAAACATTATCATAATAAAATAGTATTAAAGATAAAAAAACATAGTATAAGTATAAGATAAAACAATATCATATATAAAACTAAGTACAAGATGTTTTAATGGTTGAAGTAATGATATTGTTCTTAAAATACTTTATTAGTAGTACAAAATCATTGATTGTGTTTGCATTCAATAACAGTATCATAAGTTCAAATATTATCATAATAAAATAGTATCAAAGATAAAAGTATGATATAAATATACAAATGCACATTATCTAAATAAAATAGTATCATAGATATAACTAAGTACAGATGTTGTTTTACTGGTTGAAGTAATTATATTGTTCTTGAAATGTTCCATTAGCAGTATAAGATCATTGATATTATTTGCATTCAATAACAATATCATAGATTGAAACATTATTATAATAAAACAGTATCAAAGATAAAAGTATATATAAAAAAGTATCATACATAAAACTAAGTACAAGATATTTTTAATGGTTGAAGTAATGATACAGTATCATATATAGCATATTATCTAGATAAAACAGTATCATATATAAAACTAAGTACAAGATGTTTTAATGGCTGAAGTAATGATGTTGTTGTTAAAATATTCCATTAGTAGTACAAGATTATTGATACTGTTTGCATTCAATAACAGTATCATATGTTCAAACATTATCATAATAAAATAGTATCAAAGATAAAAGTATTATATAAACATATCAATGTACATTATCTAAATGAAACAGTATTATAGATAAAATAATATTATAATAAAATAGTGTTATACAAAACAGTATCATAGTAAAACAATATCATTGAATTAGCATTTTTTTTGCAATTGTAGGGGTATGTTGGTCTTTTAGCGCTAAAATGTGACTTTAATTGAATTAAGTTTTGGCCATATGACTTTAGAGCCCATAAGTGCAACAATAGTGATCGGTCCTAAATTTACCAAAAAATTTAAATATCTAGTTGCTAAAATGTGTTAACAGACTATTAACATATGGTCCATTTAATCCCTTAACAGGCTTAATAGAAGTATATTAAAATATCATAACGGACTAAATCTTAAAAGATCATGGGTCTGTTAACACCAGTTTACACTTATTAAACTAGTTTTTCAATTAACTCACATCAAATAGACTCAAATTTACAGAAATTTTAAGTAAAACTCACAATTCATAACAAATGTATACATATTTTTATGATTTATACCATAAAATCTACAATTTCTACTATAAATTAAAAGAATAAATAACTACACATTTTAAAATAAATTAGATGTGTTAGATTCTAACTTTGAAATAAATTTTTTTACACTTGTTTGAACTTATTTTGATATTAATGAAATATTAATTTTCTTGCAAAATAATAAAGTTTGAAATCCTCTTTTTACTAGTAGTAGTGTATGTAAGATATGTGAATTTGTAATCTTTTAAAGTTAAATGAGTGGGAGTAAAAGAAGAAGAAAAAACTGGAATATATTTGATAATTTACTTTTAAAATTGGTCAGGTTATTCACATAAATTGATCGGGCCACTTAGCCATTTGCCACTATTATCACGCTTAATTTATCAATTGATTGTGAACAAGGAAAAATTAACAAAATGGTCTGTTAACAAATGGTCCATTAACAGATAGTCTGATAAGAGACCAGGCCAGAATTGACTTTAACAGTTAACAGACTATGGATCTATTAAGGCGGATTTACACATATGACACTAGTTTTTTAATCAACCCACCTCAAATGAACTCAAATTGTAGGAATTTAAAACAAAAATTACAATCCATACTCAATATATACATAATTTCATAATTTATACTATAAAATCTACAATTTCTACTAGAAATTAAAAAAAGAAGAAATAACCACACACTTTACAAGAATTTAGATAGGTTATTCTAACTTTGAAATGAGATTTTCTATAGAGATAAAATGGATTATGATGATAATTGCTATATGTTGTTTGCCAATAGTGACACATCGTGGCACGTCCGCCTCAACGATTCGCCTACCTCACCGGCTCACCCGTCTCGTTGGTCTCATAAGCTCACATTCTACAGATAGACAGTAATAATCCAACTGTCATTAGATTAGTCAGACAGGCAACCCAAAGATCGACAGTCACAACCGACAATTGGAAAGATGAAACATCCCTAATTAACTCCTAATAATGAGGGAGATAAATGACGCATGCCATTAAGGGCCATTAAAGGCCATAACTACAGGCCACCTATATAAATAGAGGCCAACCCTCCAGGTAAAAATACAAGACACATACTCTATATTATTATTTTGCATATCTGGTTTTAATCATGTACTGATTATCACATTGGAGTGGACACAGGAGAAAGAAGCCCCGCCACTATTTTACAGGTCTCCACCACTGTTGCCGCCGTGTTTAGAGGAGGAGAAAAATATTTATCATCAATTGGCACCATCTGTGGGAATCTACACAAAAAGTTATGACTCGAACTAGAAGAGCTAAAAATGTAACTGATCCACCAGCCCCCATTGGGATGTAGACACCGAGTCTAACACTACCACTAATCACCCACAACAAGAATTTGCCTCTACCACTCAACTTGCGGCACTACGAGCTCAGGTGGCGGCCTTAACAGCTCTACTCCAAGATCAGAACGCTGTGATTTCTCAGCCACCACAGGGTCCTAGCCTTCCGCTGGTAGGATCAATACCACAAGGGGCTTCGCCCCAGGGTCCTAGCCCTCTACCGGTAGGGCCCTCACCGCCCCCCAGACTCCTAACTTTTCAGCAATGGAAACACCGCAACGGTAGCTCCACTGCTATCTCCAGTTTCTTTGGCTCCACATTCTGCACTCCACTTCCATTCATTGACATCTAGCCCAAATCTACATTAGGGGCAACCGTCATGGGTGCCCACACCTACACTAGTTGAGACACCAGTTTTAATCCTAGAGCAGCGATTAGAAGACATGATGGGTCGCAAAATAGTTGAGGCTGTGTCTAAGAAAAGTAGTAGGCCCCAATCTATAGTGTTGGAAGAAGATCATTTTTTCCTAGAAGTGATGGCGGTCCCCTTGCCACGAGACTTCGAACAGTCAAAGATGGAAAAGTACGACGGATCTTCTGATCCTATCAATCACCTCAGGACTTTTGTTGACTTGATGAGGTTACGAGCCACCCCTGATACGATTATGTGCAGGTCTTTCTCGCCAACACTTGGGCGGGAGGCCAGGGGCTGGGTAGCCACCCTTCTCCCAAAATCCATATGCATGTTTGACGATTTTTCTAAGCAGTTTACTGCATACTTTGCCAGTAGTAAGCGGGCTAAGAAGACAGCTATTGGACTAATGCAGTTGACCCAGGACAAAGACAAGCTGCTAAAAGATTTCATTGCCCAGTTTAATAGGGCCACACTGGAAATCAAAGATCTGTAGATGTCTTCTGTAGTCATTGCCATGATAATTGGAACTCGAAGTCACTCTTTCAAGATGTCACTCTCCAAAAACCCACTAGATATAATGCATGAGTTACTAAAGAGATATGATAAGTATGTGGACGCTGAGAAAACATATTTCATTACCAAAAGCATGAAAGATCGAAAAGAACCTGAATCTAACAAAAAGAAGACTCGGGACGAGCCCGAACCTCGAGATAATAAAGGCAAGCAGAAAATGATCTATCTAAGTCGGATAAATGATGAGTGTACCAATGAAGGATTAGGCTAGTTGGGAAGTCCTGATGTACCTACTGGACTCGACTTACGACAAAAACATTCTCAACTCTTGCCTAGCCTAAAAAATAAAAATAGGTGAGCCTAAAAAAAAAAGAGCCGAGCTGACCAAGCTGAGTCGTCATGCCGAGCCTAAAAAAATACAATGCTAGGCGACGAGTCATGTCTGAAAAATGAGTCTTGTCTAAAAAACAAGGCTAGGCGATGAGTCTTGTCTATTAAACAAGGTGAGGCGATGAGCCTCTGTCTGAAAACAAGGCGATACGATGAGCCCTTGTCAAAAAATCAAGGTGATAAGTCCTGTCTGAAAAACAAGGCGAGACGATGAGCCTCTATTTGAAAAACAAAGCGAGGCGATGAACACCTGTCAAAAAATTAAGATGATGAGCCTCTATCTAAAAAACAAGGCGATGAGCCTCTGTGTAAAAATAAAAAGGCGATGAGCCCCTGTCTAAAAATAAAGGCGATGAGCCTCTGTCTGAAAATAAGGCGATAAGCCTCTGTTTAAAAATCAAGGCGATGAGCTTCTGTCTAAAAAACAAGGTGATGAGCCTCTGTTTAAAAATCAAGACAATGAGCCTCTGTCTGAAAAAATTAGAGAGGAGTAGGTGCGATAGATTATTTATACTTCCCATTGACGACAGCTATGAAAAGTGGAGAGGCTTATGATGATAGAAATAATGACAGCTGTTATATATTGTTTGCCCAAACAATAGTGGCACGTCCTAGCACACCCGCCTCACCGACTCGCCC
This sequence comes from Forsythia viridissima, assembly GCA_030279155.1. NCBI lineage: Eukaryota > Viridiplantae > Streptophyta > Magnoliopsida > Lamiales > Oleaceae > Forsythia > Forsythia viridissima. The sequence goes on from CM059042.1 coordinate 18,849,005, forward strand.
GCCTCGTTGGTCTTATAAGCTCACCTTCTACATATAGACAGCAATAACCCAACTGTCGTTATGTTAGCCAGACAAGCAACCCAAAGACTGACAGTCATCACCAGCAATTGAGAAGATGAAACATTCTTCATTAACTCCTAATAATGAACGAGATGAAATGATATATGCCATTAAGGGCCATTAAAGGCCATAACTGCAGGCCACCTATATAAATATAAGTCAAACCCCCAGGTAAAAATACAAGACACATACTCCATATTATTATTCTGCATATCTGATTTTAATCATTTACTGATTATCACACTTGAGTAGACACGGAGGAAAGAAGCTCAGCCACTATTTTGCAGGTCTGCACTACTGTCGCCGCCGTGCTCGGAGGAGGAGAAAAATATTTATCATTATATTAGATTCTAACAATGAAATGGGTTATATTCTAATCTTTAAAATCTTCTCTTTGCTAGCAATAATGTATAAGCAACAGAGATAGATTTGAAATGATTTGAAATGGAATAAGCAGAGAAGAAAAAAGTAGGGATATATTTGATAATTTACTTGTAAATTTGTTGAACAGCCTTTCAGATAAATTTGTTGAACAGCCTTTCAGATAAAAAAAAAAAAGAAAAAGAAAAAAAGATCCACTTTATAAAGTTTAAATGTCAACAACCTCCTTACTACATGCGTATCAGTTGAGGACTCCAACTGTAATTTTCTCTTTTGAATATTATGAATCATTAATATTTTGTTTTGAACAATAATTTATTAACATATTAATTATTAATTCAATAACAATCAATATATCAACATATAGTTAGAAGTTGTAGGTCTAATCATAATGGATAAATGAAGATATTTTGCAAATGATAAATACTTGTATAATTATTTCTTGTGTAAATAACTAAATATGCAAACACATAAAATACTAATTTGTGCCTTATAATTCCTTGGAAATGAGGTCGTTACGTCATCTTCATTGTAATCTTTTGAATATGATATAGGGTAAATAGTACTAGAGGTCCCTAACCTTTGAACTGTAAAAAAGATATGAAGAAGGTATGAACCTTTTTCTCCTAGGAGGGAGGCTACGATTGCGAGAAGAAGAGAAAGACGAGGATATGGATCTGGGGCGAGAGCGAGAACGGGATCGAGAGCTGGAATTGGAGCCGGAGTAGTAATGCGAACGAGAGCGAGAAATGGAGCGTGAGCGACAGCGGAAAGAGTATGAACCTGATCTAGACGGCGATGCCAGGTGGCCTTTGCCTGGTTTTGCTATTGGATCGAGTGGATTTTCAAATGCAGAGTGTGGTAGAGTTGAAAACTGCCTGATAAACATTTATGAATGATCCTCTCCAAATCTGGCTGATTTTTTCCAGTGGGAGGTGGGGAACGGCGATTTTAGAAGAGAAGAAGTTTTAAGATGGGTAGTTGATTGTAATTTTTTTTAGTTGGTTGGGAGTTGGTTGGAGAATAAGAAGTGAGGAATGTGGTATATTGTAATTTTTGTTTTTTTGTTTGTTTGTTTGTTTATTTATTTTTCTATTTTGTTTGTTTTAATTCCAAAAGGGTAATTTAGTTATTTTAAGAAAAATTTGACAATTTAACGGTCAAATTAACGATTTTTTTAGCAGAAGGACCTTAATCGCGAGTTTTTTAAAGATTAAGAATTCGGGGTGCTAGTCATTGAAAGTTCAAAACTCCATCGTTACAAAGTTCAAAAGTTCGAGACCTATAATACTATTTACCCTATAATACACTTTAAAGTAGAAAGCAATGACAAACCTCTCTTTCACTAGAAACCCTAATGGCTTTTACAAAAATTGTCTCAATTGAAAAAACATAAAATGTTTACACGATTGGAGGGGGTACATGCATGGCATTATCACGACCGTAAAAAAATTTCTCTACTGACCCAAAAAAAATTACTTACGTCTATCTTCATGTTCTCCAATTTTTTTTCTTTTTTTAATTTCTTCCATCTTCTCATTCTCAATTCTATTTCTCTTCATCATTTTCTCCAAATCTTTCCTTCTCAACCTTGTTCTTCCTATCAATCTCTATTTATTTTTTTACGATCGAATTCCACTAATATGCAGTATGCTAATATTAGGGATGCGAGCAATGAATAATGTTAGATTGAAAATTTGATCTTTAAGACTGTAAATGGGCCTTACATTTTCAACAAAACACAGTGGGAACCTATACAAGGAAATAGATCAAGAAATAGTAAACAGTACAAATGTTAAACCATTCAAGCCCACAGCAAAAACTCGAGTTGCATATTCCAAAATCTGGAAAAATAACTTTTATTTGTATGCAGTTACATCAGCTCTCACCGTAGCTTCGCGAGAGATACTGTATCTAATATAATGAACCATAAATACTAACCCGCATCGGGCGTTTGAGTATCTACTTAGGATGATGCAGTATAACCCAATTTATGTGGTACAATATTTTAGGCTGCAAAACAAGGGATCTCAAAACTCCACACAGTACATGGTTCTTGCAAGTAGACCTAATCTTTTTGTATGCGCACACTTGTCAGCAGGGCTTAAACCAAAATGTAAAACAACCCGATCTCAAAATAGCTTGACTCATGAGATAAAAGTGGAAGAATGCACCATCAACGGCTTCCACGAGTTGCAGCAGGGAGGGGTTGAACAGCAGCTAGAGGGTTCACTTGGTAGGAGAATGCAAGTTGCCACAAGTCCACCAGAGCCTTTTTTATGGACACAGCTCGCTTCACAAGAACCCTGTACAGGCGGAAATTAAATATTAGATGGCAACAATTTTAGATAATTTCCTGACAACACAATCGAAATTTCCAGAAGAACCGTAGTGCCTACAGATGTTTACTTTTGGGATGTCAATAAAAATGCTACTCATCCTTCATCCACCTGTATCAACTGACTAAATAAACTTTCAAAATCCAATATACATTACGGAGCGACATATACCTGAGTCCATAATCTACTGATATTTCAAAGGTAGCAATATGCAGAACAAGTTCTTATTTTATTAGTGCATGCATAGGCCAAAATCAAGCTCAACTCATCACATCCATTCCATATACTTTACAGGGTTTAAATGTGCAATAAAAGCATTCCTAAAATTACCATTCTGAACCAACCAGACACTAAAAATTGGAACATAGTTGTTGTTCTGCAAACACTAGACCATAGATCAAGCACCCCCAAAAGGGTCCACTGGCTCTTTGCACCATCATCATTTTTTTGCATCCACTTTTTAGACAATGCTAAACACATTCACACATCTTTTTATTAGTACACCACATTTAAATTGCATAAAAAGTTCATATCCTTTACTCATTGTTACACTTATGTTCTTAACTTTTTTTCATCGCAATCTTATCGCCAACCTTCCATTAATTAGCACATCATAATAGTTTCCGTACAAAAATCACATAAAAATGGAGTAAAAAGATTTATTCGCACCTCGTATTTTTAAATATACAAAATAATATATATCATATTGCAACTAAATATTAGTCTTTCATTTTAAAGCATACTAACAAAATATTTGGATGAAAACTGTCATTAGGGACGAAATGCGCTTATTAATAGAAGGTTAAAGATAAGAATACTATTGAAAAAAAAGTTAGAAATATAAATGTGACAATGAATAAAGTTTAAGGACCTTTAATGAAATTAAAACGTGGTGTCTATCTAACCATCCTTTAAATATAGATGGATGGTACAAGATTTAAGACCAAAATGATCTGATATTAATTAGATAAAAAAAAATTTAATATAAACCAGCTACATGTTAAAATGTTTTCTTACGTGTATTAACAGGATTACTTCAACATTAATAAATATCCCTACCATAAACAAAATCCTATTATTTACTTTTAGCCCAAGATAACATGCATTCAAAGGATTCAACAGAAAATATTTATATGGTCATTTGTAGTGCTTTATATTAATTGTGGTCAGCAAAGGCAAGCAATGAGTGCAGATTGTGATAATGCACTTGACAGGGATCACAAAAGATATATTGATGCATCAAATCCAAAATTTTACCACCCAGACACATAGCTGCAATAATGGACACAATTAATGACGTTTACCTTTACTGTGTATTCGAAAAGATTGCTTGGTTTACCTTTTACAAATATCGCTAAGATCATAATAATTCTTAGTTCTACATTTCACATCTTACACATCTCCTACAAGAAGAGTGAGCACAGGTATGTCCCAGAAGACTATAGCGACTAGCTAGCCATGCCTGTTCATATCTAAATATTAATTGCTTGCACATGAACCACCAAGAGAATTATATCTTACCTCTTTAATGCAGCTTGCTTCTTCCTCATAAAATAATACGTAAGCAACAATAAGCAAGATAGCAAGACTTTCCCACTTGGTACAACCAATCGATAATTGCCAAATTTCAGATTGATGGTAGGGAACCACCAGAAGTATGGAACTCTATGTCTAGAAAATTTCAGAATTGCCTGTTTTGTTGTATTCCCTCCACCAGCTTGATGTCCAGATTCAAAATCTTTCAGACATCCATTATACTGTTTTTGTTCTCCAAAGGGATCAGAATTTGTTTTATATTCATCTGTCTGCCGAAGTGACATAGAAGCTTGTGATGAACTGTTGACCTTTGAAGAATTCATCGAATGTAACCGCCTCAAAAGTTCCTAAATGCCAAATAGAAGAAATTAGCCAATGTCGGCAATGCATAATCTTCTACAAATATCAAATGCAGAGTAAATCATACATTCAAGTTATAATTTAAAAAATCATGCACACGAGTGACATACATGATACACGTACAAACACACACCACAGACATCTTATCACACTGTAAAATGTTCATACCAAAAGAAAGAAAAGCATGCACATGCATGAAAGGACATCCATATGCTATGCACAAGTACAGGGCTAAGATAAAATGCATTTTCTACATCCATGAAGAATGATCATAACATGAAAGCTCAGGAGTACCCCGCAGAGCAATCTTCAGATGCAATATTGACCTTTGACTTCCAATAAAATCCTCAACTTGGTAATCTAAGATCTCTCTTTTTGAACCACTCACTTCCACTGCACTACCTTTCTCTTTATCATCCAAAATTGCTGCAATCATGTAGAGGAGACCACTTGCATCTCCATCTTAATTTTACGGGAAGTCGGTTTTGATCGTTTGCTGAAATAAAATGGTTTTCGTAAAAGATAATGTATTTTGGATGAGCATTGAGTAGATCATAATAATCATAAATGAGGTAGACCCAAAAGAATCCACTAGAAAAATTTAAATGGAGTTTCCGGAGAATGAACTCCGGGAAGGTGAAGTGAAAATTATTCTGAGAAAATATGCTATAAAATTAGTCAAAATGAATGAGCTCATTCAGTGAAAAAAGATATTTTTTTTTCCCCCGATTCGTATACAAACATTTGTGTGGCCGTGTATATGTAGGTACTATAGGAAGAATGTGGAGTGTCCATTACAAAGGGAGTTAATCTCATAGAAGTACCGCTCTTGAAATCAATATTAATTTGGTAACACTAAAGGGGTAGAGATCAAATGAATACGTCACAACTGAATTTAGGAACCAAGAAAAAATATGTAAAAGATAACTCAACCAAGAATAGGTCACATCAGAAACATTTTCTAGTGAATGGTCAGGTAGAAGTCAAAAAACTAAATATGATCTTCAAAAGTCAATAAAATTTGTAGTTGTGAATTGCAATGAGATGATGAAGACCTCTGAACCAATGTAAGAAAAATAAAATATTTGCTGTCAAGTTACTTATCTTGGTTATCTGTCACAGCCTCGTAGTGTTTAATCATTTCAATAACCAGTCATAAAGCAATATAAAGCATTATGCTTGAGTCCATCTAATCTGTCTATGATTGATTGCTCAAACAGAATTCCTGATTCTAGTATTTGTACTTGGCAAACCTCCATCCTGAATTGGAGTCAGCAAACAGCATAAATATATTCTTTATCATGGTAAGGATGGGAATCCTGTGATTTTAGAGCTAACTGTATAGAGGGTGCCAAAAAGTAGGAAATGCCTATCCAAAGGGGCGATTAGTTTACACAGAACTCTTATGAAAATCCCAAACACCAGTAATGCATAATTACATCTTGAAACATTCCTAACTATCAAGAAACTAGACTAAGATAAGACAGTCATTATTTTACCTGACGCTTCTCCTCCGGTAACATGGCTTTGTCCACCCAAGAAATAGCAAGATCAATGTCTTTTATAGTCATTGCAAGAAGTGACACAACATAAAGCTCAACAACTTCCAAATACTTATCAACTCCTATAGAACACCTATAACAAGATCCTTCTATGTCAGACGCATTAGCATCTGCGCTCGAGAGAAGATAATACCGCTGATCCACATATCTCCAATTGTTCAGATATTCCTCAAGAAAGCCTTGAGCATCAGTCAAGAGGCCTTCTGACATCTGAAAACACACCCTGAAGAAAATATATTCAACCAATAGAGTCATGGCATTGAATTTTTGAGTATTTGATTCACCATAATCAATAAGTGCAAGAACAAAAAGGTCCATATTATTTATTTATTAACTTTATTCAAACCTCGGAACTTAAGAGTGAAAAAATGCGAAGGAAAAAGATTTAGCAATAAAAGAAGAAAACAACACAGCTACAAGTTGTTCCCCATGACATCAGTTAGGTACCCATATCGTACAAAAGAGTCAAATAGACACATCACTTCACAGTTCACACCATGGTTATGAGAAGCTGTAGTTAAAGATACACCACTTCAATATTTGATCATAATGGTGGCTGCGCAATCACTATCCTGCAGTGGTGATCCATACAAAGTTAGAGATTTGGTCAATTTCATAAACACTTGCCAACCAACTCATGCACCCAAAAAACAAACTCCCAGTCTCAATGACTTTAAACAAAAAAGCACCATTTGAGCACCATGAATACAGGTAGAGAACACAACTATGGTTCAATGCACCAGATTAATTAAGTTGAACTTCAGAGGGTGGCCCCATCTCCCTTACACAGATTCAACCTATTATGAAAAGGTCCTTATAGGGCCAGTCCCACTTGATATTTTACTAAACAAACAAGACAGCCATTTTTTTTTTGTCCTTTTGATAATTCAATACATGAACTTGTAGATTTCTCAAGTTCACCTCCTTTTACATGTTAATCTTCACTATGACAACTTTCTGCAAATAACTCTTTTATAGATTTTTTATATCGACATTCTCAGTTGGATAAAAAGATATCAATACAGACTTTTCGGAGTATACAAATCTCTATCAAAAGATCAAAAATATGTATTTCTTCAGTTACTAATTAGTTTAATTAGGTGCTACAATGATGCTGCCACATGTCAAATTCTCGACCATCAAGGTTCTTGCACTCAGACCCGCTCCTACTACTACAGTAGCATCTCTCCAGCACCCACCCCAAATATGTGACCACGTGTATTTGCACTTCTACATTTGATATTTTTACCCTAAATGACAATGCAAAAATTCATTATGCACGACTCTGATAATTGCTTTCAAAGTGCAATGGCACAAATTTGGGAGGCAAACAACACAAGAGCACGTTAACAACCAACCATATTCTTGACCTCATAAACAACATATATTGAAGGGAACTCAAGCAAAAAGGAAAAAATACCCAGTGAGGAAAACTTGTACAGGTATGGCAGTGACTGAGCCAAATAACAATTTAAGCGTCTTCAAAATCTCAGATGTCCTGCATATTACAAAACAAAAATGAAAATTCAAGAAAATCTCTTGCCCAAAAATTGCTAAATAAAACTGAAATTCGAACTCATGCTCAGTAAAATAACTTTACTCATTACCTTTGGAGCTGTTTCATGGATTGAACAAAAACCATTCCCGCTGATTCCAACATATCATCCCATTCATTTTCGTAATTCTCCGGAAATTGGCTGCCCTTTCTTTTATAATCACAATTTTCAAGCAATCTCGATAGAATAGAGGATGCCAACGACGTCGACTCATCGAACATACAGCACACAAGATAACTGCCGATACGTAATTAAATTCACAAGAAAATTTAAAAAAAAAAAAAAAAAGTTAAATTTGTATGGCATACTATCGAAAGAATGAAGAATTGAGCGGGCGATTTTTTCACCTTTCAACGCGGTCAATGTCTTCCCAGGTAGGTGATTGTGCAACCGAAATGGCCATTGGTGGTTGTGCCTGTGCGTGCAAGCAGTTTAGCAGCTACTAGTATACCGCTTGCACGCGGTGGGAACCGACCGTAGAGCTACGACTCAAATTCAATAGCAACTCAATATCACCAATCAATCAGGGTTGCCAAATAAAAAATATAAAATAATGAATAATTGAACATTTATATTACCAAATGAAATGAAATCAAGATCATCAAAAACACAAAAAACCAATGAAAGAGTTGTAGGGCATCAACCTAGCATAATAAAAATGAAATAAGAATTAATTGGATAAAATAATTGAAGATAATCTAAACAAATCATCATCAAATAAATTAGTTGAAGCCTACATTTGTTAGCATCAAATTAGGCATCAAATTCGGAATGAGTATATGTGAATGTGAATGTTGAATATAATTTAAGGAATCGAATTAAAAAAAAAAACATAAAAAAGAATTGAATAGTGCTCGCCCGAACGGACAGAATTTAGGCTCTGTCCGCTTGAGTGAGAACTGTTCACGTTTAAAGAAAAAATTTAACTGTGAACAGTGCTGGCCCGAGCGGACATAATTTAAACTCTGTCCGCTCGAGCGAGCACTGTTCACAATTATTAAAAAAAGAGTTCTGAAGAAACAGAATTCATCAATTGGAAAACAACCAAAATTATACAAGAATGTATACAACCAAAATTATACAAGAATGTATACATCCAAGGTGATTATTAGATTCTTTATATACACCGCAAGCATCTAATTCCTTCAATTTTACCACCTACGACAGCCACTCAATTCAATACACAATCGAAGGAAAAGAGAATGTTACAATTTAAAAAAAGAAATGTTACAATTTAAAAAAAGAAAACTAGACAAGAACTCTCTGAAATTACCCTTCAAATAGGGCAAATATGACAAAACAGGCAGCTCTGCTTAAAAAATTAATGATTTCAAGATTGAATGCAAGAAGTCCTAGTAAAAAAAACACTGGTGCACTCGGTGCAACTTGATGAGGACGATAGCTAAGTCATCTGTATATAATATGAATACAAGCAATGTAACAATTTGATATCATCCCATCTTATGTGAACTATTTAACTACTGAACGAGGACAATATTTCACGATTGTCACTAGGCAAGTAAATTAACAGTTCCACATCAATTAAAAAGAATTGAATTGAGGGAAAATCTGGAATACAAGATCTATAGAGAAAATTTTATTGCTCCATGTTATTGCCACAGAATCAGAGCGCACTGAGTTAATAAAAAGGCACATTCAACATCAAAATTTGCTTCTGATCGATTCATTGACAAAGTACCAGGTAGATAGACCAGCAACTCAAGGCTTTTGCATTTTAGATATTGTAAAACACAGACGAATATTAAACCAACTTATGTAATCATTTGGAGAATTCTTCAATCACATAATTATGTCCAATTCATGATGAGTTTACTGCTTTGAAGAACCAAAATAATCAAGAACATATTGTTGCACACGTGCTAGGGTTTTGATATACATAATACAATTTATTACCTCATAGACACATGGTCAATAATTGAATAGATAAAAGTCATATGAAAAATTTCTCCAAAACATTAAAGAACATAAAAAACTACCGATATCCTTATTCAAAAAAAATGGAAAAATAACAAAATGAAAAGAAAATACGTGGCACAAACCTTGGCCGCTGCAGTAATGCTTCAAAATCACAGCCTTAACAAACCTGTAGATAAAAAACAGAATTTGGATCAGTCCCATATGTGCTCAAATAAAAATCCATAAACCTAAAATCTAGAAATTGAATATGCAATTCGCAAACTCAGATACCCATTAAAATAGATAAAAATTAATGATCAATTTGAACAAATAAATGGGAAAAAAAATATCAAATTCAAATCTGAGCGTGGATCGTTGCGCACGGATGTTGAATGTGAGAGCAATTGGCCGAAGCACTGGAGACCCAAGGTAATAATGCTTTTACGAATTTACTTTAACAAATCTGAGATAACAAGGAAATTTGAATCAAGAACTTGCACTAGGAAGCTAAATTGTACAGACAACTATTGAGAAGTAAAAATGATGAGTTTGCTTTCCAGATGTAGAAGGCTTGCTGCTGAGATGGTTGCTTAACTGTCTAAATACAGAGATCTTAGAAAATCTCAGATGTCGGCGCATAATTTTTAGAAGTTTTGACAATTCCTTATAAAATGAATAGGTGATTAGCTAAAATAAGTTTATGATTGCTACGTAAAAATTTTAAGTTGAAATTAGAGACACTACAATATCTGAGATTAAGAGATATCACTCTAGCATTTCCATGATTAACGACCAAAGCCTAACATGCCGACATATTACTATAATATTTCACACTTAACCTAATGAAATATAGCTGACTCCGATTACCCACCTTCAATTGCAACAATCCACCTTCAATTGTTTGACTAAGTAGGAGCATAAATTTTTCAAAATATCAGTAACTCACACCAAATCTGGACTATGCATCGTTTATGAAAAAACGATTGCAACAAGCACCATTTACGTAAACAATGACAGCAACAAGCACCCATGAAACCAAAATTGGACAAAACATAGGCAATTAGTTTCAATACATGAACAATGAGTGTTGACATGCTTAATTCCCAGCAATAATGAAAAAAATCCATAACAGTTTTAGCAAGAATGAACAAAACCCATAATGGTTTCAGCAAAAATGAACAAAACCCAAAACATTAAAATCAGGATCCCATATACGAAATAATCAACGGAAAAACCTCTTGAATTTGGGATACAACCAAGGAAATGAAAAATCAGGAAACAAAATAATTTAATCGATTGGATTAATAATTGGAAAAAAATAAGAAAAAATACAAACCTGGTTGAAATTGAGACTCCACGACCAATAAATTAACAGATTTGTGAGAAACAAATGCCCGATTGTAGTATAGAGAGAGAATACCCGCAGAAATAATGAACGAAAAAGAAAAAAAAATTCGTAGCTGGATGATGATAGCAAACTAACGGATTCAAACTCACAGATCGGAGATTTGAGAGGAGGGGAGATTGGATTCAAACTCACAAATCGGAGATTCGTGATTACTCACGGATTTGAGGGGAGATGACACGGATTTGAGAAGAGATGAAAGATTTGAGAGGAGAGGGTGGGCGAGGAAACGAGATTTGAAGACAGACGTATATGGAAAATTTGGGCCACTGGGGTGAAAAAACCTCCCTAACGGTCGGTTTGATTATTTTGGTACAAACTACAAAGGCCAAAGAAAAGTGCCAGAACTGTAATATCGTGTTTGGCTAAGCTCTTGATGCTAGATTTGTTAGGCTTAAAAGTTACTTTTTAAAAAAAAAAATAGATAAAATAAGAAATTATTGCGTTACACCATCAATTTATTTATTTCGGTTTCCAAAATGTAGTGGTCCTATACCAAATTGATCAAATATTTTTTTTATTTATAAATTTCATATGATTCATGATTTACCACCCACGTATTATTCACGCATTCTATAATATTTATAACTTATAAGTATTTAAAAAATAATTTTAACACTTTAAAACATGCATGTACTTATAAATTATAATACTTTTCGTTTAAAAGTAAATATGATGTAAAAAGTTATTTCAAAGTAACTTTAACTTTTATATAGCTTAGCCAAACTTGCACTAAAATAAGCCTAAAAAATTATTTTGTAAATAATTCAACTACCTCAATAAAAGTGTAAGTTAATATAGTTTTCAAATGTGACAAGAAAGTTTCAATTACAAGTAAGTTAGATCAAATTAGTTTGAGTGAGAGACACAAGTTACTTTAGTGCGTGATTGATTTTAATTAAAATTAATTTTTTATTTTTGTAAAAATTTATAATATTTAATAAAATATGTGATTGAAAAATTATAAAAAATTGCGACTCTCCTTTATTTGAAAATGTATTTCACACATATGCATTAGATTAATGGTGGTTATTCAATAGTTTTACGTTTTTAGTATTTATAGGATAAGGAGGACATTCATTCATTCATTCTAAGAAAAGAAAATAGTAATATGATAATTAGTAAACATCTAAAAAGATTTATATGGTCAGACACAAATCGTGATTATTTACTGACCAAGAAAGATAGTAATAATCTATGAATAATTTACAAAGAAAATAGTTCGACAATATCAGTTACAATTTCTTTTTCAACTGGTGGAGGCACATGCGGCCTATAATCTGAAAAAAATGGTGAGGCTCTTTTCTCCCGTTCCCACTCTTATGTAGGAGTCAATAGGGGAAGAATATATCGAAAATTTATGTAGTGTATGTGTAACTAAAAGTTTCTTGAGAGCATACCTAAAATGGAATGGGCAGCTATTTAAAGCATATTCAATGCACTCCGTCTATAACTTTTTAGACGTGTCACATAAGTACATATAAGCAGAGTAATAAAAAACCCTCTCCAATACATGCTGATGAGGACTCCGTCTAACTGATGTTGCACACAAAAAAATAGACTTCGTCTAGAAGTCCGTCTATAAACGAACTTCTAGACAAAGTGAGTCAGCAAATTTAAATCTCCACTGTTATGTGGGCTTTCTTTATTACTAGTTACAAACACGTGCGTTACACGTGATTTTGAAATAATTTTGTTAATATTATTATCGAAATAATAGTATCATGTGCTCCTGCAATAAAACTTTTCCTTGCAAATGCACGTATATCTTGGTCTTGTAAATTGAAACAAAATAGAATGTCAACTCAGCCAATACATTATTTTTGTTAATCTACATTAATAAAAATAGTACGAGTGAACTGAAAATAAAGACAACTAATTCAAATCTTGGACATCAGAACGAAGCCGGCTATGGTGGTGATGAGTCTCAAGGTCTTTAAATGATACTTGATTATGGGATTTTTAGTAGACTCTACTCTACTCCATAGTATATATGCCTGATTTTTGAATTCTTGAATATATTGCTTCAAAGTAATCTTATGAGATATTTTTATTTTTCTACCTTTATTTATTCGTTGTTTCAGAATGATATGACGCTACATTTGAAAAATTAAATATTTGATATGTCACTCCTCATCACTCTTAGAGTATTACAAGCAAAAGGAAATTCAAAAACAAATATATGAAGATTGACGCAAAAATCACGTATTGGATTAACAAACACTGCAGTTAATGTTTTAAAATTCTATCATTTTTCCTCAAACTAAAATTTCTAAAAATAAAAAAAGGTTCATTTTTCATTCTCTATTTCTCAATTAATTTTTAAAATTCTACCCTCTTTTCTCAAACTGAAATTCCCAAAAAAAGTTCATTTTTCATTCTCTATTTCTGTAAATAGAAATACGAGCTTCCATACATACATATAGTGAGGGGAAGAAAGAACCTGAATCAAGGTTATCGAAACGACGTCGAATCTTCGCCAGTAATAGAGTTCTTGATGATTCCAGATATGGCAAATGATATGGCACATGAGATTTGAATATCTTGTCAAACTCATATATTGTGTTATAAAGTTTAATAATGGTAGGGAGGAAAAAAGTTTTGATTTTTGAATATGGGAGGAAAAATTATTATAAAATAATTATACATAAATGAGATTGTGTTATATAGTTTATTAATGGTGGAATGGGAAAGGTTTTTGGATTTTTGAATATGGGAGGGTAAAATGTTATAAGACTATTGTATATTAATGAGATTGTGTTATATAATTTAATAATAATGGAACGAGAAAGGTCTTTTAACTTTCTAATTCATAAATCCCATTTTTTATCCTAAATACATATTTATGAATTACATATTTATCATATGACCCATTGTATTCTGAAATAAAAAAAAAATGAAGATAAGTTGTCCAAAGCCCCAAACAACCCATTATTTTGTTCATTAATGATAGGATATGAATAGTTTTTGGATTTTTTAAATTTAATATGGGAGGGTAAAATAATCCAAAGATGTAATATACAAGAGTAAAATAGTCTCATTTTATAATCCTAAATACATATTTAGGAATTACATAATTATATGACCTTTTGTATTTTGCAGTTTAAAAAAAAACTGAAGATATGTTGTCTAAAGGCCCCAAACAACTCTTATATTGTTCAATAATGGTAGAAAATGAAAGGTTTTTGGAATCATCATATGATCCTTTGTATTCTGCAGTAAAGAAAAAAAATCTTTATATTGTTCAATAATGGTAAAAAATGAAAGGTTTTGGAATCATCATATGATTATTTGTATTCTGCAGTGAAGAAAAAACTGAAGATAAATTGTCCAAAAGTTCCAAATAACTCTTTATTTTGTTCAATAATGGTAGGAGATGAAAGATTTTTGGATTTTTTAATTTAATGTAGGAGGGTAAAATAGTCCGAGAGATGAAAGGGTTTTGGATTTTTTTAATGTAGGAGGGTATAATAGTCCAAAGATGTAATATAGGAGGGTAAAATAGTCCAAAATTGTTTCTCCCTTTGAAGGCATTTTAGAATTAGTATAGATTATTTTATAAAAAAATTAATGCCATATAAGCGGTAGTATTAGTTTTAGACGGAACCCATTGGAGATGAATTTTAATTTAACCGTCTATTCTATAGACGTAGTGCCGTATAAGCGGTAGTATTAGTTTTAGAAGTCCGTCTATTTTACCTGCCACGTAGACTACAATAGACGGAATGTATTAGAAATACTCTTATAGACAATTTCTCTAGTCCACGTGGCAAAAATCCCTACAGATTAGAAAGACACATGTCTCCATCCCGGAAAAGGTGGCATAAGTGAGTGAGAGTATCTTTTTGTTGTAACTGTCTGATATGATACACATGGGGGATCTTCGGGTTCCCCTAACCTATTTTCAAACTAGCTGACCAAGCCCATGTAGAAGGGTCGGTTGATGCCTCGTGTCGATCGAAGTCTTACGTAGATCTCCAACTTTCTGGCCCCTCGATCTTTGGATTCTTAGTTTTGGTGTCTCTCTATGTTAAACACCGGGCTCTCTACGTTAAACACTTGACTATCATCAAAGTTAATCATAAAAACGAATGTGATCTGTCATTCCATACGAGATAATACCATCCATTAATAATGAATATGTTGGAATTTATGGGCGTACATGATAAGTTATTGAATTTGATAATATGTTGTATGGATATACCTAAATAATAATTATTTTGATAATTATTGAAAAGTCAATTTCTACTAAGAACTATATTTTGATGGGAAATAGAATTACAGTCTAACTAGAAAATTGGTAATCTCTCTACCTACAAAATGACATGTTATACCATCAATTGATTTGTGCTATTAGTCAATTTCTACTAAGAACTATATTTTGATGGGAAATAGAATTACAGTCTAACTAGAAAATTGGTAATCTCTCTACCTACAAAATGACATGTTATACCATCAATTGATTTGTGCTATTACGTGAGAGGCAAATAGAGAGAAATATAATTTTCATATAATTAAACTACATATATTAAAGTATGTTTGGAGATTGGAGATTGGAGATATATAATTAAATCGCTCGACAGATATTCAAGAGATTTAAGATACATATTTAATGATCGTTTGCTAGGGATCAATGTATGTTCATGTTATTCTGTATTTGTCTGTGAAAATCATAAAGTTTAAGATCTTAGAATTTATGTTCATGTTATTTTTCATGTAAATTGAACAAATAAAATTTACATGTGGTATCAAAGCCTATGGTTTATTAACTCATGATTTTTCATTAACGCTTACTCTCTTTCGATTTTATATATCCTTAAATTCTTGGCAAGATTATGTTATATAAATAAACTAATAATGTTAATATTTGTCAAGACTAATTTATTGTGTCACAAAATTTGTGGATCTAGAATTAATTGTTGAACCTCTATGGATAAGGCTTGTAACTAAGGATATGCTTTGATTTGAAATTAAAACAAGATAAGTGTATGTACTCCGTTGCTTCAAATCCAAACAATTTCTAAATCATAGTATTTAGCTTGAACTTCAAAGTTATGTATTTGATTTTGCCCAATGGTATATAGATAAATGGGTTGAGCCTCTCAAAATATTCATATTGATAACAAAAATCAATGAATCAAGTCATTTTAAAATAGATGTAATACTATTCTAATTTGCTGTCTTGCTATATATTTATTGCGTTGTTTATGAGTTGATTATTATAATATTTAACCTTATATTCCTAATGTTAAAAGCCTTTACCAAATAAGTTGGCGTTGATATTACACCCATTACTTACCAATATTAAAATAATTCTAAATCTAACAACTTAGCTTATTTATTTCAAAAAACTACATTCTTAAAAATAAATTAATTATTTTAATATTCAATTAATAATGGATTAAAAATAGTTTTTAAACCGTAAATTACACATTACCACTTTAACCCTCCTAGAATTACGCACCAACTACAATGAAAAATCCCCAATCGTAGAGAAACTTCCCATTATCAAACCCGTGCAAATTTTTTCAGAATCTCTACAAATCATCGTCCGAAATTCCTAAATCTTAGTGCATTTTTCAACATTTTTCATCTCGTTTGAATAATGGAGACTCCAAATCGCAGATTGACAAAGTCAAAGAGAGCGTCGCCTGGTGGAGAAAACATATCAGAGTCCAATGCTTCCAGTCTCCGGCGAATAACTTTCTCTACACCCACTAAAGATGCCAAAACGAAAGAGACAACGAAGATGAAGGCATGCAAAACTAATTCTACCAAGAAATTAAAAAAAAAAATCTCAAAAGAAAAACATACATTCCACAGGTATTTCAGACCTAACAAATAATTTTTCTTGTTAATTGAAATTATTCTTTATGTAGTTTTGTTCAGATGAGTACGTTTTGTAAAATTTTGCATATTATGTTCCTGATTAATATTTTAAAACGTAATACAGATTATGTTACGTAGAAATTTGTTATTATGTTACATATGTTTTAATATTTGTTATTATGTTACATTTGTTACAATATTGGCTAGTTTGTAACACATGATACAAAGATGGTCATTATGTAACAAATATTACAGATATGGTTATTCTGTAACACTTGTTACAAAATTAGTTATTATGTAATACTTACTGATCAAGATGTTATAAGTGCAATTTTTGTGTTAGATTGATTTTTATATGATGTTCTGTAACACTGAAGTGATTATGATGTTATGATGTAACAAATGTTACACATGTGGTTATTATGTTATTGTTACATTGGTTGATACATATATTACAAATCTAGTATATCATGCTTTTGTATACTGTTGAATGTAATGTTAACTTGTAATTTTCAGACTGGAGATTTCTGCATCAATCCTGATGACAGGATTGGAGCCAGAGTAATGGTATCAGCTCCTCATGACGTTATCATCTCACTCAACCAGAAGATGAACAATTCTCAAAAGGAGTTATTTCGTTCAACTTGTTTTGGACACTTTTTGAATGTAAATAAGATTCATCTTCAGCATCAATTTATACACAAGATGCTCTTAATAGAGGTAAGATAGCCAAACAAGAAACAAATGTGGTTCAGTATCACAGGTAGAATACTGAAATTTTTAATTGATGAGTTTTGTATAGTTACTGATTTGAAGTGTATTGGTCATGATGATGTACCTAAGTCTCGCAACGCTAAATCGATGTTGAGGCAGATGTATTTTGGTGATTTAAAAAGTGTTTATAACAAAGATGTCGACCAAGTTTTTAAGAACATGCCATCGGATTTGAAAGATGAAGACGTTGTCAAAAATGAGATTTTGTATCTGATTACGTCATATCTGTTCACTACATCATATAAAAAACAGGTATCAGATGCAACATTTTGTTTGGTTGATTTAGTTTTGACCGATACGTATGCATAGGACAAGGAACTATTTCAAAATATATTCAATTATTTGAAGATTGCATTGACGAAGCATACATATGATGATGGGATTAAGAAAGATATATTAATGTACAGATTATATGGATTCCCTCTTGCCTTTCAAATCTGGATTCATGAAGTTGTCCATTCGATAGATGGAAAAATATGCTCCAGATTACATCGGACATGGCCTCGACTCTTGAACTGGACTAATACTTCGACAGAGTAACGGCGTCTTAACTGGAGAAGATTAACTTTGACTTACCAGATATAAGTTATTATGTATCATAAATTTGCTATGTTGTTATTTGTGTATCATAATATGTTATAAACATGCAAATGTAACATTTTGTTTGGTTGATTATGTATACTATAGATAGAAGTTAATGGCATCCAACCGGATGAAGATGAGCGAGGGGCATCATACCTAGCTGGTTTTTTTGGTAGTGATAGACCGTCTGCAACACATGACGATAACAGTGATTTTGTAAACCCCCCTGTTACGAAATCAAAGAAATTCAATGCTTTGCTCGGAATATCAACATGTCGAAAAAGACTAAAGCAGTTCCCAAAAAGGTTAATAAATTCTGAAATATGTTTTCTGTAGTATTCATATGTATATCATTACTGTCATTCATATTTTTTTTAATTTCTTCCGAATACCACCCTGTAACTAATGTGGATTTATTGGCAAGATGATCGCAATATTGGGTTGAAAGAGTTAAGAAAACTTCTGGTGGATATACGATCCCGACAAGATCGAATAATCTCCCAACAAATTTAAAATCCGATATTCAGACACTTCATCATGAGATTGCTGCTAAGCTTGATAATTTTATGGATGAGTTAAGGACAAAAGTTCCTTCAAAATCAGATTCTCCTCCAACGAAAGTCCATGATAGGCAAATGGTAGTTTTCAATGACCATGAAGAATTTTTAAGAAAGGTAACTGTATTGCAATATACTAATCATTTAAGACCTCTTCCAATTTTATCATAGTACTAGAATCATTTCGTTTTCAATATATCACATGCTACATTTTATTTTTCAGGCAGCGTTTGATTACAGTGGTCCAACTAATTCAATGGGAGGAATCTCCGACGTTGTTCATGCTGCTGATCCACATAGTCAAGTTAGGAACACAGATCCAAATGATAATGTCAATATGTGCGACCCTCTAGAAGATTCATTCTACACTGAAGTAGTGATGAAACAAGTTGAAGAGATAATAAAGAGTGTAGAAATGCAGGATAAATTTGAAACGATTCAGGTATACCCAAACAACAGACTAAATCAGTTTGAGATTATCAAACTTTATGAAATTTGACTTTTCAATTTGTGTACACAGATTGAATGCAAAGATATCGATGATTTACAAGATGAGACAACGACTGGAATACCGATTAAATGTCAATGAAGACCAAGCGTTTTAATCAAATCTCCATATGTTGCAAGACAGCAGAACATAGTGGCTTCAACATCAAGATTTGAGGCAAGTGCATTCAAGTATGGGTTGACTACGCTGCATATCGAAGACGTTAGAGCATTTGACATATAGTTTTGCAATGATTATCGTCCTAACAATGTGTAAGATATAATTATATTTATAAATCATTATGTCCACTAAATAAATACATTCTAATGTGTGTTTCTGTTTTATAAGAAAATGAAGTTTTTGTTGACAAAAATGAAAATAGATCTTCTATTTAATTTTGGCCTGTTGAGGTTAGTGAGAAGATATGATGATACGAACTTCGAGACATTAACAAATTTCTAAGAGACGCGGGATTGTATTTTTCGAACATATTTTTTTGTTACATGATCCTATAGATTAACTCTAATACTGCATGTTACAGAATGACCCATTATTGATATAGTTGTTATAAATTACATTGTGTATATTTGACTGATAAAGATGTTATAAATGTTATTTTGCACCATTGACTTTGTTAACTGGCTATGTTACATACTAGGCAATGTT
The DNA here is from genome assembly GCA_030279155.1 of Forsythia viridissima. Classification (NCBI taxonomy): domain Eukaryota; kingdom Viridiplantae; phylum Streptophyta; class Magnoliopsida; order Lamiales; family Oleaceae; genus Forsythia; species Forsythia viridissima. The sequence continues at coordinate 18,869,016 of CM059042.1, forward strand.
ATTTTATACACAATATGTTACAGATTGATGTTCTTTATTGTTGATGTTACATATGCCACAAATAATGACATCAAGAGTTTTATTTGGTTAAATCTTGGATTGTGTGTTACATGTTTATATCACAATGATGTTACATCATTTTTATTTAGTGTATGAATTTTTTAAAGATGTTACAAATAGATTTTGATGTATATGCCAACATATGTTACAGATGTAACAAATCTGATTGATGTCAAATTTTTACTAATGTTGCATATCATTACACACCTGATTCCACATCACAAAGATGTATGTTTTTACTACCTAAGGAAGATGGCCACCTATAGCCCCGAAATAACATTCAACGCAACCACAACGGACACGTTTTTTGTTGGCATGGTCAAGGGCATATTTCCATCTTTTAAGGATGACGTCAATGCTATTGTCCGAAATGTGTCAATACTTGAATATCCACTTGGAGAATATTTGCATTGTAACAGACCGTGGGTGGATGTCGATCATGTGTTGATACTTATTATGATGGGTGAACATGTCCATTGGATACTTGGAGACTTGGACATGAAAGCAAGATCTTTAAATATATTCAACTCATGTTGGTCAACTATAAGAGATGTTGAAGTTATGGCTGGCGTTCAACCGTTTGCGTATATCATCTCTCACTTGTTGGCAAGGATTGACGTATGATATCCATCAATTGTCAATAGAGTGGAACAGATCGAACTTCTACAGATCAATCTTGTACACAACATACCTCAACAGGATAATGGGTTAGTATACACATTATCGTCTATTATTTTTTTGTATCACAACCTCCATTGGCAGTTAACATTGTACCTGATGCTGAACATATTATTTTCACTAGGACCGATTGCAGTGTTTTTGTCATTAAGAATGCAGAATACATACTGAACGACAATGTACAAGGAATGCCAAATCTATTGGAAGTTTCAATTGAAATAACCCATTTGGCAACAATGTTGTTCAAACATGAGATGGACAAGCGTAATGAGGAATATGAAACAAATCTCAATTTTGTGTCGAGGAAAGAAACATAAGCAAGGAAGGTTGCTAAGAAAAAGAATGTAAAGTAGGAGTAGAACAGCCATTGATTTTAACAATTCTATGTTTGTTAGTTTACGTCCTATCATGACAATCTTAACTCAATTAGGCGAATGGAAATCTGTATGAAATATTTTTTTTCTTACATAATATATATCTATAGGTCTGTTACAGTACATTGTATATATTAATAGGAACTTATTGAAGTTTAGATTTGGTTTGGTTGTTGTAACAGTTGTAACATATTCTGTTTAATATCAATGTCTAATGATATTGTGTACAAATGTTTGATACATATATTACATGATGTTTGATCTGATGTTACAATTGATATTTTGAAGCAATGAATATGTTACTGAATATGTTACATATTATGTTATATTATTGTACCATCACATGTTACGTATGTTACAAATGATTGAATCATGAGTTATATTTGTTCTTACTGTTACATATCAATCTCATTCAGATGTTACACTATATGAATTTGTTTTAGAGTCCAGAATGTATGTAAATACGAACTTGTTGAAGTTTAGAATTAGTTTTGCAGTTGTAACTGTAATAGATTTTTTTTAATATCATGGTCTGATACAGATGTTACAAATTCTATAGTGTATAACTGTTTGATACATATGTTACAAACGACATTCTATATCACTGAATATGTTAAAGATGATATCATGTTATTTTACCCATCACATGTTACATGTATTGGTATTCTCTACCACTGATGTTACATATGTTACAACTGATATCATCGTGAGTTTTAATATGTATCACTGATATTATATATCATACTGATTTTATACCATTTTAAAACAACTGTATCAAATATCAATTATGTAAATATATCAAAACAATAACACTTTATTAATGTTGTGACAATGTATTCAATTCAATGAAGAAAATTACAGAACACATTAACAGTATATCAATTATCATTATGCGTGTTGATCAATCTCAATGGACGTTTACACGTTCTCTTGTTGTGTCCGTATCGCCCACATCTTATACACTTTATAATACTGTTTCGTTCACAAACTGATCTGAAACTTCTCTCCTTAGGCCCTCCTACTTTTCTTAATGGATTTGGAGCCAATACAGTTATAGAATTTGTACACCTAACCATCGCCCAACCAACACTTTTACCAAATGGTATAACGCTATCTTCGTAGGATGCTATGTAAGCCTCCCAGGTGTGGTACAAAGAACAATATTTGTATGTTTCCATACCATTCCTACCAATAAGGGATAATGCATGTTGACATGGGATACCGTCAACTTGAAACTACGTGCATGTGCATGTGCATTTTTCAATGTCAACCATATTTTGTGTATTCTCGTCTGTAACTTGAAATTTGACATTGCTTAAACCCGAAACCTGTGTTAGAAATACAAAATATATAAATCCGTAACACTTATGCAATTCAATTTTACCAAACCATTATAACTATTTAATTCATGTAGTTACCTTCAAATTTAGAGCGTTTCTCGTATTTTTCTGTAACAAATTCTCATTTTTTGTTGAAAGTCGTGTAAATATGGAATGTGCCTTATTCATATTCTTGTAAAATCATTCTTGCAATATGTTCCTCAAACTTTCTAGCATAGTCACAATTGGATAATCGGCGTTTACAGACTCCACAATATTTGACATCATCGTAATGTATTTGTTAGTTGGCATATAAGATCTCGACCACCTACAATAGTTGACCTTATCCTTCTGTAATATTGTAATAGGGTCGGATGCCCTCATGTATGTTGTCCAATACATTTATATGGTACTCAAATTCAGTATGTGTATAAGACCTAGCGGCTGCGTTAAATGGCTTTGCAATGTGTTTCGCAACCTTCTCAAACCTCATCTTTAAATTTTGTAACAAATTATACGCACAAAAACTTTGTATTATGTTTGGATATACTCGTTCGACTGTCTTTTGTATGCTTCTATGCCTGTCAGAGATGATATACATCTCCTCTATCTTTCCGTAAGCCTCTTTGAACCTTGATAAGAACTATTCCCACGAATTGTCACTCACCGTCACCAATACCAAAAGCGAGAACAAATATGTTATAGTCCGCATCCTGTGTGCAAACAGTAAACAATGTACCACTGTAACGTCTTGTCAAAAATGTTCCGTCTATTACAACCACAGATTTGAAATGTCTCCATCCTTGTAATGAAGCTCCCATCGCCATGAACAAGTATTTGAAAGTATTATCCGTACCTGTCTCAACACGCGTAAATGTACCTGTATTCTTTTTCCTCAACATGTACAAATAAGATGGGATGTGACTGTATGATTCATCTAGATCTTCTAATATCTTTCCCAACGCATACTCGCATGCCCTCCAAGCTTTTCCATAACTCAATGTTACGCCGTATATTTTTGACGCGTCATTTATTATATCTTTTGGACTGTATATAGTTTTGGCATCTATGTATTTGTGTTTTATGCAATCTCCAAATAGTGAATTCGTTGCTTGTTTATGATCCTCCATAATTATATCCATCGAACAAGTATGACTGTATCTGATACACCTTATCTTAAACATCTCTGTTTCACCTTTTTTAGAAGCTATAAATTACCGCATGCAGTTCTTATCTTTGCACTTGAGAACATATTCTTTTTTGTTAGATCTATACACAATGTACTGATAATTATTTTGAATGGCATATAACGAATTTTTTTCTTGAGAACCTTTTTATTCCTAAAAATCATACCAGTATAAATTCCGTCAAAATCCTGATGTTCACTTACATAGTTGTCAACGTCAAATTCATCTTCTACCACATTTGGGATTGTTTGGTAAACACTACAAGCAAATGTATCACCACTGATGATACTACTATTAGAAATATGTTCCAAATTAATTCCATCTCCAGTAATATCGTGTGAATTATTCAAACTTTCAACTGAGATGATACTATCCAATAGATTTGTAACAGTAACTCGAAGCAGGCAAGTAGTTAACAAATGTACCTTACTTTTTAACCTTAGATAGAACAACACCACATTATCATTTGTTATTCATATCGGGGTCAATCCACCACCACATCCGAATATAATGCTATTACGATTTTATTTCGATCATAATTGAATACAGACATTACCATGTCGATCAGCTTGACGTAGCTACAGTCATGTGGTACCAAAATCCCTACTATTTTACCATTGTTGTGAATGAGAATGTTTATAGTATCCATTCCTGCAAATAAACAACAAATACAAATGTAACATACCTTGAAACCATTAACGGGCAACATCAATCCGTTACAGTAATGATATGTAACATTTAAAAAAAAACTTCGAAAAAAATATTGAAATGTTACATCTTTTGCAACAAACATAAATTCACATTATCAAACACAACTACAAAGAGTACATGTTACAAAATCCAATATAACATAACGTGAAATGTTAATTAAGCTATAGATTGTGATAAAAAACTTAAAAATTAAAAATTGAGTTATAATAACATAAAATAATATGTTACAAACACGCAAATGTAACATACAAAAAACATAACATACGTAAATGTAACATACGAAAATGTAACATAGGCGATTGTAGCATACACAGATTATCTAAATGTAATAAACATTTGCGTAAACCAGAAATTTCCAAATGTTACAAGATCATATTATAAATATAATGTAACATATACAAATGTTCTCAATGTATCATAAACATAAAATATCATGAATTTTGAAATTTTTTTATAACATTTTCGTTTCAGAGTGATAATAACATAAAATAATATGTTACAAATATATAAATGTAACATACAAAAATGTAACATACGCAAATGTATCTTACGGGTTGATTAATTGAGAGAAATTTTTCATAGATAAATTTATAAAAATGTTACAATAACTAACCTTAAGTTATTATTCTGATCACAGACGTTACTATTTTTCACGGATGGAAACTTTTCACGTACTGGTGTTCTTCACGGACTAATGTTCTTCGCCGAATGATGTTATTCATATAATGGTGTTCTTCGCTTTCGTACTCATCTTCTTTGTGGATTTTCTAAAAATTTCCGTTTTCGATTTTGGCCAAGAATCAATTAGATTTCTAATTTAATGGAATAACGGAAAATCTCTCTTTTACCGGTTTTCAGTTACAATTGTTAATTATAGCTTGTAATTAATATATTAATATTTAAAATTATAATAAATATATTACCAAAACAGTATTTTTAGAATTTTAGTAACATAAATGACTTTTTAGAATTATTTTAAAAAAGTGGCTCATTCTTGAAAAAATTCCTAAGATGGCATGTCGGATTTAGGTCCACTAATTAGGTATTATGAATGAACTAATTGGATCGAGCATATTGGGCCAACTATTGTGGGTCTATTTGGGTGTATAAATTTGACAATTATATTCATTTATGGTTGTTATGAATTGTTATTTATATAATGCCTATAATATTTGTTAAGTAACATTTAAGTTATTGAATTAAATATTTATGTGCACACAACATATTGTTTGCGTGTTAATTTATGAATTTTTCTTTTATTATTCAATTTAAAAATATTCATATTATGTATAGTTTGTTAGTTACCAAAGTGATCAAACTAGAATGTTTCATGGATATCTAGTTGTTTAATAAAAAAATATTATTGTTGTAGCTTACAAAATATTTATTATTCAATTTTAAAGATATTCATATAAAGTATAATTTGTTAGTTACTAAAATAGCCAAACTAGAATAGTTCAAGACTATGAAATTATTTAATAAATCAATATTGTATAATGTGCATGGTAGTTTTATTACTTAATTAAAGATATTCAATTATATATAGTTTGTTAGCCACCAAGTGGTCAAACTATAATGTTTCGAGAAAGTCAAATTATTTAATAAAATTTAGTATGTTGTATCCTTTTCTAGTCACCCAAATGTGATAAACAATTATATGATTAATCAGTAGGACGAAGTAATTGAAATTTCTTAATTGACCATTTTATATATCCAAAGATAATAGAATCTACCACTTGAAAATAACATAGTTATCCATTAAAGATAAATACAAGGTATCGTAATAGTTATTAATAGTGTATCGTATTAGCTAATCAAATGAGAGCTTTGATAAATATATTTATTGTCTATTTGAATATGATTTATTTTATATCTCAAAGTATTGACGCATAAAGCACTTATTTTATTGTATTAATTCATGTTTCTCTTTATTATTATGCTTTATTTGTTTTGATAATTAATGAATTAAATTTATTGGATTAACTTAAGCAAGTTTAAATCCACTTAGGTGTTTGGATCTTGATCTAGCTTTGTTATCTTAGATATCTATTGCTATTATTGATAGAAGCACTAAGAAAGAAAAGATTTTTCTATAAAATTTGAAAAATATTGAACAATTGAATTTTGAGAATTAGCAAGCAATATTAATATAACTCTTTTATAAATGAAAAGAATATTTGGATTGTCTAAAATCTGAACTGTTGATAAGTCACTCGCTTTATAACTAACTTTACCACCATGAAATTTGATGGTACACATAATATGTATGAATATGTCATAGAGATGACCAATATAAAAGCAAAGTTGGAAACCTTAAGAATGAAAGTTGATAATTCATTTTTAGTTTAGTTCATTCTAAACTCTTATCTTCCTCAGCACATGTCATTATCAATTCACTATAACAGTATAAGGAATAAGTGGAATGTAAGTGAATTGACTAACATGCTTAAGAAGAGATAAGACATAAACGGGAAAGAAATGAATTATGTTTACTTCATCACTCAAGAAATTGAAAATAAGCGTGGTTAAAGACAAAAGAAAAGAATTACCACTCAAGATAAAGAATGAGCCTCTTAAAGCCATCGAGACTCAAAATAAGGAATGCAATAATGCAATAATGATAAGTGTCATGTCTTTAAAAACGTATGGACATTGTTTAAAAGATTTCCATAAATATAAGGCATGGTTCGAAAATAGTGGTAAGCTTAGTGCTTCGGAATGTTTTGAACCATATTTAATTGAAGTTCTTTATAATTCTTGGTGTATGAAATATGAAACTACCATTTATGTGTCCAACATAATGCAGTGATTCTCCTCAACCAAAATCATTAAGGCATAATGGTATTTTGTTTGTGTGAGGAGGGATTATGTTAGAGTTCCAGTTAAAGGAGTTCATACCAAGCGTTACGTTTACACAATGGTCATCATTGAGACTTATTATAGACACTTTGTCCCTTATGATTCTCAAAATTTTGTGTTTATTTCTAAAACTTGACACTTTTGGACATAGTTTCAAATTTAAGAAAGGATATCTTAGTTTGTTTAAATGCAAAAATTGGTTTTTGGATTTAAGTTATGGTTTATAGAAATTGAAACTTGAAAGCAATTTTGTCAAGTTCCTTATTACCCTGCGTGATGATATTTGAATTAAAAGCACATGGGTACATGAAAATTCTACTTTGAAATTGATATTTTTGGTTCTTTTTGATATACCAAAGATTTGGTAGACAAAAATATTTTTTCACCTTTATTGATGATTTTCATGTTATGGTTATTTATATCAGCTGCATGATTAATCTCAAGCAATGGACACGCTTGGGATGTGCATCAATGAGGTAGAAAGACAACTAGATAAGAATGAAAAAATCATACGGTATGATAGAAATGATGAATGATATGGAAAGTAATACTTAGGTTAATTATTAAACTCATCAATACATTATGTGAGCAACACTATACCGTCAAGATAGGTATGCAACACAGGAAACCAGCTGCGAACCTTATGAAATAGGGTCATTCTGAACAGGCGTGCATAAGATGTCGTCGCTGCCCAAGCAGGGATCCAACATACCCATGCAAGCCAAATGCAACTCACGTGCTTCGCGTACACAACACCCAAGTTCAGCACGCCCCGTGTTCGCCAACCCGAAGGTCGCAAACAGAGACAAACAAAGCCCAAACAAAGCAACGTCGCTATGAACACTTGGCTGCCACAAGCTAGTTATCCCTGTGGTAACTTTTCTAACACCTCTAGCTTCAAATTTTAAAGGTCTAAAGGATCGTTAGGCCACGCTTTTACGGTTCGTATTCATACTGAAAATCAGAATCAAACGAGCTTTTACTCTTCTGTTCCACACGAGATTTCTGTTTTCGTTGAGCTCATCTTAGAACACCTGCGTTATCTTTTAACAGATGTACCGCCCCAGCCAAACTCTCCACCTGACAATGTCTTCCGTCCGGATCGGCCCGCAAAGCGAGCATTGGGTCCAAAAAGAGGAGCAGTACCCCGCCTATGATTCACGGAATAAGTAAAATAACGTTAAAAGTAGTGGTATTTCACTTTCGTCTTTCGGTTCCCACTTATCCTACACCTCTCAAGTCATTTCACAAAGTCGGACTAGAGTCAAGCTCAACAGGGTCTTCTTTCTCCGTTGATTATGCCAAGCCCGTTCTCTTGGCTGTGGTTTCGTTGGATAGTAGACAGGGACAATGAGAATCTTGTTAATCTATTCATGCGCATCACTAATTAGAAGATGAGGCATTTGGCTACCTTAAGGCAGTAGCTTTGGCACACGAAGGCAGTATCATGGCACACGAGGGCACCAACTTGGGCACACGAAGGCTGGTGACATGGGCACACGAAGGCACCAACATGGGCACACGAACTCAACAACTTGGGCACCAACTAATGCACCAGGTTAGCAACGTAGGCAGCAACTTAGGCACATCATAGTCTTAATAATGCAGCAACGTAGGCACAAGATGGCACCAACGTAACCATTCAACGGTCTATAATGCATAATTGTATTCTGATAGATATGGTTAGGAGTATGTTAAGTAATTCATATTTACCCTTCTTGTTGTGGATGTATATTTTAAAAATCGTCATTTATATATTGAACTAGGTTTAGTAATGCAGTTCAAAGATATATTTTGGATTGTAGAAAGAAAAGAAACCTGGTTTAAGTTACCTACATGTTTGGATATTCCAAGATTTATAATCTACATGAATGAAATTGGATTTTGGAATGATCAATGGTTACTTTATTGGTTATTGTCCTAACCATAGTTTAAAAATTGTTGAAATCATAAATGCTATGCTCATTGAGAATTGTGATATTAGTGGGAGTGCGGAACTACAGAATGTGAATATCGAAGAAGTTAGGTAGAGATTCATTTATCTAAAACTTCTAATATTGTTGTTGCTAAAATACCGTTGTTGAATGACCTAACAATGGTGATCACCTACTCCGTCAAGAAATCATAAATAATGAACCTAATGTAGAACAATCACAAAAAATTGTATTAAGAAAATCCCACTAAGAAATAAGGCAAGTTATTCCTAATGAAAATATGTGGTACATCTACAAGAATCAAATTATAACTAAGAAATTAAAAAAGATCCGATTTTGTTTTCACAAGCCATAGAATATGACGATTTTGCTAAATATATTGATACCATTAAAGATGAGTTAAAATCTATAGAACAAGATGAAGTTTAGAACATCATTGAATTGCCTCAAGGATGAAAAAGAGTTGGATATAAGTGGGTCTTTAAGACTAAACGTGATTCTAATGACAATTAAATGATATAAAGTTAAACTTGTTCTTAAAAGTTTTACTCAAAATGAAGGTATTGATTATAAAGAGACTTTCTGCTGCTTTACAAAGAAAGACTCATTTAGAATTATTATGGTGCTAGTAGCAGTAGCACGTTTTGATTTGGAGCTAAATCAAATAGATGTGAAAATAAATTTTTTAAATGAAAGTTTAGATAAAAAAATTATATGAATCGACATGAGGATTTCTCAAATAAAGGAAATGACTTGGTGTATAACCTTAAGAAATTAATGTACGGGCTTAAACAAGCATCTAGAAAATGGTAGTTTAATTTTGATGATAGCACAACTTCTTTTATATTTAAAGAAAACATTGCCTATCGGTATATATATCTGAAGGTCAGTGGGAGGAGTTCATATTTTGCTTTTGTATGTTGATATTTTGCTTGCTAGTGATATCGATTTGTCCAATTAAAGATACGAGAAAAATATAGTCTCATGCAATTAAGTGAAACATTGTGTATGCATCTATTGTAAGGAGCTTAATATGTACTCAAACTTATATTATATCATATTCATTTTTGCGGATGGCTTGACAATAGATTATCCACATTTAGCTATTTATTCCTATCATGTGAAGAAATAATCTTTTGTAAAAGTGGATAACATTCTTTCATTACTTCATCTATTATGGACGCTGAATTTGCAGCATGCTTTGAGACTACAAATAAACATTATTATGGTTGCAGAATTTTATATCAGGGCTTGGAGTTGTCGACTCTTTTACCAAGTCGATGAAAATTATTGTGATTATGTAATTGTCATTTTCTCCAAGAATGACAAGTATTCTAACGGTACTAATACTTTGCCATCAAGAGGGAGTTCAGAAACAATAAATGTCAAATGAACAAACAAGCACCAACTTATGATTAGGGACATTACTAAAATGACTACCACAAAAGGCTATTAATAGACATGTGAAAAACATAGATCTTGGTAGTAGTGGTTAATGTTTTTTTCCTATGATGGTTCATTTACATTCTGAGCTCATTAATGATAATTGAACTATTTTTATTTATTTCCTATTTACCAATATTTATGTACATGTATGATATTGGATGATGATGAAATAGGAATAGTCTTTGACAAAGACATTACGAACCATCACCTATACTTCTCCCTTATAAATCAAGTTGGATAAGTTGTTAATATTCCCTGACTCATATTGGTAGTTTACTCAATTTTGGTGATTATGATGATCCATACGAATACGCGCATAATGGTGATATATTATGAAATCATATGAAAATTCTATCATGTGGGTCAAGTGGGAAAATGTTATAATTTATGTAGCCCACATAATAAGTTATTGAATTTGATAATATGTCTTATGGATATACCTAAATATAATAATTAATTTGATAATTATTGGAGAAGTTAATTTTCATTAAGAACTCTATTTTGATGGAAAATAGAATTATATTCTAAGTAGAAAATTGGTCATTTCTCTACCTATAAAAGGGCATGTTGTTCCATCAATTGATTCGTACTATTATGTGAGAGGCAAAGAGAGAGAAATACAATTTCTATATAATTAAACTACATATATTAAAGTGTGTTTGGAGATTGGAAATATGCAATTAAATCGTTCGATAGAGATTGAAGAAATTTAAGATACAGAATTAATAACCGTTTGCCAGGGATCAATATATGTTCTTATTACTCTGTATTTGTTTGTGGGAATCATGAAGTATAAGATCTTTGAGTTTATGTTCATGTAAATTGAACAAATAAGATCTTTGAGTTTATGTTCATGTAAATTGAACAAATAAAATTTACAAAATCTACATCAATATCATGTTTTGTTAGAAATTTGAAGAGTGACCTACCAAAAGTGGAAATGAAGGATTACTAAACTTTACCTCTAGGCATTCCCCTTTTGGCGAAGATATACGGAAACTCTTCATTGGAAGAGATTTTCATGTAGGTGAAGGACTAGACAATGCTACGCCGGCCCCTACCAATACGAAAGAATTTAAATGGCCTTGATAAAAAAAAATGTCGATATCATAGGTCCGCATACCATGGAACAAATGAATGCAGAGACCAAGAGGAAGAAAGAAAAAGTTAACCATAATCACTCCATAAAACTATAGTTAAGTTGATTATTGAGTGTACTGTCATCTAGAGATGGCAATTGGGCCAAGCCGTCCGTGGGCCCGATGGCTTGGCCCGTAAAAGCTCGGCCCATTATGGGCTTAGGTCAAGCCAAGAAAAAAATCAAGGAGCCCACGGACTTGGTCCACGAGTCAGTCCGACTCGTGGGCCACTAACCCCAATTTTTTAAAAGATGGGGACCAAAAGTAATGGTCACAAAGGTGACCGTTATAGCCCAACGGTCATTTTTGTGACTGTTTTGGTCTACGGTTTTTTTTTTCCATCGACTAATTTTTCTCTTATAAATACCTCCTCTAAACTTTCAAATTATTTACGAATTCACAACTCTCTCAACCTATACAATCCAAAAATATTATATTGTCAATATATAGCTCTTTTATTGTACAATTTATAGTTGAATTTCTACATTTCTACATTCTACTTCTACTTTTTTATTTTCTTCATGAATCAATACAACCAACACACATGGAAGTGCTGGCCACCAAATGTATAATGATTTTAGTGGACTAAATGATATTCCAATTTCTGAATTTGGTGATGATTATGGGATTTGAAACACTGATCCGATTATCGATTTAGAGGATATCAATGAAAAATTAGAAACGACAAATACTACTACAATAACTGGGTTGACTACTAAATGAAAACCTGTAAAATAAAAGGTTTGGTGTTGGGATCATTTCAAATTAGTGCACATCGGTGCAACCGCAGATGGACAACCAATCTTCATAGACAAAATAAAATTAAATGATCGAATAGATATCAATGCTTGTTTTGCTTCATTTCTTTGATCAGAGCTTAATTTAACATTGTCCATTACCATCTCAAGTAATTCAACAACAGACGAGAACATGCCAATCAACCTGATTAAAGTGATATGGTGTGAGCTCCAACGCGTATCACCGGATCTCTTAAGATTGATTTCTTGATTAAGACATTTTCCACTTGAAATCTCACCATTATTATAAGCTTCAATAAAAACATTAGCATGTAATTCTTGAAGAATATCACGACGCTTAGATGATGATCCAACAATATTTACCACATTAGCAACCACAATAAATAAATCAGTGACTTCAACATGCTTCTTTGCAACCACAACAATAGCTAATTGAAGTTGGTGAGCAAAACAATGAATATAAAAAGCACATTCATTCTCCTTTAATATAAGTATTTTAAGACCATTGAACCCACCTTGCATATTACTCGCTCAATCGACAACATGCTCAATACCTACATAACGCTCTATTATGAAACCCTTTTCATTAATATAACGTATCACAATAGCCATCTGCTCTTTTGAAGACGAGTCATGAGATTCATAAATAAGAATAGAAAAATAATCACCACACATACCTTAAATATTGCATTAACTATTTCAATTGAAATAGATCTTACAATATCTTTTTGAATACTTGGTGAAACCATTTGACATCTCCCAAGAGCATTCTTTAAAGTAACAGCCTTTATGTCTTCATTATGATTAGCTAACTATTGTAAAAGTTTAAGAAAATTACCTCTATTGCTTGAATTTTCAGATTAATCATGTCCACGAAATGGTAGTCCTTTTCGTAAAAGGAATCTAACACAATCAACCGATACAACCAAACGAGTATGATCTTTAACATTTTCTTAATCTGTGTGCTTGGTAAACAATGTTTCAATATGTTGTTTTCTATTCATGAGAGCTTCACAACTTCTAAAAGCTTGATTGTGAATACTAATTGAATCTCCAACATGCTTTTGTAACTTATCTTTCTTCTTCCAATTTCGAAACCCTTTGATAACAAAAGAATTGCCGCATCCTCTTTATCCTTGCTGTGATTTAAACAAATAACAATATAAACAGAATAAAGTATCTTCTTTCTTGCTATTCTCTAACCAAGTACGACCATCTTCAAACCAACTAGAGTTAAATCTCCCTGACTTGTTCCCATACAGTAAGTAAGGAAAATCATGAAAGGTTGACAAGGACCTTTTTGTAAATACGCTCTTCTGAATTCGTCTTGAATATTTGGAAGGTAATCTAAAATTCGTGGCCTCTCTCCTGAATTTGTAGGAAGATTTGCTAAGTTAATTTCATTACAACATTATTTTGCACTTTTTTCATTTCTCTTTGGAGATAATGGTAGCTCCGGAGTTGAAGTTGAATGATTTGATATTGTATTGAATTATCTCTTCATCACTATTTAGAATAATAAACTTGATAGTTGGTACCTAATCAGAAACTTACTTCAGTAAATAAACTTTAATCAATGAATATATTTGAAGACAAAATCTTTAGAAAATATATTGAAGAAGCTACATAAACTAATGATGTACAACTACTACATAAGGCATAAAAGATTGGAACTGGAAAATAATAAACATTCTAGGCACCAAATTTACCACTTAGAGATTAACAGAAAACCCATCGAGGTCCCTCTCTACCAACTTCATCAATTACTACACATCTTCTAGTTCTCTCTGCTACAAACAATGAACTAAAACTCTTTTGCTCTACCAACGATGTGCAATGGGGTCAACCGAGTATACATGTTGATTGTTTATAAAAAATTGTATACATTTAACTAGCATCCCACTGTGAAAGGCATGCATTTAGATTTTAAAAAACAATATAATGCACAGTACTAGCAGTGCAGCAATCTCCAATTTATTAGAACTCTCAAGTCTCAATGTCAAAGCCGTCATTAATGGAAATGGAAATGCCAATTTAAAGGAAAACTATTAATCTAACAAAAATCAATTGGACTTTCAATTTTCAATGAAGTAAGCCATCATTAATATAAATAATAAATCCCACATTGATCGAAAGATGAATTGCTTCAGAAATTTGATCTCATTTTTCTATCAATATTTTTTTCTAACACTTTAAGTGCATTTTCAAAATTGAACCTTGCTTGTCTTAAAAGTAATGGTATAATTAACATATTTAGTAGACTTACATTAAAAATTAAATGTTAACAAATTCATATTAAATAGGAAATAAATTAATAAAAACAAATAAGTGATGAACTGAATTCTAACCAAGCAAGAAGATTATCCGTCCTTTGATTCCTTTATATCTTTTTTTTTCCTGAAATTTTGTTACTTGATCGAGAAATGGGACAATGAGTATTGGTTGTGGTAATTGAATCTGAATGCCTGAATAGAGAAGAATTCTTGCACTGGATCAATTGCAAAAATTGTGAAAAAAAATGACACTTTGGGAGGAAGATATGTAATTAACAGAAATGGAAAGAGGGCATGTTTATGACTTATGATGTGGGCACTTATTGAACTTCAAAAATTTTTAATTTAAGAGGTGGCCTATCCTCTCTTGTCCTTGAATAAATCCGCACGTGGTTTTACATAAATATTTACTATTCAATTATAAACTTAATTATGAACATAATTCTCAAATATGTTCTAATTTTTTTGTCTTAACCAAATAATAAATGAAAAAGTCGGTGGCTATAGAGTCAAGAGCTTTGTTGTGGAAATAATGATTAATAGGCATAATTATTTTCTAATTGGGTCAAAACATTGAGTTTATAACCTAAGTATCCTATGACGTGGAATAGTCCATGGAACCGCGTTGTTATTGGTGGCAACCGCGTAGATTGTACAGTCTGTCAGCGGTTGACAAAGAGAGGTAAACAAAACAAATTATGCACCATTGAACTCATCATTCACAAAAGACAAAATAGTTTCCAATTTTACCCTTGTTCCTTCTAGAATAATTCAACGCGGTCCAATCTAGTGGGGTCATATAAACTTCAATTCTTATATCTTTGGAACAACCTAATTCAAACAAATAATATTCTTAATTAGAACAAATATGATTGAATTTAAATTGTTCAAAATTAAAACTTAAGTTTTATCTTTGAACTGAATTTAAGCTTTTAATGTGTACTTGTCTGACTGATTATGTACCAAAAACATTGTTTTCCCTCTTTTTCATTGTGCTCTGGAAATAATTAAAATAAATTTTTTTTTTTGGGGTAAAATCATTGAAGTCAAAAAAATTTAGGGTTATTTATCTATTTGCTTGAAGTGGCTTTTTATTTACAAGTAAAAAAAAATACTATTTCTAAACACAAGAAAAAATGTATTTTTTCTTATAATTAAATTTGACTTGCTTATAAACTACGTGCATGTTTATCAGTGCTGTAATTATTTTTAAGTACTTATAAGTTGTGAGTTTTATGGAATGTGTAAATATTAAATAGTAATTTGTGGGTGTTACGAAATATATTTTTAAAATCTATGTTTGATCAACTCAAATTATAATCACGACCGTAGGAATTTTTCTCCGCTACTGAAAATATATATATATACGTCCGTGTGTCACTACGTCTTCAATCTTCCTCTCAAATGATTTTTCCATTGCTCTACTCACTGCCTCAATTCTAAAATCATAATCATCGCAACTCAGCTCGTCACCTTCACCATCAAACTCTATAAAGAACAAACTCATTCGCATAAATACTACGATCGAATCCCATTACGAATAAGTGGTTTACTAGTTTAAATTTAGCCAAACATTAGTGTAAGCCAAGCACACTCGCTCGTCGTAGTAGCCTAGTAGGGAAGGAATGCAAGAATTAATTTTTGATTTAATGTTCCCGGTGGGCATTATAATGCCCACCGGAACAAGTATTCTACAATTATTGGATGAGTGTAAAATAGACCTTTACATTCATCAAATGAGTGCATGTCATTATACACTGCCCACTGAAGATATTAGATCAATGGTCTTGTACACAATACAAAAACTTAAGAAAGCTGGACAAAAATTCTTCTGTAATATGAAGAAAATACTGGGGCATTATTGTAAATTGCATGGTTTACGTGGGCCAGTCCAAGTCAATCTCTGTCTGCTTTTGGAATTTTATTGAATTGCTTCTCATATTTAAAAGGGAAAAAAAGGTTACTATCACTCTATCAGAATATTTGAGCACCTTCCCCTTTCTCAATCACACTCTCTCACTCTTTCTTGTTAGTTGTTACTATAATTGTTTTCCATTCTACGCCTCTGTTAATATCCCTGCGAAGGAGATTGGAATTTGGTGAAAATTCAACCTGTAAACAATTGGAGTTGAAATTTGAATTTGGTGAACTGAAGAAAAATGGGTTCTTGTGTAAGTGTTGAAGATGATGAAAATCAGCAACTGAAGAACAAATCTTGTAGTAACAGATCAGGTAGATTTCTTATACATTAACAAGTACTGATGAAGTTAATGTTTGTAGTTTTTTTATGTTTTCTAAGGTCTTGTTTTTTGGGGTAATTTTTCATGTGGGGTTTGAGAGTAATGTGTGATCATTAATTAAGTTTGTGGGTTACTAGATTCTGACAGGAATAGGATGGAAGTTCGATCAATAATATTAGATGTAATAAATAGCATTGTTAGATGTCTCATTAAAGCAATACTACAAATTAAAAGAGCTGTTGACTTTCATTGGATCTTAATTTGATTTACAGTTGACTTCATATTTGGTTAATGCAAAGTAAACTGTACTTGTACAAAAAAACATATAGAGAGTGAAGGAAGAGTTATTTTCTTGCCTATTAGCCAGAAACAATTTGATTGCATAATTTTCAATGGCAATTTCATTTTCTTCAACATCATTGGGGACCTTCTACATTTTTAGGTATATATCTATTCTCAATGGCAGAATAGAGGATTTTGTGCCTTCTGTTAGAATATTACATTAGTTCATGGTTCAGCATAGGTATGTAGACCGTAGACAAAGCTAGTTTACCTATATAACATTAGTGCTAACTTCGTCCGTGAATATTTGCAGCGGTGCATGGAGCCTCCTCATCTCCCATCAAAGCAGACTCTGTCCCTTTGAATGAGCTAGATACACCTGAGATACAAAAACCTGCATACCCTGTTGTAATAATTCCCAAAAATGTGCAGGATCTACGCCAAAATTCTGGGAATAGTGATCTTGATATCTTTACATACGAGGAGATGAAATCAGCTACCAAGAATTTCCGACCAGATCAGGTTCTTGGTGACGGTGGGTTTGGTATTGTTTATAAAGGAATTATAGATGAGAATGTGAGGCCTGATTACATTACTACTCAAGTTGCCATTAAAGCGCTTGATCCTGAAGGTCTACAAGGGGACCAAGAGTGGCTGGTAATTTGCTTGGACCTCCTATCTTGATTAAACATTTGTTGAATTCTTACTACTAGTTTTCTATTATGCTTTTTGTTTGGATTTAGAAAGGTGTTTTTCTCATTCACTACAACCTGCGAATGACCAAGATGAAGTTGTTGTTTTGTCAGCTAAAATAAAGTGGCAGAACTAAAACAAGAACCGATTGTCCCCCCAACTACTAATGCCATGGGATTTTGCATCGCGTAGAACATAACACATTGACATACTCATACAAATATAAGGATCTATACTCGTACAAATATAATCGTATATACATTCATTTTGAGTCATGATTCAAATTTCAAATGTTTTGAGGACGAATAATTTCTGTGAGGAATAAATAAATTCCTCGTCATGAAAACAGGAATTCGTAATCTTATGCCTCCCTATTTAAGAAGACCGACGGCTTACTACTTCATCTATGAGTGCTGCCTTCTTAACAATTCATGGCTCATTTAAGGGTTGGCAAATATATTGCTGAATAATATTCTTAAGTCCGGTTCTCTATAAACCAAGAAAATAACTGGATGATATAAGACCATACTTTGGCAAAGGATACCTCACTTCTCTGTAGTTGTTAGGTAGAAGGGTGAGGGAAGGAGGAACAATTATAACTTTACCGTTTTACTTTTGGTATTCTTTGTTTTTGTATGATTTCAATCCTTCCTACACTTCCTTCATAGAGGGAAGAGTTGTCAAACATCATCTTCCATTAGTTCAAGATCTAGGCATCAAGTCCTTGGCCTAAAAAAATAATCTTTCTCAATAAAGTTGAGAGCGCGTATAAATGTGAGACAAGGAGGATTAACTTTTATCTCCCTTTCTTCTTTCCCTCTTTGTTCCCTTAGCGCCCAACAATGGATGGAGGTCTCTTCCCTTACTGCAATCCTTCTCTTTGATTCTTGAGGAATATGCATGACAAGTAAAGAATGCACTAAGAGGTCCAATATTGGTGAAATTTTGTATTCGTGAACTTTGAGGGGATTATTTGCAGAGTTTAATAAAGAGTCTTCCTGTTGAGAATCGGACAGAGCAAGGAAGCTAAACAAATTTCCTTGTTTGCTTCACATTGGGTATTGTTGGGCTTAAGTTTTTGTGTCTCTATAGCATTATTTTTCTTTCAAGTTCCCTCCTACTGAGACTTAACCCATGCAATCGACATTTTGAATTAGTAGGCTTGATTGTCCCTGTAGATTCTCCACCTAAGTTAACAATCCAATATTCACTCCAGATGCTTGCACTCAGTTAAGTGCTGAAGTTTATGATGAACAATATAAAAACAACAACACATATTGGCTGGTAATGTATGTTTTAGGGCATATACCATTCAGAAAAAAATTTGTGGAAACCTCTCAACATCAATAGTTCTTGAAGTTTGAAAAAGTTATCCTATCAGTCCCTAATCCAATTTCAATCCTTTAGTCCTAATATTTTGATTTCTAATTTTTCACATTTTGATTCCATCAATATGGATGGAAATGCCAATCGATATTGAGAGTGTATGCACGCACATGAGGGCATTAATGAGTTATAGTATGTCCTGCATTTTAACTTCTCAAGAAAAAAATGTCATAGTCCTTTTGTATAGGAATTAAATTGGAAGCCATTGTAATCTTACACTTAATACCCTCACATGCATGTACACGTCGACAACAATTGAGCATTTTTCAATCCATTTATTAATGGACATTAACAAATTGGTTGATGTTGTTACATAGTCAATAAATTTGGAATTAATATGTTGAAACTGGAACTTGAAGACGTTAGTTTAGGAACTTCAGGGACTATTAGTTTGATCAACCCTAATGTTTTTTTGTTACCTACCATAAAATGGTCCTGATGCAGTTGCTCAGAAAGAATAGTCAGTTGCTAACCATTGAGTTTTTACTTGCAGGCAGAAGTCAATTACTTAGGGCACTTTCGCCACCCGAATCTGGTGAAACTGATTGGGTATTGCTGCGAGGATGACCATAGGCTATTGGTCTACGAATATATGGCATCTGGGAGCTTGGAGAAACACCTTTTTTCGAGTGAGTATGATTTTTTCAAGCAATAGAGAATATTACGGCGTGATCATGCACTTAATGAATACTTCATTCTCGATTCTACGAGAATTTTGAAAGCCTTTTATTTGCTTCTCTTTGATGGAAGTTGATACTATAAATAACTATCTAAGTGGAGATTTGTTGTTATGCAGGCACTTCTATCTTATTGAGAATTTTGCCAAGTTAAATTGATCATTTATGCTTGATATTCTCTTCTTCTACATAATCCAATTTTGGCCATTACATTAAATTCTGTAACCCCATATCTACATCTTAATAAACTATTTTGTGTTTTTTTGCGCTTGTAGGAGTGCGTGCCACTTTAACATGGCATAGAAGAATGGAGATTGCTTTGGATGCTGCAAGAGGGCTTGCTTTTCTTCATGGTGTGGAAATGCCTATTATATATCGGGATTTTAAGACTTCAAACATTTTGCTAGATGCGGTAAGTTTCCATTCTGGTTATGTAGGTATGCAGTGGTTCTTCGTTACTCACCCTCAACAAAAAACTAAACCTTTTTCCCAATAAGTATGGGATTGGTCATGTGAATCTTCCATTCGAATTCATGTTTTAAGATTTGTCAAAGTTTTACCATGCCTGTTAACCTACCGCAACTCTCCTCCTTTACCCAGACTTGGGACCAGCAATGAAAAATATAGGTGGGGAAAAAAAAATGGAAAAGAAAAACAATTCCAGAAATTTCTGTAACTAATACTCATGGACTCATTAGACCTTAAAAGACTCCCCTCAATCACGAGACGGTCGGCCTCAAGGAGTGGTGAGCAGCACAGATCTTTAATCAATCAAATGGCATAGTAAGGGGCTTTCTTTTGTTAGAAATCCTCTTTCTCTATCTGATTCTCTGGGCTGTCTTTCTATTGATATAAATTATTTGGATAAACAAAATGGGGTATTATTTTGTGTTTCTGGATATAAATGCATAGGGTTCTTACCTTAAAGTCTACATGAATCTTTCTATTGCTAAAGTGTCACTAAAAGTCTAAAACCTGCAGGATTTCAATGCAAAACTTTCTGATTTTGGACTGGCGAGGATTGGGCCCACTGGAGATCAAACTCACGTGTCAACTCGAGTTATGGGTACTTATGGTTATGCCGCTCCTGAGTATGTCATGACAGGTGAGTCTTATGATAGCAAACTGCTAATGCTTCTTAATACTAACAAATGCTGAATAATCCACCTTTACCAAACATGTCATTAGAGACGACGCCAGTATTATATTATGCTAGGTAGCCTAACTCTTGACTTCCCTGAGGAACTGGCTTGTTCTACTTGACGCTGGAATTTACAAGGACGGGGTTATTTTATTTGTAGCTAAACTTAAAAGGATCATTTCTGAGTCAAAACCACGATCAATTTCTCCTAAGTGTCATTATGAACTAAGCATTTGAGCAACTGCTTGCAACTTCTTTCTTCGGGTGAAAGAACCAGCAACACCATTGGTTCTGTTTGTATCAAATATATTGGCTTTTGATAGTTTTGTTAATAAATATGCTTTGTTTTTGTTTGGATGTTATCTGATGATCATTGTGACTGGCATACTATGGTGGTTTATTGATTGATCTTCTTTATACGATTGTCCAGGACATTTAACCTCTCGAAGTGATGTTTATGGTTTTGGAGTCGTTTTACTTGAAATGCTTATTGGAAGGCGAGCAATGGATAAGAGCAAGCCTAGTCGAGAGCATAACCTCGTTGAGTGGGCCCGCCCACTCTTGAACCACAGTAAGAAGCTTTTGAGAATTCTGGATCCTAGAATTGAAGGGCAATACTCTACTAAAGTTCTTATGAAGGTGGCCAATCTAGCATATCAATGTCTCAGTCAAAATCCGAAAGGGAGGCCTGTCATGAGTCAAGTAGTCGAAACACTTGAAACACTTATAACACAAGAAGGGGGTCGAGAAGTGGCAATTCTGCAGAATGGTGGTGGCAGTGTAATCCTTTATGAAGTTCCAAGAAGTATGTCTGACATTCCCAAGGAAAAGAATAAAAGCCAATACGAAAGGGATAATGAAAGAGAAGCTGTCCCTCGAATGAGTAAACGAGCTAATGGAAGGAGCAAAAGTGAGCCTCCGAAGGAGTGCAATCTTCATGCCCCTGATTCAGAAGCTCTTTTAGACAAGGAATCATCCTCAAATGGATGTTGAACTCTGTACTTTAGCAGGAATTATATCATATATTGCTTATATGCAAAATAAATGCATGTATATTACCTTGTGCAATTCTTTAGTTTCCACTTCATCGTTCAGATGGACTATTTTTGACAATCATTCAGGCTGTTACGAGCACAAACTGTTTGTAAGTAAGAATGAAACAAAATAGAAAAAGAGTAGCGAAATAGATAGGTTAATTCGAGAAAATTCAATCTTTTAAAATATTGGTTTTTTGAGAAACGAATCATACAAACAACATTGGACTAATTCAAAGATAAAACTGCATACTAAAATATTGTATAATTATCCCCAGGGGTGGATCTAGGATATAACAAATGGGTGGGCTGGTTTACGGAGGTTAGGGTGCCCCGAAATTTTTTTTTTTTCTAAATTCACAATTACTTAACCTATTTTTATAAGAATCTAATTTTTTGTATAAGTCATAATATTTAAAAAGTTTACAAAAAGCTATTGCACAAAAATATTCAAAATCTAAAACTAGCTAAACAAAGTTATGCCCGACGATCTTTTACAGTTGCAAATTTTTCTATAATAGAATCTATATCTATTTTATTAATAAGGTCTCTCTCAACAAAATTTGTTATGTAAAAATATATAAAATCCTAAGTACTTTTTTTTTCTTTTTCTACTTTTTGAAATTTGAAATAATTTCTTAAAATCAAATAAACATAATTATTTATCATTCAATAACAAATCAAAATTCATATAAAATTATAATTTATAGATTATAAAATAAATAGAAAAAATGGATAAAGATAATAAATCCAATTGGATTTGGCTCTTTTGAAATTGGCCATTTAAGAAGTGGCCTTTTTGTGTTTGGGATATGATGGATTTTAATGTTTAAATGATTTAAATTTTATTGAAGTGGACTATTTTTTTGTTTGGGATGAGATGGATTTTAATGTGTAAATGATTTAAATTTTAATTTAGCCTACTTAAAAAGTAGGCTATTTTTTTTTTTTTTTTGTTAGGGATTGGATGGATTTTAATGTGTAAATGATTTAAATTTTAATTTAGCCCACTTAAAAAGTGGGCTATTTTTTTGGTTGGAATGTAATGGATTTTAATGTTTAAATGATTTAAATTTTTTTAGCCCACTTATAAAGTGGGCTTTTTTTTTATTTGGGCCAAACTATTGTTTAAAAAAAAATTTACACATAAACTAATCATTTGGGCTTGGGCTGCATTGGGCTAAAGCACAGTGCAGCCCCCCTTGGATCCGCCCTTGATTATCCCTATAGCCGTGAACTTTCTTCGCATATATTCAAGTTATATATTGATGATATAAATAATGACAGTTACTGTATGTTATTTAGCTATGGTGGCACGCCCGCCTCAACGATTCACCTGCCTCACCAGCTTGCCCGCCTTGTTGGTCTTACGAGTACGTTTCTGACAGATAAATTGTAACAACCCAACTGTCGTCAGGTTAGCTAGGCAGGCGACCCATGGAATAACAATTACCACCAGTTATCTGGAAGATGACACATCCCTCATTAATTCCTAATAATGAGGAAGATGAAAGGATACCCGTTATCAAATGAGGGAGATGAAGGGACACACATATCAATAACTGTAGGTCATCCCTAAAAATAGAGGCCAACCCCTCAGGTAAAAAAGACACACAATTCTTATACACTCTATATGATTATTCTGCATATCTGATTTTAATCATATACTGATTATCACATCGGAGTGACCACGGGGAAAAAAAGCCCCGCCATATTTTTTAGGTCTCCACCACTGTCGCCGCCGTGCTCGGAGGAGGAGAAAATTATTTATCATCATTTGGTGCCGTCTGTGGGAAACGCACAAGAAGTTATGGCTCGACCCAGAAGAGCAAGGAATGTAAACGCTCCACCAGCCCCTGTTGGGGATGTAGGCACCGAGTTCAACGCAGCCACTAATCACCCACAACCAGAATTTGCCTCTGTCGCTCAACTTGCGGCACTGCAAGCTCAGGTGGCGGCCTTAACGGCTCGACTCCAAGATCAGAATGCTGCGATTTCTCAGCTACCACAGGGTCCTGACCCTCTGCCGGTAGGATCTTCACTACCAGGGGCTCTACCCCAGGGTCCTAGCCCTCCACCGATAGGGCCATCATTGCCAGGGACTTCTCCCCAGACTCCTAACTTTCCAGCAATAGAAACACCGCCAACGGCAGCTCCACTGCAGGCTCCAGTTTCATTAACATTTGGCCCAAATCCATACAGGGGGCAACCATCATGGATGCCCACGCCTACACTGGTTGAGACACCAGTATTAAGCCTGAAACAGAGATTAGAAGAAAAGATGGGTAGTAAAATAGCTGAGGTTATGTCCAATAAAAGTAGTAGGCAACAATCCCATGGTGTTGGAAGAAGACCCTTTTTTCCTAGAAGTGATGGCAGTCCCCTTGCCACAAGACTTCAAATAGCCAAAGATGGAGAAGTACGACGGATCCTCTGATCCTGTCGATCACCTCAGGCCTTTTGTTGACTTGATGAGGTTACAAGATACCTCTGATGCAATTATATGCAGGGCTTTCTCGCCAACGCTTAGGCGGGAGGCCAGGGACTGGGTAGCCATCCTTCCCCCAAAATCGATCCGTACATTTGACGGGTTTTCCAAAAGTTTTGCTACACACTTTGCCAACAGCAAGCGTGTTAAAAAAAATGCTATCAGTCTGATGCAATTGACACAGGACAAGGGCGAACTGCTGAAAGATTTTATTGCCTGGTTCAATAGAGCAATGCTGGGAATCAAAGATCTGCAGATGTCTGCTGTGGTTACTGCCATGATTAGTGGAACTAGAAGTCGTCCTTTCAAGATGTCACTCTTCAAAAACCCGCCGGATACGATGCATGAGTTACTCAATAGAGGGGATAAGTATGTGGACGCTGAAGAAGCATATCTTATTACCAAAAGTATGAAAGATCAAAATGAACCTGAATTTAACAAAAGGAAGATTCAAGGCGAGCCCGAACCTCGAAATAATAGAGGTAAGCTCACCCAAGACGAGGCGACTTCGCCATAGCCGGGGCGAGTCAACTAGGCGAGCTAGAGAGCCAAGCTGGAAAAAAAAATTAAGGCGAGGTCACTTGAGGCGGGCGAGGTCACTCTAGGCGGGCGACCTCACAAAAAAAAATTAGGCGAGGTCACTCCAGGCAGGCGACCTCGCCCAGGCGAGCTCACTCCAGGTGGGCGACCTCACCCAGGCGAGCTCACAAAAAAAAAATTGTGATGAGCAGGTGCGTTAGATTACTTATACTTTTCATTAACGATAGTCTATGAAAAGCAGATGGGCTTATAAGGCCAAAAACAAGGTCATCTGCTACTGTCTGAAAAACAATGACAGCTGCTACTGTCTGAAAATCAAGGTGATAGCCACCATTGAAAAATAAGGTGATGAGCCTATGTTTAAAAATCAAGGCGATGAGCCACTATTTAAAAATCAAGGTAGTAGCCACTATTTAAAAATCAAGGCAGTAGCCACTATTTAAAAATCAAGGTGATAGCCACCATTGAAAAATAAGGCTATGAGCCTATGTTTAAAAATCAAGGCGACGAGCCTATATTTAAAAATCAAGGTGATAGCCACCATTGAAAAATAAGGTGATAAGCCTATGTTTAAAAATTAAGGTGATGAGCCTCTATCTGAAAATCAAGGCGATGAGCCTCTGTCAGAAAAACAAAGCAATGAGCCTATGTTTAAAAATCAAGGCGATGAGCCTCTGTTTAAAAATCTAGGCGATGAGCCTCTGTCAGAAAAGCAAGGCGATGAGCCTATGTTTAAAAATCAAGGCGATGAACCTCTGTCAGAAAAATGAGGCGATAAGCTTCTGTTTGAAAAAG
The DNA here is from genome assembly GCA_030279155.1 of Forsythia viridissima. Lineage (NCBI taxonomy): Eukaryota > Viridiplantae > Streptophyta > Magnoliopsida > Lamiales > Oleaceae > Forsythia > Forsythia viridissima. Next base: position 18,895,030 of record CM059042.1, read on the forward strand.
TTAGAGAATAGCAGGTGCAGTAGATTATTTCTACTTCCCATTGACAACAGTCTATGAAAAGTGGTCTATGGGAAGTAGAGGGGCTTATGATGATATAAATAATGACAGTTGCTGTATATTATTTAGCTATGGTGGCACGCCCGCCTCAACGATTCACCTGCCTCACTAGCTTGCCCGCCTTGTTGGTCTCATGAGTACGCTTCTGACAGATAGACTGTAACAACCCAACTGTCGTCAGGTTAGCTAAGCAGGTGACCCATAGAATAACAATTACCACCAGTTATCTGGAAGATGAAACATCCCTCATTAACTCCTAATAATGAGGGATATGAAAGGACACCCGTTATCAAATGAGGGAGATGAAGGGACACCCGTCATCAATAACTGCAGGTCATCCCTATAAATAGAGGCCAACCCCTCAGGTAAAAAAGACACACAATTCTTATACACTCTATATGATTATTCTGCATATTTGATTTTAATCATATACTGATTATCGCATCGGAGTGGCCACGGGAAAAAAAAGCCCCGCCACATTTTTCAAGTCTCCACCACTGTCGCCGCCGTGCTCGGAGGAGAAGAAAATTATTTATCATCATATATTATATGGATTTGCACATAAATATTTTATGTGAGTGATTCATAATCACGATCGGAGCTTCTTCTTTACTGGTCTAAAAAAATACATATACGTCTGTCTTCATCTTTATTCTGAAAATTGATTTTTCTCCATCATATATTCTTATAATTCAATCTCCTCAAATTAAATTCTCAAATCCACTTTCTTCTTCATCTGCTACATTATTCTCAAAATTGATTTTTCTCCATCATATCTCTTATATTCTTCAAATTCCTTCTTCTCAAATTAAATTCTCAAATCCACTTTTTTCTTTATCTGCTACATATTTGAATTACTATTGAATTTAAATTGTAACCTACTATTGAATCCACAGCGAGAAAGCAGTATATTTATCCATATAACCGTCAACTTTCTGATATTGGCTCATAAATAAATGCGATATGGAAATAAGATAAATAAATTATATTCATTCATCCATTTATTTATTCAATAGGACTCGTGTTTTCAAGACAGTAATCTTAACACTATAGTAATAGAGAAAGATGAAATTATATAAAATGTCCATTTCCAGGTGATTCTTTTCAAACGTGGCACATTTTTATAACAATTTCAAAACTAGTGATTTTAGACAAAATTACCTTTAATGCATTACAAAAATTCTCTAATGTCCTATTCAAATATAGTCAAATGTAATTTAAAATCAAATATACAATTGTACTCTTAAAAATTGAAAGTAAAAGCTTCTCCACCGCCCTGCACCACCGCTAGCTACCACCCAACTCAATCCAAATTTTTTTATAAATTAATTTGGATTATATGTTAAATATAATTACTCAAAAATTGTTGAAAGAGACTGTGTTCATAAATTAATATCTAGTTGAAGAAAAAAAATTTAGAAATGAGAAAAACAAAAGAAAATGGTGGGTTCAACTACAGTCGAACGGCAGCTTGAAGCTTAAAATCTAGTTATCGACAGTTCAAACTGTCATTTATCAATTCAACTATTGTTTTTTTTTAAAAAGTCAGTAGGTAGCTTTTTATTGGAAGCCAGATTTGTGTGTGTGTGTGAGAGAGAGAGAGATTAAAAGCTGTTATTTTTACAAATGTTATCTAAAAGTTATTATCTAAAAGTTGATATTTTTACAAATGTTATTAAAAGTTGTTATTTTTAATAATCACATTTTGTATTGTCTAGTTTTATAAATTCTCAAAAAAAAAAAAAATTATATAAAATGTCTATTTGTGTAACAATAGTTAATAAGTATGAAAATGAGACTTTACATAAGTTTCTTCTGATAAGGGGAAAGTTTCGAAGACGAATCCCCCCACCTGTGTCAGAAGTTCCTTGACCAGGTCGGTTGTAAATCGAGGGATGTGCATGAGTGATAAGTGCGTTTTATGCACTTATTATGGCCTTTGAATTAATCATTTATGCCTCATATAAGTGCTTTTCTACTTAATCTAGTCTATTATTGTTTTATTTCAGTTTTGGACTTGTTAGTGAACAATTGGAGAAGATTGGGCGAAAAGAGCAATGTATTAGAAGATATCTCATAAGTTCGAGGACTCAATTGCACTCAACCAAAAGTTGAGGGACTAAACTGGAGATAATGTAAAGTTGAAGGACCAAATTTGATGTTATAAAAAGTTGGAGGACTGAAATGATCAAGACTTAAAGTGGAAGGACCAAATCAGTGACCGTTGAAACAGGAAGGACCAAATCAGTGACCGTTGAAACAAGAAGAACCAAGTTGCAAACTTTCAAAGGAACCAATGCTGGGCGAGCGCCCAGCAGCCAACGCAAGAAACAGTGACCAAATAAGCCAACCTGGGCGATCGCCCGGGAAAGCACTAGGCGATCGCCCAGTGCAATTTTTGTCTGCGTTTTTAATTTTTATTTTCTTTCCTTTTTTAGCCCTAATTTCGATAGGTAACGTTAGACCCACGAATTTTGTACTCTTTGGAGATATTTTGGGGTACAATTAGGGTAGTATAAATATGAGATAGACTCTCATAACAAGGGTTGGATTTTTGGGGAGCAAATCAAGAGAAGACGGAAGAGAACAAGAGAACAAGACCTCCTCGACTATCAAGACTTCTTCGAAGATTTCTTCTCCTTCAATCCATGCCGGGTTTTACCAATTATTGTTTTTCTAGTTTAATTATGTTCTTCTAATTTTCTTTAGCCAAGGTAGACGATGAAACCTTGTTTTGATTAAGTGATTATTTAATTATTCGGTTAATTCTTTTTAGAGCTTTAACGTTTATGGCTTGTTCTTGACTAAATTAATTAAATATGATTTCTTTCATCTTAAATATCATGTATTTTTGATAGTTAGATATTGATTTAATTAATCCATGCTTGGTGATATAATATGTTCTATTAATTGATTTTGATTTTTCGTTATCTTCTATTCGAATTGGGATACATAGAATGCTTAGAAATTCTTTGTCTTCTTTCAATTGAGCTTGATACGAAAAACGCTTAAGTAGTTTATGTTTGAAGCATAAGGGGAGCCTATATTTGATCTTCTTCTTCTGGACTTAATTGATAAATCTTAGGGTCGACAATAGATTGAGTTCATATTGTCGTATGCGTTTTTCTTGGGAATTAATGAATGATTGGATGATTGCTAAGTCAGACAATGGTGGATTCTGAAACCTTGGTATTTTACACAACTTGAATTATCAATTCATCTGTTTAGCATATTTCTTTAGTCTTTTAGTTAAACAATTTCAATCACAAAAATCTCTTCAACTCAACTAGCATAGGATAATAGTTAATTTGGATTAAATTATACCTTCCTCCTAGTAGTCTCTGTGGGATCGACCTCGTTTTTACTTATCTATATTCCAATAGATTCGTACACTTGCGAGTTAATTAAAATTTGACATCAAATTTTTGGCACCGTTGCCGGAGACTGCGTCTGAAGGTTAATCTAATCTTAGTTAATTTTATTCTTGACTAGTTATAATTTAGGATTTTATTTTATTTATTTTATTTTCATTTTTATTTATTTTAATTTTTTTTTTAAAAAAAATATTCAAAAATCAAAAATCAAAAATCTTCATTGTGCATGCTTGGTCGTAGATCTCTAGAACTTAAGCTAGAACATCTAGATAGTGAAATTGAAAGGACTTTTCACCAACAAAAACGAGCCACTAATCTAGATAAAATTGAAGAAATCGAAGCAATAGTAGCTGTTGACGTCGGAAAATGGTTTGCACTAATCCTAAGTCAACTTGATGATGGTGTTCAGGTCGGCTGAATCCGAACTGGGTTTTAGCTAGGTAAACGCGAGCAGGGAGAGCTAAATGTACGTTCTTTGTACGAATGTCTTTTTTTTTGTTTTTTTTTTTGTGTCTGTCCTGTAGGACATTTATTTCCTCATACTTATAGGGAAATTTACAATGATTACTTGTATTTAATGCCAAGCTAGACATTTAATGCATAGCTTGGCCATTTAATGCTTACAAGACATCCCCTTTTTGGGGGATTTAATGCAGGTTTATTTAAATAATATAAACTGCAGCTAGACTGTCACCTGACACTCCAAAGGACAACCTACACCGATTATGTCAGCCATGACGAATCTCGTGTAGATCCGACCTGAAAGGCGAGGCCGGACCGAGCTGAGCATTAGCAGGGCCGAACTGAAAGTTCACAAGTCCGTACTGAGGCTAAGTCCGGACACCAACAATTGCCCCCTGAGGACCTGTTTTAACGTCGGTGAAAGGAGGTCTTCAATTCCTCTGGAAGTTCGGCTGAGGCCGTCCTGTTCTGTGCCGTTGACTCTGACAATCCTGACTTCGTTTAATGCTGTTTGACACGTGGAGCAATCCCAGTGGAGGTGTCAGGTCTGCACGTGGCTCGAGGACACGCCTTAGCCGTCGCGTCATTATTGCCTCGTTAATGGCGCTGACCTTTCATTTTCCCGCCCTATATATAGGGGGTGAGGTTCATTTGAAGCCTTTGCTTATGCGTGATTTCTCCACTAAAACTCTGGTGCACTCCGAACTCAACGTCAGAGCGGTCCAACCTTTCCGACCTTAAACCCACTTCAGCCATTCTCTTCCGATCTAGGGGTGAGAACGGTCAGTACAGACTCCTCCTTCACATTTCTCCTCTTCTTTCTTTTTATTCAATAGAATGTCTAGTGAGGTCGGTAGTGACAGTGGGAGAGAGGCTCTTTCTTGGGGTAGGGGCCAGGATGAGGAGCCGGCGAGTTCGGGTAGGACAGTAGAGGGATTAGACGAGGACGAAGTCCTAAGTCCAGCTCCTATCACTGCTGTTCCCCCTCGAGTTGGGCCGTCCGAACAGGCCGAGACCAGGGGTGAGCGGGTAGTAGAGCCCGGGAGCGTAAGTAGGAGGGAGGCTGAGGTCGCCTCGGGGCTTAGGACGGCCCCTGTCTGGAAGTGTAGGTTTTTCCCTTCCGAGGTGAGGGAAGGGCAGCTTAGGGAGTGGCATCAGATGTATAGGATTCCCGACGACATAGAGTTCGTCGTTCCAGGTCCTGATGACCGGGCTGACGAACCGCCCTTGGGTACTGTCGCCCTGAATCAGGCCATCCTGGCTGCCGGACTCCGACTACCCTTTCCCAGGATAGTCAGGAAGTTCCTGCGAGATTGGGGAATAGCTCCCACTCAGCTCTGCCCCAATGGGTGGAGGATCCTGATAGGCCTCCTGGTTCTTTGGGACCAGCTCGGCTTCTCCCGTCCTTCTATTGGGGATTTCCACAGTCTGTACTCTTTTAAGTCGGACGGGAAGAGGTCGGGCTGGTGGTACGCTTCAGTGAAGGCGAGGACGGGGGGCAGCGTCGTCACTCAGACTCCGGACTCGATCAAGAATTGGAAAAAGTTTTGGTTCTTCGTCCGTGGTCCGTGGCAGTTCGCTGAGGACGACGCCAGGCCTGATCTCAGCATCCCAGTTCGTTATCACGAACTAAGTAAGCGTATTACTGTTCTTCTTTACAACAATTACTTTGTATCCGTACTAAACTGTTTATTCATGCCGATTGCAGGACACGTCGCTCAGGAGCCCACAGCAGAGTCTTCAGAAAGAGCTCGGCGAGCACGGGAGATCAGCGAAAGCCTCAGGTCGAGCGCCGTCCTGATAACCGAGGAGAATCTAATATCTGCTCGTCTCTCCCGCCCTCTCTCAGACCGTCCTACAGCCCGTAAGTCCGAACTCAATACTTATATTTCGTGTAAAGATTTGATGCTAGCTGACTGCTTCCTCTCTGATTTCAGACCGGCCCGAAGGAAACATGAAGGACATCTCCGCCCTCATGAGGAAGAAACACCAAGGCCCCAGCCAGGCCGGCAAGGGGAAGAGAAAGGTCCCTGCTGGGGACCAGGATCGTTCCTCGCGGTCGAGAGTGGAAGCCGATCTGCTTCCTCGCTCTCAGAGAAGTCCGGCGAGGAGCGTGGAGGAGATCACAGCTCCGACCACCGTACGAGCCGGACCGTCCTCCTCCCAGCCCGTCCGTGTTCCAGCCGGGCCCCAGCTCCAGCCGATGTACTTGGGCTCGACCCCGGAGAAAGACGGGGAGTTCCTGCGTCTGAGGGGGACTCTTCCCAAGCCAGTTCGGGATTTCATCAGGTCGAACTCGCCGACCAGAGAAGAGATCGCCGGTCTCCCCCTGTCATCGAGGAGGGCGATCAGGTCGGTCGCCAAGTGCTGGACCCCAGTCCAGCAGAAGTACTTGGACGGCATGGGGGTTGTGGACTCCGTCATGGCCGCATCGGTGAACGTTTCGAGGGCCGCCAACCAGTTGACCTCGGCCTCGGAGAAGATGGCCAGGCTGGTGTCCGATGTCCAAGTACTGAGGGACGAAGGGCGGAAGGTCCTGGAAGACCTCGAGAAGGAGAAAAGGCTGCGGGCTGCCTCGGAGGACATCCTGATCAGAAGGGAGGAGGAGCTCAAAGCCAAGGCGGACGAGCTGGTGAGAGCGGCCAATGTCCGGGCCGATTTGGAGGCCGAGCTGGAGGCCGAGAGGAAGAAGAACTCTGAACTTCAGGCTGCATTGGAGAACAATACTGCAAAGGAAGAAGCAGTGGCTGAGTTCAGAGCTTCAGATGCCTACTTGGCCGAGCAGGAGGTGGTCTACTTCCTGACGATGGAGGAGCTGATCGATTCGACCGCGGAGAAGCGACCGGACTGGGACCTCCAGTTCCTTAAGGACGAGCTCGCTGATCTGAAAAGGAAGTCTACGCTCAATCCTCCATCTCCAGAGGAGGCGGAAACTTCTCAGACCGGTGCAGATCCAGATCAGGCCGGAGATGATGAATGAGCTCCAACCTGTTTTTTTTTTTTTGTAGTCAAAGTAGTTCGGATGTAAATATGTAGACCTGAATGCAATGAAATATTTTCGTTCTGTTTACTTCATTGTTTTGACGATTTATTCAACTTCTGACTTCGGACTTCGGACTTCAACTTCTGACATCTGAACTTAATGAAAAAAATTTCCTTTCTGACTTGTAACTTGACTTCTAACTTTGACTTCGGCGAGGACGAACCCTGAGTGTTTACTTCGGCAAGGACGAACTTATCCCGAGCTCAAATACTTTGAACGTCCGAACTGACAATAGTTAAATAACTTCAACCTTTAAGTGTTTACTTCGGCAAGGACGAACTTATCCCGAGCTCAAATACTTTGAACGTCCGAACTGACAATATGTAAATAACTTCAACCTTTAAGTGTTTGCTTCGGCAAGGACGAACTTATCCCGAACTCAAATACTTTGAACGTCCGAACTGACAATATGTAAATAACTTCAACCTTTAAGTGTTTACTTCGGCAGGGACGAACTTATCCCGAGCTCAAATACTTTGAACGTCCGAACTGACAATATGTAAATAACTTCAACCTTTAAGTGTTTACTTCGGCAGGGACGAACTTATCCTGAGCTCAAATACTTTGAACGTCCGAACTGACAATAGTTAAATAACTTCAAACTTTGAGTGTTTACTTCGGCGAGGACGAACTTCAGTACGTGGGCGATCTGGAACTTCAAGAACGATGTCCGACCTGTAGTCAATACCAGGTTGGATGGGTGGAGGCCCCCCCCTCAGTTTTCAGATCGGCATAGTACATTACTGTTTAGGACGGCGTGTGGGACGACCTGAAAGTTGAATTATTTCACATATTTTGGAAAGTAGTTCAGTCTCACGGACGAATTCTATTCTCCAGACTAGTTCGGTCTCTTGGACGAACTATATTCCGCAGACATAGTATGTCTGAGATGAATAAGCTTTAGTTTTGGCGTTGGTGACGCAGCACTTACGCCACCCAGCCGGGTCACACGTTCATGTGTTCAAGAGGATTGCGACCTTAGTCATCCCTTGTTAGGTCGGAGCCTTTCTAGGCTTTCAGATTTCAACGTGAGCCCTTTATCTTGTAAAATTTTCTTCATTTCACAAATTTGAGAAACGATTACAAGGTGGAAGCCGTGGCTTCTTTTAACAAAAGTAGCTTACGCCCGTGGGCATAGGTGGATAGTCTTCATTGGTAGTACTTCTTTAGATGCTCGGCATTCCATGGATGCGCGAGTGATAGTCCTTCTGCATTCTGGAGCTCGTAAGCTCCATTTCTTAGGACAGCAGTGATCTTGTAAGGTCCTTCCCAATTTGGGGCAAGCGTGCCCGCTTGACTTTCTTTCGTTGCTAGGGACACCTTTCTCAGGACCAGTTCCCCAGTTTTGAATTTCCGCTCCTTGACTTTGCCATTGTAATACCTTGCACTCCTTTGCTTGTAGATGGCAGTTTTCAGTTCTGCCCCCAGCCTTCTTTCCTCCAGGAGGTCGAGCTCGGATCTCAAGCCTTCGTCGTTGTGATTTTCGTCAAACGTCCGAACTCTATAAGACGGGAGTTCGAGTTCGACCAGTATGACGGCTTCTGTGCCGAAGGCCAGTGAGAAAGGTGTCTCTCCCGTGCTTGACCGGCATGTTGTTCGATAAGACCATAGCACACTGGGGAGCTCTTCTGCCCAAACTCCTTTCAGCTCATCCAAGCGAGTCTTCAGTGTATGCTTAATAATTTTATTTATTGCTTCAACTTGTCCATTTGACTGGGGGTGGTTTGGAGTGGAGAAGTGCTTTCTGATATTGAGGTCTTCACAGAATGACCTAAGTCTAGCATTGTCGAATTGCTTGCCGTTGTCTGTAATGATCGAGTGTGGAACTCCAAACCTGCAGACAATCGATTTCCATATGAAACCGGTAGTTTTCTGCTCAGTTATTTTGGCAAGCGGTTCTGCCTCTACCCATTTGGTGAAGTAATCCACGGCGACTATGGCATACTTAGTTCCACCTCTTCCTACTGGCATGGGACCAATGAGGTCAATTCCCCATTTGGAGAAGGGCCACGGACTGAGGATTGAGGTCAGCTCTTCCGGGTGTGCTTTGATGGAGGGACCAAATTTCTGACACTTGTCGCATTTCCTCGCGAAATCGATGGAGTCCTTCTTCATTGATGGCCAGAAATACCCCTGCCTCAAGATCTTGAGTGCGAGGGAGTGCCCCCCAGTGTGGTTGCCGCATACTCCTTCGTGGACTTCACTGAGGGCGTATTTAGCTTCGTCTTCCTTTAGGCACCGCAGTAGAGGAAGCGAAAAGCCTTTTTTGAACAGGATGTTATCGATTACAGTGTACCTTGCTGTCCTGATTCTTAACTTTCTAGCTTCCCCGCTATTTGGGGGTACCTTCCCATCCTTCAGGAATTGGATGATCTCGTCAGTCCAGCTGGAGCTTACTTCGGACGTGTTGCTAATTTGCTCAGGCTGAGATATAGCTGGGCTACTGAGTCTTCCAATCGGGATGCTCTCCAGCTCTTCTATGCCCTCGCTGGTAGAAAGTCTTGCTAGTGCATCAGCGAGGCCATTCTGTGTCCTGGGAATCTGGCTAACCTCGACGGTGGCGAATGATTTCAGTTCCTGTTCCACAATGAGTGAGTAAGACGCCATCCTATCGTCTTTGGTTTGGTAGGACTTGTTGATTTGATTGACCACCAATTGAGAATCGCTGTACACGAGCAGTTTGAGTGCACCCATACCTTTCGCAAACCTTAGGCCGGCAATTAGGGCCTCATACTCAGCCTCGTTGTTTGAGGCACGGAAATTAAATCGTAGAGATTGGCACAGTGGCTCTAGGTCCGGGCTCATCAGGACTACTCCGGCTCCAGCCCGAGTCTCGGTCGATGAGCCATCTACAAAGAGAGTCCAGGCTTCCTCCTTTCTGGCACTGGGCTCGTGCTCCAGGTTGAACTCGGCGATGAAATCTGCGAGAGCTTGACCCTTGATTGCAGTCCGTGGTTTGTAGTGGAGCTCAAACTGGCCGAGCTCAACTGCCCACTTCATAAGTCTCCCGGAGGTGTCCGGTTTCTGCAGGACCTGTCTCAGAGGATAGTTTGACAGGACATGTATTGGATGTTGCAAGAAGTAGGGTCTGAGCTTTCTTGCAGACATGATAAGGGCATACGTCAATTTTTCCATCGGGGTGTAGTTCAGTTCGGTATCGTGTAACGCCTGGCTGACATAGTACACCGGGTGTTGGATGCCCTCGTCCGTCCTTATGAGTACGGAACTAATTGAGTGCTTCGAGACTGCTAAGTAGAGAGTAAGGACCTCCTTCACTAGAGGTTTGGAGAGTAGTGGAGGTCGTGCCAGTTGCCTCTTCAGCTCTTCGAATGCTAGCTGACATTCCTCGCCCTACTTAAACTCCTTTCCTCCGCGTAAAGCGTCGAAGAAGGGTTTGCACTTGTCCGTCGATTTTGAAACAAAACGACTAAGCGCTGCTATACGCCCAGTAAGACTCTGTACCTCTTTGATCTTAGTAGGGGGCCTCATCTCTTGGAGAGCTCTGATCTTTTCCGGATTGGCCTCGATTCCTCTTCGGTGGACCATGTACCCCAGGAACTTTCCTGACTTTACACCGAAGGAGCATTTGTTAGGATTGAGCTTCATTTTATATCTCCTCAGTATGGAGAACATTTCGGAGAGGTGCTCCACGTGGTCCATTTCCTTGGTGCTTTTGACAAGCATGTCGTCAACGTACACCTCCATAGTTTTCCCAATGAGTTCGGAGAACATTGAGTTCACCAGCCGTTGATAAGTGGCTCCGGCGTTCTTCAACCCGAAGGGCATAACTCGATAGCAGTACAAACCTCGATCAGTGATGAAGGAGGTGTGCTCTTGATCATCCTCATGCATTGCAATTTGATTGTAGCCGGAGTATGCATCCATGAAGCTCAGGAGCTCGTGCCCAGCGGTGGCATCCACCATTTGGTCTATCCGGGGGAGTGGAAAGCTGTCTTTAGGGCAAGCTTTGTTCAGATTAGTAAAATCTATGCACACCCTCCAAGCTCCGCTGCTCTTTTTTACGAGAACAGGGTTGGCTACCCACCGGGGGTAGAGCGATTCCCTAATGAAGCCGCACTTGAGTAGTTTATCGACTTCCTTAGCTAGGGCCTCGTACCTCTCTGGATTGAGAGGATGTCGGTGTTGCTGTTTTGGTTTGACGTCCGGACTGGTATTCAGTCTGTGGCACGAGAGTTTGGGATCAATTCCTTCCATGTCTGCGTGTTCCCATGCGAAGACGTCAGTGTTGCTTTTTAGGAAGGTTGTAAGTTGGGACCTTACTGGTTGTTTGAGTTCCTTTCCGATGTGGAGGACCTTTTCAGGTCGGCTGGGGTCGACCTCTACTTGCTCCAGGTCTTCAACTGGTTCAGCCTTCCGTAGCTCTTGTGCCGACCTGGGGTCGAGGTGACCCAGATCTTCCGCTGCGTTCCCGTCCAGATCATCCTCGGACTTCCCAGCTGCAAGCTCAGCGTCAGTCCGGATTGTGTTTACCCTTGCTCGGGCGAAGTTGAGGTTGTAGCTCCTTGCTACCAGTTGGCTTCCCCGTACTACTCCTACCCCATGTGGAGTGGGGAATTTGATGGTGTAGTGATAGATGGACGCGGCTGCTTTTAGCTCATGCAGGATTGGCCGCCCTAGGATGGCATTGTAGTTAGATGGGAGATCTACAATTACAAAATCCGCAATGATCCTCCTGTGACAGGGAGGCAATCCGAGCTCAACCACCAAGGCGATCTGGCCCTTGGGATTTACACAATCCCCAGTGAACCCCTGCAGGGGCTTTGGGAAAGGCCTAACGTGCCGAATGTCGAGATCCATCTGATTGAACGTTCTGAGATATAGGATATTTACGGAGCTCCCGTCATCTACCAATGTTCGATGGATGTTGACGCCGGAGATCGGCATAGTAATGACGAGTGCATCCGAATGTGGTTGCAATACATGGGATGCGTCTTCCTCGGAAAAAGAGAATTTTTCCGCATCAGGGTTAGCTGTTGTACCTGCTAACACTTGGTAGCTATTGTGAGCTTCCCTGGAGGACTTACGGCGCTGTCTCCTTGATCCTTCCAGGTACTGACTCCCACCGACTATCATGTGAATTTCACCTCGTCCGGGTTGAGGTGGAGGTGGAGGTGGAGGTGGTAGTTCAGCTCGGTCATGGACCTGGGGAGGCTCAGTTCCACCAGATGGCCGCGCTAGGAACTCCTTCAGGTGGCCTCGTCTAATGAGGCTTTCAATTTCTCCTTTTAAATCACGGCAATCATCCGTGTCGTGCCCAGCCGATCGATGGTACCTGCAGTATCTCCTTTGGTTTAGCCCTGATGAGTTCGCCTTCATAGGAGCTGGACTTTTGAGGATGCCCTTGCCTTTGGTTTTCGTTAGGACATTCTCCAGCGAAGTGTTTAGGATATGGTATCCCTGGTACCTCGGCGTGGTGGGCCTTGGACGCCCTGCATGCTGAAAATCCGGTGTTTTCTTAGGACTCTCCTTCTTCTCCGTTTTCAGGTCTTTCTCTTTACCCTTCGTGCTCTCCTTACGATCAGGGCGGTCATTCTCCTGGTCCGAGGTGGCTTCCTCAGCGCCGATGTGTTTTTCAGCTCTAGCCAGGAAGTCTTGGTAAGTAGCAGGTCCGTCTTCGTGAACGGACCACCAGAACCGAGTCCGTGTTCTTAGTCCTGACAGGACTGCCATCAAGGCGGCATCATCTGATATTTTGTCCACCTCCACTATCCTCTTGCTAAATCGATCCATGTAGGACCTCAGTGTTTCAGTTCGGCCTTGTTTAATGCTGATAAGGCGCTCTTTCGGGGTGGATCGAGTTCTTGCCCCCATGAAGGTGGAGACGAACTGACCTGAGAGGTCATTCCAGCTTCGAATGGAGCGCGGTGGTAATTTTTTGAACCACCTCATCGCTCTATTCCCGAAGGTGAGGGGGAATGCTCTGCACATGATAGCGTCACTGGCTCCTTGGAGTTCCATCCAAGAGGTATACCTGTCGAGGTGGCCCACAGGATCATTGCCATCCTCATAGCTAGTCAACTGTGGCATTTTCAGCTTCTCCGGCAGAGGTTTTGCCAAGATGTCCTCCGTGAATGGGGAACGCCTGTCCGTGGTGACTTCGTCCGAGGTATTCTTTTGCTTCGCTTCTAGTTTGGCCAGTCGTTGCTTCATGAGTTCAAGCTCATCCGGAGTGTTCTGTACACTCGAGGCTGCCATGGACGGAGCTTTCTTCTTTCTTTGTGCCTCTTGTTCGTGAGGGACTTGAGAAGAATGACCTAGACGGTCAAATACGCTAACTGACCGTTGCGTGGAAGCTTTCCTGTGGGGACTGGAGCGCACACTTTTTCCTCCCTTACTTTCTGATGGGCTCTTCGATTCGAAGTCTAGTCTTCGTTTTACTCGACGGCTCTTAGACTCATCGTGTGCTGGTGACTCAGCTTCTGAGTCAGAAATTCGTTTGGTAGTGGCTTGATTTCTCTCGAGCCGTTCAATAGCTCGAGTTAGGTATTCAAGCTTCTGTAGGACTGCATCTCCCTCGGGCACATGTGTTCGAGCCGAGGTTTCTCCCTGCTGTCTACGACGGAAGACCTGGAGAAGGTTGACCTGCTGACTCCCAGTTCTTCCGTGGCTACGAGCCCTTGAGTCATGACTACGACTCATGTTTGGATAATTTTTGAGTGTTTTGGTGTGGTGTATGGTAGTTGTGGAAAATGGAGAGCCTTTTTAGAAAATGCGCCCTCCTTCTAGCGCCAAACTGTTGACGTCGGAAAATGGTTTGCACTAATCCTAAGTCAACTTGATGATGGTGTTCAGGTCGGCTGAATCCGAACTGGGTTTTAGCTAGGTAAACGTGAGCAGGGAGAGCTAAATGTACGTTCTTTGTACGAATGTCTTTTTTTTTGTTTTTTTTTTTGTGTCTGTCCTGTAGGACATTTATTTCCTCATACTTATAGGGAAATTTACAATGATTACTTGCATTTAATGCCAAGCTAGACATTTAATGCATAGCTTGGCCATTTAATGCTTACAAGACATCCCCTTTTTGGGGGATTTAATGCAGGTTTATTTAAATAATATAAACTGCAGCTAGACTGTCACCTGACACTCCAAAGGACAACCTACACCGATTATGTCAGCCATGACGAATCTCGTGTAGATCCGACCTGAAAGGCGAGGCCGGACCGAGCTGAGCATTAGCAGGGCCGAACTGAAAGTTCACAAGTCCGTACTGAGGCTAAGTTCGGACACCAACAGTAGCTATGGGGGATGAAATTGAGGAGAGACCTTTCAGGGACTATTTTAGTCCATTAGCTAATTTGAGCACCTCATGCATACAATACCCTCAGGTCACAGCTAGGAATTTTGAGCTTAAACCGAATGTGCTTAACTGTCTTCCATCTTTCTATGGTTTAGATAGTGAAGAACCTTATAATCATTTGACTGATTTTTATGCTGTATGTGAGACATTTAAATATGAGAATGTTTCTCCTGATAATGTTAAACTTCGTCTATTTCCCTTTTATCTGAAAGATAGATCTAGATTATAGTTTAATACGTTGCCTGCAAATAGTATTACATCTTGGGAACAAATGGTTGCTAAATTTTTGAATAAATATTTTCCTGTTCACAAAACTAATGCTATTCGCAGGGAAATTTCAGAGTTTGTGCAGAGAGACGAGGAACCATTCTATGAAACTTGGGAGAGATTCAACGGGCTTCTTATGAAATGTCCACACCACGGCTATGAAAAATGACATTTATGCTAATACTTTTTGGAGGGATTGCTACCACATATTCAAGAATGGTTGATGGCCACAAGTGGGGGAGAGCTTATGTCTAAAAATGCTATAGAGATCTGGACCTTCTTTCAAAAGCAGGCTGACAATTCACAACAGCGGAGCCGATCATCTAGAACTGAACCAAAGAAAAGGGGTATCTATGAAATTCGCAGCAGTGAACCTAGCTCAGAAATCAAAGAAGTCAAGTGCATGATAGAGGACATCTCTCGCAAATTGACCTCATTGACAATCAATAGTCCTACAGAACCAGAAGCAGGTGCTGAGCAGGCTAATGCCCTCAACATGATGAGGAAACAGCCTTACAATCCTTATTCAAACACCTACAATCCAGGATGGAGGGACCACCCCAATTTTTCTTGGTCCCAGGGTAGTCAACAGGACAACACAGCAGGTCAAGCCCCTCAGCAGCATACCAGACAGTTGAACCAAAACTTTTCACAGCCTAAACCATGGGAGGAGGCAATTCAAAACTTGACAAAAGCTACACAAGCTGCTTTGGAGCATCAGAATCACACCATCACTGAATTCAAGAAGGAGGTGCGCACTAGCCAGAACTCACAGGCACAATCTATCTCCAATATGGAGAACATGATGGGGCAACTGGCTTCATCAGTACAACAGCTGGCAACAACCATTGAAAAAGGTAAATTTCCTAGTCAGCCATTTCCTAATCCTAAAGGGGTGCACAATATTGGAACAGATTCAAGCAACCAACATGAAGAGGCTAAGGCCATCATGACTTTGAGACGGGGCAAACTGGTTGACAACAAAGTGGATCTTTCAAAGCAACACACACCTCAACTAATTTCTCCAGGTAATACCTCAACTGATGATTCAGTCCAAAAAGCTCACAAATAAGACAATGAGCCATCCTACATCCCAAAAGCCCCATTTCCTCAGAGGCTGACAAAGTTAAAGCAAGGAAATTCTATCAGTGACATGATGGACATCTTCAAGCAGGTAAGTATAAATATCCCTTTACTTGATGCTATTAAGCAAGTTCCTGCCTATGCTAAATTTTTGAAGGACCTATGTACTAAAAAGAGACAATTACATGTACGTAAAAAGGTATTTTTAACTGGACAGGTTAGCTCAATAATTCAAAGCAATACCCCTCCTAAATTTAAAGATCCAGGTTGTCCTACTATCTCTTGCATCATAGGAAACCATAAAATTGAGAAGGCATTGTTAGATTTAGGAGCTAGTGTCAATCTTCTTCCTTACTCTGTGTACATGCAACTTGGACTAGGCGAGTTAAAACCAACATCTGTTATTTTACAACTTGCTGATAGATCTGTGAAAGTTCTTCGTGGCATTGTTGAGGATGTTTTGATACAGGTTGATAAATTTTATTTTCCTGTTGATTTTATTGTACTTGATACTCAACCTGTTCGAGACTCCACCAAGCATATTCCTGTGATTTTTGGTCGTCCTTTTCTAGCAACATCTAATACTGTAATTAATTGCAGGAATGGGGTCATGCAGCTGTCCTTTGGCAACATGACAATTGAATTGAATGTCTTCAATGTCAACAAGCAACCACATGACAACGAGGATATTGCTGATGTTGATATGATAGAAGCATTGGTTGATGACTCTTGTATTTCAACTAATTTTGATGATGCTTTAATGATGTGTCTAACCCATTTTGGTATAGATTTTGATGTTGATGGTGCTATAGATGAGGTAAACACTTTGCTTGAGTCAACACCTGTCATGGATACAAGTAAGTGGAGACAGAAAATTGAGCCACTTTTAATAAGTGAGAAGAAGAACATTCCATCAGTTCAACAACCGCCGAAATTAGAGCTCAAGGCATTGCCTGACACTTTGCAGTATGCATACTTAGGAGAGGCAGAAACTTTACCTGTAATTATCTCTTCTGCCCTTGACGATGCACAAAAAGGTAAGTTGTTAGGTGTTTTAACTGAACATAAAGAGGCGTTAGGATGGACCATTGCGGATATAATAGGTATAAATCCTGCAGATTGCATGCATTATATTCATCTTGAGGAAAATTCTAGGTCAACTAGAGAGATGCAACGTAGGTTAAATCCTAACATGAAAGATGTTGTGAGAACTGAAGTCCTTAAGTTGTTAGATGCTGGAATTATCTATCATATTTCTGATAGCAAATGGGTAAGTCCTGTGCATGTTGTCCCAAAAAAATCAGGTATCACTGTAGTTACTAATGCAAACAATGAATTGGTTCCAACTAGAGTAACTACATGATGGCGTGTGTGCATTGACTATAGGAAATTGAACTTAGTTACTAGAAAAGATCACTTCCCTCTTCCATTCATTGATCAAATGCTTGATAGACTAGCGGGGCATGATTATTATTGTTTCTTAGATGGTTATTCGGGTTACAATCAAATTCCCATAGCTCCAGAAGATCAAGAGAAAACTACTTTCACTTGTCCTTTTGGAACCTTTGCATATAGACGAATGCCGTTTGGTTTGTGTAATGCACCTGCTACCTTTCAAAGATGCATGCTAAGTATATTTTCTGACATGGTTGGGAGGTTTCTTGAGGTGTTTATGGATGATTTTTCTGTGTATGGTGACTCGTTTGATGATTGTTTGCGCCATCTAACTTTAGTTTTGCAGAGATGTGAGGAAAAGAATTTAGTACTAAATTGGGAAAAATGTCACTTCATGGTAAAACAAGGTATTGTTCTTAGCCACATTATTTCTAGCAATGGTATTGAGGTTGACAAAGCCAAGGTTGATCTTATCTCCAATCTTCCACCTCCAAAATCAGTGAAAGAAGTAAGATCTTTCCTTGGGCATGCGGGTTTTTATAGACGTTTCATTCAAGATTTTAGTAAAATCTCTAGACCCTTATGCAATTTACTTGTTAAGGATGTACCTTTTATCTTTAATGATTCATGCTTAGAAGCTTTTGAACATCTTAAGAAAGTATTGACCACTGCACCTGTTATTCGACCACCTGATTGGACTTTGCCTTTTGAACTTATGTGTGATGCATCTGATTATGCTATAGGCGCAGTTTTAGGACAGAGATTAGATCGGTTGCCTTCTGTTATTTACTATGCTAGTAGAACTCTTAATAATGCACAATTAAATTATTCTACTACAGAGAAAGAAATGCTAGCAGTTGTATTTGCTTTAGATAAATTTCGATCTTATCTTGTAGAGTGTAAAGTAATTATCTTTTCTGACCATGCTGCTCTCAAATATCTTCTCACTAAGAAAGATGCTAAACCAAGATTGATTAGGTGGGTCTTGCTTTTGCAAGAATTTGATATTGAATTTAGGGACAAAAAGGGGGCTGAAAATGTTGTGGCTGACCATTTATCTCGAATTGTGCTTGACTCTGTGCAGGATAAACTACCATTAAATGAGTTGTTTCCAGATGAACAACTCATGAATATTGATGTTGTGCTTTGGTTTGCTGATATTGTTAATTATCTTGTTACAGGCGAACTTCCAGAACATTGGACTAAACAGAGAACTAAGTTCCTGGCTGAAGTGAGGAATTTCTTTTGGGATGATCCTTATTTGTTTAAATACTGTGCTGATCAAATTATAAGGAGATGTGTCCCAGAAAGTGAATTCCACAGTGTTATATCATTCTGTCATGACCACGCATGTGGAGGCCATTTCAGTGCTAAAAAGACTACTTCTAAAATTTTACAATGTGGTTTTTACTGGCCTACTCTTTTTCGTGACACCCATGTTTTTTGTTCTTCATGTGATAGGTGTCAACGCATGGGAAGCATTTCAAAAAGAAACATGATGCCACTTAATCCTATTCTCATAGTTGAGATCTTTGATGTCTGGGGGATTGATTTCATGGGACCTTTTCCTCCATCTTTTGAGTATCTTTACATATTAGTGGGTGTCGATTATGTTTCCAAGTGGGTCGAGGCAATTCCTTGTAGGACCAATGATCACAAAAGCATAGTGGTATTTTTGAAAAGCAATATTTTCTCTCGCTTTGGCACTCCACAAGCCATTATCAGTGATGGGGGATCTCATTTTTGCAATAAACATTTTCAAACCCTTCTAGCAAAATACTCCATCACACATAAGGTGGCCACCCCATATCATCCACAGACTAGTGGTCAGGTTGAGGTCTCAAATCGTGAAATCAAGCATATTTTAGAGAAAACAATTCGACCCGATAGAAAAGATTGGTCTCTATGACTCACTGATGCATTATGGGCATATAGGATAGCTTTTAAAACACCCATTGGCATGTCTCCTTATAGATTGGTGTATGGGAAAGCCTGTCACCTTCCGATTGAGTTAGAACATCGTGCTTATTGGGCCATTAAGAAATTCAATGTTGATATGCAGGAAGCAGGGTCAAAAAGGAAATTGCAGGTAGCTGAACTTGAGGAAATTCGAAACGATTCTTATGAGAATGCTAAGATTTACAAGCACAAATGAAGGTCTTTCATGACAAGCACATAGTCAGAAAATCATTTAGTCCAGGTCAGAAAGTACTCTTATGTAATTCTCGCCTGCATTTATTTCCAGGTAAGCTACGTTCCCGATGGTCAGGCCCTTTTATTGTTCTCACTGTTTATCCCCATGGTGCTGTTGAGGTTGAAAACCCAAAAAATGGTGATTTGTTTAAAGTTAATGGCCAACGTTTAAAACCATACTTGGAGTTTCACTCTCGCGAGGGGGAGGAGGAAATTGATTTGGGTGATCCTACCCTTCATTCTTGAAAATCGCATTTTTGAAAAAAAAAAAAAAAAAAAAATTGCTTTCGTTGTTTTTGTTTGTTGCTTTCTCTGTTTTTTTTTCTTTTAGGATTGCTTTTGTACAACTGCTCTTGCGGTGTCCACGGTGTTCAACATCTTTTAGCCTGCCAGTTGCTTCTTCTCCACATCTATTCCTGGGGAGTAACTGATCTTTTTCCTCCTACTCTTTGATTTATGTTATTCTTACATTGAGGACAATGTAAGGTTTTTGTTTGGGGATGGGTTATGAAGTATCATGTTACTCAAGTACTTCTGATTTGCTTATCACTCTCGTCTCTACAACTGAAATACTTTTTGAAATTTTTTTTTTTTTTTTTAGTTTAGTTGTCTAGTTACTGTTGAATATCTCGCCGTCAATGATGATATTTGTTCAAAATCGAGCACATTTTTAGTTGAATATTAGACAACACTTGAACTTATTCTTTTGTATGAATTCTTATCCATGTTAGACCTGATTAAGGAAGCACATAGCCACTATTGACTTATCGTTTATTGGAAACATGACTTAAGTGTTTGTGTTGATATTATTGACTGAGCATCATGATGAAAATTCCGTTCCTACATTCTTTGAGCTAGTGACTAAACTGTTTTGAGAACAGTTTGGGGGTGTTAAAGTTACTACTTTTGTTCTACGACTTTTGATGGTTTGAGTTTTCTGGATCTCATCTTTGGTTGAATGGGTTATAGTCGATGAATCTAAACTGAGCACTACTCACAGCTGATAAAATTAAATGAAATATCTGACTCGAGCAATTAAGCCTGTAAGGGTATCTTAAAACCTGGTGCCCTATGGTCATCTGACTTGGGAGTCATCGGCCCAAAGCTCGCTACATGAGTCCTGTATCTAAAATAAGAAAAAAAGAAAAGAGAGCGACATTTATAAATCTACATCTTCACTTCTCTATTAGCCTGTGGGACTTGGGCAATTAAGTCTGCTAGGGTATTTTCAAACCTAGTGCCCTATGGTCATCTGACTTGGGAGTCATCGACCCAAAGCTCGCTACAAGGGTCACACAGAAAGCTAGTGAAAGAGAAGTATTGCACAGGATGTAAGACTGTTAACAGGAGTTGAATAAATAAAAGAGTAGAAGTGCTCAGAAAGGATTGCTAGATTAGAACCTTAGAGACTGAAGATGAGAATTTAGAAATCTCTCACCATCCTAATTCTCAGAATACAAGTGCTAAGTTTTACCACTTTTGTTGAAAAGAAAGAGCATTGTGATGATCAATAGAAACCAACTTCGCTAGAACACCTCGGGATTTGAGAGAAGAGCTTTAGAAGTGTGATAACTTACGAGAGATGTAAGGAATAAATGACTACAAAGGGTTCGGGATTGCTAAAATATGAACAACACAATATTGGTCATGGTCTAATACATGTATAAGTTAAATTTTTGGCTATTCACACACTCACACAAGGTCGAGCATCGGATAAGTGAAAATTTTTGTGCTGTTGTTTGATATCCTTCTAATAGTATTGTTTTATTTTTGAACCTGAGGCATATGGTAAGGAGTTTAACATTGACTAATTTTCCATTGATTCTTTTAGCATAGTTTTAATTTATATTTTTGTTTTGTTTTTGTTCGAGGACGAACAAATGGTTAATTTGGAGGTGTTTAATAAGTGCGTTTTATGCACTTATTATGGCATTTGAATTAATCATTTATGCCTCATATAAGTGCTTTTCTACTTAATCTAGTCTATTATTGTTTTATTTCAGTTTTGGACTTGTTGGTGAACAATTGGAGAAAATTGGGCGAAAAGAGCAATGTATTAGAAGATATCTCATAAGTTTGAGGACTCAATTGCACTCAACCAAAAGTTGAGGGACTAAACTGGAGATGATGTAAAGTTGAAGGACCAAATTTGATGTTATAAAAAGTTGGAGGACTGAAATGATCAAGACTTAAAGTGGAAGGACCAAATCAGTGACTGTTAAAACATGAAGGACCAAATCAGTGACCGTTGAAACAAGAAGGACCAAGTTGCAAACTTTCAAAGGAACCAAGCTGGGCGATCGCCCGGCTTAATGCTGGACGAGCGCCCAACAATGAGTGGCAGGGACATGAGGGAGAGAGCCAACATGCCAACCCCCAGGACAGACCCCCACAATATTTTAATGAAAATCTGCCCCACACGGGAATCGAACCTGCGTTGCCAGAGAATTTCTCCCCACGTCACTTCAAACCTTACCAATTCGCCTATGCCCTTGGGCGACTTTACATAAGTTTCTTTATAACATATATGGTGTATTAAAGATCTAATAATTTGGATTCCCAAAAATAATTTAAACCCAAGGAGGCCCCATTAGTTAATATTGGTTGATTTGTTAATAAATAATAACTGCTTGACAAAATTTTCTACGCAGATCAAAAATATCTAATTCACAAACAAAACAGTATTTTGATTTTTCATCTAGATTATCTTCCTACCATGTTGTCTGATTTGAAACCAATGCAAACAAGCACTGACAAAATTGAAAGTGCCCTTTTTTTCAAAGAACAAATGAGATATTCACATTTCATTCGACAGTAAACCTAATTTGTGTAATTTTCAACAATTAAGCGTTCAACTGAAAGCAATTAATCACGGAATTTCCCTTGTACTCAAGTTAGAACCTGACTTTTCATGATTAATTATTTACTGTACTTGCCTTGTAATCCAGGTTTAATTAGATAACAATCCAATTTAGATGAGAATATATGGCTTGATTACATGCAAGTCGTGCTACTTTATGAATCCTATCTCCTTTGAATTGGAACCCTTTTTTCTTTTCTTTTTTGTCACATTCACATAAAAATTAAACAAAAAAATAACAATACAGATTTGTGCACTTAATTGGTAGTTGGTACTTGGTAGTTGGCACTTAGCATGATTTGTCATATCATATCCCCAAGGCCCTAAGAGCATCTTCAATGCATTAAATGAATTGAAAAAAAAAAAATGTGTCACATCATTAAATAAATAATGTCTATTAAAAACACTTCTCCAATGCACAATGTGAAATACTATGTCAGGCTGACATGATACCAGAAAAATAGAAGATGTGAGGTACTCTTTCTACATTTAGACGTTATGTGAGATTAGATGAGTCAGCAATTTTTTTTAATTTTTTAAAATTTTGTTAAGTGGATTAGTTTTATTATTTTTTAATTTAGAAAAATAAATACCACATAATCAACATTATTGGATTGTAGAAGAAATTCATTGGAGAGAATTTTTTGACTTCACCGTCTATTCATTCTACATAATCTATAAGTCTGTCTATTTAATTGCCACGCCAACCACAATTCATTGAGTGCATTGGAGATGCTCTAAATCCATTCGTATGCTTGGATTTAAGGAAAATATCATTTATATATAGTCAATATATCTATGTGCGTTTGTGAGTTTTAATTAGGAATTTTGACATCGGGTGTATTAAAATTGGGATTTTTCAGGATTTAAAATTTAGGAGTATTCAATATAGACTTTTAAAGACTCTCTAAAAATATTGATATATTCAATAAAGACTTTTATAGACTTCAAAAAAGTCTTTAAAAGTCATGAGTATTTAATTGAAAAAAAATTAAAATCTCTATAAGTCACGAGGTATTAAAAATGAGAAGGACTTTTAGGGATTTTTTACCTACTAAATTTCTAGAGATTTCTGGAGACTTTTTGTTGGAAAGTATAAATAGCAAATCTAAAAAAATATCTCCCCGCCTTCCCTAAGATCTGTGAAGACTTCATAACCCAAAATAAAAAAACACTTATTTTTTTTCACTTCTAGGATTTTTTCGTATCTATCTCGTCCACACCAAGATGTTGGGAATATTCGAATTTTTTTATTGAATATTATTAGAATGTTATTAATTCTTTTTAGAATTTATGTTATTTATTAATTAAATTGATGTGCTTTAATTTTTTTTTTAATAAATATTTTTATTGACATAAGAAATGTGATTTATTACTTTAAATTCTTAATTATATGTGATGTAGATGATTTGGATATACGAGAAATTAATCAAAATAATATTATATTATATTATATTATATGTGTGTGGATGATTTATATGAGTTTAATATTTTAAAAATAGAAAATAAAAATCTTTAATAGAAGTTTGTAGAAGTTTACATAAATTTTTAATCAAAGTCTATAAAAATTTAAAGAAGACTTTTACTTATTATCAACAAATTTATAAAAGTCACTTAAAAGCTCACAAATTTTACAAAAGTCACCTACTTATAAAAGTTTATAAAAAAGTATAGTAAAAAATTAGTTGTTAATAAGTTGAATTGTGCCATCAAATATCAATATAATACATTACTTTCGTATTTATGTATGAAGTTATGTGCAAAATTGAATAAAAGAAGTCTTTCTACGTCAATGATGTTTAATAACCTATTTTGAGGCTCTCAATTTTATTTTATTTTATTTGTGATTTAAATTAGAAAACATGGATTTTCATGTCGAGGGTTTCAAAGAGAAAAACAGCCACATATTTATGTAGTCCACATGTTTATTTAGCTCATAGTAATCAATATTCTTTAAAAAGAGTAATATTTAGCTCATAGTAATCGGTTGAAAATAAACTATATTTTTTTTTTCTTTCGAGTTGATAATTGGTCCATTCTCCCTTTATCAATCATCTATTTGATTTCTTATACGTTGATAATTGACTTGATAAATTACACTCACAACCTCTATATTTTAGTTTTATAACAATTTCGTTTCTATTCAATTTTAATTTCACATATTATCTTCAACCTTTCAGTAATTGTCGCAGATGGTTTGTTTTGATGATTTTGCTCATAACTTAAATAAATTAAAATAGCAAAAAAATAAATAAATAAATAAAAGAAAATAAAAAAATTGCATTGGAGGTTCGTAATATTTTTAAAATTATAAATAAATCTTTAACATTTTATATTTTACAGAGTTTCGCTTAAAATAATAAAAAATATATCGTCACATCTCAAATCTTCCAATCCTAGTACATACGTCTCTCAATATATGTGCGCCAGAAGGATCTTTGAATTCTGGACAAATTTCGTCCTCAAGTCCGTTAGTTGAGCAGAAGTCAAGTCCATAATCTAAATTTAACCAATTTAACAAAGACAAAATCATCTTTTTACATTCAATTATTTTAAACAATTTAAAAAATATATATTATTTTTCCCCAACACGGCCCCACCCCTGATTGGTGACAGGTGTGGTGGGTTGGGGAAGCTCAATTTATTAATCAGACTAGTAAGTTCTACTATCAACATTTCAAACAATCAATTTCCATCCAATGTTCATAAATGGAGCTGGTGTTAAAATGATAATTTTACCCTTCCAAATACCTGTTTCTGCTTAGGCCACAATTTCCCCTAATGGAGTAATGTATTTAATTATGATCCAATCATAAATATCATAATTCTCTGAACTATTTACCGAATATGCTATAAATTTATCCAAACACGGAAAATGTCTAACGAAAAATTCGCCTACAAAATACCGAAGTATTGATTACAAAATAATAATTTTACTCATTAGTCCATTACCTCGAAGAGGCAGAGTCACCAACCAAGGCCTGCCCACTTAGGATTAAAAAAGAAGAAGAAGAAGAAGAAGAAGAATGTGGAAGGCAGAAGTCCACAGGGATGAAACCGTCGAATGTCCGGTGAAAATCTATATAACCTGTGATCGCATTCGGATTTATCTGGGTGGCGAACCAAGGGAGAATGCCGCCCTCTCAAGATTAGTCAGACGAAACTTGGATACCTGAGTCATAAAAAAAAAAAAAAAAAGATTAAGATTAGACTAGTAGTTGATCTCGTAAAATTTGATTAATCTAACGATTTTGATGTTAAATTAAATTTCATGTAACAATGTCCAATGTATTTTAAATGTACTAGTGTCTTTACTTAGAATTCACTACTTTTATGTACAAGATAATTCGTTCATTGAAAGTAAAAGACAACATGATTTTACAGAATAAAGTGTCCGTCTTTATTAATTAGCCATGAATAGATTATAGATTATAGATTATAAATTATATATATCCCCTACATATAACTACATATAAACTGTTTACATGTTTAGTTCATTTGTGTAATTAGGATTTGAGAAGCACTAACCCATGTTGTAGCATGAAACAACAATTTTCCAAGCTAGGATCTCTAGATCATGCTAAATGTTGGGTAATGCTGCTCATTTTGGCCCAATTATTTATAGATTATTGGACCTGATCAAAGCCCATCTTTACATGATCATTCATCTGCAACCCAAATTGTTACTTTACGAGTGGAATGATGATTCATCTTCAACTTTCCATCAGATGATGACACATGAATAAATGGACGGTTGATCTAAATGCTTCTAGGTTCTTCTAATGCTAAATAGTTGAGGCTCTTGGTTTGCTGAAGATAATCTGGTGTTTCGTCTCTCTAAAGAAACCCTCTCTTCTGTGAAAACTTCATCTCCTTATTTTTCTTTTGTTTCAGATGAAAACCTTTGGTTTTCATATATACTGAATGTATAGATTTGAGTAGGGAAGGTTTTGGGTTCATAGTGATGAACAATAACTTTGGTGGTTGCATTTGAGGGTATTCTTGTATTCGTTGGGTATCTTTTGAGAGGGAGAGAGGACTGTGTTGATCTATGGTTAATTTTAAACCTTAATGTTTTGATTATAACAAACAAATTAGTTATGTTTACTAATAATTTATTTTTAAGTAATATTCAAAGTGCTATAAATCGAATTCTTATGCAAATGTCAAATCAAATCAATACAAGAGTTCAAATATCTCAAGATCTGAAATTCAAGATCCAAAATTCAAGATTTGAATATCAAGATCGAAGAATAGATTTCTAGATAAAATTGTAAATGTATTAACTCTTTGATTTTTAGTAATTAAAGGAATAAAAGCTCAAAAATATTTTTATGCATAAAACGTACGTCATTATCACTTGCATAAAATATTTTTATCAAAGCCAAAAAAATCAATTTTTCAAAACTGTGAAAACGGTCACCCGTTTGATGAACCGGTTGAACCGTTTGAACGAACCGGTCGACCGTTTGGTCATCTGTTTCAACAGAAAGTGACAAAAATTTATCTCTATAAATACCATTTTATTTATTATCATTCAATAACACTTACAAGAGCATTTATAGAGAGAATCATATTGAAAAACTTCATTCAAAGTTTTATTGCATTTATATATTCAATATCATTCATTGAAAAACTTTGTTTGATCAAATCAAACTTTTAATTCATCATTCTCAACAAAGTTTTCTTCTAACATTTGAGATTTTCTCATCTATTGCTATTCATAAAAGTGTTAGTCTCTCTTAGAACTAAACTTGTATTTATCATTCATCTAGAGAGAAATACGCAAATTATTCTCTTTACATTTTTGGGTCATATTGAGGTCCCTTGAAAGCTCAATATTATATAAGGATCGGTGCTCCTTGTTTGTAAGTTACCGAATACATTATAAGGGTTTGGATTGTACAATAAGTCAATCAAAATAGTGGAAATGCCGTGTTCGTGTTAGAGAGCTTGGTAACGTAGGACGTAGATCATTGGTTGGATCAAACCTCCATAAAAATATCGTTTGCACTCTCTCTTCCCTTTTATTTACTTATATTGTGCTAATATTTTTGTGGATTAATTTTCATTTCTTAAATATTATATTTTGATAATATTTTTTGAAAAAGATTGAGAAAACCAATTCACTCCCCTCCTGGTTAGTTATTCTTGGGCTATCAGACTGTTCTTGTATCTGTATTTTGCTGTTGTTCTTGACGTTTTTGCTCGGTGATTGGAGCGTTATCACATTTGGGATGTTCAATGGGTGATGTAGGTCATTATTGACTTAACATCAGGGCCTTTTGTGGTGACACAATTCTTATGTTCTATTTTTACTGCTTTCTTTAAAATTTCTGGTATTGGTTGGAGTTATACAAGATCTTACACTAAATCGACTAAGGTTAGTGCAATAGTGTTGTATCGGATTTTGTTTTTGTATGCAAAACACATCACTTGATGCTGTGTTATGTGTTGATTAGTTTAAGTGTTCTTCAACCCACTTAGAAAATTCATAGTTTAGAAGCTCTCAAGTCATTTTCTCAGCCATTACGTGTCTCTTCCGCACTTAAATATCTATCCTAGCTCCCTTTCTAGTTTACCCCCGTGATCCACAGACTGCGTGGTTGTCCAAGTGTGTTGATAAAATACACATAGGCAGAGACTGCGTGAAGATCCCATTGACAATCATTTTTAAAAGTCAACATTATGTTGAATGCTATTTGTGTTAGAAATCAATATTCTTTGATTTATCTAGAAACTCTACTTTGAGCTAGAACACATTTCGTGGCTAAGTTTGGTCAAATCTATTCCAGATTACAACTTTGCTACTCGTATAGTTCACAATATCATGACATAATAATATCACTAGAAATGACATGATTTGTACGGAATAGCACACCAAAGTTATTTACGTGGTAGTTTTCATCAATATGTTGATATTGCACGCTTTATAGGACTTTATGATTTAAGATCTGTTTGATTTTGATTAAAATTTTATTAAAAGATTAAAGTTAAAGTTAAGAATTAATTCTAATTATATATTTTATATGACTTACAATATTTTAATTACACATTTAATCAATTTTTATCAAAATCTACTAAAAATCTGATTTTTATCCAAATCAAATAGACACTTAGTTAGTGACTACAAAAGAGAGAGAGAATATACAAATTAAATGTAGTTTGGCTAACCGTGAAAGACCACGAGAGAAGGAGTATCAATTAACTCAATAAACCTTTCAACATACAAATTTCACTCTCCCAATTTCTCTCTACGTAAAACTTAACTGTTCAACGCACATGCCTTTTTTCTAGTTTTTATCTCTTTCTTAATTTTCTCTCTCTAAGTTTTTGCTCCCTTACGAGCTCTTTGTGTGCTAAGTCATTTTTACGTGCTATTATTTAAGCCACAACGACTTGTATCCTGATCTTGAAATCAATACGATAATTTGTATAATTTCACATTGTTTCCTGGTCACTTTGTGTATGTTTTTCTATCTTAGATTATTTGTACAATTGCATGTGTATGATTAACTTATGGGGTAAATTTCACTTTTAGTCCCCAACCTTTGAACAAAGTAATATATCTATCCCCCAACATTTATCTCTATGAACAGTTTCCCTCCAAATATCTTTCCAATTAATGTAAAAATAATGATTATCCCCTTTAACACAAATAAACATAAAAAAATGAAGGAACTAAAAATAGAAAATTATATTTCCTCAACTAGGTAAACTCACTCTCCCAAGTTATTCCTTCAGTGCGATGATTAGTTCATTTGTAGAGAAAAAAATTATCATAATTAAGTTTATAAGCTAGTAAATAGAGAATCATATCTCAAACTAAATGTCTTGGGATCACCACTTTTATATAGGAGTTGATCTTGAGGAGTTGGCGCAAGGATATTGGAGCACGTGTCATATTCTCATACGTTGGATGTAGAGTTAGCCTACCTTACTACCGTGATAATAGAATTATTAGAAATTTATCACATCTTCAAACGTTTAATCTAGGACTAACTTGCCGTAGTGTGAGTATTTCGGACAACGAATGAGTAACCTCTAATCTACTTTTGTGAAAGAAGTTCTACTAAGGCCGCGCATGGCTGAGGGTCTAACGGTCATGCACTCCACTCAGTAGAAGAAGGCCTCGGTGGCTGGTAGGATTAGGGATGCACAAAAAAAACCATCAATCGCAAACCGAATCGATTGAATGTTGGTTCGGGTCCATGTGGATATGTCAACGTTTTGATTTTGAATCAAAACGAACTGTTTGAAAATAGTTTGGTTTATGTTTTAATATTTAAAAATTCGTTTCAACCGAACCAAATCATTTTTTATTTTTTATAATTAAAAATAAATTAATTCTATTTACTTACACATTTACAAAATGAGTAAAGTACAGTGTAATACTAAATTTATTGGACCACCTTATTTAATTTTTGTCAAATTATTGTTCCACTGACCCATAAGTCATAAGTTTATTATTGAGCTTAGTTACTTACTAATTTCTGTCAATTTCCCCCTCTTATTTCTTTCTATAAAAAATATTAATGTGATACAAATATTAAAGAAATGTAAATTCTATGTTTAAAAAGTTTTCCGTTTAAGCTTATATTGAAAATTTTAGACTTATTTATTTATGTTTTAACTTGCTTCAAATGCGTTATTATTATGTTGATAAGTTAATTGTGGTTTAAAATCGAATCATACGGCAAAAAATGGTTTAGTTTGAAAAATGAAATGGTTTGGATTTGTTGGAATTTTTCCAAACTGTTTTAAATGATTTAGTTTGAAAATAGATCAAAAACCATCAAAGCGAATTATGTTCACCCCTAGATAGGATGTGATCCTGTCCTACCCGACCATGTGAGCCGGGTAAAATAAACTACCATCCTACCCGGCCATGGCCGGGTCCCCTACCTGGTCTTGGTAGTCAGGTAGGGCCCTAGAGGCTCGGTATTGTCTGGGGAACAATTGTGTTGACAAATGTTTAGTTGGTTCCGTGTCAAGCAAGTCGATCAAGAATTGGTACGAAATTTTGATTTCTCGTTCCAATAGTATCAAGTATTCTTATCGGGGATAAAATGACAAAGGACTTGAAAATAAACAACTCTTTTCCACCTATGGTGTCTTAATGATTTTATTTTCTTAACTCTTTACACCAAGATTTTCGTTACTTATTATTGCTTGACTCTTTCCTTGTGCCACGTGCAAAATTTCCCTTTACTTATTTCCATTTTTCATCCTTTCTTTCTCCCCTTTTTATAATAATACTAAAAACTAAGCTTAAAAAATTATTTGAGTCAAATATCCAACATGTTTCACTGGCTAGATTTGTGCGTGCCGAACTCTTCAGCTCGAGGTCTGTCTAGACATGCTAGTCCGAATTAGAGTTCGTTTCTTGGCTAGATTTTTTTTCCCCCTTTTTATTGCTTTATTTTATTTTAATTGTTGTCATTTTATAATTATTCTGAGGCATTTTATTCTTTATATCATCTTAGGTTTTTTTTCTTCGTTTTTTAATAATATTACAGAAAATTGAAAGATTTTCAATTTTTTCAAATTATAATAAGTTTTTATAGGTATTAAAATTTTGTTGATCAAAATCAATTATCGATTATACATTTGCAAATTAACGAACTTTTGATTTCTTATATTCGCAAATATTATTTGAATTAATATGTCTTAGAGCTAATTCTTTGTTCACGTTATTTTCTTTGCATCGGCATGTCAACTCTACAGTTTAACATCATGATCTTGCATAGGCGTTGCGGACCTGTGGTGACAACATTATGAGAATAATGAATTTGACTCGTATAGATGGTTGCACCTAGATGTGGCAAAACAAGTCTGACCCGACAGATCGGCCTGTACAACCCAAATTTTGAATTGGACTGGTCTGTTAAAATTTTGGCCCGAACAAAACTAAGCACATATGGCCCGACCCGGCAGCTCGAGGGCCAGTCGGGCTTGGCCTGGGCTAGCTGCAATTTTATTTTATTTTTTATGAAAAAATTGCCTCTTGTTTCATTTGAGCAGCCAGATGAAGGATGAAATTGGAACAACACACCGCCTCCCGGGGCACAGCCAAGTTGGCAAAGGACGGGCATTGCAGGGCTCGCAACCTCAACGTGGGGAGTTCGATTCCTGTATGGAGCAGCTGAGTGATGTAATACTCAATTATGGGTGGAGCAGCTTGGTGATGTAATATCCATGGAGGAAGGCTCCCTTGGGGTCAGGAGTATAAAGGGTGCACAAACCTTGGTCAACTTGGACATATACCGCGATTTACTTCCACCCATCACTGAAGGGCCAGGGATGGGTGGTCCAGGACATAGTCTGGTGTAAACTGGGATACCTGGATATTAAAAAAAAAAAAAAAAAAAAAAAATTGGAACAACACACCAAATTAAGGAGAATGTATCTATTTTTATGCACAAATTTTTCAACTTTTGTGGGCCCATGTTCCAAGTTTTGTAATGTTTCGAAATGGATTTCAATCTACCAATCTTTCAAAAAATCTGCTTAAAATCAACAACAAAGACCTATTTAACTAAAAAAGAATTTGTCGCACAATGAGAATATGTGGTCCAAATTAGCCCAGAATCTTTCAATATTTTAGTAGAAGATTTTCAACTTGTATGATAATTCGTTTTTCAATTCAAAACGTTTTAAAAACTAGTTTAGTATACATAATTTGACACTATAAAAGATGATATATTTGATCGAGTTTTCTGGCATTAAAAAAATATCCTTCAAAAAATAAAATTATTTTCAAAAAAATAAAATAAAAAAAATTAGGGACAGGTTGGCCCGTTGGGTTGGGCTAGGCCAGCATATTGTTGGCCCACACAACATTGGGCTGGCATGGCCTGAGCCAATTTCAAGTGTAGCCCAATTCTGACAGGCTGGACTAGCCCGACTCGACTCGTTTACCAGCTCTAGTTGCACCAAAGCTTTGTACATGGTATAGTTTTTATGGATAAGAATGTTGCTGTTGCACGCCTCAATAATACTTTTTATTCATTATTTCATGTGGGTTTATAATAGTTCAGAGTTACTGTTTCAAGTGTTATGTCTTTTTTCAACTTGTTTAAGTGCATGTTTAGCTACGTGATTTTAAAATTATAAGTTGGTCAAATATTATTTTTATCACAATTTATAACTACAATTTTTTTTTTTTTTACTAAACAAACACTAAGAGCTTGCTTGAGAGTTTGAGTACCGGTTATAAAGATTTTTTAGAGTATCGATTTTGGGCATTTATGAAGATTTCAGTTTTGGACAGTTTTAGTAGTGTTTTTTAAAACAGTCAAACACATGATTTTACCTATTGGTTCTGAAAGTTTTTTTTTTAAAAAAAAATTACATACATAATTATATATTAAAAAAGGTGGGTATGTGTATAGAATATGAAGTATGTAAAAATTTAAGTATTAATATATATTCAACTGAAAAAAATTTCAAAAATAAATCAATAGCATATAAAAAAATAATTGCTTGGAGAGAATATGAAGAATGAAGTATGTATTACAGGTTTATGGTAGATTTATAAATAATTAGTTTAGAAGATAATTAGAAAAACGACAAAAAACCACCGATTTGAAAGTTGAGAAATACACTCTAAATTATACTACATCGAACTTAATAAATCTTTTCTTCTTTAATCAGCATCCTACAACTTTTCTTAACCAAAAAAATGGGGCTAGGCCTAACTTATAGTTTCGTCTTGATGAATCATTTTTAATGAATCCTTTATTCTTATAAAAACTTAAAAGTACCAATCTTTAATCTTATCTCTCTAGATGGGAAATTGTCTCACATAGTGCTACTGGACCTCAATTATTCCAACTTGGAGTTAATTAAGAATGTATAAAGCAAATGAAAACAAGCATTTTGGATGCCAATTATATATTATATATTTCCACCAAATAAAGCCATCCCATGGGACTTTGTTTCCTTGGTTTCCTAACATACTTGACTTCAATATTCCAACACTTAACTCTTCCTAGTATCCAGTACATAGTTTTGACCTCTTTCCCTCTATATATATGTGTCTAAATTCAATAACAAAATCATCAATATTACTACAAAATCATCAATAGACTAATCAAAAACACAAGACATGGAGTTCTTCTATGTGTCTCTCATTGGCCTATTTGTTTCCTTGGTATTCTTGTATCTCAACTTCATCTTCTACAAGAACAAATCGAGCTCGTCCGGAGCGTTTCCTCCGGGCAAGACCGGATGGCCTGTGGTCGGAGAAACGCTCGAGTTTCTCACCACGGGGTGGAAAGGCCACCCGGAAAAGTTCATTTTTGATCGGATGACTAAGTACTCATCCAAAGTTTTTAGGACTCATCTACTTGGGGAAAAGGCTGCTGTTCTGTGTGGTGCTGCTGGTAATAAGTTTTTGTTCTCCAATGAGAATAAACTCGTCCAAGCATGGTGGCCTGCTTCTTTCGACAAAGTATTCCCATCTTCTAATCAAACTTCATCAAAAGAAGAGGCTATAAAAATGAGAAAGATGCTTCCCAATTTCCTCAAACCCGAAGCCCTACAACGATACATCGGTATAATGGATCATATTGCACAAAGACATTTTACTGATGACTGGGAAAACAAGAATGAAATTGTTGTTTTCCCTCTTGCAAAGAAATTCACTTTCTGGCTGGCCTGCCGTTTGTTTGTAAGTGTCGAAGATCCCAACCATGTTGCTAAATTTGCTGATCCTTTCGATCTTTTGGCCTCTGGACTTATTTCCCTTCCCATAGACTTGCCTGGTACGCCATTTAATCGTGCCATCAAGGCCTCAAATTTCATCCGAAAAGAGCTTGTTGCCATAATCAAACAGCGAAAACTCGATTTGGCTGAAGGAAAGGCATCACCAACACAAGATATTTTGTCACACATGCTCTTGACTAGTGATGAAAATGGAAAATTCATGCATGAATTAGATATTGCTGATAAGATTTTAGGCCTGCTTATTGGAGGCCATGATACTGCTAGTTCTGCATGCACTTTCATTGTCAAGTTTCTTGCAGAGTTGCCTGAGGTATACGAGGGAGTCTACAAGGGTAAGTCTCAAATCATCCCCCAAACCCCCCAACCCTCTCATTTTTATTTTTATAATTTATTCTTTTTTTCAATCATCAGAACAAATAGAGATTGCCAATTCAAAAGCTCCAGGAGAGTTGCTGAACTGGGAAGACATAAAGAAGATGAAATATTCATGGAATGTGGCTTGTGAAGTGATGAGACTTGCACCACCCCTCCAAGGAGCTTTCAGAGAAGCCATTACTGATTTCATGTACGACGGTTTCAAAATTCCGAAGGGATGGAAGGTAAATAATGCACATGAATATGTCTACTCCAACGTACCAAATATGTTAATATTCTTTCATAGGAGCCAATAAGTACCTATTAATCCCCTGCTGTATCCTTGTGCAGTTATACTGGAGTGCAAATTCGACACATAGGAATCCCGAATTCTTCACCGAGCCCCTGAAATTTGATCCATCGAGATTTGAAGGATCAGGACCAGCTCCATACACATTTGTACCATTTGGTGGAGGACCTAGAATGTGCCCTGGAAAAGAGTATGCTCGACTCGAAATACTTGTTTTCATGCATCATCTTGTGAAAAGGTTCAAGTGGGACAAATTAATTCCAGATGAGAAGATTGTTGTTAATCCAATGCCAATTCCTGCCAAGGGTCTTCCTGTTCGTCTCTATCCTCACAATGCTTAATTAAACACAGTCTCGTGTTAGACCGTGCTTAGAAGCACCTCAAATTTCTCAAAAATAGAATATTTTTAGGTGTTTTTAAACACGGCCAAACATACTTTCAACTTTTGATCTTCTACAAGTTGTATTTGTAATATGCATTCGTACAAGAGTGATTTAATAAATTCCTTTCCAATTTCAGGCCTCTTCTGATTTTCTTTACTATGAATATATATAATCTTGCATTTGGCACGACAAAGCTATAATTGACGAATAATTAATGAGATATTAATTAATAATTATTTCGCATATTTAGTCGATATCATTTTCTTAAATAATGTTATAAATAATGTTTAATAAGCTCTGAAAGAGATAAACAGAAACTAATACAAACAAGGATTGAATTAGACTTGAGGTCACTAAAATCAAATAATTGACACAATTATCAATCTTTTAATTGGTAAACATTTAGCTACTTATAAGAACATCTCTAAAAGTATCTTTATTTTAAAGAATTAACTCTTCATATTAACTTTTTAAAATAGAGATTGTCTCTATAATTAAATGCATTCAAAGAATTACAATTTTCAATACTCATATGTTGACTAAATTAAATAGTATATACAAAATAAAATAGAGAAAAATAGAGGAAAATCATATAATAATTCGAAGGAAAGCATGTCAAAATAAAATAAAGAGAAAAATAATAAATATTTATTGGGAGAAGTAAAATGAAGTATTAAAAATAAGGAGGATGTTGGAGCATTTCAAAAAATTTACTCTCTATATTTAAAGATGTTTTCTAAACTGCAAAAGATGCACTTTATAAATAGAGTATCTTAGAGATGCTCTAAGCCATATTCAAATCAAATTTCTCTGACTATGTTGAACCATTTGATCTAAAAGTTTAAATACTTAAAGAAGGTCACATGCATATCTATGGTTGAGCATGAGTTGGGTTGGCTCAGTTTTGGGTCCAACATGAACCCAACAGAACAAATTAGATTTGATAAAAAATTTAACCGAACCAATCCGGCCACAGGTTGAAACCAGACCCAAACTGACTGAGTTTGGGTTAGTTTGGACTTAGGTAGGTCGGTTTGGGATTGGGTCCAATTCATGCTCGGGCAATTTTTTTGGGGGTTTTTTTTTTCATAAATAAGTCACTTTTTGAAAATAATTTCAAAAATCCATTCTTGTTTCACTTTATTCTGAAAATACTATTTTTTTAAAAATTATTATTTTAATTTATTATATTATATATTACATATAGTAACTGAATATTAATTATCGAATTTGATGAGAGTTCATATATTATAGAATTTTTTATTGTTAATTATAGTAACTGAATCCTTAAAAATCGGAATTGATTGGAATATATAAATGACAAAATATTTTCTTGTTATAACTGTCAAATGTATATCATTTGTATCAGAAATATCTGTAACAACCACAAACAAAACTCATGTTCTTTTCAATTTCAACATTTGTAACAATCTGTGTTACAAATTAAGATGTAAAACATCAGTGATACAGAGTTCCAATTCATATAACATGTGCTGTGTAAAATAACATAATATAATCTATAATATATTCAGTGATACAAAATATCAATTGTAATATTTGTATCAGATATTGATACACAATATCATTTGTAACATCTGTATCAAATATTCATACTAAACAGAAACTGTTACAAATACGAAACCAATTCTAAACTTCAACAAGTTCATTGTCTCTTTCATTTTGGGTGATTTTGTGGGTGTTGAAAACGTTATTCGCAGG
Source organism: Forsythia viridissima (assembly GCA_030279155.1). NCBI lineage: Eukaryota > Viridiplantae > Streptophyta > Magnoliopsida > Lamiales > Oleaceae > Forsythia > Forsythia viridissima. Next base: position 18,931,578 of record CM059042.1, read on the forward strand.
TGACTGGATGTATTCGACTCTGGCATGGTTTCTTCTTGAGGCGACGCTGTCTTCGACCTAGTTATTCTTCGATTTGGAGTCTCCATTGTACTTGTATTGGGATTTGGCAAGGCTCATATGATAAGTTTTATGAAATTGAGAGGGGAGTTCAATGTTTTACATTCTATAAATTAATAAATTTTTGTGTTGGATTCTAGTACAACATAAAATCTAAAAATAAACTTATAAATAGGTCAAGTGTTCATTATTGGAATGGTGTGAAATAATTGTTTTTCTCCTCTAATTGTATTTGAGCAATGTTATTAATCATCAATCGAACTGACAATGGTCTCATGATTCCATGTACAATAAAAATGTGATGCATTTTATTGGACAATTAATCAGTAAGTTGACTGTTACATAAACTAGTAATATCACTACAGATAATGAATACCTAAAATTCGAAAAATACCCAAGTAAACATTCCTCTCTCCTCAGACAGTGATGAATTTCGTAATATGAATATATGTTTCAAGTCATATTCGAAGCCCTCAAAACGTTAAGATATCTCCCCCATTGATAATTCAAAGAATTTAATTCACGTGTCATGTCCATTAATATTCACTAGGGATTCATATTGTTTTTGTCAATTTTAGTAGAATATAATTTATTCAAACCTCATGACACCAAATTAAATTTCAAGTGATCCTCTTCAATATATTTCAAATGCACAAGTACTTCATTGTAGGAGCGGATCTAGAAATTTTTAGAGTTCAGACTACTACTAAAAAAAAAAATTTGCATTTCAAGACCAGATTATTACTATAAAAAAAATTCATCCCGCCCCTACATCACTGATCGTGGACTATAATTTAGGTTTCGAACTTTGAATTATACTCTTTACGTATGAATTATTCGTAACTTGAGTTTCTTAGTATTTGCTCAACCAGGGGCGGAGGAGAGGTCCTAGAGGAGACTAGTAACCTCCAACTTTTTGAAAAATATATATATTTTTTAATTTTAATTTTTTTTAATAACCAACCAAAGCAAAAAATACTAAAGTCCAAATCCAACAATGAATGAATTAAACAAATAAAGCTTAACAAAATTGATTTATCTAAGATCACTTCTTCTTCTTTACATGTTTACTTTTTCACCATTTGACACAAAAAAAGTTGATTGCGATTTCATCTTCAGCCTTTTTCACTTAAGTTAGAGATTTTTTTCTTCTTGTTATGGTAGAATATTAATTCCACGAAACAAATTATAGCTCGAGTTCAAGTCGTGATTCTTTTGTTGTCGGTGGGTTCTTAAATTGGAAGAAGAAACGTAGTCTCAGAAAACATATTGAAAAATTTAGTAGTGCACACAACCTAGCTCGAATTAAGTTTGAATCATTCAATAACAAAGAAGAAAGTATTAAGGCTAGTCCTTTCAATCAATCAGATCAAACACGAAGTGAATATCAAACACGTCTAACTGCATTGTTCGATATCTTGTAAGCTTTTTAAAAATTATGACCTATAAAAAACATTAGATTCACATAAAAATAGGTTCAATAATTGTGCTCAACGTGATATTAATTTGATGGAGTCAACAAATGAAACACGTTTATTCATTTTAGCATAATTCTTATGCATGTTGATCCATTATTCATTCTTGTTAACTGATTAAAGATGCTTGAATATGACATACACTCAAAAATTATTTTCAGCAACGTTGCGTCCCATCAACTGATCAAAGTATCAATATAGTGCACTAATTTTATTCATGTAATTAAGTGCAAAATTGAATAAAAGAAGACTTCTAATACGTCAATGATAATATATAACAAATTTTCTCGCAAAAATAAAAAAACCAACATTTGTGATTTAAATTAGAAAACTTGGATTTTTTCTTCAATAAAGTGATGTCATGTGAAAGGTTTCTAAGTGAAACAGACACATGTTATTAAGATGGTTTTCATATCGTACAAAATAGAATCAGACATACAGTGGGTAAAAATTAAAAAGTATAAAGATGATTTTTTCGAAGAAAAGTTGATAATCTTGTATGTGTATATCTATTAAAGAGAGAGTAAATTTGAACTAATCTTGAGAAAAATCAACTTACGGTTAATGTTAATGCTCGAGTACTTATCTAAATAAGTGATTAGTTAGTAGCTAAAGATTGACAGAAATTATTAGAGATAACACGATAGTCTCGAAAGATTGAGATACCTTCAAATATTACTTATCTTTATTTTGTAATATTCTATAATCTTATACATCTATCCATAAGTTGATTAACATATCCAACACTAATTTAAGTTAATATAGGAAATACGAAAAATTAATGGAAAGTGCAGTCATTCCTATTCTCTAAAACTTCTTTTCACTTAAATCTACTAGGATGTGACTAATTGGGTCAACAAGTTCTAAAAAGTGTAACTCCTAAACAAAACAAGTTTCAATGGCAAGTTTAAACACACCTACGTAAGATTGTTCAGACGTTCAGTCACAAAGAATAGTATTAAATATATATTTCTTTCAATTTTATGAATACATCCCATCTAATTATATCTTACTTTCTTTTTCGTCTTGGATCATTTTTTTCACACACTCGTATCTAACTTGACCATCAGAGTCTAATCAGCCATCATCATCCCTGTTAGGCAACCACAACACTCTCCGGTGCAGGAGTAGCATATCGTTTGAGAGAATCATTCCCATCGCAAACTATGTAAAACTTATTTATTAAAATTTCTATTGATTTTGGTAAAAATTGGAAGGGCTTTACCCACTCACGCTCCAAACTTGCTAATTTATTAATTGAAGCAGGAACAAAAATCTAAAGTATTCAACAAATTAAACTGGCAAACCGTGTTGTGCTCGACTCATACTTTGAAAACATATTCAATTGCTAGTGAATTTGGGCCTCAAAATTAATAGCCAACAAATATGGACGTGGACTACTTTTGTCGGTCAGCATGCACTTGTATATTAATTAATATCACTAAATAAAATTTGTAAATATAGTATTTTTAGAGTCATTTCACTTTATCTTTTTTTTTTTTTAAATTATTAAGTTCTGATTTCTTAAATGTATTATTTCTATCACTTATAAATTAAATACTTAGTGCACAATAATAGTTGGTTATCGGTCCATTCTCTCTTTATTAATCGTATTGGTTGATATTTCACATCACATCACATGCTATTAGTTTACTCGATAAAAATTATAATTTTGTTTAGTATCAAATCAAATGTGAAAGGATAATTTAAGTCTTCGACTTTTTGACTGTTGGCTAGTGGATGGAAATAAGACAGGTTGCAAAAGTTTCTACGTTACCTACCCTTGTATATGAGAACGATTCTGAATTTTTAGCCAACAGATTCTTTACTTGGACTTTTCCAATATTCGGTATAGATTTTTTTTTTTTTTTTTTTAGATTAAAAATTATAGATTTTACGTAATGTGTGAATAAAAAATAAATAAAATTTATGAGTCCTACAAAATATGTGAATAAAAATGATGGTTGATCAATTTATAAGTACTGACAAAAATATATATTTTATCTACACATTTTGTAAGATTCATAATTTACTATTCACTTATTATACACACGTTCAATAGAACCTACAAGTTATAAATACTTGAAAAATAATTTCAAGAAAAAGAAATAAATATTAATTGCCATTTAATTATATGGTCCCAAATGAGTTGTAAAATAATATTAATCAAGGAAATGGTGGCACAGAACCCATAAGAAGGCCTTGTTGCGTATATAATTGCATAACTTGACACTTCTACAACTACATTAATAACTATCTAGGGCCACCCTCCCCACCAAAAATAAATAGCCAAAACAATATCAAATTGAAACCGAATGCTATTCCAAATATTGGAGTGGCGGGCTATATGTGTACCAATCAACCCGTGATGATTAATTGTGTGAATTAATGGTTCCTTTCGTGTTATGTTAGTCACATGGTCGACCTTGAAATTTTGATTGCATTTATGAGATTTTGATTGCATTTACAAAATCTAAAAGAGTCTCCATCTTTCATTTAATTAAGAAATGCATAAAGAAAAATAAATAAAACTATTGTAATAGTCCACTGAATATAAAGTTATTATATTACAAGAATATGATACTTCAAATTTATTTTTCTTCTTTTTTTCACACATCATGAAAGAATAAATATTAGTAAAACACTGAATTTATATTTGAAAGCACCTTCAACACTTTCAAAAACTCACATGTCCTAAAAATAGCACCATTCAAGCCACTAACATTTTTTGAGCAATTCTCAATCTTTAATGTTGAAGAAAGAGATGTTTGGTTGTTCTGTTAGCTTTCAAATTTTCCTTGGCTAATTAGATTTTTCTAAAAGAGCTTGCCTCAAAAGCCATGTCAAATGGACTCTTACTTTATTTGGTGAATCAAAAGCAGTATTAATAGGAACGATGGCCATAGGCGGATATACGTAGGGACAAGAGGAGGCCTGAGACCCCCTCTCAATTCTAAATTTTTTTAGGCCCAAAAAAGCTTCTCTAGGCCTCTCTCAATTTCAAAATAAAATAAAATTAAAGTCGTAAATTCATCCGCAAAAGTGAAGATCTATTCTGTGTTTTATCTGTATTTGTAAACCATAAGCAAAAGCGAATATTTTTAATTTTAGTTACATAGTTTAAAAGTTATTCCATACTTTGTCTTGCAAATATTTTCAAGCAAGAGATTATTCTAATTATCAAGATAATTTATAAGATAAAAGTATCCATTTTTTATTAAACCTCTCAAATTTCAGAGATTGGTTAGTTTTTTAGCTAAATTCTTGATTTTTGTGTAAAATTGAAAATATAAAATTATCCTATTTTTAGTTTGATCGGTATGACACCATTTTGTTTTTTTGTTTAAAGTCTAATCTTTGACCGAAACTAATTATGTAATATCTATTATATAATTATGTTTGCCTTTCACATTGTACAGTCAGCAATAAAATTTCCAAATTGACAAACGAATCTAAAGGGAATTTCAAAAGTTGGAAACTTTTTTTCTAGTTAACTTCTTGGAAGAGGTATTTACTTTTATTGAAATTTGCAATTTTCGTCTCCAATCTTTTTAATCTGTTACTAATTTATTCCCAACTAATTTTTATAGCATCAGCTATTCTCTACTTTTCAATTAATTGCAAATCACGTCCCTATTACTAGATAATGACGGATTTTCCTTCCTCTTTTCAATTAATTTCTTTGATTTTCATAGCATTTTCACTTTAATTCAAGATCTATATAAAAATAAATACCGATTCTTGTTTTTGTATTGTGGATTTTCAAAATCTTGAAGAATTTTTTTTTCTCAATGGCTATTGCTGTGGGGCGTGGTTCTACATCAGGTTCTTGGATTTAATTCAAAGGTTTAAAAAAGAATGTGAAAAATGGGTTTATGGTTTAATATGTTTATTCATCTTCTGATGTGATTGATCCTTGAAAGACTCTTAGGATTCGCTTTGATACTTTTGAATTTGAGATCAATAAAACTTTTAAAAAACTTGCTTTTCTGTTAATTTCTTTAAAGATTCTTATGAAAAATTTTATTTTTCTCAATGTATATTTTTAAAATTTTGAAAGTATGAATCTTGAAATGATGTTCTTCTTTATTATCTCATCAAGTGAGGTGAGGTGAGGTGAGGTGAGGTGAGGAAGACGATAAAGTACTTTTTGAAAAATTATGAGATTTTTTTTTTTTAAATTTTTAACTTTCGTTTATTTTTGTTATTTAAAGAAAGGGACAATTCGTCATTATTTGTCAATGGGGACGTGATTTGTAATTAATTGAAAGTTGGGGATGTTTGGTACTATAAAAATTGGTTGATGATAGATTAATAACAAATTGAAAAAGTTGAGGATGAAAATAGTAAATTTCCCTTACTTTTAATACGTGACTACACAGTGTGCTGAATAATTCATTATGAAACTACTGAGAAAATTTCAGGGATCAAGAAGAATGTGTTTCACATATGATTAACAAAAGAATAGACTTTTTAATTGCCCACAAATTTTATAAAATAATATTAATGATGTAACATTAGGACTTTTTGTGTATTGTATGGTAAATCAACTTGTATAATTCAAAGCTAGCATAAATTGACCTTATAATGCTTCTTTCACCCCCTTCCCCACCATACTTTCAAGTGTAGAAATAATTAGCCTCATTTCACAATGTTTACATGCCTATATATATGCCTAACTTCAATACCAAACTGCATTCAAAACTCATTCAAAGAGCATTAGACACATTTGGCTAAGCCAACTAGCTATACATGGAGTTCTTCTATGTCTCTCTTCTTTGTCTCTTTGTCTTCTTGATATCCCTCTCCCTCCACTTCCTCTTCTATAAGAACAAACCTGGCTTCTCCGGTCCCCTACCACCGGGCAAGACGGGGTGGCCGGTGATCGGAGAAAGCCTCGAATTCCTCTCCAGTGGGTGGAAAGGCCACCCAGAAAAGTTCATATTCGACAGGATAGCCAAGTACTCATCCTATGTCTTTAGAACTCATCTTCTTGGAGAACAGGCTGCTGTTTTCTGTGGTGCAAGTGGTAACAAATTCTTGTTTTCAAATGAAAACAAGCTTGTTCAAGCATGGTGGCCTGATTCTGTAAACAAAGTTTTCCCTTCTTCAACTCAAACTTCATCAAAAGAAGAGGCCATCAAGATGAGAAGAATGCTTCCAACTTTCTTCAAACCAGAAGCCCTGCAAAGATACGTCGGAATAATGGATCATATTGCACAAAGACACTTTTCTGATGGTTGGGATAACAAGAATGAAGTTGTTGTTTTCCCTCTTGCAAAGAGATACACTTTCTGGCTTGCTTGTCGTTTGTTCGTAAGCGTGGAAGATCCAAACCATGTTGCTAAATTTGCTGATCCTTTTAATGATTTGGCTTCTGGTTTGATTTCAATCCCTATAGATTTGCCTGGAACACCATTTCACAGGGCGATCAAGGCCTCAAACTTCATCAGAAAAGAACTTGTTTCCATAATCAAACAGCGAAAAATCGACTTGGCTGAAGGAAAGGCATCGCCAACACAAGATATTTTGTCACACATGCTTTTAACAAGTGATGAAAGTGGAAAATTCATGAATGAATTGGATATTGCTGATAAGATTTTAGGTTTGCTTGTTGGAGGCCATGACACTGCAAGCTCTGCATGCACTTTTGTAGTCAAATATCTAGCCGAACTGCCTGAAATTTATGAAGGAGTCTACAAGGGTAAGTCCCCTATACTTTCTCTTGAATTATTATTTCCTTTGACAGTACAAGCTTAAGGGTACCTTGACACCTTTTGAAGTTTTAAGTCACACTTAAATTTTTTTTCTAAACAGTCTCTCCGATAATTAAGTCAGTAAAATCTTTAAACACAACAAAAAGAATTATAGATTTGAACGTTGTATGGCGTACGACAACGTGTTGTATATGACTTGTGCATTAGGAAACAAGCTCAACTAATTTATGTGATCCCACGAATTGAGTAACATGTTATTGTGGTGACTTATCTAGACTATTTGTGTCCTATCTGATAGATTACTTAATTCCTTTTAGTAAATTTTCATAAATCTGAAATTTAGTAAAATAAATTTTATGTAGTTCAAAGAATTACTTAAATCATAGATGATTAGAACCCGTTTGACAGAGATTATTTGAGGTGAAATTATTGACTTTTCAAACTATTTTAACGTAAAATGACAAAATTGTCTTTTCTACTTTGAAATGATATTTTGTTGATTAAGGGTGATATGGTCATTTCATTTAAAGAAAGGTTGAAAAGTTAAAAAAATCGACTGAAATAAACTTGATTTATAAACTCTGTCAAATAAGACCTAAATCTAGGATAGTAGTGATAGAAGAACATAAGTTCCTACACTATAAAGAACATGAGTCAAAGGTAGGCTGCTGACTTTTCTGTATTTGTTTGTAAAATTAATATCTTTTGGTCATAAAGTCAATTTCATTAAACAATTTTTTTTTATAAAACTATATTAATTTGTTTATAATCTAATTGCAATTTGTTCTGGTCTGTTTTGTGAATAGAGCAAATAGAAATAGCCAAATCAAAAGCTCCTGGGGAATTACTGAACTGGGATGACATTCAGAAAATGAAATACTCATGGAATGTGGCATGTGAAGTACTAAGACTTGCACCTCCCCTCCAAGGAGCCTTTAGAGAAGCCATTGCTGATTTCATGTACAACGGTTTCTCAATCCCCAAGGGATGGAAGGTAAACGAACTAACACTAATTTTACACGACTGATCAATCATCAATGGATCGTATCTCATCTAAAATGTTATTTCATTCGAATACTAATCAGATATACTGGAGTGCAAATTCGACACATAGGAATCCCGAATTCTTCACCGAGCCCCTGAAATTTGATCCATCGAGATTTGAAGGATCAGGACCAGCTCCATACACATTTGTACCATTTGGTGGAGGACCTAGAATGTGCCCTGGAAAAGAGTATGCTCGACTCGAAATACTTGTTTTCATGCATCATCTTGTGAAAAGGTTCAAGTGGGACAAATTAATTCCAGATGAGAAGATTGTTGTTAATCCAATGCCAATTCCTGACAAGGGTCTTCCTGTTCGTCTCTATCCTCACAATGCTTAAGAATATTGCTCTAAAATATATAATTAATTGGAACTGTGATCAAATTTAGCCCTTTTGTAAAGTAATTTTATTTATATAAGCAGAATACAATCTTAATTTGTGCTTTAAATCTGTACGATTGTGTCAATCTTTTGTGTTGCTATGAATTAAAGTGAAAAACAACTGCTTTTTTAAGTCCTGAAATGGAGAATAAATATTTGTTGCATGTTGACTTTTATTTTTTGCTTCTGTCTCGTTGTATCACTATCACATTATTATATGAAAGTTAAAAAGGATACATACAAATTTATTTACATTTGGTCAGCAATCGAATTCATTTACATAAGTCAAATAGTTCAATCAGAAACAATTCAAAGGATTAAAAATAGTAAATTTAAGGGTAAAATCATTCTTTTTGTAACAATGTCATCTTCATTTAATTTTATTCACAGATATTATCACAATCTTTTCATTAATTCGCATAGACGGTCTCAAATTTTTTTTTTTTTTTTGACGATTTAAATAAATTAAAATAGCAAAAAAATAGAAAACTAATAGAAAAATTACAGTTGGAGTCCATAACTTTTTCAAAGAGTGCAAAATTGTCTCTTTATGTTTTATTATTTAAAACAATTATAAAAAAAATCATCTTCTTCCCTAACCCCACGCACCTCCACAACTGTGACCAAGTCGGGAAGTATTTCTCCTCCGATTTCGAACCCAAACTCGTTAAATTATGTAGAAAAAATTTATATTGCATATCTTCAAGTTCTTAACAATGAAATTAAAGAATTTAAAACAACAAAATGATTAAGAAAATAATTCTAGATTTGATCTAATTAACCACATTTAATTGGAGAGGCTTAGGTTGAGCAATAGTTCTTCTTTTCCACAAATTGATTTCCTACCTCGGCTCCAACGCCGTTGTGGAACTACTGCCGGCCACCAATATCGGGGCCGAGAATGCAATTATACTCTCTCTCATTAGAATCAAATCCTCTCTCTTCTAGTGCAGTATGTGCTTTTGTCCAATCGAAATTATCAAAGATATCGTGACTACTTGCAAACCACTTCCTCTGGCCCAAACTAGCGGCTCGATCACGAAGGAGAGGCATGTTGTATTCAACTGATGCATTAGATTTTCTTTCGGTGGATGGCTTGAAAATATTCTGAATTCTTGATGGGTTTTTCTTCAGCTGCGATGGAGGCGGCAGTGGAGCCAAGGCGGGCTTGAATCATTTAGGCAGAGAACGATATTTTGCTTGGTTTGTTCTTGTGCTTGATTTGTTGTAATGCTTGATTTGGTCACAGTGGGGGTAGGAGTGGGGGAAGAAAAAGATTTTTTTTTAATTATTTATATAATAAAATATAAAGAGATCATTTTGCATTTTTAAAAAGTTAAATACTACAAATGCAAATTTTTCATTAAGTTTCCTATTTTTTGCTATTATAATTTATTTAAACTAAGGACAAAATCGTCGAAGAAATTATTTGTGGACCATATGTGCGAATTATAAAAAGATATGGAAGATATATGTGAATAAAATTGAATTAGGACGATATTGTTACAAAACTAAAAGAATAGAGATTTTGTGCGTGATTTATCCTAAAGTTAAATATATTATGTCATACAAATTCAAAAGTATAAGCGCATGTTTGTAAAATTATTTTTTAAATATTTATAAATTTTGAATATAGAAAATTGAAGAGTAGTTTCCAAGTCAAAGTGCGATACCGGGTCAATCACTGTGACTGACTCCAATGTACAATTAGCAAATATACTAATTTATAATTTAATATAATAATTAAGTTCAATAAAATAAGTCAAATAATATTTTTATTATAATAATATAAGTAAAATATATTAATTCAAGTGGTTTTCAATCCCATTCTTATTAGGAGAGATTTTCAAGTAAAATAATATAACAAAATTCTCAGCATTATAATAATTTACAAGAAAGTAAAACATCAGCACCGTTTCATGTAGTTTTTAGTACATAATTCAAATCGTTTTCGACCCCATTCTTATTTCATTTGGTTAGAGATGGGAAAATATTTCGACATGCTTCGCATTGCTCTATTTCGTTAGATAATTAGAACAGAGATGAAGAATATGGTCCCCACCCTGAATAAGAAGGGCCGCCTCGATCCCTCTCAATCCCCATCCGTTGTCATCGTTACATTTAACTGAATTAATCGGTCCAATTTAATCAACATTAATATATTCATAACAAAATTGTTTGCGTGGAAAATTTTAAAGATCATTTATTGGCCTTTGAATTAGTTTTTTTTTTTTTTTTGTCTCCATCCCCTGTATTTCTCTCTCACTCTTTGTTATCTTGTGTTTAGTCCACTTAGCTTATAAAGACACACTTGAAATATTTATTTATTTATTATTTTTGAGTACGTTTTTTTGTCAAAGGAGAAGTATACACGTTATGCAACTTGACCAACCATGCCATTTTACACCTACCAATTTGCTTTATCTTTATTTTAATATAATATTGCAATTAGAATGCCTTTTATAGTGGGTAATCACCATAAATCAACACAACTTTACCAAAGTTCTCATCGACTTTTTTTTTTTTTTTTTGACAAAATTTTCAAATTCCTGTGTTGACGCAAAAAGTTCCAAGAACTTTCCTTTCCCCTTCTTAGGCATGAATCCCGACTTTATATATATCAGTATCTAAAAAGCATACTTAGGCGTGTCTCTCGATGCATTTGCAAAATGCGTCGCATTGAAGATGTGCAAGTAAAAATACGGTCAACTCTTTTTGTTGACCTCCTATGCGAGAATAAAAACGAATAATCTCGCATAACATGCATTAGAGCAAGCAAACCTCTTTTTAAATTTATTTTCAGATTGGGCCAAAATAAACTGCTTCTAAATCTACAAGAGGTGCTGGACAAGATGAAATAATGGAGTCCGACGAGAATGATTTTATATCGGATGGCACGTAAGATGAGTTAGATGGAGAAAAAGAGCTTGACTTAGAATCTGATAAATAGTTAGACAAAAGTAAGGCTATGTTGACATGTAATCAAATTGTAGAAATTTTTAAGTAATTTGTGTTTATGTTTGTAGTAGTTGTAATTTACTAACTTTTGAAAACTATTATGCTATGATGTTATTTTGTAATCTAATCGTAGGCCATGTTATTAAAATTAGTTCTGCAATTTTAATTTTGAACTACGTTGAATGTGATATGTTCAACCATGATATTGTTTTAATATTAATCGAATTTTTCTTTATTTTACAGCGCGCATTAAATTTTGAAAACTCATGTATTTTTTATTTGTTTTTTGAAAATTAGTTCTGTAATTTTGTAATATAAATCAATATATTGTAGACTATATTGTTATTCAAATTTAAAATTTGAGCATTAAAAAAAAATTAAAATTCAAAAACGCATTTTGACGCATAGGCGCGTTTAAGCCTATAATTCTTGATACTTTACATCGTCACGTCGTCCCGCATTACATATTTTAAAACCTTGATATATATATACACGTCGGTTCAACGTAGTATCAAAACACTCCATTATTGAATAAATGGAGTATGGAGATGCTGCCTAGTGCCTACTCTACATTTATTTCCACAACAAGAAATTTAAGTATCTTTAATACTGTCCTCACAACAACATTTATTTACATGTAGTATCATGGTCTTTTAGCTAAGTTTCTCTTTTTAAGGCTTTGGGTCAACAAAGTCATAAAATTCTCAGATTTCAACCTCTCAAAATGGTGACTTATGAATAGGCCTCCCCACTAATGTAGGAGTTGCATCTAACAAGTGCAAGACTCCAGCTGCCATAATCTATTGTCGGTCATATATATGTACGTTTCACGTCGAATTTTTCAATTAGCTTAGTTAACGAAGTGAATAAATAAACAAATTGAAGTTAATATAGATGATACAATATAATTTACAAAAGTTTAATTTAATTTTATTTTTTAATATTGTTTAATCGTGTCTAATACTAAGTAAGAAACATGCTCGAGATTTTTATGAACATCCTACTAAACATGTATCCTAAATATCCATCAGCTTGCCTCCCTGAGGTCTAAATTGCTAATAGTGAAAAGTGTCAGGGTGCCAGCTAATTTATGAGCAACTCTCTCTAGGTTGAATGTTTTCAACATCATATTGAAGTCATGGTCACTGGCGGGGACAATTGGTGTGGAGGGGTAGGTTCTTGGGACTCCAATTTTTCAGAATTTATTTATTTTTTATATTTTACTATTTAATTATAAGAGCTAGCTACGTGTCAAATTGACATAAAGTAGAATATTAATCAAATTAACGTTTAAAAACAAAACTAATGGGAATATTTTTTGAGTTATTATTTTGAATTCGTCATTTAACCGTTTTTCAATTCAAAAGATGTGTGACAAAATTTGTCATGAATAATTTGAAATAGTACCAAGAACCTATACCAATGACTAAAGAACGTAGTCCGAAAATAAATCGAACAACTTGGCTACTAGAAAAAAATTCCTGACTCGACCGCTAATTCTAGGGTACATACTGAAGCTGAATTTATCCTAATTGTAGTTGACGACACCACAATTTATTGGGATTGTTGTACATGAAAAATGAAGCAAAAGGTTCAATTAAATGGCAACAATTTTGGGAGACTTGTCCAAGTGAGTTAATATGAATTCTGAATGCACCGAGTTTCCTGGTGAACAACTTCAAATAAATGCATGTCCCACGTAAAAAAAGTTTTATTGTTTTTAGGTTCATGTCACTGTCAACATTTGATTAATTACACATAGGTCCTAGTAAATTTTAGTTATTTCTTTTGGATATTTCTACAAGACGAAGACAAGATAATTTCTCAATATGGACATGAATAACGATGATGCATGGGTGCTCTTCATAATATTATTGTACAGTCGGTCCCACACTTTTTTGTGTGGATTTTACTTGGCATTTAAAACTTTTACGCGGTTGAGTATTTGGGTTCCCAACCTTGAAAAACGAGCACATTGGACACAAATCAATATAACATTGTGCATTTAAGTCCCTAATGGACAGAAAAATTACTGTTACAATCTTTAAATTAAATAAAATTAAGAAAGGAAAGGAAATTGTGGTTGTTGAAGAAGGAAATGGACAGTCAGGGCCGACTTTGAGATTTTCGAGTTCTTGTTTAGCATGGTAATTTGGTACAAATTTTTGCTTGCAATCAACAGTGGGAGTAAATTTCTTCAAGTCGAAAACATGGACATTGATGTTGTTATTAAACACTTAAAATGATTTTTTTGTTTCATGAAGGCTATAGAAATTTGAGCTTGATAATGCCATGGTTGGCGCTAAACAATGGCAAGTGAAATGAGAATTGATACGTATTTAAAAAAAAAGGCATCTTCAAAGAAATAAATAATTTGATGAAAGTGGCAATAATAAAGTAACACAATCAACTACAATATCTTTTAGAGTTAATTACTTCTTCTTTATAATTAACCAAGCTCATTATTCACTTCAAACTTAGTTTGAACAATTTAAAAAATATGAAGAAACCAAGTTTTTGTTTAGTTTGGAGATATTAAAGTTTGCTGGTCATGATAGTTTGTTGAAGACTTGAGGTCTTACGAGAATCTTGAAAATTCTCCAACACATGATTGTTCTGATATTGATATGCATGATTTATTTTTGAAATCGACAATCTTGAAGTGCTCTTTACCAAGAGAAACAGAGAGAGCACATGATGTGCTAAATTATTTGAAAAAAATAGAAAGATATTTCCCAAATATTTATATTACTCACAGAATTTTGTTAACTATATTAGTTACTATTGTATCTCTAGAAAGAAGTTTTTCCAAGTTAAAGTTATCTTCGATCAACTATGTCACAAGAAAAATTGAATTAATTGGCTATGTCATTAATTGAGACTTGAATATGCAAACTTAATTAATACTTGTGCCTCCAAAACGGTTAGGTGAGTAATATTTAAGTGATGATTTGGAATAATTTTGACATTATTATTTGATTATAATATAAATATTTTGGATATTAAAATTATGTGTCATTTTATTGTTGAGTTTTGAGTTTATATGTTTAGGGGAGTGTATTCAATGGATTTGATCTCCTACCCACTTATAATGTCTACGTTGAGGTGGTATAACATGATTGGTAAAAATAATGAGTGTGGCATAATATGATTGAGACCATAAACTAACAATCATGTTATGCCACCTTAGCGTAGACATTATAAGTGGGTAGGAGATCAGCCCTCGTGTATTTAATTGAGAATTTTAAATACTTTTATAGACTTTTGTAAGTGAGTAATTTTTGTAAAATTTGTAAATATTTAAGTGACTTTTATAAATTTGTTAGGAATTAATAAAAACATTTCATAAACTTTTGCAGACTTTTATTAAAGACTTTCATTTGTGAAAAAATAAATAAAATAAATAAAGCTAAATGCGTATATAATGTAATATTATTTTGAACAATTTCTCGCATGTCCAAATTATTTACAATTCATGTAATTAAGAAACAAAAGTAATAAATCATATTTCTCATGTTAATTAAAATATTTTAAAAAATATTAAAAAAAAATATGCCACCTCAATTAGATTAACAAATAACATAAATACAAAAATAGAATTAATAAAAAAAAAATCTAAAAAAATCTCAGCATCATTCCACATATCCCTCCACGCGTAAGTAATTATACAAAGTATTTATTCTTATATATTTCATTAGTAGACACTCATGAATCTAGATACTATAAAATATTAAAGATAAATATTAGCATCTAAGTTTAATATATGATAACTAGATACAAAGATGAAAACGTAAAGAATGGAACTCAAATTATGATGAATAATAAATTATACAATATTAATCCCCAAATTAGCATAAAAAATAAAATGCAAATGTGAACCCATAAACCAGAACTGCACAGATTGAAAGAGAACAAAAAACTACATCTTACTAATTATACGAATCACTTAGACCAAAATTCTAGTAAAATGAATACAAATGAAGATGAAACAATTGCATATAATTTCAATTCAAAAATGATTATGTCTTTTTTGGGATACAATTGTATATACGATTATAAATTGATTACTACAAATTCCTATTGAATGAAAGAGATACGAGAGAACTCTAAGAGTAAAAGAAAGAAGCATTCTTTATTTTGAGAGCTTTGGAGTGTTCACAAATTTTACGGGTATACTGAATTTTTTTTTTCTTTGTTTACTATTTATACTTTCCACCAAAAAATCTCCAGAAATTTGATAGATAGAAAATCCTGTAAAAGTCATTTTCAATTTAAATATCACATGACTTGTATTTTTAAAAAGTCTACTTTTTAAATCCTTAAAAATCTTTAAAAATTTCAATTGAATACACCTTATCTTTATTTCAAAATCTGTTATGAAGAAAAAAAATTGAATGGACACTACAATTTGATGGTCCAACTTTTAAAATTCAACCCTGCCTAACACAAATTGACAGCGAGGTATCTTAGGGCGTGTTTGATTGCGAGCAAGAAACTTGGATGGATAGAAAATGAATTCCATATAATTGAATTGTCAAGAAATTGTTAATTGAAAATAAGACAAATTTTACATGAAAAATAACCCCCCCCCCCCCCCCCCCCCGCGGCCCAACAAAACCATTAAGAAAACATTGTCATTGTTTTCATGGAAAATGTTGCATAAAGAAAGCATTTTACCTGGAAAAAAATACAAATTAATCAAACGTCTAGTTGAAAAATAGGTGAAAAAATATTTTTTCTATAGAAAATGTGGCTATCAAACGCAGTTAGTTAGAAAATAGGTGGAAAAAAAAATTCCATAGAAAATGTATTGTAATCAAACGCACCCTTAGTCTCAATAGGATTATCTTCCAAAATAACTATATATATAAACCCCACCTAAATTCATTATCTAGGTACGATTTTCATATGAAGTTGAACACAGTCAAAACCCTCTTTTATCTCTTTATGTTAAGTATGAAAGGGCTGTCAAAGGATCAACGTCCATCCCTCCTCCCCTTTATTGCACTTAACCGGAAGCTAAGCTCAAGGCCAAGCCTATCCTAGTAGTCTAAGGTCAAGCCTATCTCAACAGATTGAGGTCTCCATATCCCAATGGTCCGAGGTTGAGCAGATCTCATCAGCTCAAGGTCAAACCTATCTTATTAGTTCAAGGTCAAGCATATTTCACGAGATCGAGGTCAACTTATCCAAACAAATTGAGGTCGAACCTGCCTATTCAAACCCATTTGTTCGAGGTCATGTTCCTTCAGTTTGTCACGCATCCCCAAATACAATTTTTGGTAGCAACAATTATTTTGTTATTAGATAATGAAATAGAAATGTAAACTAATCATTTTCACACTAATCAGCAGTTAAATAAGACCTTATTTTTTTCCTGATAAAACATCGCAGTTGTTTCACAAGTAGTTCTTGTCTAATAAAAAATCTGATAATATGATTTCGAACGACAGCAGAAGGCAACTACTTCTTCCAGCAACCGTGTGGAGTGTGTGGGCATAAATAAAGGAGCTGTTTTGAGGCTCAAAAACCTCATGGAATTAACATACTACGTTTAGCTGAAATGTCTAATATAAATGTTGTGATATATGATTCTAGCATTCCAACGCACCTTCACAAGACAAGGTAAAAACATTAACTTTCTATAAAGTTAAATATGATTTGCTCACACAATTTTGGTAAAAAGTATGTACAGACGACATGCTACAAACATAAAGACTTGATCAAGTCAGATCACTTAGAACCTATAACCCGTTATATAGACTCGGGAAAAATGAGGCATCACATCAAAAAAGATACAGGAGAGAAAAAGAAAAGATAAGTGGATCGAAATTGTTCATACATAGAATCCGGTGCTTCAGTACTAACAACAGCACAAGCAGCAAACCCCGAAGCCAACCAATTGAATGCAGCTATGGTACAAACACGACAGAAGCAAAGGCATCAACATCTCCAAGAATCTCTTTAGCTGACAAAAATGAGTTATAAGCGATTCAGGCTAATAACAGCATAGAAGTAATTTATCCGCTTAACTAACTTCGATCCATGCATTTCAACACTTCTATTCAGCAAAAGAACTTTCATGAACGTTTTCACATGTGCAAACCATGGAATGAACTATTCAGTGTCATCAGTATCAAGATTGGCTGACATAGAGTACAGGAACAAGCCCAGCCATTTTCCCATCCCTCCCGGGGCGTTTCTTCTTAACCTGCAACAGGAAACATATCAGTGAAACATATGCAGATACAGTCTTGATAGTGACCCCCCCCCCCCCCCCCCCTCCCTTTTTTTTTCCTAAAGTAATTAATGAACAATTTCTCAAGCAGACAGACACTTAAGTTCACAAGGTGCATATTTGGGACAGAAGGTCCAAAGGATTATTCACTATTACACTCATAAAAGTCAAATGTTGAGATCATAAGAGCTGAAAGCTTGTTTATTTCAGCTTAACAGCATGATCCTGCATAAATTTGTATAATTGCCAGACTACATTGCATCCAAAAACTATGCTTCTGTAAACTGTATATGTTTGTGTGACTTTGTAAACATAATAACTCGCTACTAAATTCAATTTAATCAACAAAACTAGCAGTCTAGATTTCTGATGATTTATCAAGAAATGGTATCAACAGGAAGAATAATAATGATGGAAAATTAGCAAGCCCCACCGGTAATGATACCACAATATTGTATCTTTGGGTGTTATTCAACTGAAGTCATTCTTGTTTAATCCATAACACAAATATCAGCTTCTTGATCTTTTTGTGAAGACAATCTCAATTGTAATTTTAAAAGGAACAACTAGTAGACAAAATACTTGCTGATAATGATTAGTAATAAGCAGTTATAAAAGTTGTAGGGCTCGAAATGTACAGTTAGTTAACACATTCATTTTATTATAATTCAAACTATAAGTGCCTCTTTTGCTAAGATGCAGAGCTAATATTTTGCTTGAATTTTGATTTTTTATATTTTAAGTTTTCAACTTTTCTAAATTACATAGTTGTTGATTCCAGATGATCTATGTGCATTATTTCTTTATTAATTGAATTTTAGGTTCTTTAATTCATTTCAAACCTAGTTCTCGGAGTACTCAATGAATCCAACAGCAGACTGACAATCCTAACCACTTTCCTTTCCTTATATTCTAGTCAATAAAAAAGAAATCTAGACATTAGGATTGCAACAATCAAACATCATTTCCATCAGCAAGTAGAAGTCGATACATAAGGATTGCAATTGTGTAGCTTTGGAGGATTATTAAGAAAGAACCAACAAGGGGGGAAACACACATTCTACCCATTAATATGTTGAAGTAGTCAGAAAATATTTCAGTTTGTGCTATACTTACATAAAACCATCCATCTACTTCATATTCAATTTCAACTTCTTCTCCAGCTGTAAGATCTAGCTGCAAACAACAAAGAGTCAATAATATCAATATACTAAAACTGAAAAAAAAAAAAAAAAAAAAAAAAAACTCCAAGAAGGTGTAGTAGAGGAGAGAGGAAAAAAGAGAATTCCAGATTTGGTTAGTTCTTATAGATTCATAAACAAACCATTAGAATAAGATAATAACTAGAAGTAGTTGATCTTGAATGTACCTCATCATCACCACCAGCAGTAAAGTCATAAAGTGCACTCCCCGATTTGGAATTTCCCGAAGAAGTTCGTTCTTCATCATGGGAACCAAAACTATGAGAACCCGATTCAGCTAACGGATTTTCAAATGACTCGTATCTTTGATGAACAGGCGAAGAGTATGGAGGAGGTTCTTCTCTTATCTGCAAACAATGAAAAATAAGACTTGATTTTTATTTCACCAGTAAACTCTGATAAAAAATAACAGGCTCATAGTATCAACCGGGGATCCAGGACCCTCGTATGCTCTATATCTGTTTCCACCTGATCTTTCCTGCATGAGCAACTTAAATGTATCAAAATCTTGTCTGAACCTATTCATCCACTATTTTGCACAAGGGCAGAATTCCCGTCCGTTGTAGCATAAAATGTATCACACAATGCTACTAGCCAATGCCATTAGCATTTCAGACAAGGATCAGATTTTGAAAATAAAAAGTAAATGAAGTACATCAAAGAGAACAAGTATAATGTGAGACGGAGAGTAATCTAGTGACCAGTTGTAAAGATAAGACAGGTCAAAGGCATTAATTTTATTGATACCTACCTTAACCGTAATATATTGACGATAGGTAAAACATTTAAATCGAACACTGTCCAACAATTCAGATCCAAATTGTCTTCATGTCACCTCTTACTGTTAACTCAACAAGGGGAATGAGTTAACAGTGAATTCATGTCTCATCATCTTGCTACCAAGAAACCTTTAGAAGAAATTTGAAACTTGGCTGCACCTTTATGGTTTCTTTTTCTCACATTTTTAGAGAAGGTGGCAATGTGGCCGGCCACTTGGCTTCTTGGGGCCATTCTGCACAACCGTCTAGAATTTTATCTCCTATGAACTCCATGGAAAAGTGTTGGCGATGGAGATCATTAAAGATATAATTTGAAGACTTGCCACCATAATCTTGTCTGGTACATTTACTTCAAATTGATTGTACTTCTATATTTTGAATTTTTGAGAGACAATTTAGGTTTTATTTCGTTGGTTGGTTTCCTACTTAAATTAGACTAGTTAAAACCCTATACAATAGGGTTTATGCATTGTATTAGACAGCCTTTTGAGGAATTGAATAAACAATATTTTCTCTCTTCAATTCTCCTCTCTCTCGGCCCTCTCTCTTCCCTCCCTTTCTCGTATTCTCCCCCCTTTCTTCTATCTTTCTCCCTCTTATTCTCCTCTATTCTCTCTAATTCTGGAGCTCTAGTGATTGCTGATTGTGTGGTTTATCACGTATTACGTCAATTTGCTCCTATTCCCCCCTTTCTTCTATCTTTCTACCTCTTCTCCTCTATTCTCTCTAATTCTATAGTTATTGCGATAGTTGACTGACGGTTTAGTGCGTA
This sequence comes from Forsythia viridissima, assembly GCA_030279155.1. Taxonomy (NCBI): domain Eukaryota; kingdom Viridiplantae; phylum Streptophyta; class Magnoliopsida; order Lamiales; family Oleaceae; genus Forsythia; species Forsythia viridissima. The sequence continues at coordinate 18,952,202 of CM059042.1, forward strand.
CTGTGTCAGTTGATTCTCCTTCGTACTAATAATTCATCTCTATGATATGTTCCTGTTTAATTTTGTCACTGGACTAGTAAAGGAGAGGATACCTCCATTTTTTTGGAGGTAGGTTTTCACTTGAATTCAGTCAGAGTTTGTTGCCTTTTGAATTCAGTCAGAGTTTGTTGCCTTTTTACTAGAAGTTTGGCCTAGCTCCCCTCTAAAGTTGTGCTTTTTGGTTTTCTTTTAAATAAATTACTCACCCTACCAGTGGATTAAAAAAAATAACCCATTCCCAGAGCTAGAAGATTTAGCCTGTCACTCATTTAAGCAAATATATTATACCAAAACTGGCTGTAATTTTTCTTGCTTGTAATACAAGTGAATGTGAAAGAAATTGAAGAACTTTTGAACAGGTGCATTCATATAGTAGGAACCAAACAAAAGTAAAACGTTGAAGATAAAATTTATTTAATACATTTAGCCCCCTCTAATAGCATAAGCTTTTAGATCATGTTGTTCAACACGGTGTTGGAAGAGGCAAAGGTCTTGAGTTCAAGTATCGCCGTCACCCATTTATTAAAAATTGTGCATGTTTAATGCTTTGATGGTAAAAAATCAACTCAGCCTATATGTGAAGGGACGTGTTGAAGATAAAGTTTAAATGATATATATGGAGTCCTCTCTAATAACTTAAACTTTTAGATAAGGAGGTTCATCATTCAATATATCGAGTTTAGTGCAACACAACATTAACTTGAAGTTCACAAAATCAAGATTATGAATGGATCACTGAAAAAGAAGATCCTTGCCTTCCTGAAGCCTTATTTCAATAGACATCCGTGGATGCTTTGTAAAGCAAGTTATTAGAAAGAAAATAAAAGGAGGTGAAATTCTAGGTTTTTATTTGTCATCATTATGATTTTTAATCTAGCTAAGCAGTTCAAGATACGATATTTCTTTTAGGACCAACAAACTTAGTAGATAATACAAAGGGTAAAAAGAAAATGGCAAATGAAGTTCAAGAAGTAGAAAAAGAAGAAAAAGATAAGAGTGGTGCAACTAATTGAAGGCATCCATAATGAGTGGATTTTTAGCAGTAGATGAAGCAGGTGGTGAAGATCACACTGATTCAAAGCACGAAGGAATGTTGAAGGAATGAAAGTTATTATTGGAAATGTTTTCCGTTTAGATGTTATGCAGCTTTTATTTGATGTTCTACTTCTCTAGTTACTGAACATCAGTTGACCTTGAAGGTCATCAGGAACAAATAGCAGAATACTCTTTCTTCATAGTTCTTATATGTTCAATTTTGTTTATGATTTCTCTTGGTTTCTTTTGCAACAACAGGAAAGTGTGGCTTCATGTTGGCAGAAAAAACCTATCCTTGCCGTGTAGTCTCTCTGGGTAAATTGGAGAAACATCTCACTTTTTCATTCACAGTTCATACAAATAAAGTTCAATTTTGGAAGACTGCTAATACTTTTCATGTGTATGCACACATACACACGATATACATATCATGAAACTGAATTTAAGATAATTCATATCTTGAATCCATAATTACGATCATAACCATTGCCATACAGAAGCCAAACATAGTTTTCAATGCATTAATTTGCATACCGTGGACTGCGAAGTTCCATGAGTAGACGGCTTGGAACTGAACAATGATGGATAGCTCATTCCTCCAAAGTGAGATGATATGGATGTCTCAACAGATCCTAATGAATCTGGGGAAGATGACCCAGATGACCTCCCGTCTTCCTGTAGAAATGAAGAGAGATTTTACAAATTTTGAGATTAAAGCAAACTTAAGATTAAAGCAAGACCATGCAACAGATTAGGATTCCCAACCTCCATTTCTGTCGTCTCTAAGAGAGTCTTTGCCCACATATCGTCATAACTCATAGAAGGTCTGGAAATAATGTTCTCTTCCTCAACATCAGGAGCATCAGTACCAGCACCAGCTAAAAATTCATTGACCTGATGTGACACAGAGATCAGAAGGATTTGTCAGACACGAGTCACATGACTAAAACATGAAAAATGAATTTCCAAATCTTTTACAATCTAATGAAGTATGGTTTTTTTACACGTATATCCAAAAATAAAAAGACAATTTACTAACTTAATTTGATTGGTTTAAATATTCCAAATTGATCCGTTTACTTCAAGACAAACCAGCTGTTACGAACACAAATTGTTTGTAACAAAAATCAACAAAGTAAAACAAGAATAGAAGTTTGTTGGCGCTTCGAGGGTCCAACAGCCTCCCAATACAACATAAAGTTGCTGAAAATAATATTATCACCTCTCATTCTACAGATTGTAGAATACTTTAAATAGGAAAAATCTCTCATGCTGGGGGATCCTAAAAAATAGGACTTAAACATGAGTAAGGAGATGAAAACAAAATTTTCAATTAAAAACAATATGATAATTCATAGACCAAGTCCACTGCTCAAATGCTTGTATGCTCCACGTGCTTGAGTGAGGCATGTAACCCCAGCTGGCATGTAACTCATTTAAGAGTGACCGAATATAACTTCATTTCTTCCATATAGAATTTCTAACTAAACATACCTCAGCATAAATAGTTTCAGTAATAACCTAAAATGACAAGTAATCGTGGCCTCAGTTAAAAGTTATAAAGGTGGAGAGTTATTTCCTCCAATTATTCAGAAACTTATATGATGAAAATTAAATACAGCAAAATCCATCCCAACATGGGTGATGAAGAAATTCCTTCAGAGATGGGTAAGATTCTTACCCTGTTCATGGCAGGTGCATTGTTTCCCAATAATCCATCATCACCAAGGTTCGCAGCCCAAGCATTAACAAGGTCATCATCAAGCCCATCTGGTTCAGATGGCTTCATTTGGGTAGTGTCAGGAATGAGATCAGACATTCTCATTTTGGTTGTTTCATAAATAAGATCAGATATCCCTGTGGCAACAGCAGGATCGCTGAGGCCAGTTGACGTGCTTATATTATGGCGTGTACGGTAGATGTCAATAAGTTTTGCACTGTTTGCGAAGTTAAATAAACCAAAAAGAGAAACTAGTGAGGCTCATCTGTTCAAATATGAATTTTGCTTTCAATAAATGTAAATTAAAAAAGAAAACTTATGGTACATTGATATTTCAAATTCTGACACGAAAATTAGGGAACTGGAAAGGGAATTCTATTTTGTACAAGGAACAATATTTCACAACAAAGACTTGAAAATTTCTAGCATCAAGTTCATTCTAATGAAAGCATAGATCACAACATAATAAAAAATGAAGTAGTAATGAATTAGTTGAGCACACTCAACAGGGAACAAAAAGAAAGATTCATCAATTGATTTCATACCATACTATCAAATTCATATAATTATGGCTTGATATTTACGAATAATATCCATGGCGACTCTGAGAGGCAAAGTAAACTGATATTCCATGAGGATATACTTATCTTTCAAGTGAAATTTAAGAAGTTCAACTCCTAATTGACTAAAAGATGCAACCCATGGGGAAAAGGTCTACCTTGTTGGCCCTAAAGGAAGATATTTTGCTCTTGGAACATAACAGAATAGTGAAACAAAATCTAACAGCCTCTCATGAGTTTCATATAGTTTCTTAAGTTCCTCATCCGTCCATTCTTTTCGGGCATTGTCATGATTGCGCATCTCCCTGCACATACAAATGGGAAAATTTTAATAAAGACCACCTGTCATATTCCAGTCATAATTTTATAAGACGTTACATCTGAAAGAGGTAAGATAAATTTCATTGCTCACTTTATGAGTTCATCTTGTGCACTATACATTTCATCGAGGACCTTCAACATAGGATTTATTAAGGATCCGAGGCCTGTACCACTTGCTCCCTGATCTTCTCCATTACTGACATGCATATCAGAAAACTGAGATTGGACACCACCTTGTGCTAAAGCATGCAAAAATTCATAGATCTGTAGCCTATAAGGCTCACCAGATCTAATTGCAATTGTAGTGAGAGCTTGAGCAGCAATGATGCGAACCTGGAAGAAGTGAGTCAAAGTGAAAAGATATCAAGTCATCGAGTACAGAAATATCCAAAATACTAAGAAATGTCTTCCATCAGAACACTGATAAATCGCATGCACTAATTTTTACCGCAATCAACATTTTAATGTAGTCCATGCATCCATGAGCAGAAAAGCTAAGGACCGGCACATGCCGATTTGTGTAAGAAAGCCAAAATACACTTAAGTCATCAATATTATCAAAATAAATTTTGGAACACCCCTCGCCCCTTGATTTGATTGATGATTCAATTGAAATCTATTTCTGAATCCATGAATCTCCTCATACAACATGTATGATTTTATTATGGGCAATAAACAACGTCCAAGAACCCATAACAAAGTTAGTCAACAAAGAACAGATCATACAGAAAACAGGTTCATTTTTTACATGTTTTTAAGTCATGTGATGTGTCTAATTTGAAAGAATGGCAAGGTCAAAATATGTACCTCCCAGCTGCCACTGAAAGCACACCTTTGGAGCCTAGTCAGAGCACCAGCTAGTGTAGGATTTCGAGAGCTGGCAGCAGCAACCATTTTATCGGCATCTAACATCATCAATGCAGTACCAGGTGGGGTTGCCGACTCCCAGGCATACTCAGAAGCAGCATAATTCGCATTTTCTCCAAGGAACCAAACCTACGAGTAGGTCAAAAATATGTTGGCAAAAGTGGGGGAAAATACAACCCATGGGGTTGAAGAAATCTAAAGATACCAATTTTTAAGCTTTAACATATAAAATCTTATTGATTGAGTAAAACACTTACTGCCGCTTGAACTAATCTCTGCAATGCGAGAGCTGACTTTGGATCAGATGCAGACACCCTATCAATTGAGGTAAGTGCAGAGGTGGAACCCGGTTGGGGAGGTGGTAAATCGAGAACGATAGTGACTGCTTCCAGAGCTGTGTGTTTTCCATCAGGGCCAGCTCCAACCAGACAAGTCTAGCAACCACAGCAATTAGACCAAAGTAAATGACACCCATGATGAACCAGCAACGACGTTAAAAACTATTTCAACCAAAGAGAGAATTATGAAGACAAGTCTCGCACAACGATGGATGACGAAATTTCCAAATAACATACATATTAAGCTGAAAGCAAGAAACTTTTTGATCCTTTGACAATCAAGTCAAACGGAAAGAAGCGCAAGAGAAAATAATAAGAAATGAGTGATCTTCAATTTTACCATTTTGAAATTCTATACTATTGTCAGCATACAGTGAAGCAACAATGTCAAACTTCCTGAATGTCACAAATATGAAAATCTTATTGCATTCAACTGAAGTAAACTGAGTGTGATCGCCTCTGAAAAGTCACTGGACCAACTCTTTCTTAGTCAGTTGAAGTATATGGTTTTTAGAATGACTAAAAAGATAGCATCTTCTGGACATCAGAATATATGATAATTATCTGCAAAATTGAGACTCGTCTTCAGCCAAAACCAGCTTACTGTCCACAAAATTCTAAGTATTTTCAAGAAGAACAATAGACGGGTACTTCCCCTGTACACAGGATATAATGCTATCAACCAAGATGATGAAAAATGTATCATGAGATATCAAAAACTGACATATACTATGAGTTCATCTACAACTTGTTTATGTGGACAGTATTTGGAGTGGCCAACATTCTCCAGGTAAAGGACATTGTTAAACATATAAGTTTTGTGATTATAGGACATGAAAGTCTTGAATTTATAACCTTTCCACATTCATTTTCAATTTTGAGATATTTTCATTCTGCATTAACATTTTGACAGTTTCAAGATCTTTAAAAGAATCCATACAGATCACAGAAAGCTGTGAAGATCAAATCCAGTAGTTCTTTTACTTATCCAAGAACAGATGAAAAAAGCTGTTGAGTATATGAAATTTAATTCAAGTAGTATAGCAAAATTGACAAAGGTTGGGACTTGATATTATGGCACAATCCAAGCAGCAAGAGATCAATCACTCTCTGGCGGTGGTGGTGCAGGAAGATTATTTGGAGCACAGAACTCCCTGTTCTCAACTTATTTGAAGGAAAAAAGCTTCCACGTGTAGTTGAAAGAATACAATAAAAATTATATCATTGAAGCAATGAAATCTGACAGTATTGTTTGAACTTACTTTCCACAGAAGCTGAAGTACGTCAGCATCGATCTTCCCAGGAACTTTAGTTGCAAAAATTCTAGCAATTTCGAGAAGGGTGACTGCCATATCTGGAGTAGCCTAATAAACATAAAACAGAAGATGTAAGTAAATGGCATGCGCCTACGCCTGAAAAGTGAAAGCTAAGGAAAATTCAGTCATGTTCAAAGACCTACATCACACACACCCAAACATGCATATGGGCAGACACATATGCACATGCACGCGCACGCGCGCACACACACACACACACACACACACAGAGAGAGAGAGGAGGGGGGCATTAGCAAGTTACCGTCAATATAAAGGAAAAAAATCCGAACAGGACAAAAAATCATTCAAGATAGAAAAATTTCTGAATCGTAATTGTTTAAAATCTCTCTTCTATACCAGTTCAGACAATTACAAGGGAAAAGTCATTCAGATCACTCTAATGCACTATCCAAGGGTCTCAGATATTCTTTCCCTGTGTACAGAACTGGGGACAAGTCAACAAGTTCATTCAAGCAGAAAGGACAAAAAGACAAAAGAGAAAAATAAGAAACTTTTCCCCAAAGTAGAAGATCGAGGCCAAATTTATACATTTTAACAGAAAAGGAACAGTGAGACCAAAATGTCAAAGCTCCGGGAGAAGCAAAGCTCCGGAATACATTTGATGATCATCCAATCAAGTGTCAAAGTCCAAAACCTTCTCACTACTAAAGAAATAATGCCAGTGCTCATATTGATGTTTGTTTTCACATCTTCTCCAACTAAGCTTATCACCAGTCAACATCGCACCAGAATAATTATCTAGAGATCAATCCTAGCCCTGCATTCTTAATCTTATTCGACGCCAATGGAAGATAGAACTCCCTCAGCTTTAAGTTCTTTAAAGATCCCCAAACGTACATGAAATAATTCAATAGGATTAAGCATATGTTTGGATGTGCTGAAATTATAATTTAAGTGCTTATATTATAAGTTATTGGTAAATGTGTGGATAAAAAGTGGTTGTAAGTTGTGGGTCCCATAAAATGTGTGGATGAAAATTAAGTTTGACCAGCTCAAATTATAATTTAAGTGATACCAAACATATGCTAAATAATAGTCAACATGATTAAGAAATCTAGGGATATCCCTAGACCAAAAGGTAACACGGATCTGGGCAATCTGGCGATCTCTGAGCTAAAGCTGTTTATGGATGTAACCATTTGCATCAAAACCAAAAAATTGGAATGAGAAACCAAATCACAACAAGAAGAAGAGAGGGTTCAAAAATGGAGTATTCATACGCGAGGCTCCTTATCCATTTTATTAGAGATCGTGCAGAACAGTAAGAATGCATGTGACAAATAAAGGTTCAACTTACAACAGCAAAAGGAAAATAACATTATAAAAATGGATTTCTCTACTTTTCTCACTTAGTCAGTACCTTAAACCGAGCATGCAACGTAAGCAATACATCATTCAATAAAGTTGCTGGCCAAGATGGATCCGATAGCTCAGATGCGATGATCGATTCCAGCTCATCAAAAGATTCATGTGGACTTTGCATCCATATCAATGCTTTTATCACCATTGCGCGCACATAAACACATTCACATGCAACAGCTGTTCGCACCACCTCCATTAATGAAGCCAACAAACTTGCAATTGTGTCCTTGCTACCCATTCCATTAGATATTGAGGAAACTCTACGAATACCTAACAGAAAGACATAAAAGCAAAAAAATAGAATCTGTGCAGGAAAAGGCAAAAAGTATTCCTCCATAAGTGAACAGAGATGGGTACAGAGTGTGAACATGCTGTTTTGCATCCAATGCTTATATAGAGTGAAAAAACTCCAGTACAGTATCGACTTGTGCAGTCCTCGAACAAAAAATTTACGCTTCATTTACACAACTAGTATCATAAAACTAGAAACCATGTAAAGATATTCATGAGTTGAGCAAGTATGCACATGTTTAATTATGAGGACTAGCTATACCAGCAACCAAGATAATATTTAGCAAAACATAACACCAACAGCCAGTGTTAAAGGCAATAAATCGGGTATTGAGGTGTTTAGCCTCTGTCAGAGTGTAAGCTTCAACACACAAAACCATTAATATATTCAAAAGAAAATGAAAAAAAAAAATACAAATATATTATTATAATAAACTTATGACATCAAAATATCCAAAATATAATCTTTCAATATAATTAAATGTCTAATTTGTAACTAGAAACATGATTGTAAAGTAGTAAGCACATAATAAATGAAACAGCTGACCATCTATTTAAGAATTTTGCTTACTTTTGACTTTTTCAGAAAGAAGGACAATAACAGAGACAACAATGACAAAAATATAGATGAAAGAAAATAGTGAAGTTATGTCGCTTAGTTCTCTTAACTGCGTGTCTACCACCGAAAAAAATACTACTTCACTTGGGAAACTGACACTTTTGTGTTGTAAGAGGCTAGGGCAAGTCCGGATTCACATGTTCGCTTCTATAATTTTCAATTCTTTTCTTTCTAGTTTTACGGTTAAGCAGTGTATAAAACAATTCAAAAGGCCCTTAAAACAGTCTAGGCAATAATAAAAAAAAGCCCAAAAAGCTGAGGTTGGTAAAAAAAAGCCCAAAAAGAAGACAAAGGGCATGAGTGAGAAGCACACACCGGCCATCATGAGGCTTACACCTCAAGGCATAAGATTTGAAGCTCATAAAGAAGGCATGAAGCAAGCATCAAGACGTTAGCCTCTGAGGAAGTTTGAAACAATGGCAAAAGCTTCTTGCCATAAAAAATAATCAGTTTCTCATCGGACACCCATCGCAAGAGTTTAACATCAACACAATGTTGGAAACCCAAACATTTGGTAATAAAATTATGATATTATTTCCCAACCTCCAAGGAATAGGCTCTTTACACCAAAAGCCATCGGGTGTGCATCCTTACGTTCATATCCAACAACACTTGCGTGAAAGTTGGATCCCCGAGCAGTAAGATACGTAACTTTAGGGTACTCCTCAACTCAAAAAGGATAGTAACGCTATTACTCCTACAAGAAAGCATTATGTCACTATGGACATAATTTTGTGGAGCATCAATCATACTCTTGTAGCACCTATCTTCAGGGACACATTATTATAGAGTTGAAAAATAGGTGGGATCAGGGCAAAGAGAGTGGATCGGTTATTGACCCAAACCAAGAGTTAACCCAAGTAACCTATATAATATTCCCTGCAGCCAAACTCCCCACTAGCCAACCAACCAGTGACTCTCCAAGGATTCTTGCTGAAAACCTTATTGCAAATTCTGACAATTTACCCACAGATGAAGAAACCATGGCTGACAGACCCAGAACTCCGACTCTTAACATGTACTCCAGAAGGAAAAAGTTCATCATCACTTCACCTGCTCCAATTGTCATTTTGACACAGGTAATGAAAATTTTGATCCAATTCCTGTTTCTCGTTCTGAAATTGATTCCCCTACTAACCTCAATTTACCAATCGCCATTAGAAAAGGGATTAAAGCTTGTACTTGACACGCTGTGCCTAATTTTGTGTCCATGGAAAATCTTTCACCTCAATACCAAGCATTTGTCTCAGAAGTTCTTTCTCAGCAAATTCCAACCTGTCCAAGAAGCCTCAACCTCAACACCATGGAGAGATTCCATGAAGGAGGAGATGAGAGCACTTTAAAAAAAAAACAGACCTGGGAAATAGTAGATTTACCAGAGGGGGAAATACATGTGGGCTACGAATAGATTTTCATAGTGAAGTACAATCTAACAAAACGCTAGACTAATACAAGGCAAGACTTGTAGTGGGATACACTAGACATGTGATACAGACAACCACGATACATTTGCACCAGTAGCGAAAATGAATGCCATGAGTCACAGACTACGTTCAAAGTCAGGGAAACCATACCTTATTCATAAAAAAATTACTATGTAGATGACATTACTGTGTTACAGGTGATGACAATGAGGAAATGGTAGAGCTAAAGACCTATCACGCAAAAGAACTAGAGATCAATGACTTCCAAAAATTAAGATATTTTCTGGGAATTGAAGTAGTCAGATCCCAATGATCTCCTTCAAAAAACAGGTATGGCTGGTAGCAAACTGGTTGATACTCCAATTAGAGTCTAATCAACAATTAAGAGAAGAAAAAAAGAAAAGAAAAGAAGAACATCGATCAAGAGATGTATCAGAGAATGGTAGGAAAGCTTATTTACTTGTCACACACAAGACAGGAAATAGCCTGTGTCGTGAGTGTGGTGAGTTAGTTTATAAGTGCTCCTCTTAAATCTATAGAATCATTAGATATCTTAAAGGAACTCCACAGAAAGGCCTCTTCCTTCAGAAAACTGGAGAGCTTAAACTAGAAGTCTATACGGATGCTGACTGGACTGGCTCAATGACAGAGAGAATATCAACTACTGGGTATTGTACCTTCTTAGGAGGAAATTTGATTGCCTGGAGAAGTAAGAAACAACCAGTGGTAGCTCATTCTAGTGTTAAGGTAGAATTCAAGGCACAGGCTCAAGAAATATGTGAACTACTCTGGTTAAAATTAATAATCTCATAGTTGAAAGTGGGGGTAAAGAGTCCAATGATGCTCTATTGCAATAATAAAGCAGTTATAAATATAGTGCACAATCCAATCCAGCACGACACAACTAGGTCATTGGAGGCTGTTAGACATTTCATTAACAAATAACTTGACTCAGGGCAAGTTTGCACTCCATATATACCATCTTCTAGTCAACTTGCAAATGTACTCACAAAAGGATTATCTAGTACAAGCTTCCATTAAATAGTTAGGAAGTTTGGAATAAAAAAATCTTTGCACCAGCTTGAAGGGGGTGTTAGAATAATTCTTTGATTGCTTTCGAAAAATAGGTTGCAGAATATTAGGTGTGATATTTCCTGATTATTTGCTTATTTGTTTCCTTTAATTTGAGGTTGATAGGATTGTTTTCTTGTTTAGAATGCTACAAATCAACTCTTGTATTATATATAATCTTGTGACTTTTTCTGCTATGAATACAATTTAGATTTCAGTGTCTCCCTAAAGTTCACAATTATATTTAACACACAAGCCAAACTAAAAATCTTTTACTTAAATCTAAAAGTCTTATACATGCAGTGCCAGCATTCACAGCCCTCCTTACAATTTAAATCTGTCTTTGCTCTTCTGATATGGTTTCACAAGAAATGTTCCCCACCATGATCGGTTCAGAAAACAAGAATACCAATTAACAAATTTCTAGACCTATATCAAGCTCGCTTACCAATTAAAAAATCTCCTGCACAGGCTGTGTAGTGTAGAGACAGAACCACATTTGAAACATATATAAGCAATCACAAAATAACGTCATGATCCTACATATAATGAAAAGATTCCATCTTATTGATTAAGGATTTCTGTTTCTTAAATAGATATAACACTCTTTAGAAGACAATTAACTTTTTTACCGGAATATTTTTAGGCAATAACTACCTTCAGATTGTGCAGTCGGGTTTATATCCGGATCATATGAATCTTCAGAGTACGTATTAACATAAGCTCCTTCATCAATATCCTGTAAACCCAAAGCAAAAGCAGCAGCACGACTTTTTCCCATCTCCTGGACAACCCTTGCTGCTGCATGCAGTACAGGACGCGAGAAATTACGGAAAGAACTTTCCAACCTGAAAATAAGGCAGAAAAGAACAAGTTGTACTCAAGGTCATCCTAAAAGGACCCTACCGTTCCACCGAAATAGAAAAGTCAAAGTTTGTGAGGAAACCCATAATATATATGTATATATAGATATGTATGCATCGAAGAGTAAGCTATGATCTTCTTAAGATCAATCTATCTTAAAGTGGTCGAGGAAGTATATTTTTAGCCATCGTGCTTGGAGTATAAATGAAAGGACTGGATCTTCATTGTTGGGAAGTAAAACCTAGCCGTTCTCCTTTAGAGACTTTGGAGGACCATTTATTCTTTGATTTCACACTCAGTTCGTTTGTTCCTTGCTTACAGAGCAGCATACCCGGAAAAAGGAGGATCTAGCCCATAGGTTGACCTCCTTGGTCATGTGAAGTGAAAGTAGTTACATTTGGTAAAAATGGCGAGCAACTTTTGAAAGCAGGATTGCCTATAAATGCCCCTTTTCCTACTATGAAAACTTCTTAGCTTGCCAGTGAAACTAGTTACTTCACAGAAATCAATATGGCAGAACTGCAAAGCTAAACTGCATGTGTTCTGTATGCATTTATATATGTATACATTTACGTGTGTATACATATAGAAGATTGAAAGAAGGCTCCGTACCTCCTCATTACAAGTTTGATTAGTGGTTGTGGGCGCCTTGTCTTTGAAGCTTTCTCTTTTTTTGACTCAGAATTTGAGTCCTTCACAGAAGGTGCCTCTGGAAGCTTAAGAATTTCTCTAGTTAGACGATACCATCCAGCAGCTCTTTCCTCGGTCCTATATTGAGTGGAAGAGTAGAAAAATAAGAGTTAGAAAATGGAAAAATACACAAGTAATCTGCTTTGCCGGAAATAAATTCACTAGCAGTGGATAACAAACAATCTGGAGGACAAGTCAGAAGTGCCTTCTGTGTTTCGTGCATACCTCTCAGAATTATCAAATTTACCCAATACACAAAGAATAGCCTCAAAACAAACTCTTTCACTGGGATCCAAGAGCAGCTGATAGAGAACAGAATTGAACTGAGACTTGATGTCTGGCCGTTCTGCATTTAAAACCATTTGAAAATATCAGCATTTCATCCTTAAGTGTGCATATTTTTATCCAAAATATGAGACAGTTCATTAACTCAAATGTGAATGCACAAGTTTGGAAATTATCCAATACATACTTACCATCTAATGCTCGAGCTCTAGATACTGAATGGCACAGCCTGGCTAGTGCAACTCTAGCAAGAACATCATGCAAGTGGAGAACATCCTGCAGAGCCCCTGATTCATAAAAATTTTGATGAACATAATCCTGGATTAGATTTCAATGCCAGTTGTTGATCATAAAAAATGTCAGGAAACTGGAGGACGTCAATAATACCATCAGATTGCACGTGCTTTCCTGCAAAAGCAGAGAATAGATTGGTGAAAAAAATAACGACAAAATCTACATTTTTAACCTGAGACTATAACGTAAGTGACTCAATATAATATCATAAAGGAGGTATACAAATGTACGATTTGTGAAAGACACGAGAAATGTCCTTTTTGCAAGCCAGCGAAGAATATATTCCAATATTTTATTGGGTAAGAGGGAATGAGTAATACAAAAACATGTAACCCCATAAAAAGAATTACTTTTATCAGAAAATGTTACAACCACATTTATATGCATCTGACAATAAATTATGGCCCATGTCATAAACCATAGGTTTAGCTGATACACTCTAGGAATAGATCAACAATTTCCCATAGACACTGTCAACTAGCCTTTCCCAACACAACAAAATAGGGTGAGAAAAAAAAATAAGCAGAGATGGAAGGAAAGAAAAGGGGGTGTAACATAAAAATTCCCATTAGTACAGGGAAACAGAACAAATTTAAGTGTGGTAAAAACATAAACTCAAATATAATATTTGGCACTCTATGGAGTGTCCCAAAATATTGAAGATGAAAGCAGAATCAACATAGCATTTTGCACAAAGTTCCCAACCATTTGCAATAGTTTTCTACAGATCTAACAAAATGTGGTGGTTCAAAGAAATATATATTTAAATAAAACTATTGAAATCCTTTGGAAAACCTTCTTTAGGGTCAACCTCAAACTTATATCTAAGTGGATTAGATATGTCCAAGTTTATCTATCACAAAAGTCCAAGCACCTAAAAGGCATATACAATTATGGCATATCAAACAAAAACAAAGCTCGAGGTTTCAGAACCTGACTTGGAGACAACAAGGTCAGCATTAAGAAGCCAAATATCCTCTACAAGGAAAATTGACAAGTTTCTTTAAATATTTTCAAAACCAAACTGGTCCTCTTAAAGTTTATCTTGGTTACTTAGCTTTTGGTAGACATACAGAACTTTAGTCCATAAGAGGACCAAAAAAAATAGCATATGGATATACTCTGGCTCACAGATCTTTTGGGGTGGTCCACATGCCCCCACATAAGTTACTCTCAAAGATTCACGGATAACGGGAGGATCAATATCCCAAAAAAGAAAAAGAAAAAGAAAAAGTGATGCGATTAAGAAAACACGGTGTTATCTAAATCACAAACTCCCCCTGCACGCAGAATCTGAAAGTGGAACACAATTGTTCCTTAAAAATAAAATTTAGTACACTGTAGGTAGGCTGTAGGCATCTTTAGTTTAACTTATTAATCAATTTCAAGCCCTATAAATAAGGCAATGTAGTTTGCTGAAAACTGTATATGCTTTAAGTCGAGAGTATTGTTGACAAAATGAAATCATCATATGAATTTTGTATAAGTACATTCTTTTGTGATGGAGCACTCTAAAGTTTAAACTTTACACCAGAAAGTTCAAAAAATAGAATCTTAATAATCTTCAAACACGGCATATTGTGATATTCTCAAAGCATCCAGTACTTTCCAAAGAGTTTGAACAAATAAAAATTTAGGGCACTAGGGTCCACGTTTACAAGAATCAAGCCATTTCATGGTTCACTAGAGGATGGCATTCATTAGGAATAATAGATCAAGAATACTTATCCATTACAAATATTCTAACAATATACTTCTCCAGAATATTCATCTAAATCTAACAGAAAACCAACAGCTTGGCAAGAATTGAATCATTCCTATATTTCGTGCTCTTACGCATATATATAAACCCAGACCACATTATCAAATCCTGCAGGGGCATAAGGGGAACACCATTTTTATGTAAGAATTAAATCATACACTGTTGTATACCACAACTAGATAACCAATAAGATATACAGTGGAAACTTCAATACGATCATTACCTAATGCCATTGCAACTGCATAGGGATCCTTCATTGCTAATTCTGAAAGAATTTCCAAAGAATGTCTTACTGCCACTGGATCAGAAAACAAAACACTGCAACAATATATGAAATGACTTGAAAATTGTTGGCTGATGATGGAAAATGAAGATATAGCAATATAACATGGCTACAAGGATGATTTTGTTCAAGAGGGATGTGATTTTCAAAGTAGTAAAACTTAAAGGCACATGCAGTATGAGATATAGGTAATAAATGCTTCTCAATATCATGTCTTCAATTTGAGACCTCAAAATCGACAACAAGTGGATTCAGAGGAGGGGGACAAACTCTTACAATCAGCACTGTCCAATAATATTTAAAACAATGAAAAGACAACCAAACACCATGTAGGCTCTCAGATAACTTAATTGTTAGCCTTTCTCAAGTTTAAATGAAGTCTTACTTTATTTTTTAATTTCTAATTTAGTTTAATATTTATCACCATCAAAGTATGGTTGGAGTTCTAAAAATATTGACGAGGGGATCTTACACGAGCCAATGATCTTTCTCGTTTCTAATACTCCCTCCATCCGCACATTTTAAGTTGTTTTTCATAAAATCAACCTTTTTGTGAATAGTGCTTTGATTAAGATGAATGTATGGCATTTCCTGAATCTATCTGCATATAATTATTAGTGTTGACATTCAACAACAGTATTGGATACAAAAAAACTGAAGTAAATGATAAGAGAAGGGTATGATAAGAAAAGGCATTAAAAGTTTTCAAGCTGGTAGGCATCCCCCCCCCCCCAAAAAAAAGGTACAATGACGGAGGGAGGATGCTTTTAGTTGTCTTAAGAGATAGTGATCAATTTTGGTCAACTTTAGTACCTTAATTATAATCAGCTTGGATCAAAGCTAAACTAGCATGCAAAAATTTGTAGATAAAGAGTACTTGGTAGCATCCCATAGCAGACCTTTTTTTCTCCTGAATCGTGCAGGTTTGTCAATGTCATGGGTTGTGAAGAGCAATATATTTTGTCAAATTCTTTACTAGTACGATCACAAATACGATTTGTGGATATCCTTATGATTTTGTTTTGCCATATTAAACAGTAACCTATGCACACAGCTGCCTAGGATGCAGCCCACTTCTATTTTATTTCATTCACCATTTTTCTTCTTTCTAACTCCAGAACCAGAACCTAAAAATTCAGCAACATGGATCCAACATGTTTATGGCAATGATAAGCAAGCAAGGGTGAAGATTTTAGCGGAAGCAGTCACAGGTTTACTAGCAGTTAACATAGATAAAAGCAACTAAACAGAATTCCTGGTGCATAGAATGAATCGAGATTTCGATAACACAATCCTGAAGATAGAAAAGAGATTTATTGATCTGTATCATACTTAGATGATAAAATACCACCAGCAGATATCACAACATAAGCATGGTAATGAATCATAAATCACTCATCTTGCTGCATTGCATCACTCTAGATAATGAAAAATTCAAAATCAAATTATGTGAGCTAACCCTTGTGTAGCACGATGGAGAAACGCTGGATTTCCTGGATCTAGAGGGAGTCTTCTTAAAGCACTTATGGCAGCATATTGCAAATTTCCCCGAATGATAGACTGATGGATAACCCAATCAGGAAAAGGTAGAAGAAAGGAATCAATTACTTAAATCAGTCACGATAACACTGATGAGAATTAAAACATTGCAGGGAAACATAGATATCATATATATTAATGAGCTGGAGACTTGAAATAAATACAGTTGAAGAGTACAAAAATTGGTCCATGGACACAAATAATAATTCTGTAATTAAAGAATATTCATAATAATGATAGATATTTGTAATACAGCACTGGGGATTACTTATTACTCATTTTTGCACTTGCTGTATTACTTGCCAAAATCTTCTACCTTCGGTTCAAATAAATTTTTAAATGGAGGAAACAGTTGATAAGGAAAAAAAATTGCATTCATGGTGTTTATAGAAAGCATATGTCAATTGAGTAGGGATCTGATTAACTCTCCGTCAAACATTAAGGGTGTGTTTTCTTTCGTGTTTTCAACTCATTTTCCGTTTTGTATTTTTGAAAATAGTGAAAACACGTTCTCTTTGCCATTTTTGAAAATGCATTCTCCAAAACGCCCAAAAAAATTTCAAAAAAAATGGAAAATTCATCATTTTTGTGTTTTGTGTACAAAATTTATGAGGTGTTTTCCAAAATGGTTGAAAACGCACGTTTTCAAGAGGTGGTCCGTGTTTTGAGTCCAACATCTGGCATTTTCTTTTTTTTTTTTTTCATTTTAGGCTGGACAAAATAATGATAATTTAATCATTTTCCGCATTTTTTTTTACAAAACACGGCTCTTTGCCAAAATGGTCAGCACGCGCTCCTTGTCAAATGGAGGTCAGGAGTTCGAATTCTCAGCAATGCGGCTCCTTTGTAATTTTTTTGAATGAATATAATTGTTTTAAATTGTTTTTAATTCAAAATAATTCCAAATATAATTGTTTTTAATTGTTTTTAATTCCAAACATAATTTTTTTAATTAATAATTATTTGTAATTCCAAATAATTCTAAGTTTTTAATTATTTTTAAATATTTTTAATTGTTTTTAAATGTTTTTAAATATTTCTAATTCCAACAATAATTGTTTTTAAATATTTTTAATTCCAACAACAATTGTTTTTAAATATTTTTAAATGTTTTTAATTATTTTTAATTCCAACAATAATTGTTTTTAAATATTTTTAATTGTTTTTAATTCCAAAAATAATTGTTTTTAATTGTTTTTTAATTGTTTTTAAAAGTTTTTAATGAATAATTGTTTTTATTTCCAAATAATTCCAAGTTTTTAATTGTTTTTAATTTCAACAATAATTATATTTAATTGTTTTTAATTCCAAATAAGTCCAAATTTCTAAAAAAATTCAAAGAAACGCGTTTTCGAATTTTCTATTTTCAGAAATAATTTTCAAAAATTCCAAAAAAAACACATTTTCAAAAATCTCAAAACAAACACTCAAAACACAAAACACAAAATGATTTCAAAACACAAAACACAAATGCAAAGAGAATACTACCAAATTCTTCTTGGAGAGAAAGTACTTGGAAAACTAATAATTATCATGATGAACTTAATAAAGCTAGTTGATGACGACCGTGAGCAGTGAAGGGTAATTTAGAGATGGCGGAAATAGAGGAAAAAGAAAAAGAAGATCCTTCCACACTACCTATTTAGCTTCGGTCAATTCGCAGTAACATAACTGTTCTAAACTTAGTGATGTGACGGGATATTATTCATCCAAGTCCCAGCCCTAAATTGAGGCTACGTCATCTATTTCACACAACAGATTTGCTTCAAAAGGCTAACTAATGTGAGCCTTGATACTCTTTCAGTTGAAGGACTACAGTTTCACCCAACTTGAAGAAATAAGCTCTACAATTGGTTACACAACCCAAAAGCTCGAGTGAGTAAATTTCATTCATACACCGTACCATGTTTACAAACATGAACGCTAGCTTCTGCATTGTGCAGCAGCTATGGAGCCATAAGAAGAGTGCTCTTCTCATCAAGTTTAGGGTCTCCTTATGATGACTTTTCCGGTTGAGCCTATCTTAGAATTAAACCAAAAAAAAAAGAAACAAAAAGAGGGGGGTTAAAAAAATATTCCTAATTATCTTTTCTGCACTTTGTGGGTGGGGGAGGAGACAAATAGAAAAGCCTTATATGTATGGTTATGTGCAGTGAAAGTGAAGGTATATTCAGGGATCTTATGTTCAATGGAGCTAGAAAACTAATGCATTTCTTAGTTGGTTAATCACTGGGGCATTAGGAGATGATGATCTGGGATAGAATTCAAAAATGGACAGCAAGCTGTTGTGAATTCATATTACAAGGTAACTGGAAGCGGGCATTCAGGAAATATTCTTTAAATATAAATCTAAATGGAAATGCTCTCAAAATGGTGCCTTCATTAAAAATGCAGGTCACAGTGCTATTCTAAAGGGGGTGATCAAACAAAACAGGAAGCCTTCGAAAGTAGAATTTTTATACATATAAGGCAGGCAAAACACCAGGACTGTATATCATAGACATGAATGTAGAGAATATAAACTATCAGCAACAGCATATTGAGGAGCACCAATAAGCAGAATGCACAAATTAAAACCACAAAAGATTAAAAGGGATTATTACTATGAGACAATACCTCCTTATCACCCCCCTTTGTCCCAAATATGCCTTTCTTTCGTTTCTGTGGTTCACCAACCTGGCAATCAAAATGAATAATTACTCTTAGGAAATCAAAGGTTTGGTTTGAGCTTACATGGTAATTATTTGAGGAAATGATTGTGACTAATAAATTCACTAATGTTAGAAATGACAACAAAACAACAGCAGCACCAACGACAATTATTAGTTACAGAAAGTTCATCCATTTTAATTGTTAAAAAACAATTAACCAGAATATCCGATAAAAGCTATTTAGCTAAAGAAATTAAAAGGCACAACAAACCTTGGTCTGATGCACTTTAACTTAATATCCTCCTATGGCATGTCTATCGACTGAAGATCATAACATTCAATTTACTTAGGATAATTTTTAATTTTTAATGATCAAAGAAAGGGATGGGACTAAATAATGACTAGAGAGATATGGAGACGAGAAAGGGGAAATATGAAATAATCTACACAATGATTCTCTGTGAAACTGATTTTCCAACCTTTATGAATAATCAAACAGACAGCAAATCCAATCAAAGTTTTTGTCATTCAAAGTTAAATCTAACAGATGATATTATAATGCCCCTCTGAACTGATGGAAGACAAATTTGAGATACCGTCTAAAAATGAAACTTAGCTGTGTGGACACATTTTTTATATCTTAGCATACTCTCGAATGGTTGAGACCAAGCAAGATATAACATTATCTATACCCAATGATCACCATGCTGAGAACAAAATAGCTTTCAAAAGTTTTAAATGCATTGCTTCCATATTTTATTATATATGGCCTGCATAGATGGAAAAAGGAAATTTGCTCAAACGCACCTTCTCCAGAATACTGAAAACAATTTCGTACAACCTGGACAGAATTTCTGAGTTGCTAGAAGGCGCATAAGTGAGAGCCTTTAATGCTTGTAGTCTCCGAGCATGAACTTCAAGAGAAGAGAGAGAAGCGATTACTGATTTTCAGATTTAGCAAGAAGGCACACTTTAAGTCCAAAATATTAGAGATAAGCAAGGTAACTTAAAAGAAATCATAAAATCGAAAATGTATTCCACCCAAATATATTCTCCACAGAAAAGACATACAAAACACGTAGGTCTAATTGTTTCTTATGGCAAATGTGTTCCCTCATGCAGTAGAAAATTGAACCTTTCAAGTATACATGGCCAGTATTAACATTATGATGGTTGTATTACAATGTAACTCCCCTTATAGTTGTTGCAATCCGCACCAAGCAGAAAGGAACTTGAACTTGTTATATGAGTCTTGCTGATCAGCCTCAAATGTCAATTTTACAAATGCCATTCTTTCCATGACACAACTGATGGTGTTTGCAGTATCGTCCTATTACGGAATCTGTTACTTGAACTTTTGGAATTCATTTTAATGTTTTCATTTCTTGTGTCTAGTGGATCTTGGAGAAGGAAGTCGAAAGGAAAATAATTTACAGATCAGTCAAAGATGAGTATATTGGTGCAGTGGTGCAGCGTCAGTGGCATGATGGCATCAATATGCTTAGGAGAGGGTGACAATGGTGATTGATCAAGTGAAATGGCAAATAGTGGCAATCCACCATGAGATAGAAAGTAAATGCATGGTAATAAGACATTATTGCCAAAGGGTGAAAGCCAGAGGGATGGTCAACAACGAGAATGGCACCTCAATTGCTTTCTTCATTTTATAAATGCCTCAAATTTAGGTTTAAGGGCAAACTTGTCAAAGCACAAGGTTATATTGCCCAACTTAAAATATCAAGTCAAGTGAAACTATGATATTGGATTTGGAACAGGACTCAGAAATATAAAAAAAGGCATGCGACTCTTCATGTGTAACTGAGTTATACAATCAGTAAAACCATAGAAGAATTTAGTTTGCACAATTTCCATCCTCTTTGTTGAAAGCAATTTATTCTTGGGTAATCAAAAAATAAAAAATAAATAACTGAACAAAACAAAACGATGATAATGTGTTGTTAAACAAGTGAAAGGACTTTATCACTTACATTCAACTTCTTCATTTAAAGCCTCTGAAGTTAAACGCTCTACTATTCTTGGAACAACATCAGCTCTGGTCACCCCTCCAACAGTATCGATATCAGCCAAAGCATCCCAATTTGGAGTAGGTATCCCACCACCCGGGCTTAAACCTTGTGATCCAGTGTCCGATAGAATTCGGGCTAAGTAATAATAAACATAACGTAGTACAGTCCTATCCTCACACTGCTGGTCAAGCTAGAGAATGAAAAAGAAAAAGAACACATAAGTTGACATTTAATTTTAACAAAACTTTTACTAGTAATACATTAACATGAGATGTGGGACAAAATAAACGAAACAATGTACTTGTCAAGCACTAAAGCAATCATCAAATTTTATAAAAAATTAAACTTATAATGCATCAAAGTAACCCATCAGATTTATATGAAAAAATAAAAGCTGCAAGGCATTTAGATTTTTCTGTAAATATCCTTCCAGATAAAATATTTCAGAAACAAAATGGAATTCAACCAGTCAAAAGTACAAGCCTAGGTGCCATGGTGACCACCCAGAAGCCAAGGCAGAGTGCCATCATCCAGGCAACCACTGTCTAGTGTATATTACTTCCTCCAATTTTTTCACTATATTCCACATTCCTATGACATTATAGAATAAAAATGGTTGTAACAACTTAAGTATACATATATGTGTGACTATATTTGTGAAATTATTAGTGTTACGTATATATGGAAAGAAAAGAGAAAGTTATGAAGGTAAGAATATGATAGTGGCATCAAATTGAGAGAGAGGAGGGCATTAAAAAGTCCAAGCAGCTTTCTACATTTTTCATGTTCTATTTCTTCAGTTTTTGCAATTTTCCTACGAAGCCGACTCGAGTGACTGCCTGGTTGCCTGGGCAATGGTTTAGGCCCAGCCCAGTTTGCCAGCTATGGAATCACCTTCATTCTCAAGAATATTTCTCTAATGCAATCTCATCAGAGCAAGTTAGAATGGGGAGGGATAGACTAAAAGACTAAATCTAGCATGGTGAATGGTGGTTGCTAGGGATCTAGTTACTTTTGATCTTCCAATAGATCTAGCAATAAAACAAACAGAATGGCGGACAAGAACTCATGCTGCCGACCCCAATTTTATTAGCAACAGGAATTAATTTGTTGTTGTCATTGTTGTTGATTTCTCATCCAAACAATTAAATGATAATTTGTAGAGGTAAATGTTTCTTCAACATAAAAGTAAAGACCCTTGTCGCAACCAATAAGTCTTCTAAGGTTCTGGAGATAGAAAATGTTAACTATTATTATTTTGTCGACTTCTAACCCATTTCTGAATGGCAATTTTCCATCTAACAGGTTGAGATCAACTATTTTCTCAGTCCTAGAATATGTAATTATATATCTTAACCAATAAACAAGAAGAAAACGAACAAAAGGTCATGGATTCATCACTTGAAACAATTCTAGATTCTGGGCACGAAAACCATCTTGGTGACCCAAATAGTTATGCAGCCAACCTTAACTTATTCTCAAAATTCATTGTAGAGGATCCCATGTGTATTGCAGTTAATTCTACTAAGTACTAATGAGCAGACTCCTTAATCTGGGGAGCTGAGTGTGAGAGTATGAGAGGATTAGGAAATGAAGTATTGTATCCTGGCTTTATTGTTTGAGATGAAAAAATAAACAAGGATTAAAAGTAACATAAATTACAAATAGATTGCTCCCCTCAAAGATACCACAATCCTAATGAACAAAAAGTTCCAACTCTAGCATATTGAAAATGTAAACAAATTTTACACAAAAATAAAAAAGATTATAACTAGTGACCAGAAAAAAGAAAGAACAGTTTTGAGTTATCAAAAAAATATATACAGCGATAAATAAAATTCTAATTATGTAGCCAAAAGTTCATCAGAAACAAGAGCCTCGCCCGAAATTTCCATCATATCACATCCAGTATGCAGTGAGAATGTTTCTCAAATCTCATATGACTCCTGATTAAATATTTTAACACCAAATTACTTAGTAAACTGAAATTTGACTGCAAAGCAGTAGGTAACAGCTTGAGCACATGTTTGGAGTTGCTTAAATTATAATTTCAGCTGGTCAAATTGATGAAACATACTTTTTATTCATGCATTTCATAAGGCCCACAACTTGCAACCCATTTTTTGTCTACACATTCACCACCAACTTATAATTTCAACACTTAAAAAATAATTTAAGCACTACCAATCATGCGCTGAGTTTATCGACTGTGTATTTGTAACATCAAAGCACCCATTCCATGCACTTCAGAAAGTTCCATGTACTACAGACATGTATGTTAGTTCTATTAGCAGAAATTAGTAACGAAGATGACTTGACACATACCATGAGAAGTGATGGAGCCAAAGATGGGTCAACAGAATTATAAACGGCAAGCTTTGGAAATACATTATGCACCAATTGCCTTTGGGAACTTTTCTGCAGACACACAATAAGGAGGAGACGCTTAAAAATTAATTTAAAAGGCAACAGCAACTGTGTAGTAAGACGAATAATAAGGTACCTGATCCGAAGCGGCTGCTAGCTCATGAATACTCCTCGCAAGTTGGGCATAAGACACCGGCTACAAAATATATATTAAAAAAAAATCAAAAAAATACACCAAATGGAGGCATCTGTATTGAAAATATGTCAACAACATCCTTTGTGATCCCATAAATATATATTGACAACTAAAAGGATCCTGTAAATATATATTGACAACCAAAAGGAGGAAAAAAGGGGGGAAAAACTAGTAGAATGCTAGAAGCCAACATAAAGCAATAAACTTTTAGAAAGAAAATGTAACTAGGTCACACCCACCAGAAAGCCCAAAATTGCCATCTTAGAATTGGATAAGCACCAAATGTCTGGAATTTAGTCCAATCATATGATAGTGAAAAAATTATCACTAAAATACCAAAAATGTCTACATGCCAGCTGAAATAAAGCTAGAAATTCATGATAGTGCAAATTCACTGAAATTCGGAAATCTAAGAGTACAAAGACCAACTAAAACGCAATTAGGCATCTCACTACAATACCCTAGTTACAATTCATTGGGAAAATTAAAAGAAGCACCTTTTTCTTTTGCTTTTGGGGCATAATGTTGGTCCGGACGGGGTTGAAAGCGGCCTTAGCGGCAGAGATAGTGTCGCTCTGGATCTGCATAAGAGTCCCCTTCTTCGACTTCCGATCAACCACCACAGGCACGGGAGCCCCCACCGCGGTATTCGTTGGCGACTCAGGCGGCGGCGCCGTCGACGAGGATGAAGTTGGCTTTGTCGATGAAGGGTCCGACGATATCAGATCCATCAGCGTCGTCCCCGAAGAATCCTAAAATAGTAAATCGTCCAAATTCCATCAGAAACAGAAAATGAATGAATGAATAATGGAAATGAAAATGGAGAGAGATCTGATGAAGCTACCGCCATGGGGAATGATTTTAAGAATTGAGAAAGTGAATTGTGGAAGTGATCTGCCTTTTTTTTCTTCTACTTTGTATAGAGAGCGAGAAGAATTTTCTTATAGTTCATTGTTCTCGCAGTGTGATTCGCTTTTAATTTTTAGTTGAAGCAATTTTATTTTTAAGAACGTTTAATGTATTTTACTATGAAAACGTTTTCCTTTTAATATTTCATTTTAATAGATGTTAAATATTATATCTATTATCTACTAGTATATGCCATTTTCTCGGTGAATTCGATCATAGGTTATGATTCAAATTTAATAGCAATTTAAATATGTAGCACATGAAGAATAATGTGAATTTGAGAATTTGATTGAGGAAGAAGGAATTTGAAGGACAGATGAGATATGATGGAGAAAAATTAATTTTGAGAATGATGTGGCACATTAAAAAAAAAATTGGATTTGAGAATTTGATTTGACTAAGTTGAATTTGAAGAATATAAAAGATATGATAAAAAATCAATTTTGAGAATGAAGATGAAGATAGATGTATATGTGTTATTTTGGAGCTAGTAGAAGAAAATCTCAATATATTGAACTAATTTAAAAAAAGTATTTAAGTTTTGTCAAATATGTACTTGTTTCTTTGTGCGAATCTAAGTTTTAAGTATAAACAAATCAACTCAATGACACGATCGTTAAGAAAGGCTCGAGGAAGTAGAGAAAATTGAAATCAAACAGTTTAAAGTCTAAACAAATCAACTCAACGGCACGAGAGCTAAGGAGGACACGAGAAATAGGAAACAAATGGAAAATATGAAAATGTCAAATGAAAAGGGTAAAAGAAATTAAAATCAAGAAGTCTAAAGCGTAAACAAATCAAATCATTATCGTAACAGCTAAGGAGGACACAAGGAATAAAAAAGAGAGGGATTGGGTGAAAATGTCGAGAGAAATGAGTAAAGAAAATTGGAGTTGAGAAGTCTACAATCTTAACAAATCAACTAAATGATACGAAAGTTAAGGATAGCGTGAGGAATAATAGGAAACAAAGGAGAAAGTGGTGAAAATGTCTAAAAAATTAGTAAAAGAAATTGGAACCAAGAAGGGGTAATAAGTTTTTGGTTGCAAGTGATTAGACTAGTTAGAGAATAGAAAGTGAGCGAAAAAATGACAACAAAAATAAGACATAGTACAAAAGTATTTTTAAATATAAAAAAATATATATAAGTAGTTCTAAAAATTCTGTAAAAGAGAAGCCTTTATTCATGTTTTAAACCTTTTTAATTGTTACCTAAAATCCTTTATTTTTATTGTTTTTTTATATCTCGTGAAGCACCTACCTTTTTCATACAATGAAAATTAATTAATTTATTTTTAACAGTAAGATTAGAGTTGCCCTTAAATAATTATCTTATATTCAAATTTAACAACAAAAAAATAATTATTTATGTTAAAATTTACTTATTAACTTGTAAATTAAACAATAATTCATATCTACTGAAATTCCAAAGGGCAAATGACACCTGTGTTTCCATCCCTCCTAAAAATAAAACACAAGATTATAGAAGAAGAGCATTGACCAAGAGGCAAAGTATAAATACACATCAAATCTCCTCTATTACCACTAATTCAATTCTTAAAATCCAGAAATGTTAAAAAGAAATACACAAAACAAGCAGTTCTTATCACAGTTTCCTCCCTTTTTTCTATCTCAAGAAATAAATTAAGCCTGATACATACACGAGGCTGACATGAAATCAGTTTTTTTTTTCCTTTTCGTTTTTTTTTCTTCTCTTTTCCTTATCAATTCTTTACTCTCTCCTTACTGCTGCTAATTTCTTCTCCCTGCATCAATCTGTAGTCATTGGTCGAGTGCAGCACCTGAAACGGGCATTTCTGACTGTCGTCATGATATCAATCTCTGCATGCTCAAGCATTCTGACTACCTCACTGAAGGAGGGCCTAACATCGGGATTAGCATCCCAGCAACGGGTCATGATCTCACTGAGAACTGGAAGGCAGTCGTTGGGGATACTGGGACGGACGCTTTTGTTGACAACAGCAAATGCAGCCTGAACAGCAGTCATATTGGGGAATGGAAGCAACCCCGTGATAAGCTCCCACAGCACAATCCCAAAGCTATACACATCAACTTTCTGGGTATAAGGCCTATGCTGGATCATTTCCCTACAAATCCAGACCAAAAAACATTAAGTAGCACACATAAGGAAACACTTAAATATAGAGAAGAAAAACTGTAAGGAGAAAGAAGAAAAGGAAAAGAAATCCTAATATCAAGTTCCAACATTTCAATGGGAAGAAAAATATCAACTGCAACAGAGGGAAATCCCCAAAAGAGTACTTTTTGTAGACCATTATTATGAGCACCATTATGAACTCCAATGGTATCTTTCACAGATGCAAGATGCAAGAACATCACCAGACTTTTGCTGCTTTACTGGTGTTAACACCTGAATTCTTCAGAATAGTTGAGCAACCATATTAAGAAAAATTTATTCACTGAGTTGTAGAACCATATGGGAAAAAAAAGATAAAATATCATAACTTAAAACCCATGACATTTCCTGACATCCCAAGAAAACATCAATTCTATTGCCAGCAATACATAGTATTATTGGCACAGCAACAGGACGACCACCGACAAAAGTGACGGAAATGGGAAATAAACTTACCCTCTAGACTAGAATCGATGCCAACAATACAGCTATTTGTGGCTGAGAACCTCAAATACACTGTTGTTCCCACCGGCTCGTCTCTACCCCACCACGTGTTCCCACATCCACTACACTCCTTCAATAGCCTTGTCTCCCACCCCCCAACCCCAAATTTTTCCCCCATATTATAATCTAATTGCAGAACTATATCTACTGGACTGTACATCACAGGCTGGTGATTGTTCGGCAATTTCAAAAGTTGCGTATAGCTTATGAGAAGATCAGAATACTCGGCACACATTGATTGGACAAGTAATATAATAAGCACTTGTTTGAGAGAGCTTTTTAGTAAAGTTTGATAAAAACTTAGATAAAATATGTGGTTGAAAAGTTAATAAAAGTTGTGGGGTCTATGAAATGTGTGGTTAAAACTAGTATATTGCTTTGTTGCGGTGGGATCTGACCGTAAACTCTATTATGATAATAGATTGAAGCAGTGAATAGATTTTAGAGATGATCGATGGAGGGAGATGGATTGAGGTAAGCAGATTTTGGAGATGATCGTTTGAAGGAGATACTCGAATAAGGAAGATGGATTGAAGCGTTCAGCAAGTTTTGGAAGTTTTGGAGAGAAGAGGAATTGAAGACGTAGTGACA
The DNA here is from genome assembly GCA_030279155.1 of Forsythia viridissima. Taxonomy (NCBI): domain Eukaryota; kingdom Viridiplantae; phylum Streptophyta; class Magnoliopsida; order Lamiales; family Oleaceae; genus Forsythia; species Forsythia viridissima. The sequence goes on from CM059042.1 coordinate 18,980,306, forward strand.
CAAGAACGTTTAAGTGCTTTTTTCCTTCTGTAGCGGAGAAAACTCCCTACGGTCATGATTAATTGTTGACTTTTAACCTAAGCTTTTTAGCAAATGTCAATCTGGACCAAACAAGCACTAAGGCCATGTTCGGTAGCCATTTTTTTCTAAAAAAATTTATTTTTTTGCCTACAATTTTTTACTTTCAACCATTTTACGCTACAAAAAAGCTTGAAAAATCAATAAAATATCCACAAAAAAAAAACTATTTTTCCCCAAAAAAACTACACCGAACATGCCCTAAATATTTAATTAATCGTAGTGTTATATTGAACCACTTGATCTAAAAGTTTAAAATGTTAGAGGAGGCACATGTATAACATTTAAATCTTGTCTTTACACACTCCCTCGCGTATAGGTTAAGTTTATTTTTTCCCATCAAATCTCGATGCACGCACAATTTCATTAAATAGGTGGCGGCGAGACTTGAGCCCAAGATCTTTGCATGTTCTAATACCATATTGAACCACTTAATCTAAAAGTTATTATAGAGAATCACATGTTCTTAATTGAAGCAACAGAGTAGGCACCGCTATACAAAGTCCGTCCGAACTAATCACATAGCTTAAACTAAACAACACACATCCACTAGTACAATATATTATCCACAAATAAGTGATTTGGCAAAATAAATACAAATCACAATACAGTTAAAACAATGAACAACTTAGTTCTCACTCATTTTCTCATGAAGTCCATGAGTCCCACACAAATTACCTTATTTGATGCTAGTCAACACAAAGTATGTAATTGCACGATGTTCTATTTAGTATTTACGTGAAGGTTACTCATCCAATTAATAATCTGCGAAGAATCACGGTCTAAATCCATTTTTGAGAGGTAAATTGGTTTTCATATTCTTATAAAAGTGCTTAGAATTTATATCTAACAAGAAATTTACAAAAGAATGAACAACAAAATTATGACTACTTACTGAAGATGGACGTGTAAGAATATAACTAAGTGCGCCTGTAAAACGATTCTGCTAAAATCCCTCAACTTTGGGGTTTAATATGTGACCTTCCTCCTCGTGCAAAAATATTCTCAATTTTAAATGCTCTTGACCCGCTCTTGCTACAGTCCCCACTTGGAGAAAGTTCTTAGCTAGAGCCGGTCTGGATAAATTGAACCTTTAGTGAAGTACTTGACATATCCTTTACGTCATAATTGGCCCACACCTTGAGTCACATGACAATCGCTGAGCATGGTAGTTTCCATCCAGCTAGACTTGCTTCCTATACCTAAACTATTTCCTTTATGTAATAACTACAACTTTAATTTTTTACTATAAAAAGTTGAGCGCGTATAATGGGTAACATGTATAATGGGTAACATGCAATTCTACCACAAATAATCCAGTTGTACCTCGTTATCGGATAATAGCATTTGTCGACTATTCTCTTAAGTGATGTGTCGACTTTACAACCCCAAATGGGTCAAGGTTCTGCTTCATACTTGCCAAGGGTTAGCAATAGTATAACTTTTCCAGGACTAATACACCATCTTAATTGGGCATGTACACTGGATGCGTTTAAAGTTGAACTGGAAACAACAGGTGATATACCACTACTATAGATAAAACTGTTTCCAGGTGATTTACTACTACTATAGATAAAACCTTGAGAAAATTAGCTATCTTGCAAGATTTATCAAAAGAATGCATCTCCCCATAATGTTCGGGAGAATTGGCTGAATTTATTTCAACTTTCCTTTTTTATCGTACCATCTCTAGTCCCTCCAAAGAGAATCCTCCATGATCCATCTGGTAAGTAGTATCTTTTCACTAAATTGTTTGTCTTCGAATAAGTATAGAATTTAATTGTGCCAAAATCTTTCAAGTAGATTCATCAATTAAAGTCTTATATTGACAGATGCCATCCTTTAAATTTTCTTCTTGTAATTCATCAGCATGCTAAGGTTGATAGTCACGTCTATGCCTGAAACGTTAAAATTTTACATTAAAAATGCTCTCAGTATTGATTTTGTAGCTATATCATCATTCCACGTGATTGCAAGGCTGTCTCAGGCAACTATTAGTAACGGTGTAGGCATGGATGAGTAAGAATGGCATAAAGGATGTACCAAACAGCTTTTTAGGTTAAGCGAATAATATAATCTTTTAATTTGAGCATCTACTGTAAAACCAGGATATGAGAAGGTTTTGACCTCGAGAAGAGACACGGGTGTCAAATAACATGCTTGATCACCTAGACAAAGAATCTTATTTCCGCACAGTTAAGCTATCTCCAAACTCTCGTACTCATCTAAGCTGTATACGGCAACTCAGCTAAGTGACGCAAGAACCAGTAACTAGTTACCAACAGTTGACCATGTTAAGATGCCCAGGATTTTCTATGCTCACCAATGAAAGCAAAACTTACATATAACCTCAATCCTCCATAGAGATCAAGGAGAACCTACGTCTCCAAATTTCACAGAAGATCCCATAGAAATCCATCAACATATAGATCCACTCTCTGGTTATTGATCACCATAAATATATCCAGCTCAGGTTTGTAGATCACCAAGATATGTGATAAATAATGTTGCTCCAGACAAGAAGAGTGAAAAATCCGACCACCACACATGTTCCACTCAATTCAAGGAATCAATCCTGGGTATCACCTTAATCCAACTATAATGGTGTCAATATCCAAACATTTTTCTGATGATATTGATGACTTGGCACGTAAAACTACATCTTCTCATGGACCGAGATGATGTGGTTGTAAAACTAACGTGTATTGGTGTTCATTGGACAACTGCACAAACTTCACATTTTGCATCAAGTCAAGCTGCAATCCACCTTGCAGTTTGATTTAGAATCATTCTTATGAAATACCAACATTTTCATCTTTATATCATGAAGTCTTCTCTTATTTAAGGTTCAGAGTGTTTATGAAATTAGGTTGATCAAAGTTCAAGTCCAAACCATATTGTACCATTGGAATGGAGAAAATGTTCAATAATTGGAACTTGACATCTTCTTTTTCACTTCACTTCCATGACAGGCTTTCAATACTCCAGAAATATATTGTTAATATGGTTAACAAACCTACATAATCCTAAATCCTTCTACTCATCTCATCTCTAAGTTTTTTCTAACACTGGAGATATATATTCAGGAAACCACATGAGCTCAATATTTTTATACTTAAGTTACGAACCACAAAATAGCTTAAACAAGATACCAGTTGAATTGTTGCTTTCAAGGTCGCTTTCGTGAAAGTTATTCAGGTAAAACAGGCACAAATGTAAAATTTAAAAATTTTCTCACAGGGGTAGTAGAAGCAATTGCATGTTACAACAGCAACATTTGGGAACAAGGACTCAAAGTGATCAACTAACTCAGACATAACAGGATAGGTCCAGAAAGAAACTTGCTAAGTGAGACTGATTTGGTAGCATATGGTCCATGTTCAAGTGATTAAGCTTCAATCAGCAAAAAATTATCAGGCTGAGAAGACATGAACATCAATTAGTTATTTAAAGGTTCTTTTTCTGTATGCTTCTTCTAATTTGTTTCTTAAGACCTTCTTGCATGGGGTATTATACTGGCAATGAAACGAACATGAGTTCTTCATATCTGTATGAAAAGCTTACAACTGAGGCATCAGTCAAAGAATCTGTTTCCTCCGCACACTGAAGAATTGGGGTTGTAAAAATAATTCACCAAGAAACTTAACAATCAATTATAGCTATCACTAGTGAAGAATTTCCCTAAACCAGAGGACAAGAAAATACAGAACAGAAAGGTTCCTCTTTGACAGCATAACAATATACCCGCCACTCTGTGGAAATGTAAATATACACATCATCAATATGTAGTCACCTGTCATTCTGCTATTTGATTCAAAATGTCCAAAGGGCATTCAACAAAAGACCAGTATTAAATATTAATACAAAGGTATAGGATAGGCTGCATGTGATTATGTAATGCTGCTAAATGAACTGATACAGCATATATCAGTAAGCTAAAAAAAAGCATGACAGCTGTCGGCATTCCATTACACATTGAGCTTCTTACTACCTCACTTAATTCTTTCAATATTATGTAAACTTACAACGAAGCTATAAAACAAAGCAGTGATATACTTGTCACTTTTGGACTTTTCCACGAAGGAAAAAAAATCTTAAGAAGCATCATAGAGTGGATAGCTTATTGGTTAAAACTGACAACCTGAGAGCAGGACGCACAAAGAAAGAGCATAAAATAGTGTTTATAAAAATATAATGAAGATATGCTCAAATTAATCTGTCGATAGTAATGAGAAGGAAAGACATTTTCCCGCTCCATTTTCTTTTCCTCATTCAGTTTTTTTCTTTTCTCGGGGGTGGCGCAGGGAGCGAAATTCAGTGAGATGTTAAATCCATGGGAACAGCAAAATCTGCCCAAAAGGATGTATTCAAGCAGCTCACTTTTATTATAACCTGCAAGAACCGAAAATATCGGAAGGAAATACCAAATGAACATGCATAAAATGATAAGTCACGGTACCTTGAACTTAAGAAAGTTGGGGGACAAAGGGAATGAAATGCCTCAAAAGTTATCAAATCCAAAAGAAATTATATATAGGACGGTACATAGTAACATGTTACTAAATAACATAGATGAGAGATAAAATGACAAACATAAAGTGAACAAGCAAACATTTCTAGGACGATGATCAAATAACAAAAATCGTCGAAGAGGAAAGAAATGAACTTACGGGGCCATCCAACGGTATGTCCCTGTCTCTGGTGTCATTCCTTCGGTCTGCACCTCAATACGAGCAACCCCAAAATCTGCAATTTTAATAGACTTGTCCGCAGCGATTAGAAGATTATCGGACTTCAAGTCTCGGTGAATCAAATTTAGTTCATGCACATATTCCATCCCCCTAGCCACATCCAAGGCCTGCTTTACAGCCAATTTCAAAGGCACTGATCGGTTCCGTCGCTTTGCCAAGAACTGACGCACTGAACCCCCCTTTGCATATTCGGTCACAATACACCAGACCATTGGTTTACGGCATGCGCCAATGAAGCGAACAATGTTTGGATGCTTCAATGTTGCCAACATCATCACCTCCTGCTGAAATTGCTGCTCCATCAAGTGTGCCCTCTCTGCATTATTCTCTGGCCTCTCCAGAAGCTTAATTGCAACATCCTCACCATTATATGTACCCTTGTACAGCTTCCCAAATGCCCCCTGAGCAAAAGCATCCCCCATGTTAAGCCTCCTCAAGTCAATCGTCCACTCATCATAATTTCCAAGACCCTCCGTCGGATATCGAGCGTCCATCAAAGCTTGAGCCAGTGCATCATTGCTCAGCCGATTAGGGGCTCTCCCACGATTGACACTTGCCGCTCCTGAATAGTTGTTAACATGCTTGAGGCCCTGGTGGTCTAATATGCGTGTATGGGAATCATTTGATCCAACGCTGCTATTGTCCATTGACATGGCTACGGAACCTCCTCCATTGCTCATCTGCAAGCTCCCATAACTATCCATGGACATGTTCGAACCCTCATTGAGCTTCCGATAAAAGTTTTGTGAAAAATCATCTTGGTTATTGTTTAGGCCCATAATTCCAGTAAACTTTGGACCCTCCAACATTTTCTTTTCCCCTTGTCAACACAGTTGCCGAAGCAAAAAATAGTTAAAAAATTCGTATATCTACTGCATTAGGATTTCCAAGCTCAGAACATCAAATGCCAAAACCCTACAAAAAATTGATCCACTAAAAAGTATCAAAGTCAAGCTACCTGTTACAAAAACCATAAGAATCTAAGACATTTAGTAAAACCTCTAATAGAACTATCTTTTCCCAGTAAAAATATGTGTATTACCAGCGAAGTTTAATACTGTTTTATGATCTACAATAATAATAGTACATTAGTGTCTCGATTTTAACTTTAAGAAAGGTCAAAAGGGCTTATGAAATATCAGAAGTATAAACTTATTCTTTCATTAAAGAAATCACAAATAAAAATCCGCCAAATTTTTCACTTGCGTTCCACCAAAATTTCATGATAGAAGTTCAAACAAAGTAGACAATAAAACACTAAATTACTCATTTCTCCATTTTTTTTTATTTTCTTACTTTCCTTTATTATGTGTTGACTGTCAATTCCATTTCACCCTCAATTTTCCACTCCAACAAAACGACGTCGAATAAAGAACTCAAAGGCTCAGCTCAAAAAATACAAAAATCAAATCTTTTTCTACAAGCACGAATACACCCAAAACAAAATCACCTAAATTCCTCCAAATAAACCCCCATAAAATTACATATAGATAAGAACTTCACAAAACCTCAGAATTGGAGAACTTTTAGCGATCCGAGGGTAAAATTGGAAAAAGAGACAATAGCACACCTCGATCGAGAGTGCTTGACTTTGCTTTTCCGATGGTTTCAGACAAACGCCCGATACAATTCCCCAGCAGTTAAGTGAATTTACAACTTTGTCCCTCCACCTGACCCCACTTCAGCTGTACGCAACACAAGCGAAGGCAAAGCAAAAATGACAACGCCTTTAGAGAGAGAAAGTAGTTGCAGAGATAGAAATGGAGAGAGAGAGAGAGAGAGAGATGAAATGAATGAACGCAAGTGTATGCAGAGCTCTAGTCTTCGTCTACTCATTTTTCTGTTTTTTCTTTTTTTTTTGGAACAATTGCACTATTGGTCCCCAACCTACTGCACCAGTAGCAAATTAATCCACAGTCTTTAAAAAAATGAAACCTCTGAATAAGTAAGGTAATCAATCGTCAAAAGAAACAATTTATACTTACTAAAATTGTCACTTGGTGCTTGCATGTCCGACTTTGTGATATTAGATTTTGCTTCTCGACTTAACTAGTATCCATGATTTTGAAGTGAGAAATGTTTTAATGAAGATGACATGATAATTTAATGAAGATTTAGACATGAATTAAATTGATGGTTTTTTAAGTCCTTGCATGTGGGGTTAATTATCCAATCCGTCATCAAACTTTAAATCTTAGATGGACAAGAGGATCGAATTATGTAAAATACTCGCAAGCATTTGACTTTCCATATATGTTGTAGATGCGAAAATGTCTACTATTTATTACATTAATCAAAGCTGACTTCAATACAAAACGTCATCCGCAATAACACAAAGCCGCACCAATATAGTGTCATGTATGGAAGAATTACTTCATTCTGCAATCAAAGTTCAAGAACTCTAGAATGAGAATTGTAGATTTTTTGTTTGGTTTCACATTTCATTGAATAAATGATGAGTTTGTTTGTTGTTAGGTTTGAGTTTTATTATTATCGGTTTGTTTGATTTTGCTTAAAATTTTATTAAAAAATTGAAGTCAAAGTCAACAATTGATTTTAACCACACATTTTATGGGACTCATTACTTTTATCAACTTTTCAACTAAACATTTTATAATTTTTATCCAAATCATTAAAAAGGCTAATTTTTATTAAAATCAAAAGGGCACTATATTCTTTTTTTTAAGTTTAAAAATGCTTGAATGCATTTTAATTTTAATATACTAAGAGTATGTTTGTGTGTATTTATAAGTAATTATAAGCCAATCAAATATTATTTTCATCTATATATTTCGTAGGATCTACAATTATTATCTACTTTTTTCTACACATTTCATAAGACCCGCTGCTTATAATCTACAAAAATCTTTCAAAATTATATATTATAAATAATGATTTTGTGAAACTAGAACATATTGAATAAATTAATATGCAATTATAATAAAAATAAATTAACTTGTCTCTTTTTAAAAGTTGGGAAATAGTTAGGAACCACTGGTGCAATTTTCCCTTTTCTTTTATACTGAAAGGGAAGAACCTGCTGTGTATACGCTCACACAGGTAGCTCTTCTGGGTCCCACTTTTATTGCTCGATCTAAACCGGTGGTTTTGAGTGTTAACAACGGTGGACATTGAAAAGGGGTATACAGTAGAACCACGGAGTAAATACACCCACGCACCGGCCAATTAATCTAATGAGCGCGTGGGCCTCACTTAAGGGTAATTTTGAATTGGTCAACCGAAGAAAAACGAAATGTTACATTTAATTATGCGTTAAGTATAGTCTTAAAACAGAATTTTGTTTCCCACTTAATAAAATGGTAGTTGGTTATTATAATACATTCTAGGTGGGCCTCGGGAGGTGGTTTTTCGTTTAATGAGCCAGTAAAATCTTGCCACGTGTGAGACATTGTAGGGTTCAGAACAAGAGGCGAACATGCAATAAGCCCCTTCTCTCAAAATGTGATAATAATAGTATCAATTATTGTTAATCAGCTTGTAATAATAATAAAAGTGTAATTAGTACAGATAATAGGAGATAATTACATTGAAAAGTTGTTCGATTGTGGATACATTTGGTAATAAATGTGAGGGTTTTTTTTTTTTTTTATTTAATTCTGTTTTTTTATTTCATTGCTTAAAAAATATAGCATTATACACTTGACGAAAGGATAAAAGTAGTTGGTGGAAATTATGAAGGCCAAGGCCATATTTAATGTAACACTCAGTCTTAAAGTTTCAATAATTGGATTTTGAGTGCAAGTTATGTCAAGTTTAAATTATAAATTTAATTGATCAAATATATTTTTTATTCAAATTTCGTTGGATCAAGAATTTACTACTTACTTTTTCTCTACACATTGTGTATGAATCACTATTTATAATACTTAAAAAATAATTTTATTACTGTCAAACATGTAGCGACATGGTTGCCGCCATTTAAAATATCACTAGTAGTCTGTTGTGAGTAAATTTTGTTAAAATACAAAAAAAAAAAAAATTAATCCAATGTAAAATATTGAACAGTTGTTTGTAAAAGCTTTTTAACGAATCATTGACTATTGTAACATATTTTAGTTATCGACAACTGGAGATACGACTACAAAAATAAATGCTTAATTGCACATTTCGTCATTAACCTTTACTTTGAGTAGCAATCATGCTACAACACCTTTTGTTAAAAATTGTATGTGATTTCTCATAGCTAGGGTGGCGCACGGGTCGGGTTGGGTGTAAACCCGAACCGAAAAAAAATTGATTTGGCAAAACTGACCCAATTTGGAAAAATGGGGCTCAAAATCGATGTGAACTGATTTCGGTCGGTTTAGGTTTTCAGTTTCGAGTCTAATTAAAGTTTATTTTTAAAATATATATATTTCTTTTTTTATTTATTTTAAAAAACGATCTGGACCAACTCGAATTTGTCCAAAAATCGACCCAAATCGACACGAATCGATTCAAATTGACGGATTTTTTGTCCACCCCTACTCACAGCAATACAAGATTGACTACGACAAGTTGATTAGTCATGTGACAAAGGTGTAGAATGACAAATTTATCTTTGACTTAGGGAGGTGTATTTAATCTAGACTTTTAAAGACTTTGATTGACATTTTCAAGTGACTTACTTTGATGGATTTCATTAATTTTTATTGACTTTTATAAATTTTAACAGATTCCTACAAACTTTTATGGATTTTTATAGATTTCATTTTGAAAGATTTTCCTAGACTTTCATAGACTTTTATGCACTTTTATAGACTTTGTTTTTTCAGTTAAAAATTTTGAATTTAAAAATTTAATATCCCATAATTAAAAAAAATTGTCGAAGGAGAAAATTTTAATAATAATTTATTTAATTATATTAATATTAATATATTCATAAAAATTAATTTTATATTTAATTGCTGCAAGTAAACTACGTCAAAATTAATGATATAACTCACTCTATTTTTTCTTTTGGGTAAAATTATAAACTTTCAAATAGATTGTGGATAAATTCAAAAAATTATGGCATGCGACTCATTTTAAAATATTTTCCAACAAAAAGATTTATCCAGTTCATTATCTCTCTTATTATATTTAGTGCCCGTTTGATAGAGATTATAAACTGGTTTATTTGACCTATATTGGTTTTTTGAGTTGAAATTGTTGACTTTTTTATGTTAAAAGTGTGTTGAAAAATCAAAAATTACGGTTGAAAAAACCAAAATGGGTTTTTTATAATCTCAATCAAACAAAGCCTTAATAATCTATAGGTAACACGTCATTAGTCACCACAATTGCATAAAAAAATAACAAGAATACCAATTTAGACGAAGAAAAAAATACAACCATGCTCTTCAAGATAAACAGAAAAAACAAGAATTAAAAAAAAAATACAGTAATAAAAAATAGTTTTTAACTTGATGAAATTCATCAATAAACTGCAATCAACAATTATATAAGAATTTAATTATAAAGTTATCTTATTTTTAATGAAAAATGGTAAAATAATAAATAAATAAATAAGAGAAAAAAAAAAGGTTATGTAAATATTGAAGCAAAAAAATCACATTGAAAAAAGAGAATAATATTAATTTGGACTTTACAGTTTGTTGAAGGAAAAAAAAAGAGAAATGTTGCATATAAAAAAATAAGGAAATGAAATATATTTTTTCTTTTAAAGTCTTTCAAAGTCTTAAGGTGAATGGGAAATAAATTGTAATATCTTTTATTTATACCTTGTGCTTTAAAGTTAGTACATTTAAATTTCTTTATAAAGTTATTAAAAGTCATAGACATTTTGAATACCTCTGAATTTCGTAGAATTTTAAAAAGTTTGAATTGAATATCACATGACTTTATAAGACTTTTTAAAAGTCTTTAAAAATCTATATTGAATACCCCAAGACTTTTATGGAATTTAAAAAATTTGAATTAAATACACATAGACTTTTAAACTCCATAAAAGTCCTATCAAATCTTAATTGAATACACCCTCCTTAGTATTTTTTTGGTAAAATTTTTTTATAAATGATTAATATTGAGTCTTATAGAATGCGTGAAGAAAAAGTGGATAAAAAGTTGTGAGTGCTACAGAATGTGTGGATAAAAAATAATATGAGATTTTGGCGCAAATGGTCCATAACGTAATGCCTTAGTGCGTCTTTTGTCTCTAACCTTTCATTTTATGCTATGATATCTATAACCTATTCTATTGGGTGAGAAAGTGGTCAATGTAGAGGGATTCGATCTAATTTCTCCATTAGTTAAGCGCGTATTTTGAACTTTCTTTTAATTTATTTTTTATTGCATGGGCAAATTGGTCAATTCTTATATAAATAAAAAAAAATTAAAAATTATCACATTCCCCACCCCACCTCAAATCACCTCACCTCATCTCACCTAAAGGTGGGGGCGGGGAGAAGCCCCATCATTAATGGCAGAAATGAGAGATGGGTCTCCCCTTCTTTTTCGTAATGGCCAAAATTATAGAAAAATGAAGGGAAAGAGGGATGACCATTTTATTGGAGAAATTAAAATGGAAAAGGAAAACTTTTCTTCCTACCGTTGATTTCACATTTCAGCACGTCGAACAAAGTGCATTGATTTTATATTGTACAATGTCGATAGACACAATCTCTGCTTTTCATTCCTCTATTTTTAATACAGAAAACAGATCAAACTACAAATATCATAGGGGTGGACACGAACCGACCAACCCGACCCGAACTAACCAGTTTGGGTTGGGTTTTTATCTTGTATGGGTTAGTTTCGATTTTTAAAATATAAATTTTAATCCGATTAAGTCGGGTTTCGGGTTGGTTCAACCAACCCAACCCAACCCAATTACAAAAAAAAAAAAAAAACAATGAAAAAATCAAAACAAGTCAACTTCAGACATACAACACAATTACAAACACTCAAAAAGTATTTTAGATATACACGTACATAGAGAAAGAGATCGCTGGCCCCAAATCTATCCACGCTCACCTCCCCATAGCCGACTAACGCTGGTGAAACCACCAATGCCGGACGCACACCCACGCGACATAACCCATTATTGCACATGCTCGAACGACCTGATTAAAATCTATCTGCACTCTCCATGCTTGCTTTCCTCCTTCTCTGGCTCGACAGTGCGAACTCGCCGTTTTCTCTTCCTTTAAAAGTACTTCATGCACACACACGACCCAATCCAACCCAGGTAATTTTTTCTAGATTGACCCGGTCGAACATTTATTTAGATTTTTTCCTCTTATATGTACTTCAAATTTTGGATTCAAATATAACATTTGTTGGATTCACATTGTTTTGTCGACTATTGGAACTAATAATTTACATTAATAATTTGGCAAGAACCAATAATTTTATTTGGGCCTAGGTCCAACCCAACCCAACCCAACCCAACCCAACCCAACTTAAACCGACCCAAGATTTATCGGGGTTGGGTTTGGTCGGGTTCCAATCCAATGGTGGGTTGTGTTGGGTTTCATTTTGTTCAAATCGCAATAGTTGGGTTGGGTCAAAATCGATCCAACCCAACCCGCCCCCACCCCCACCCCCACCCCCACCCCCACCCCCATAAACACACACTAAAAATCAGAGTAAAATTTAGAAATTGTTTGACAAGAGAGACGGCTTCTCCTCCCATTTCTTCCTGCCATTAATGGCAGTTTTTAGGGAGTGACGATGAAGGTGGGTGGGTGGGTGGGTGGGAATGGGGTGAGGAAGGTGGTCATTTTTTTAAATTTATTATTATTTTTTATATAAGAATTGACCAATTTGCTCTAGCAATAAAAACAAGTTAAAGAAAAGTTCAATACACACGCCTAACTAACGAAGAAATTGGATGAATCTGTCCACATGGACCACTTTCGCACTCAATGGAATATGTTAGGGATCAACTAACCAAAAATAAAAAGTTAGTGACCAATAATGAACTAGTGCCATACGTTAGGAACCATTTGTGCCAAAATCCCAAATAATATTTGATCAAGTTATAAGTACTTATAAGGACTCCAAAACTTGCTGTTAACCTAAGGACCCGATTAGTATATGGTTAATGGTTAAAGCTAATTGATAATATTTGTCTTATTCTATTTGGACAGAATTGATGTACGGATAACAATTTAAATCAAAAAGAAAGATAAGTTTTGTTTTTGCCGGCTTAAGGTATTAGGCGACTTAGGCGGTCGCCTAAAAGAACATCATTACATCAAATGAGTCGATTCTTTTCCATATACATACATTACTTTTAGAATCATGTTAACAATTATAATTTCAGTTGCTTCAACGAAGAGGAGTTTTTCAAAATTAAAATTGATAAAGTTATACGTGAGATCAACTATTTCGCAAGAGAGATTGAACGGATTAGATCTCTTGTCCATTGAACACGATTTCTTGGATAAACTTATATATAATGATCTAACAATCAATTTTGCATCTCAAAAGGCAAAAAAAAATAAAATTACATAGATCTTTTTTTTTCCCAGATACTAGAAGTTTTTCCCGATCTGCCCGATTTGCACCGACTCTCTCGTGTTTCAAGGAAAAACTTAGTTGTGTTTTTATTATCGCTTGTTTCTTCTTTAGATTGTAGTTAGTTGTTTAGTTGCTTTTGAACAATATGTATTATATTTTAAAAATTGTATTTTAGTATAAAACTTTCAATGTTGTTAAGAGCTTATCTTAAACTTTTATTAATTTTCTCTTAATTAATGAAACGATATTTTGATGGATAAGAGGGTTTTTTTATTTTCTTATTAAAAAAATTCTTAGAAAAGCCCTCTAAAATTTTTGCCTGAGGCCCCCCGATTGCCTTAAGACGACTTTGTCAGAAAGAGGAAGACACAATATGTTACTTTTTTTAATGATATTTTGTGGCTAAGCTTCAAGTGTTAAGTATTGACGAAAAGTGTCACAATATTATCATTGGCACCTCAATTTTTTTTTCCAGTTATTTGTTTCATAGTAGGGTAAATGGTTAAAGGAATGAAAATTCAAGGAATGTGGTGATAAAGATACACATCTATAATTTTGGTGTGACTAAACTAAATTTTTAAACAACACAAGGTTTAACAACCATCTTGTATGTTGGATGTAAGGTTCTAAATCCTCCTCTATATTGTATGGCGCTTATTGTAAACGTACACACACGTAGGGGCTAGTAAAAAAACCCACCTAAGCAGTAGTAGTATTTGGTATAAAAAAATCATATATTACTTTTAATAAGGGTAATTGGCACAAATCATCCCTATCGTTTGCCTTCATTGTGAAAATCATTTCTATCATTTTAATTTTGACATCTGGGCCTCAAATCCATCAAACATTGCGCAATTTACCCCTGCCGTCCAGTTTCGCCAGTTCTTACCGTTAAATTGACGCGTGATTTATATTATTTTAAAATTTCCAAAGGTATTATGCTCAGGACAATAGAGAACAATTATTTTCTGCCAAATTCTATTATTTAGGTAATGATAATATTGTATGTGTAGATGTGGAATAGTGCACAAAGTTCTGAATTTCTGAAATTGTGAAGATAGATCATCGATTATGCAGATGTGAAATACAAATTGAGATGAAGACCTCGTGGACACAAGCTAACCCGAGTAGGTAGTTTCTTACATGCTAACGTCGTCGGGTAATTGGTATAAAATGTCCGTTTCTTTGAAATTGTGCATTGAGATTTATTGTTGATCTTGTTTGCCCTTTATGCAGTAAAATAGAGGTTGTGGGTTCTTTTCCTAGTGTGACCAGCCTATGTGTCCCATATCTGTAAAGATAATACATGGTCTGCTTAGATCTAAGAATGCATAAGAACAACAAGTGGTGGAACTGCAGAAATAGAATAAAGCTTGTACTGTTAGAAGCTGGTTTTTTGTTTTGTTTGTGGGCCGTTGTAATGTGGTTCTTGAATAGTAGATCTTGAAGTCTGACTACTAGGTATTTTGCAACGTTAAAGTATTTTGTATATACTGTGTTGCTGTAATGTATGTGAATTTTCTTAGTGTATGGTGAAGTGTATTATGTTATTGTAATCAAAGTTAGAATTATTAGTGTTGGGTGAATTGAAATTGAGTTTGTGTTCTCTAATTTTTGATGAAGAAAAAGACATGTTCCTTTGTTGAAATGTTTGTGCGCAAATCATCTATATTGTTTGTTGAAATGTTCCTTTGTTGCTGACCATAATGTCTTTAGGAATTTTAAAAGTGTGTAAACACACGCGGTAATTTAACGGCCAAAACTGAAGAAAGTGGACAGCATGGGTGAATTGCGCAACGTTTGATGAATTTGAGGGCCCAGTAGCTAAAATTGAAATGATAGATATGATTTGTGCAATGAAGAAAAACGATAGAAAATATTTGTGCCAATAACTCATTTAATATTGTCACTTTGGTATATGTTGAATAAAATTTAATTAATAAGTTTATTTTAAACAATATTTAAATAGAATGAAATTTAGACGTATAGAGTGAAAATTGTGATGTGAATATGGTTTGTCTAGATAAACTAATTAAAATAAATAAAATTTCGAAGTATTGCCTAAATATATTGCAAAATAAAAAAGTGGTGTTTGATAGTGATGACAGAGACAGTTAGAGAAGACGAGTGGTGATGGAGATGGGGCGGTGACAATTGTACGAGGAAGTTGGAGATTCCATTTGTCTTTCTTGTCTTTATGTTTGGTAGTATTTTTCTTTTATTTTAATTAATTTAAAATAAGGGTCTTATGGATCTTTTAACAAAATTGTAATTTTTTAACGGTCAATTGAAATGTCTCTATCCATAGAGGACTTAAACGTTACAAAGGCAAAAGATAGCAGATTTAAGTATTATCGACCTAAATACTCTATTTCGCAAAAAGTGAAGACCCTATTATAAGTTTTTTGAAAAATAATCCTTAATCCTAAGATGTATTACATCAACAAAAATTTGTAATTACTTCTATTCTGAAAGTCAAGTGTTGGCTTATAATTTACACTTTAACTTTGTTTTAACGACAAATTTTAATTTCCTTATTAATACTTTTACTAGAAACTAGTTTTTCTCTCATTTAAGAAGGCAAGCACATATCATTGAAAATTAGCATGCGCAATTTTATTAGATCAAACAAAGATTGCAAGAAATTCCAACATATTTGATGAAAGGCCGATCAACGATATGACAAAGTAGAAGGATACATTTTAATTCACACTTTAACTCTATTTAACGAAAGTATTTAATTTTGTTATTAATGTTTATAGCAAAAACCATTCGTTCAAAAATTAGTATATAATCTTTATTTTTTTGTGAGTTTACAGTATAGATTAACTAATATTGCATAAAATACCGTTAAGAATAGCCTAATTGACACTATTGTTGACATCCAAAAATGACTGCCAACAAGATCCCAACGCCTCTTTTGCCTACGTGTGTTTTACCAACACATTTGGATGGCCACATCGGCCTGTGGATCACTATGGAACAATTAGAAAATAGTAAATAAGATGTTTGAGTGTAGAAAAGACACGTTATGGTCGAGGAAGTGGCTTGAGGACCTCTGACCACAAATTTCCTAAGTGGTTTGAAGAGCACTTAAGTTAACAATGGATAGGATTTTGTTCTAATAGGGTTTCTTCTATTCAGAGTTTCATCATCTCCTTATTGTGGAAATGGATTGGGTATTTATAGGCCAAAGCCAATTGGCCAGGTGCTTCGGATGTGCGACAAGTGGAAACGTATCTTGGTTGGAGGTATTTTTTGATGAAGTTCATGAAATGAGGATTTTCCACTAAGCTCAGTAGAAACTCGGCATTTGCCACCAATTGCGGCAGTCCTTCGCGGTGCATGCTCTCTTGTGAATATACTCAATTGTTTAGATTGGGAGTAGTACTTATGCCGGCTCCGGGAGATCTAAACTGAAGTTGTGCCTGATTTGATTCCAAACCTCCGTATTTGAATTGACACTTTTTGAAGTGACTGTTTAGATGTGTCGTTTATATCCCATTTTGCCAGGCTAACTTCTTTTTACAGTGTTACACTGTGCTTTGTACTCAAGAACTCCACCTATTAGTTTACCAGTGGGCATCAACTTAAAATGATGTCAGCACCTAGCCTTCTGTTAGGCAACTTTTCGTTTAGTGTTAGAACCGGTGGTTGTATGTGTGTCGACATCTTCTTAAATGTCATCAAAATCAATTAGATCGGTGCTACCTCCAAATTCATCATCAATATCGCGAGGAATTGGAATGTCATTGAAATCATCATCACTTCTATTGTAGGCCATTTGGAACAAAATAATAAAGAGAAGAGTAGAAGATGTAGTAGAAATGTAGAAACGTATTAGAAGAAGTAGAAAATTTAAATTTAAAACTATAGACTAATATTTAGATAATGAGATATGAGACAAATAATTATAAACTAATATTGAGAAATAATGAAATTTGAAAATTGTTATTGAATTGAGTATATAATAGATTGAGGGATTGAAGTGTGAAAAAAATGAATTTAGAAGAAGATATTTATAAGGAAAAATCTGAATTTGAAAAAAATAAATAATAATAATAAATAAATAAAAGAGGTGCAACGGTCACTTTGTGACTGTTGGACACGAGCTCGTGGGCACTGTCCATGAGCCTTCACACGAGTCAGATCGTGGGCAATGTCCACGAGCCAAGACGACCCGGTTCGTCTTTTTGTCGAGTCGAACTGGCTCGGCCCTAGTTCGAACTCATCCCGTGACAAGCCTGAGCCCATTATGGGCCGAGCTCTTGCCGGTTAGTCCCATTTGCCCCTCATATATCATTGTACAAAAATGTGTCTTGTGTTTCATGTGTTTATATTTGTTGAGTTAATAAAAACTCTTATGATATTCCAGGGAAAAATGATTTAATATCAATATAATCGTTCAAAAATTAATATGTCACAAGATTACTAAGGAAATAAAAACAAACAATGAGATTGAGAACTTCAATCACAGAAGGAAAAATTGTACCATTGGTACCTGACATATTATTTTTTAACATATACAAGTAGCAAGTTAGTAACTTTTAAAAAAGAGCAAGTTAATCCACAAAATTGCATTATAGTTGCACAAGTAGACAGTAGTGCCCAAAAACGAGAACTATATAAATCTATGTCAAAATATCAAATGGTCTCACATATCTAACTTTATGAAGTTAAGTTTTGCTTAAAATTTTGGATTGGTGTCTGAAAATTTAAAATGAGACATTTTTTATAAAAATTACGTGACAATTTAATGATGATGTGAATGGTTTAAATCATAGATGACCGATTGGCAACAATGATAAGCCATATCAATTGGTGCATTTAATTGGCAACACCTAATTTATGGCATTTAATGCTTTTTAAATAATTGTAAAAGAGGAAATCTTTTTAAAGGAAGAAAAAAGTGAGAGAATAAGAACTATACATATTTTAAAATTGAAATTTTTATAAATTATAATAGATATACAAGGTGTAAGTACACTTTGCACAACATATTTTCAGAAATTGCAATTTAAATACTATTGCATTAAAAGCATCAACAAATAATTGTCAAAAAATAATAAAATTTACAAAAGAAAAATACATTGTGTAAAGGGACGGAACCAAACATTTTTCCTTTGACGGTCACAAACTAAAATGCAAAATTTTTATGTAACTCTTTCGATACCTTACTACAATCATTTCCTACGCATTTTCATATTTTAAAAAATTATATAATTACATCATTATCAATATTGTCAAATGCATCATTCTAAATATACATAACCAAACTATTATTGAACCATTAATCTCCAATTCAATTGGCACAATGAATGTTTGTTTGTCTTATTTTATAGTTATATGCTTTTGTTTGTTTTATGACATGCTAATATTTTGAACTCTTGATATACTAAATTATTGTACGTGGAAGCAACGAAAGTTTTGGATTTCAATTTTATTAGTTACTTGATGTATAGCCAAAACGATCATAGAAGGAAGCAACCCATCGATGGTGCAATTAACTTGCTATTCCAATAATTGATTAATGTTTTTACTAAATTTGTCGAAATATGCAAAACAACAATTCCATTTGGCAAGTTAGATGGACGAAACTCAAGGTTAAATTTTTCAAAAATAAAATTTTAGGTAAAATCCGAACTTTTCTTCCAAACAATTGTAAAAATTGGTACCACCAACAATGGCACAGTGGTTTGGATGACGCACCATGTCAACTATGGCTCAATCCGGGTAATGACCAACTGGCTTGAACTGTACAATCTACATGTACGCTTCACATCTACTAAAAAGAAAACTACTTTGTGATTTATTGTATCGTTATTTTGAGAATTAAAAATAATGAACATAAATTCGAAATATAGAATCCATCACTTATTTATTTAGGGACGGTCGTTATCATGAGTATTTTTTAGTGACAATTTAATTAGAGCTCAATAATTCGACAATGTGATTGTTGAATTTTATTTGTTATATGATCACAATAAATTGCGAAGAAGAAAGACGGCACTCGTGTAATTCTATAAATAATTACAGTAGCTAATTGATTAGACAGGCTACTTGTAATTATTTAACAGTCGACCGGGGCAACTTGTCAGAACATCATGTCAGAAGAAATGGTTATTGAATAATATTAAGCTTTGATAATTTCAATTAATTTAAGAGCGCAGTTTCGACTGATAGTGAAAAAAGTCGAAACTAATTTATTAATCTTAGAAAGTCAACAATTGACCAGTATAATAATTAATTAATTGGAGCTTAAATTAATTTTGTCCTACCAAGTCCTGTGGTGTCTTTATATTAAGAATCGGGATCTAATTATAAATGTCATAATTTTTCAATGACTGCACTATAAATGTCTATAATTGAATAGACATATTTTCGTGATTATTACAATTAAACAGGATTGTATCTAGACATACGTTAAAACTAAATACGTTACACTCTCAATAGATTAGAACATATGTATTTGTGGGTAATGAGGATAGATTGAGGAGAGAAAAAGGAACCATTCTTTTTTCTCGTCAATTTACCATATGTAAATCCATTTATTTGGAATAAGTAGATTTTGACCAATATATATATATATGAGATAAATAATTTTCTCTCTCGATGCCCACACATTAAATTGAGGGAAAATAAGTGTAGTTTTGTGATTTTTGAAAAGTATACCGGATAAGACTTAGGGGTGTGGAGTTTGTTACTGGAATTTAAAGTTTGTGATTTCGCAATCCCGTTGCCGTGTAGATCAATAAGGGATTGAAAGCACGCATAAAGGGTATAATACTTCTAAACACCAACATGTAAATTTTGTTTTATATTCTTAGTTTGATCAAAACAAGCAATCAATTTTATTTTGTTCGGTTTCGGGAGTATCCTATATTGATATATGATGGTGTTTGGAATTGAATTCCAATAAATGGTATCAGAGCGAGATTTTTGATTGATTTATTTTGATGTGGGAATAATTTTATGTATGTTAGTATGAATGGTGTTAGGGGTTATATGATTTACTTTGTTGTGGAATGAATGATTAATTTATTGTGTGAACGATTTATAGCCCTAGGATTTTGCGGTGGAAAATTACATTATGTTTTATCGAGTTTTGTAACAAAGGGAGTGGATTACAATTTCGTATTTCCCCTTTGATTTATTTTTACTGCAATAGTTTTAGAAAGTCTTTTTTGTATTTAAAAGTGGGGGACCCCTTGATGCAATTTCCTAAGAAAAGGCCAATCTTCAACATTCACAAAACACTGAGGACTTTGTATGCAATTATTGAAAAAATCCAACCTCTACTCGAAGATGGAGGCCGTACAAAAGCACCAAAGTTGTTGCTGTCACTTTGGGCGAGAGATGGCGGTGCCCAGGAGCGGACATAGAATTATCATTCAGTGGGGGCGACACAAAATTACGTAAAAAATAATGTCAAATAAAACAACAATAATAATATTCAAAATATAGTATTTTTTTTACAATTGTTCATTACGACTTCTCATCTTTTAAAAACGCCGTATAATAGTCTCATTATTAATTTCATTAAATACATCTCTTTCAACATACACAACTAAGCTATCGTTCATCCATTGATCTCCAATTCGATTACGCAGTCGATTCTTCATAATATTCATAACAGAAAATATTCTTTCAACTGTAGCAGTAGTAACCGGAAGATTTAATCATAAAATTACAAGCATGTAAACTAACGGGTACACTTTATCTTTCTTCGTCGCAACCAATTTCAGTGCAAGTTCACTAAGTCCCTGCAATTCTTTGAACTCCTTGCTAGAGCACATATCAACAATATAGTTTCGAAGTTGATCATTAAGTGTCATGAGTTGTACTTTTGAAAAATCTTCAGGATAATACTTAGCAAGATAAATTAATTTATCCTTTTCAAAAGTAGAGAATGAATCATCAGGACATAAACATGCTAAACAAATATGTAACTATGTACTTATCTCAGAAAAATGATCATTCAACTCTTAAAGTTGCATATCAATGACAGCATAGAATGAATCCACACGGAAGCGACGAAAATTTCTCATTTCTTCAATATTACGCCGTGAATGACCTGGACGTATAAACACACTATCTATATCGGGAACATCAATATTATGCTTTTGACAAAAAGAAACTACTTCATCCAAAAACGAATCTAACTCATTGTCTCTCATCTCTTGGTGTCTTTGTTTGCATACTGTCACTAAACTCATAGCATTTACAATATCCTGATATTTCCTTTGTAATGCCTTAGACAATTCATTTGAAATTCTTAAAATGGTTATCATGAGATGAAGATTAAACACAAATTCAAAAGATTGCATTGAGTCCAATAAATTATCTGCCTCACATCTTTGTTTACTTGTTGATCCATCAACAGAAATCATTTCAATGACATCAATTATAGGTGAGAACATCAAAATCAAACTAATCAAAGTACGTTAATGCGATCACCAACGTGTATCACCAAAACGTGTAATAGTACTTTGTTGATTAAGACCCCGCCCACTTGAAATTTCACAATTAATGGTACTTTCGAAATTATGGCTTCTTGTTTCTCTCGAAGAATATCACAACGCTTAGAAGAAGCTCCCACAATATTCACCACACTAGAAACCAAATTAAAGAGTGACTGGACTTTCTTATACTTCTTTGCTACAGCTACAAGAGCCAATTGAAGTTGGTGAGCAAAACAATGAACATGAAAAGGCACTGGGATTCTCTTTCAAAATAAGCGCTTTGAGACCATTAAACTCACCTTGTATATTACTCGCCCCATCATAACCCTGCCCTCGCAATCTAGATATACCCAACCCATATCTTGAAAATAATTTATCTATAGCCTTTTTAAGTGATAGAGATGTAATACTAGAAACATGTTCAATAACGCAAAACAATAGACATTTGCTCCTTGACTGAGATATCTTGAGATTCATCAATTAGAATTGAAAAGAACGTATCACCTATTTCTTTGATAATAACATCAATTGTTTCAACAGTTGCAGCACTTACAATATCCTTCTAAATTTTTTGTGATGTTAGTTTGTGATTTTTTGGAGCATTTTTCAAAGCGACAGATTTAATCTCCACATTATGATCAGCTAAAAACTTCAATTGTTCAAGAAAGTTACCTTGATTATTTGATTCGTCACACTCATCATGACCACGAAAAGCATGTCCTTACCGTAAAAGACACAATCAATTGATGCATTCAAACGAATTAGATATGCGCTACGTGCTTGTTTTGACTGCTTGAAAAACACTGTCTCAATATGTTGTTCTTGATTCATTAATGCTTCACAGTTGATTTTGGCTTGATTGTGTGCATTGTCGACATCTCCGACATGAACTCCCAATCTATCATTCTTTTTAAAATTACGAAACCCTCCTGTCACAAAAGCATCACCACCTCCTTGTTCTCCATTGTTTGGTCTGAAAAGATAACAATATAAGAAAAATGCGGCATTTTTACTTATACTATATTCCAACCAATCACCATATTCATTGAACCATGCAGGATTGAATTGCCTTGATTTTTTACGTGGAAACACTTGACTTCGAGGTTGACACGGACCTCTTTGCAAGTATGCTCTTCTTATTTGATCTCGAATATTAACATTGTAATCCATTATTAGAGTTCTTAATCTGGGATCCGTAAGAAGTTGTGCAACATTAATTTGATCAATACTTGTTCTCTTTACCTCATCATTTTCTTGAAAATCAATTTCACCAACACTTGCTCCATTTTCTTCATCATTTTTTTCCATAGTAATATCATCAACACGTTCATTTGCTTCATCATTTTCTTCAATAGAAATTTCCTCAATACGTGATTTCTTTACCTCAACACTTTCTTGAATCGAAATTTGAGATATCCGTTTAAAATATCTCAACATATCTTCCTACAAATCAAACAAAGTTGGCATAAACAATCAACCACTTAAGGAATTAAAGCAAATATTCTCAATTGTCATATTTTCTCAGCAACTGGAAATAGCAGAAATGATTCAGCCATTCAAGCAAATAAGCAATTAACAGTAATGTCTCTACTCTCTAGAAAAGATACAATAATAATATTATGTTAATTTGACTAAAGTATAGTACAATTAAATGATTAATGATCTGGTATGCATATGTAATATGTTTCTACTTTCTATGCCTGAGACCAAACACCGAACATGTTCTTTAGATTTTAGAATTAGAACATTACAGTTGAAGCAGTGAAGCCTGAAGCCTGAAAGCATGATTCGTGAAAGGCTGAAAATAATTTGTTAAAACAATATTCGTGAAAAAATGTCTCATATATTAACAACACGAACACATTTTATTCATTAGCATCAAAACTCACATAATATTTATAACTTATTCAATAAAATAACTATAAAAAATTAGATAATAAGATTAAGAAAGAGAGTGAGCATTAGAAATTACCAAATTTTGCTTTTTCAATATGTTCTTCTTCTTATTTCAATTTTCAAGATGTCGTCGACGATTTGAATTGGAACTCTAATACGTTCTTTCTCTTTCACAGCCCAAATATTCCGCCATCGCCATTTGCAGATGCTAATTTGGAGTAAGTGCCTAAGTGGGATTTGGTTATTTGGTTTTATTTTACTTGGGCTATTGGGCTATAATTTTATGAAAGAAATTTTAAAAAAAAAATTTGAGACCACTAACCAAAGCAATTGGGTTGTGAAACAAATCTAAAAAAAAAATTGGACATCAGTGGGGACAATTGCCCCCACTAGACCCTTAATAGGTCCACCTCTGGCGGTGCCATTGTGGTAGCAGCACCACAGGTGCCACCGTGTGCTAAACATAGCATCAGTACCCACAAAGAATTTCAGAATGAAGCGGAAAAACAATTAGGTAAGAAGATAAAGGCACTTTATTCTAATTGAGGTGAAGAATATCTCCCCTATAAGTTTAGGGCTTACTTATCAGAACATGGGATTATATCCCAACTGAGTGCACTAGGTATACCTCAACAGAATAGTGTGTCATAAAGGATAAACCATACCCTTTTAGATATGATTAGATCAATGCTTAGTTTATCTTCTTTACCGATATCATTATGGGGATATGTATTGCAAACAGCCTGGTATCTGCTCAACATTGTACCATCAAAATCAGTTCCTAAGACACCTTTAGAGTTGTGGAATAGACACAAAGCTAATTTGATCCACATTCGCATATGGAGATGTTCAGCACACGTGTTGAAAGGAAAGATGGATAAGATGGAAGCAAGATCAGAATTATGCATGTTTATAGGATATCCAAAAAAGAACTAGAGAATATCTCTTTCATAGTCATCAAGACAATAAGGTGTTTGTCAGTACAAATGCAACGTTCTTAGAGGACATGTATATTAGAGAGTGAGAGTCTAGATATAAGGTTGTACTGGAGGAGATGAAAGGTAATGTTTCTAGTTCATCAACTTCAAAATTCTGCGTAGAACCTATGACCAGAGATTTCATGAAAGTCGATCTTAGTGGGAGGAATGTACGGACTGTATCCTAACATTTCAATCCCACTAATGAGACAAGACCAGAAATCATGGTCGAACAAAATCCAATTGCCCAACAATCACTTGCACATGATGGTACAGGGACTGGGACAATTGACCGAGGACAAGATGAAGTAGTGGGAGAATTAATTCCAACTCTGCTCAAACAAAATCCACAAGGACCTTCACAACTTAGACGTAGTGGGAGAATCATTAGATCACTTTCTAGATATTTGCTTAATAGAGTGTCTTTCAAGGCAGTCCCCACTGAGCAAGAAGAAGATCCAACATCGTTTAGAGAGTATGGAAGATATAGATGCAGAATCATGGAAAGTCGTCATAAAATCAAATATGGAGTCCATGTACTCCAACAAAGTCTAGGAGCTTGTAGATGCACCTCAAGGAGTTAAACCTATAGGGTGCAAGTGGGTCTACAAGAAAAAGGGGGAGTAGATGGAAAGGTGGAAACCTTCAAAGCTAAGCTTGTGGCAAAGGGTTTCACCTAGAGAGAATGTATTGATTATGATGAAACTTTCTCGCCAGTAGCCATACTTAAATCTATTCAAGTTCTCTTATCCACTGCAACTCATTATGATTATGATATATGGCAAATGGACGTCAAGACAACTTTTCTAAATGGACATTTTGACAAGTTCATCTACATGATGCAACCAGAAGACTTTGTGGCAAAAGGTCATGAGGGCAAAGTTTGCAAATTGCAAAGGTCCATTTATGGACTCAAGCAAGGGTCTAGGTATTGGAATATCAGATTTGATCAAACTATAAAATCTTATAGGTTCAATCAAAATCTGGAGGAACCTTGTGTTTACAAAAGCATCCAAGATAACAAAGTAATTTTCTTAGTTCTTTATGTTCATGACATCTTACTTATTGGTAATGATGTAAGAGCATTGTCATCTGTAAAAGAATTGTTGACTCAACAGTTCAATATGAAGGACTTAAGAGAGGCCAACTATGTTCTAGGTATTCAGGTCCTTGGGGATTAGAGGAATAGACCTCTCCCAAGCTTATATATTGACAAAATATTGGTCATTTTGCTATACAAAATTCCAATAGGAGACATTTGCCTTTTAGACATGGAATACACCTTAGTAAGTAACACTGTCCCAAGACTCTTGAAGAGGTAGAGCATATGAGACAAATCTCTTACACATCAGTAGTAGGAAGTCTCATGTATGCTATGTTATGTATTAGACCAGATATTTGTTATGTTGTTGGGATTGTGAGTCGGTGTCAATCCAAACCTGGACCAGAGCACTAGACTGTGGTTAAACATATACTCAAGTATCTTCAGAGAACGAGACATTATATGCTTGTGTATTCAAGCGCAGACAAAGACACCAGAAGGTCCACGTCATGGTCAATTTTCACGGTGGGGTCAATTGGGATGTGTTCCCAATTGTATATTTCGACTTGTATTATTTGAATAAATAAAAGTTGATTTATGTTTTTTAATGCATTTAATTTTGAGAAAATTAAATAAAATGTACCTTGATCATAGTTGTTATAATAAATTAAGCATTTAAGTTGTTAAGTGCAGAAATATTTAATTTATCAAGTGATTAGAATTAATTGTTTGCGACCGGTAAATACAGACAGACACTTTATTTTGTTAAGATCGTATTAATCTTATGTAAGTTTATTTTGACTTAAATAATAAGAACACTGATACACTTAGCGTGTATTGGACAGGACTATGTAATATTTGATTTAACGTGATCACCACATGTAATTAAATATTACTTGACTGCCAGACAAACACCTTAATCCTGAGCAGATTATGGACATTACTATTTCGAACAAAGAGTGAGATTTCTTTAATAATCATTACCTTGTTACTTTGAGAATTAGGATGAACTAATGTAACGAACATAAATTCGTAATATGGAATCCGTCACCTATTTATGTAAGGACGACTGTTACTACAAGTATTTTTTTAGTGACAATTTAATATGAGCTCAGTAATTCGACAATGTGATTGTTGAATTTTATTTGTTATGTGATCACAATAAATTGCGATGAAAAAAGACAGGACTCGTGTAATTATATATATAATACAATAGCTAATTAGTCAGACGTGTTACTTATAATTATTTAACGGTCGACGAGTGCAACTTGTCATAACAACATGTCAAAAGAAAAGGTTATTGATAATAATAAGCTTCAATAATTTTAATTAATTTAAGAGTGGGGTTTCGACCGATAGTAGAAAAAGTCGAAACTAATTAATTAATCTTACAAAGTCAACATTTGACCAGTATAAAAATTAATTAATTGGAGCTTAAATTAATTGTGTCTGATCAGGTCCCTTTGGTGGCTTTATAATAAGAATCGGGATCAAATTATAAATGTTATAATTTGCCAAGGACTACATTATAAATGTCTATAATTGATTAGACATATTTTTGTGATTATTGCAATTAATCAATAATGCATCTGGACATACGTTAAAACTAAATACTTAACAATCTTAATAGATTATAATATATGTATTTATGGGTAATGGGTATGGATTGAGGAGAGAAAAATGAACCATTCATTTTTCTTGTCAATCTACTTTACATGTAAATTACTTATTTGGAATAAGTAGATTTTGACTAATATATATGAGATATATAATTTTCTCTCTTGATACCCACACATTAAAATTGAGGAAAAATAAGTTAATCTTGTGATTCTTGAACAGACTTGGGGGTGCGAAGTTTGTGGTTTGAATTCAAAATTCGTGATTTCACAATTCCGTTGCTGTGTAGATCAAGAAGGGATTGAAAGCACGCATCAAGAATAATGGTTCTAAATACGAACATGTAAATTTTGTTTTATATCCCTAATTTCATCAAAACAAGCAATCAAATCCCTTTTATTCGATTCCAAGAGTATCCTATATTGATATATGGTGGTGTTTGGAATTGAATTCCAAGAGTATCAACTGAATAGCACAATTTTCGAGGCCCTTCAAATTGGTTTAGTCGGTTCTTCTCTCTCTGTGATGACCCAAAGCACATGACAAAAAATTCTATAATTGTATTAATAATTTTCTATTTATAGGAACTTATAATTATTATTAGTATTATAGACCTATTTTTTTATACAATTCTAATACTCGGAAAACTGTTGAATTAAAAAGAAACATATACCATTTCAATTCATCTCTAAATAATATATTTTACAATAAGTGCTAACACTGCCATTTGTATACACAACCCAAAAGACAAAAAAGATGCTCGTGCTCGTCAAGTCCCAAAAGACTGACCAAAAGGGATTAAAGCGGTGAAGGCGGGTTTCAGCTCAAAACCATCATATACTATGTACATATCCACTTAACTACATTATCCTATTTTACAAACTGCAGAAAAAGAAAAGTAAAATAATTCAACTTTCATTTCGATGAGTTCGTACCAACTAATATTGTGTCGTACACCTCAACTAAAATAAAAACATAATCTTTAATATCTTCATAAGTCTCAATCTCACCATCCTCATCTAATTCTGTTAAATGCATAATGAATGTCAAACAAACATGAGCCTATCTCCTTTTATAGTGTATCGTAAGACCTCAAGATCAATAAGGTTAATAACAAGTGTGCATCCTCAAACACGACTTAGGAGACTACACGAATAATAATATCATAAATTAGAGATGACCTATGTATACGAACTCATTGTACTTATCTACAATCCCAAGGCCCCAAGGAACCCTCTTGACACCACGCGTATACTTATGTCGGACCTCTCAAACACCCTATCATTGGCTATCCTTAGTGACCATTGAGCATCTCAAACGATATATCTATCCAACACGAAACTATAATGCGATTCACACTCACCAGAATCATAAATGCTTTATATCTGAATGCCAATATGTAGGTCACAAGTCACAAGATTCTACCATACTATTCCATATATTCACTATTTCACTATTTTGTAATGTAGTTGAAATCATTAATATTTACCTAATTCGTATGTTGTAGCAACTGAATCTGCATTAATAAAGTATTTCTACATTAGTCAACCTCAAATACAGTATATCTCGACTAATGTACGTAAATTAGGGCCCACGGGGTGTTCAAATCTAAAAAATATGCCTCGAGAATGAAAAAGAGGTAGAGGTTGCCCTTCTTATCTAGGGGTAGATTCCGTACGTGGCGTCGGAGGGGGGTCGACCCCCTTTTTGGCTAGGGGTCGACCGCCTAAACAACTGTTAGGGGATTAAGTGTAGTCTTGTGTGAACCAGCCATGCAAAAATCTTAAGAAAATATCCAAAAATTTCGTTCCACACAACAATCACCAAACCACTAAGAAACGCCAATCCAAACAACAACAAAATCTACGAGCAAAATAATAGAATTTCCAAGTCTGTCTCTCACCCCAATAATCAAAACACAAATGAATTCTCCAACAAAGGAACGACCTCAAAATTCATAGCTACAAATTTATGGGGAAAGCCCAAACAATAACGTCTCACTAACTAGAACGAACAGTTTAATGACCAAAAAGATGAACAATACTCCGAAATAAAACACTATAGAGAGATATAGAAGTAATCATGTTTGAGTCTAATTAATTTTCGTTTTTCTAAAAAAAAAAAAATCCATCCAATCTGGGGACATGTGCCCCCTCCCTCCGCCAGTGCTTATGTATAGAGTTATTTGTCTTTTCGAACTTGAAAATGAATTAGGGAAAATTACGCTAGGCTCTTCAAACTCTTACATGGTGTGATTATGGGTTTTCAAATTTCAAAAGTGAGATTTTCGGTCCCCAACTTATTTAAATATGTGAATCTTGATCTCCAACAACCGAAATCATCAATGTAAATGTTAAAATCATGTCACTTTCATTAAATTGGAGAGAAATGTTAAGTAGTTTGATAGTTCTGCCCTTCAACTTCGAGTCACGTGAAAATTGCGTGTGATTTTAAATTTCAAATTGATGGTTTTGGGCACGTGTCATGTGGAGACCCAGATTTACATATTTAAATAAATTGAAGACTGGAGACCTAACTTTTGAAGGATAGGGATCCATAACCGTTTCATGTAAAAAGTTGGAGAATCCAACCCTAATCTTCCCCATGAAATAAATTGTCTTTTCATTAAATTTAACGAATTTTTAACATATCAATATAGAAAGATCCGAAGTAATACTTCAAAAATTGAAGGTTGACAATATTGAAAAATAAATGTTATCATTCTAACGAAGTTCCCATATTTTCCTCTCTTTCTCATTTTCATTTATTTAATTTTTAAATTTTCTAAAACTTTTATTAATATAATTTCATAATAATTTGTCACGTTTATGATTATACATCTCAATCCACAATATTTGTTTGATAAGTAGACTCGTCGTACATCAGTTTTGTTGTTGCTAATATATATAAACTTAGCAAGTTTTCAGACTTGCAAATCACTCTTATGAAGAGGTGAACTGATTTTTTCCAATGTTATATTTGTTTCAGTTATTACACAGACAACCCTCCAACACGCACAATGGAGATGTCCCTTTTTTTTCCTTTCAATTTTGAATTACAAAAATAACATTCTTTTAGTTTGGAAAGTAAACTCATGAAACAAAATTTACTTGCAACTGGATCAAGCAGGATGCAAAATTTGGTGTAAATAACAGTAGCAAATCAAACAAGAACAAGAATGAAAAACTGGCAATAATTGATCTTTCAAAATGCAATGATACACAGAACTACTATTTTCTTCTGTCATTACAAAAGCAAGTACTGGAACAAATGGTCTAATTTTTCAATTGCTATCTAAAATCTTGGACAATGCACAAGGGACAACTATTCATTAATTTCTGTAAATCATGTATTTGATGTATTCCTTAAATTAGCTTCCACCCATTTTGGGACTGGTACAATTTGTTGCTACACAGCAGCTGAAATATTGCCCTGCATAAAATTAATAAAGCTGGAAGTACAACCAGTAAGCATCAACCATGTAAGATCCACAACACCCTCCTATGCTATGTACTCAGCTCCATATGCCCACGATTAAACAATAAGTAAAAAGAGAAAAGGCACCGGGGAGGGGGGGGGGGGGGGGGGGGGGGGGAAGAAGAAAAAGAAAGAAAAGAATCCCAGATTAGAGACTGCTGTCACCCCAGAGAATCCCAAATATCAACTACCCAAGTTCCTTTTCTAACATGGGGGTGGTGGGTTGAGAAGGAAAGGGAGGGAGAAGATGGGTGGTTTGATGTTTAACGATACCACCTCAAAGATCCTCATTATTTCAGTCCAATTGTACCCCAACTCCTCCAAGCATGATATCAGTTAAAGTCAAGTGCATGCTACTCCAATTCAGTATGGGACACATTTTTACCACCGTCCAATCCCAGGGCATTGGCCAAGTTATTAGACAGTTGATTTATTGATTCTGCAGCAAGAGTGGCTGCTGTATTTGCAGTTGAACTGGCTCGCTGCTTGGTCTTCCTCTCCAGTAAGGATTTCTCTCGCTCATCATAGAAGTTGAAATCATCAAGAAGGGATGTATCAGCATCATGGTTCTTGAATATTTTTAAAAATTCGAGTCCTTGTTCAAGTTTCACCTGAAACAAAACACTATTTTGGTTAATTAAGTTGCAACCATGAGACCAGTAAATGCTGAACATATTTATATTGGATAGACCTAGTGTTTACATGCGGAGGCAGATTAATTAAAACTTCAATGTGGCATTGTGAGCAAAAGCTTTAACAGCAGCAGATAAGAGGACTATTATCTGAACTAAGAAATTCTACATTGAAGGAGACAGTAGATTGATTGAGATAGGAGAAACAAATGTGATGTTCAAGAAAAAAGCTAAAATATGGTCATCCAAAATACCAAACTAAGTACAAGGAAATTCAATAAACTAAAGATGATATTGATTCTGGTAAATGGAGGTTCTCAAATAAACTACTACAAGTCCGAAAGAAACCAGCGAACCCAAGTCAAAGAGAGGTCTTGCCTCATCTGCACTATCAGGTTTGACTACCTTCCTAAATGACAATAGAGTTAAAATGAAAATAGAGTTGGAGCTATGAACACAATCCTACAACAAAAGAACCTCCATGAGAAAATATCTTGCAGGTCTTGATACACAATTAGTAGTCAATCCTTCAAACCATAAAAGAATTAGGTGGCTATTACATTTTAGATTGAACACACACTCAGTGACAAGTGTGTAAACAAAATAAAACAGTTTAAAGTATAAGAAGATTGGAAAAAAATATTTCAAAAGACAGTAATACCTCTTGAGAATCTCGACTATGAGTAACAGGCTTGTTGTCATTATTTTCAAGAAGTATGTGGCGGAATTGACTGTTGGGCACATCTTTTATAATATGCCATTTGACAGGGAACTGCCCACTCCACCTATCCTGCTGCCAGTAATCAGCATCATTCTCAAAATCAACCGGTCCAACCATCTCGGCTACTCCACAGAACTGTCCACTAGCATTAACCTGCAGATTGGCCACAGCCAGCAAATTTGAAAAGAATAAATATACCACATGACTGGCGCACAACTTACACGTGAAACTCCATCTGACAAATGAATTGTATGACAAGCGATGCCTAATAATTTACTAGTCCAAAATGAAGAACTAAAATAAACTTGATATAATCCCATTTGAGTTTCTTATAGCTTCATTTTAATGTGGGGCACACGTCTTGTGCGGTAGTAGTGCAACCCATGGTAACCACTCGAACGCCCTGATGGTCATTACTACAATATCGCATTCTATATATGGATTATCTAATTCTTTTCACTAAAACCAACAAGTAGTGAATGGCCAGATCAACTAATGCACAGACGTGGTTTGAGTGCTGATACTATTTAATACTACCTTTTACCTTGGACATGGAGAGAAAAGAGGGAAAACAAAATGATGACACAAGCCCAAACAATGTGCAAATACTGGCACAGTTAAAGAACAAAACAACATTAAAATCGCTGAACTTGAAATGACTCTTGCAGAAGTCCATGGCATAGGAGTGAAGAGACTGACTAAGACTACTAATTTGAACGTTAGCATTGTTCCAAACCAGTAGATAAATAAGAAAGAAATACATTCTTGTCAAAGGTTCGCAGAAATAAATAAATGATACATGTCTCAATTACTTTAGAACATTCCAGTGGATAACAATGTCATTATGGTTATTTGCAGACATCTGTGACTATACAACACAAAGCATGGTTTGATTTGTTCCTCATCAACTAGTCCTTTTGCAACATCAATAATTTCTCCTCAAGGTAATTATAAGCATATGTTAGTTCTACGTAAGTTTTATCAGTTAAGGAATATCAAGAAACTTACTGAGAAAAATAGGAAGACTGGACAAGTGCCTTTAATTTCTTTTGCTTCGTGATAGGCAGCATCAAGTTTCCTGTTTCCAAGAGGTGTGCTGGCCCAAATATCGTACTTAATACTTTTGTGAACATTGTCTTCACTGAAAGACTTGATAACAAAAAACTTGGCATTTTCATAATCAGTGATGAAATCTGGGGAGTCGAACAGATCAACGTGAAACCCAGAAGTAGATTTTACTTCTTTATTAATGCCAGATGACGAGCCCTCTTCGGGGGAATTCTTTCCTCTTGTCTTTGAAGCCCTTGGTCCGCGGTTACGATCTGTTGAGAAACCCAGCATATCAGTTGAAATACCAGAGTCCCTATCCCCTTCATTTCTTCTGCCTTTGTCAGTTGCAAACCTATTCCGGTTAAAAGTGGACCCACCAGTGCTTTGGTAAGAGCCACCATGTGGATAATGTCTAGCTGAGGAATTTGACATCAATCCAAAACCTCGAATAGGAGTCTGCCATTGAGATATTTGCAATTACATAACAAGTCAAGCCAAAAGTAGCTAATCCCTCTTGTTTAAAATAGAGATAACAATCTAGTGATCTATTCAACGTGACGAGACAGCACCGTGACAGAAAGAAACAGACATTTTATGTTTGAAAAAGGAAAAAGAAAAAGAAAAATGAAACAAAATATGCATTAAGCGAGAAATATGGCGAACTGTTGTTTTGCCAGATATATTTGTAGGCGTTATATGTTTTCCAAATATACAAAGCCTTCGACAAGATTTATCAAAATCACAAGTGACTCGTCACTTGAGGATAAAATGACTAGAAGTATTATCTACTTAGCAAAAATTACTCAACATAATAATAAATAATACGAAAATGGAAGTCAAGAAGTTCTCTCTATGCATGAGTGTATACACAGATACGTGTGTATTTTAAACCAACCTGTGCAACATTTTGCTCGTATGGCCCAAGTATACCAATTGGATGAGGATATGCATTTCCAGAAGTCAATGGAGACATGAACCTGCTAGTTTCTAAGGCACTAGAATGATTTGAAAATGGTTCGCCAGATCCAAACTCGCCAGAAAAATTGTAAAGACCGACTCCATTACTTCCAGATATATCTCCACCAAAAGATCCAAAAGGTAAATAGTAACCTGATCCTGGCCCAAAAGCTGCATTTTCATTTAGATTTTCTTGGCCACTACTTGCAGATGGCACCAATTCAGACTGTGCAACTGGAAATGGTGAAGTGACATGTGGCAGGCCAGGGGAAACTGGTGGAGGATAGTATGATGGAGACATGGGCATTTGGTGCGGAGAGAACAAATGGTTGTCGACCATTATAGGAGATAGAGGATTAGCAAGGGGAGAAAACTGTCCATATGCAATCTGGGAATCAAAGCCATAGCCAGGAGGAAAGTAAAGTGATGGGTTATCATTGTACATTGCCTAAACAAAACAAAATTATTAGTGTCTGTCAGGCACTAGTTAGTAAAGAAGCAAATAAATGCAATAAAATTTATCAAAACCCACCATAGGTATGACATGCATGTTGTTGGAATTAACATAGTTAGAATGTTCATCCCGGTTACCAGTGCCATTGCCATAACCTGGATTAAAAAAACAGTAAGGCATATATCCAAACAAACAGGTGAGCAGAAGCAGAAACAGTAACATCAATAGGTAAAAAAACTCAACCATGTCAGCCAACTTCTTCTGTTCGCAATTTTGAAATCTCTTTTGCTTTGAGTTGATACCAAAAAGAACCATAGTATCATAAATTCATTTCGCTCCCTACTTTAAGAAACTTAATGGTTGCTTTCATAAATAGCCAGTCTTGAAGTGACCCAAAAAAGAACATTTGGCCCTTACTATGCCTTTTCTTATCCATATATACCTATGTATGCATATGTGTAGAAGCAACTAACACTAGCCATTAATTGCTTGTTTAATGAAAAAAAAGAAGGAAGGGTTTTTTAGGTAATAACCTGTGATGCTCCAACTCTTCAAAATGGAGGAAGAACCCGTGTCAACACGACATGACATGGGTATGGGTATGGGTATGGGATCCGGCTCAGATCCTTCAAATCTGAAGAGGATACGGCATAGGGAAGTCATCATTGGTGGATGTCGAAGTTACAGGAAGAAGAAAGAAAAAGAGGAAGAGAAAACCTTTGGTGAATGTCGAAAAGAAGAAAGAAAAAGATGATGAGGCAGTGGAAGAAAGAGAGAAGATCTGGACCCCAAATCGGGGTCCATATCATTTTCCCGAATGGCTGCATGTCAAACACGCAGCCATTCAACAAAAAAGCCCCCCCTCCCCTGCAAAAAAGCCCCCCCCCCCCCCTCTCCTTCACTCCAATTTACTTTAACCCCCCACCATCCATTTCCTTTCTTCGTTTCCCCACCTATTTATACATCACCTAACATATTTTTCTCTCCTCATCAGAATATATATTTTTCTTGAAATTTGGCCAACCCAATCGCTTTGTTTACTTTACCCAAATTTGGCCAATATCAAACATTTTCAATCACTTTTGTTCTCTAAATTTATTTTACCAAATTTGTCTCTCACTTATTGTTTTTCATATTTTTCAAAAGTTAGTAATAAATTATTAAGTTTTTTATTTTCGTTTATTTGTACAGATTTATTTTTTGTAATTTGCAAGTTAGTTGTAACATTATTAACAATTTTTTATGTTTTTTTTTATTTGCATATATAATTGATGTATTTTATTTTGGTAAATTTTTGTAGAAATGAAGTTTGAGAGTGGTGATAATATATATGTTCCTCAAGTGACTATCAGTATCATTCTCTACATTGGTCAGGAATTCGAATAATTCGATAAGGCGTACAAATTTTACAATCAATATGCACGTGAAGCAGAGTTTAGTACGCGAATAGAAAATAATAAGAAGAAAAAAGAGACCAGTAAGTATTTCTTGAAAATTATTTGTGTGTCATAAAAAAAGTAAGACGAACGAGACTTACCAGATAAGTCGTAAAGATGTTGTGCTACGGGCTGGAGAAAAAAACCGTAGACACAATATGTGGGTACAATGCTAGATTATCAGTAATAAAACAACAAACGAGCGAGGAGTGGGTTGTCAATAAATTTGTTGAGGAACATAACTATCCCCTTGCCATTCCTAGCAGGGTACACTTGTTAAGGTCACACCGGGATGTCTCAAAAACAAAGAAAGCTCTTGTGCAACAGTTTTCAGAAGGCTCTTGACAGATTTCGTTGCCCGGTTTAATAGGATATTAGTTCATCATAGGCATGAGGAGTTAGCTGCTAAACGCCAAATGTCACTACAGCCCTTATGATGAAAAATCAGATGGTGCAAATATACAAAAAAAAAAAAAAAATTTATTGTTCCAAAATGAACTAATACAGAGTAATTTTTACACCTGCTCTAAGAGGTCAAGCTCTAACAAAGCTAAAGTGTACGCAGTCGAGCATTTTGGGCCAGGCAGAACATTTGATCGAACTCTTCAGGTTAATTATTTCTTATCCACTGACTAGATCTTATGTAGTTGTCAAATATTTGATTTAGAGGGTTATCTATGTCGACACATGCTGTGCTACATGAAAAAAAAAAACAAGTGATGCTTTTGCCGGAGAAATATATTCTCCGTAGGTAGACAAAGAATGCTAAGCAAGCCAGAGTCTTCGATCCAACAACTAGTTCATATGTTCATACTGATCCTGATTATTCATTAATGTCCAGACATAGTATGTTGTCTTATGCAGCTTTAGATTTAGTTGACGAAGGGTCTTTAACAGATGTTCGAAGTACTTTTCTATTGAGTGAGTTGGAAAGTTTGCGCATACAGGTCTAAAGATATTGACACTGGCGGCGATGTCGGCATGAGCAGAAACAGAAATAAGAGTTTAGAATAGACTCAAGTTATTTGTGATCCTAACCCTGTTAGAGCAAAAGGGTGCGAAAAGTGTCTAAAGTCAAGAAAAGAAAAAGCACTTTTCCAATCCAACAAACAGTACCGCGCATGTGGCACCAATGGTCACGATAGAAAAACTTGTCCTACGTTGTAAAATAAGTAAGTTAATGTTATATATTTTCTTACTTATTATTTTATTAGTGTTTGGTTCATTTGTTTTATAATAGGTAATAATTTAATTGTCAGCTTGGACAACACAAATCAACCACAATACTCGCAGGATCTGTCAAAATAA
Source organism: Forsythia viridissima (assembly GCA_030279155.1). Taxonomy (NCBI): domain Eukaryota; kingdom Viridiplantae; phylum Streptophyta; class Magnoliopsida; order Lamiales; family Oleaceae; genus Forsythia; species Forsythia viridissima. The sequence continues at coordinate 19,017,630 of CM059042.1, forward strand.
TAGTATCATACACTGGACCCACAGTACGTGTATCATGTGCCAGACTCACAGTACGCGTAACATGTGCCGAATCCACAGTATGTATATCATACTCTGGACCCACAATACTCGATCACAAGCAGTAACAATACATCATATTCCCTACACCCACGAGAGTATGATGTACGCTTTAACCTTCGTGACTAATTTATTGCTTCTAATGTAATATTACTTTCTTCTTTGTGTGTGTAAATTATCAATTAGAGCAAATTTATTATGCACACTTTATTTATTTTTATTTTTTAAGCAAAATTTAATTTGTTACTCAAATATAAACTTATTAATTAGTCTCACTTTAATCTTGATAATAAAATTAACGTTAACTATATTAGTTATTATCTGATATAAATAATATTTAACTCAATATATATTATTATATATTATATTTTTTTAAAAAAAAATACAATGATATGATAATAAAAAAAATTATTTATAATTTAATAAATTTAATTATATTAATAATGTGGATATAAATTTGGTGGTAAATAAATAGGTGAGGGATTGAAGAAAGTGGAGGGTGGGGGTTAAAGTAGAGGTGGGATTAAATAAATTTAGGGGGGTTGGTTTTGCAGAGGAAGGGAGGGGCCCTTTTTCTCTCAATCAAAGAAATGATCTGGACCCCAATTCAAGGTCCAGATCTTTTCTCGTGAAAGAAAACCTAATTGTAAAAAAGAAACCTGACCCACAACATTAAAAAAAGCATTAAAAGTAATTAAAGAATTAAATTTGATTTCCAAGATGATTGCTATTTACGAAGCGTTACATTTTGTGGCTGTTTTAAAATGACTGGCTCCACAATTTTTAAACCATTAAAAGTGATTTAAAACATTAATTGCTATTTAAAAAAAAAAAAAACAAATTACAATTTCCAAAGACTAAATTACGATTTTTGATGCATAAATTGTTGTTTTTAAAGAAAACCCGACCCATTAAATGTTACATTACCCCATTTTAATTCAATCAGCCAACTGAAAAAAATTTATATTTTTCTATATATATACATTTTCGAAAAAAAAAATGAAGTTTGAAATCCGTACCCAAGTACCCGTGTTCAAAATTCGAACTCTTTTTAACCGTGTCCCCGTATCCTAAATTTTAGGAAAAAAAAAGATCCGACACTTAGTTACGTACCTGGACCCGATACCCGTACCCGAGTCCGAGCATCATAGGTAATAACTATTATTGCAATGTTCAAAGAATTATATATTTAGAAGACAATCCGTCTCTTAAATAATCATATAGGATCCCCAAAATGACGTGGAAATTGACTGTAGTTGTAATCGATGAAAGTAATATTACCCATTAAATGAAATTGCTAGATTAATGGGAAAAAGACTACAACTTGGCACTTGTTTAAGAGAAATGGCTTTTTAGGTCACTTATTACTGCAATTGAAGGGAATTATAATATACCAAACAACCATCTCTTAGAACTTCATAGAAGACACCTAATCATGACCTTGAAATTGACCATAATAAAACCGAAGAAGGATGAGCTTCCAACCTAAAAAGTTCACCATTTGAAAACTACAAGAGCATAGTACATTAGGGGGCTAAAAATGACAAGGCACATAAAAAGTCAATTTACATAATCCAGCCATTCATCTTAATATGTTTTTTCAAAAGAAACATAGGGGATACGTTGTTTTGAATAACAAACTTGAAGAGTCAACAAGAATGCTAAGAATGGCTTTACACATTAGCTTTCGCCGGAAACGAGAATACAAGTATACAACTGTAGCCTGTAATAAAAATATGACTAATTCTCTATGTTAAATTTTTATATGCATGAATATTTTTGTGTGTAAAATCAACAAGATTAGTCAAGTAAACTAACCTCCATAATGAAAACCTTGTTCTTGTGGAGTATAAGCGTTGAACGGATACATGGCAGTAATAGCTACACTTGTTTCCGAGGTTGCACGTTGATCCTTAACGTTTCTTGAAGCCCCTGAGATGGATTCATCTGGTGATGGATTTATAGAAACAATCCTTTCATCTTTTGGCGGAAGTGGCTGATAATAAATTCAAAAAGAGATACTAATGGAACACCAAACACGCCACCGAAGCTAATTAAAGCATAAATAACTAAAGGCACGAAAACATGACAAGATTATGCTGTGTTCGTAGTGTACCTGTTCAGTCAACACATGCAGATTGTCACCTGCATCAACTGAAGAAAACCTCAAATTGTCAAAAGAGAACAACAAATAGCATTTTCCAAAATAAGCTATGTATTTTACTAAAAAATGAACAAGTAGAAGCGTAAAAGTCAACACACTAATCTCACATCTAATCACATAGCATAAGATTGGGCATCATAGGGAAAAGGTGTGGATGAGAAAGAGAAAAAGAAGATCGGAAAATGTAACACAAGTCCAACAAAAGCGAATATCACTTTTCTTAAGAGATCAAACAAATCCCTAACTTTTTCTGTTATTTTTAATCTTTCTGCCAACACCAAATATTCACAAAATAACACAACAATTTTCAACTATAATTAATTTTATATTGAAAAGTTCGATATTTTTATTTAAAAGAAAGTCAAATTTCTCTCAAACCAAAATTTATATAAAAAATGGCAAACTAAACAATAAAATGTGCACATTTCATATATATATATATATATATATATATATATATATATATATATATATATATATATATATAGAGTTTCACATCACAGAATTAGGGACTCAAAACCATAATTTGTCAAGAAAAGCAAACTCACTTCCTCTCTAACTTCAATCCTCCAAATACTCCACGAGTAATACAATTTGAATCCGGTAGCACAATAAGTAAAGGACACTTCATGCCGGATACATTCGCAAGTACAGAAAACAAAGAAAGCTCGCAAGTACAGAAAACAAAGAAAGCACCTATTAACCCACCAAAAGTTTGAATTCTCAACACCCCAAAAATAATAAAGCAAACAATTTATTGGTAATTATAATCACAACCACACCCAAACATATATATACAAAAATATATAGATGCGAACGAACCAGGAGATGAAATAGAAGCGAATTGATCGAGGCTCTGTTGACTCGTACCTTCCATCAACTCCCTATAAGATAATACACAATTTGAACCCAATCCAATCGGAATAATAAATTCAGATCTATTTGAGTTATACTATTCCAAATCAATCAACTGTTTGTTCAAAATATGAATCTGTATATGAAAGGAGACATATTTTTCTCCAATGAAATTGGATTTATAGTAATTAAGGGGAATCCAAAATATCTTCACGGGAGGGATTGAAAACAAATCGACACGAAAAGGGTTTTAGGATATATGTATATATATTGTAATGATATACACACGCATTGTACACAGATACGAAATTTTTTAAGGAGGGCCGGACAAGATAGAGTGCACGTTTGACTGAGCTAACTTTATATCTAAGTTTGCTTATACTACTTTACCGCTTATCTTGTCATAGAATTCGATTTTAGAAAAATAAAAATTAGTTGGGTGGAAGAATAATTTATTCGTGTCGAAGATGAAAAAATAAAGATAAAAATAGAAATTAGTGAGTAAATGGCGATGAATGACAAAGAAAAAAAGAGTTGAGAAAGATTGATTTAAAGAACAACGTCGTATGGAAAAGATAAATCAAGTCGAGATGAAAAGATTTGGGGAAGATGAAGATATTTTAAAATTTAAAATAAAATATGTTTTTTGGGGGTTATTTTTCAAATTCAATGGCAATTCAAATATGTAGCAGATAAAGAATAATGTGAATTTGAGGAGAAGGGATTTGAAAAATAGAGGAGAAATGATGGAGAAAAATCAATTTTAAGAACGATGTAGCAGATGAAGGATTTGAGAATTTAATTTGAGTGGAATGAATTTGAAGAATAAAAGATATATGACGAAGAAAAATCAATTTTAAGAATGAAGATAAAGACAAGCGTATATGTAATTTTTTAGGCCAGTAGAGGAGAAACTCCATATGGTCATGATAAACATTTTTATAGTTACATACTTTTTACTTATGCTTTAAAAAAATTAAAGACTTTTTTTTTTTGTTATTTATGAGTAAGAAAAATATTTTTTCTTGATGCATTTAAGATAAAATTTATTTAAAATAAATTTATTGATTAAGTATGAGACGTTATGAAATTGTCAAGTTTGTCTAATATTTAAGCAGACTTTTTAATTCGAATACACGATTTCTTTTGTTAATTTCCTTATTTATAGATTACAAGCTCCAGAATAATTTCGCAAAGGCTAGAGAAGAGATGGTGGATTTGTAGTCGGCGATGTTAGAGACGGCTTGAGACTTGTAATTGGGTAAAATAAAGTTATAATTTATTTTTATTTTTTACTAAGTTTTTTATTAGGATTAATTACATTAATGGTTTTCATTCTTTCAGGTTTGTAACGATTTCATCCCCATTCAATTTTTTAGTAGATATCATCCTCATTCTTCTATTTATTCTCACAGACCGTCCCCACTCACGGAATCCATCTAAATCTGCCATTAAATGGGTTCACAATTCATTTTTTATCTTTTTAAAACAAGGACATTTTATGCATACCACCAAAATTATTTCTTCCCTCCATTTGTCAAGTAAATGACGTGGTGTTCTTATATTAATGGTGAAGTTCATATTTGTTCTTTTAACTCTCATCTAACATCTCTCTTCTACCGTTCTCATAATTCTTCTCTCCTCAAATTTGTTCTTTGTTCTATGTTGTGCCATTGTAACAAAAATATAGAAGGTAGAACATGTAGATGTGGTCATCTCATGGATCTAAAGACTTCTTGGACTGATGCGAACTCATGAAGAAGATTATTTATTTGTGACCAAAAGGTATTATTTAGCACAAATCACCGATTTTTTAGTTGAATTCTTAATGATAATGTGTTTTCTTGTAGGGAAATCGTTGTCGATACTTTGTGTGGTATGACCAATCAATATGTGACCGATCAAAGGTAGTCATTCTGAGTTTGTTGAGGTCAACGCGAAGATTGGAAGACGAGATCTCTACATTACAAGGAGAGAATAGAAGATTGGCAACAGAGAACATTAGATTAGAAGCTGATAATACAATATTTGAATCTGACAATAAGAGACTACAAATTCAGAATAGAAGACTAAAAACAGAGAATGGAAAATTACGTGCTGAGAACATAAGACAAGCATAAAATCAAACATCGATAGCTAGAAGCAGTCGAAATTGGATGATTTTTTTGGCTATAATTTGGTTGTTTGTAGTCTGGGTATTGATATACTAGGTTACGTATCTGTAGTAAATGGGAAATTTGTTGGTGTTGATATTGTTAAGTTCCAATTTTCAATGAAATTAATTGGCTGAAGTTACGATGATGTTATTTTCCAATCTCCAATGGAATGAATGTACACAGCAATAACGTTATCACATTTTGGGATGAAACCTACTAGTGTAGTTAAAGAATGGAGACGTAAGCTATGACTGAATGTAAAGAATGGGGACGTAAGTTGTGACTGCATTTAAAGAATGGAGACATGTGCTGTGAATGAATATAAAGAATGATTACATGTGTTGTAATTGCATATAAAATATAGGACATGTTGTGCTACAGCTTTTGAAGGAAAAATTGAACATGTTTGATATGTTTTGTATAAAAACCAACAGAATCAACATCCCACATACCACAATCGACAACATCCCATCAACATCCAAGCAATTTGTAATAAATACGTTGTTTTACATAAACATATAACCAAATACTTTAGAAACAGAAGCAAAAAACAAAACGTTTGCATTGATCACCATCAAAACACAACCATGTCCACCACATCAGTGCAAAGCACAATACTGATCTAAAAACAACAATATGTCATGTAGTTACTGAGGACAAAAAAAGTATGTAGTTCTGTAGTGATATTCTTCCACAAAATGTACAGCTGTGACAAGTCAGGCCTTCTTCTTCTTTTTTGCTGCTTCCTTGGTGCCGGTGCTCTCTGTTGTAGTGGTCTTGCAACTACGTTTATTGTGTCCAGTTTGGCAACAATTTTTACAAGACATACAAATATCAAACCTGCGACTTTTATTGCTCGACGAATGTGCTTTGTCAACTTCTCTTCTTTTTACTTTCTTAGGTCTTTCTGGTTGTTTACGATGTGGTGGTGGATTTATAGGATCATGTTTGCTTTCTGCCCAAAATTTCGAACCTGCCATCAAACAAATTACTGGATGATAAGCCTTTATGAATGAATCTTTACTATAGCACATGTCTATGTAATCTTCAAGTCGTAATTTGCATTTGGTAATGGAGCTAATTGCATGGGCACATGGCAGACCTGAAAGCTAGATCCTCCTACACGTGCATGTCATTTTTTATAAATCGACGGAATAGATGAATCCAGTACTATTATCTCTCACCTCAAACTGCCTGTCTCCTGCATATGTAGGTTGACAGTACCTTGATTCAACCTTCGTCTTCTCCAAAATTTTTCAAACTTTAGGGCCAAACGGATGAACCCATTTCGTAACATTTTTCCTCATTGTGGCCAAGCGTGTCATTAGATAGTATCTTATTTTTTCCAACAAACAAATTATTGGTTTGTCCCGAGCTTGTATAATGGCTGCATTGAATGACTCACACGGATTATTCATGAGGATGTCACACCTATTCGTCTCTTTAAAATGGGAGCGACTCCATTGCGTGGCCGGCTTGTCAACCAACCAATTATAAGTATCTACGAGAATGAAATACACGTCTATAATCCTAGACAAACTAAGGTCTTTAAGCAAACCCAACACATATTTGTCACTCATCAACCACATCAACCCGTCAGCGAGGGACAACTTAGACCTCTTATACACATATCTCAATAGTTGAGAAAGCCCTAGAGACTCAGCCATATAGTATATTTCAAAGTTCAAAAAATAATCAACATCAATCTCATCAATGAAATGAACTTCGCCATAGGAATAGAACACGTTCTTCATTCTCTCGAAAGAAATCCCTCAGTGGAAGCATTTCATAGTGAACAAATGCGATTCATCTTCATCTTCTTATTCTTCTTCTTCTTTTTCTTCAAACAACAAACATAAAACAATATTTAGTGAATGAATAATTGCAATATGAGTAATTTTCTATACAAAATGATAATTTTGAACTGTAAAAAATCGAATTCCAGAAATTTACTGTACTGTGGAATACTATCGGCCTCTCTTCGAATTCGCATTTTTGGGTTTGCAAAATATAAACGATCAACAAATAAGTTTGAAGATTTTTTTGTATACCAAATACCATAAAATCAAACGAAATGGGTTTCCATAATGGAGATGATAAACGGAAGTTTCAAGAATATGAATAGTCGTTTGAGTGTCTTTTGCATGCAACGTCTGTAATTTTATATTGAGTATAATCTATACTACTTCTAAAATGTCCTAAAAGGGATAAACAATTTTGGACTATTTTACCTCCCATATTACATTTTTGGACTATTTTACCCTCCCATATTAAATAAAAAATTTAAAAACCTTTCATCTCTCAACATTATTGAACAAAATAAGGGATTGTTTGGAACATTGTGGCAACTTATCTTCAATTTTTTTTTTAACTACTGAATATAAAGTGTCATATGATGATTATGTAATTCTTAAATATGTATTTAGGATCATAAAATGAGATTTATGAATTGAAGAGTTAAAAGACATTTCATTTGTCAATATTGACATCAAAATTTATCATTTTTTTCTATATAAAAATTATTGTGATGGTCAACTCCTTCTCTTCTTTGGCATCAACTTTTCAGATTTTATATGTAAATTTTACAAGTTAGAATTAGAAAGTTTCTCTCAAAATTTTGTTATTTTGTCTTTTTCTTTTCAAAACATATTACACACACAAAACTCATTTTTCTTTAAGTTTATAAAATAAATAAAAATGAAGATAGTGATAATTCAAAGTTGTTGAAGAACAAACAAAAAGTTTCAATTTTTATATTCAAGAAATCTAATGTGAGATCTACGTACAAGTGGTTATTTTAACTTGATATAATGTTTTTCATAATCTTAAACGATGTGCTAATATACCATTCCGTTTGATATGGTTCTATTTAGTTACCTATGAAATGTTATAAAAAAATGTAAAGAAATTTTCATTCGATATGGTTTGATTTTTTTACTATGAAATGTAATGAAGAAATGTAAAAAAAAATTTCATTCAACGTGGTTTGATTGCTCACTATGAAATGTCGTATGAATTGCATAGAACTTTATATGAATTTTTGGATGGATGGATGACATGTTCAGTATTAAATATAATTGAATAGGATTAAAAAACAATGACATGTCAAATATTTGTCTATTGGACAGTCAAACTTAGTGTAGAAAAAATGTTCCTATAGTTTAAGCCAACTGAAATTAAAAATGATCACAATTCCTTGGCATTAGTTTGAGACAAGTAGAAGCATGTATCAAATGGAGGGAAAAAGATAGAAAAAGAAGAACATACATGAATCGGTTTTAATGTAAACAAAATAGAATTCTGGAGGGAGTGAGGAAGATAATTGTAGTAGTTTAAATATTAACCAACATAATTAACGTGAAAGTAATATGTCTAACATTAATAAATATCTCAATTTATATTTTCTTCATCATTATTTAATTACCTATATTTTAAACTAAGAAAATTTCTAACATTTTCTACTAATTTGACCTCTTCTATTTAAAACACGTTTTCTTTCATTCTCATTATATCTACCAATTCTATTATTTTCCTTTAGTATAACTACATTTTATTATCTTGTTTAGTCTTCATGGACGGAAATTGTAGCACACATATGTCTAACAAGAGCTTGATTCTCAAGATGGCTGTGTAGGAGAGGCATTTAAGTTACCAATTCATTTTTCGAGACGTGAAATAGACAAAAAATGAGTCATCATTTTTCTGTTAGTTCCTAAAAATATTTGTAAGTATCTTTCATATAAATAGTAAATGATCTTCATACATTTTCGTTTCCTATAATCATAATGTGTATCTATCAAAATAGACTTTGTTCATAGAGAAATAAGCATGCGGATTGATTGGAGTTTTATCAGTTGAAGTAGCTTGCACAAAGTTCACTAAATAGGATAAAAGACATTCTGTGAAAATCGTTGTATAAGCATTGTTTCTATAATTATGTCCTCGTAAATTTAATAGAGTTCAAGAAAAAACTCAATTGCAATTTCAAAACACGAGTGAAATATTGAGTATTTGATATTTACCAAGCGTTTTATGTGCTGAAGTTCTTGGAATAATATATTAATGACAATAACGAATACAACCAATTGAGAATATGCAACATAATTGATTTTTAGCTAGGCATGGTAATGTAATTCATTTATTTATTTCTAATTTTCTTAGCCGCCTCTCTTTTTATTAATTAAACAATAGTTAATTTTGCTATTGTCGAGGCTTTATTCAACATCTATTGAAATAAATATTGAATTGAAAATCTAGAGATCTGACCATTATTAAAAGTTTGTCAAATTCTTATTCTTCATAGCATTAATTTCATAAGATTTGATATCAATACTTCGTCAATCATCAAAAATAATATAACCAAAATTTATTCACTAAGTAACTTTTTGGTATTACCACAATATAAAACTCATCTCTAATTAGAGTTATACTTCTATGAATGTAAATAAAATATCAATATTATTAATTATAATATCAAACAATACAATACAATACAATAAGAACCGTGTTTTTTATTTTATTTTATTGTAATTGCTACTTTAATATTTTAATATTTTAACAATTAAAAAATAAAATCTTTAAAAATATTAAAAATTAAAAAAATTATTGTGAAATCACGTGCAATGCACGTGTTTCTAACTAGTCTCTTAAAAAGAGAGAATTTTCTATTTTTTTCTTAAAAAAAAAGAAAAGAATTTGACGATCTGATTCTGGAGGAGAATACATGTCCACGGAACTTTCTCTATATCTTAATGGGAAGAAAGAAATATTTTGGGGGTCTGCCTAAAGTGCACTCATTTTAAAAATATAAAAAATGAAGTGCGAACCCATTTAACGGCATATTTAGACGGATTCCGTGAGTGGGGACGGTCTGTGAGAATAAATGGAAGAATAATGATGATATCTGTTAAAAAAATTAAATGGGGATGAAATCGTTATAAATCTGAAAGAATGGGGACAATTAGTGTAATTAACCATTTTTATTATTATAATAAAATAGAAGGGTTGATTTCAACCATAGGCGAAATCCATTGCAAAGATTAGGGACCACATTAGACTGGGGTCCAATATTGAAGGTTTTGTTTAAAAGGATATAATTGTCATCAAAATAAAAGATTAAGTAGCTAAACGTTAAAGAAAAAATGTTGGAGAGCAAAGTGCAAGTAAAACCAATCGTTAACGGGGTCGGATCACGCAATTTACCCCAAATGAAAAGAGGGACGACGTCGTAACAGAAGAACTAGGGTTTAGCAAGGAGTGAAGACATTTTTGAGGGCGTGGAGAGAGAGAAACCAGAGATTTGATTAGCCAAAAATGAAGCCGGTGGTGGGGATGGTGATATCGAATAAGATGCAGAAATCAGTGGTGGTAGCGGTGGATCGTCTCTTCCACCACAAACTCTACAACCGCTACGTTACGCGCACCTCCAAATTCATGGCCCACGACGAGCACAACCAATGTAACCCCGGCGACCGCGTCCGTACTCTCTCTCTCTCTCTATATATATATTGTGTGTCTGTACATGTATTTTTGGGTGCTATTGGTTTTATCTTGTTGTTGTTTGAAGGGGGTGTGAAATAAAATGACAGTTTAGTAGTTGTGAATTGAGATTGCAGGTAAAGTTGGAACCCACGAGGCCACTGAGCAAGCGGAAGCATTGGGTTGTTGTGGACATTCTTAAGAAGTACAAAATTTATCCACCACCGACCCCGAACCCAGGGAAGGAAGTGTCTAATACTCAAGATTCAAGCACGAAAGGCTTGAGAGTCGAGAGGTATTTTTGTTTCGAACTACCTCTTCTTTTTCACATTCTGTTTTAATTGCTTGTTGGTTAGATAAATGTGGAAGAGTTTAATTTCTAACTGAAATGTGTTTTGTACTTTTGTTTAATTGATGATCAAAGAAATGCATGGGAAGGTGGTAGATTGTTATGATTGTTGTAGGGGTCGAAGGAAATTGAGGAAAAAGGAATCAACCATGGGCTTAAATTTGAATTATGCGAGAAGCTAATCGTATATGCATAAATCAAATCCTGGAGTTGCACTATGTATTTGTATTTTAATTGTGCATGCAAAAGTGGTTGAGATTGTTACCAGGTCATGGAAAATTAAAGAAAGGAGGGAAAAACCTCAAAAATGCTAATCACACCATAAAAAACTGGATAATGAATTCAAAGAAGCTAATCAAGATGCTACCACTTCAAGTGCAGGATAATCCCAAGGGGCTGTGGTTTTTTTATTTTATTTTTCTCTCCCAACAAATTGGGATGCTCCCTTTAGCCCCCCACAATCTGGACGTTCTTGTACTGTGACATGAGGGAAATTGGTTGCATTTTTTTTATGAATTACTCTATAAAATGCACGTACTAATAAGTGAAGTTGATGTATTCATTTGCACGCTTTTAAGTAATTAGATCTTGAAGAGAGATTTGATTAGAACATTGTAGAGATTAGTGGGTATGGATTCAAACCCCCCTGTAGGGTCACTATGAATTGATTGAGCTCAACTAAATGACATCTGAATTCTAATTGTATCTCTTGCCAAATTTTAATTGAACTGTAGATATTGATTTCTTGTATTTGATTTATTTTGTTAATGATTATTAGGTTAAGGATAGGAAATTTCCATTTTTGTTATTTAGAGAAAATCCCAATTTTCTGGGGATTTTAAATACAAATAAGACTAATCTTTTTGGAAAATAGAGATTATTGATTTTAAATACAAAAAAGACTAATCCTTAAAGTGATGTTGAAATTTCTATTTAATTTCCAATTCTCCTTCTTCCCCGTCGTCTCTTTCTTTCTCTTCTATCTCTCTCCAATTCTTCATCAGCAAGGCCTTCTGTTCTACTATTCTTTTCCAATTTTTTCCATTTATTTTTTTTCCCTGTAGATTGTTTTCAGTGATAAAAGTAACAGATTATAGGAATTGCCTTCCATTTCTCATTTGTTGGCTTAATCCACTAGATTTTTGTTTCTTACGAGAACTTTCTTCAAAATAAATACCCATCATCCAGCCCCTGCGTCTCCTTTCTCTCCTTCCTTTTTCTTTTGTGCTTGAATTTGACAGGAGTTAGGGTATGTAGTAGGTCAATCGTTACGTGATATTTAGTTGTATTGCTGTTTTAAGTTTTGATCAATAAAAAAAGGTGTACTTACACTAGTCATCAATCTGAAAATTATTGTGTGATTATGAATTAGCTGATCAAGACTGCAAACGAGATGTGCTTTAAATTATGGAAAAATTGCCTATAAGTCACTTGTACATGACTTGTTTCAAATTAGGTCAAGACATTTTTCAAAATTGTAATTAAGTCATATTTTAAGCAATATTTTAAATTAATTCCAAAATTACCCTACAAAAACATTGACGTCTTCTTCTACATCTACAAATCTCCATCAATCATTTGGGCATGGGCAAGTTGATCGGTGACTGTCCGGTGGTTGCGCGTTCGGTGGAAGAGGTCACGACGGCGATTTAGATGCTGAACCTAGGTAAGCTGCGATTTAGGTGCTGTTTTTTGGCGTGGGGGCCTGAATTTGATGGCGTGAGGCTGGGTATGAGTGCGACGAAGGTGATCGAAGGTGATTCGCCCATGGTGAAGTTCGGGTCTACCATAAAAAACTTGGTTCTGGTTTCTGGTTTCTGGTTTCTGGCATTCTGGTGTTTCCTGTATTCTGGTTTTCTGGTGTTTCATGCATTCTGGTTTTCTGGTGTTTCTTACGTGAATCAATTAGTTGGAATACTTTGTTCTGGTTGAATTCCAATTTTTAATTGCAAACAAGGAAATAGAAGTTCAAAATTACATTCATTCAATATTTAATTCTGGTCTCGCCGGCGGTGGTGGATATTGAGGCAGAGGGGCAACAATGGATTGTACACATTCACTTGCTTCACATACACAAGTGGTTTGGTTAGTAATTGGATTTTGAAAAGAATTGAATTGTATGTGAAAAAGAATGAAGATATAGAATAAAGATAGGTGATAATGCTCCACCATTTGATTGAATTGGAAAAAATAAAGAGAAGTGAAATATGTTGATTCAATACCATAATCAGAGTGTAGCTTGATACTGTATTATATAAAACAGTATCACAGAAAACAGTATCACAATAGAAATGAATATAGAATTCGCACACGTGCTCAGAATTTTTATTATAATATATTTTCGGAATGGTCTCGACGAGCCGGTCAAGACCAGTAGCTTCGCCACTGCATAAGATGGATTTTAGCCATTTGAAGTCGTCTCTTTAATTTAAAATGTCAATCTTTATTTTTTCTTGTCAAAACAGTATCATACATACCAAAACAGTATCATACATACCAAAACAGTATCACAAAATATTATCATAATAGAAATGGCATAGAATTCGCATACGTACTCGAAATTTTTATTATAATATGTTTTCGAAATTGTCTCGACGAAACGGTCAAGACCAGTTCATTTGCCACTACGTACGATAGATTTTACCCGTTTGAAGTCATCTCTTTAGCTTAAAATGACAATCTTTAATTTTATTGTCAAAACAGTATCATACATCCTCTAAAATAGTATCACAGATAAATGTTATACATGAAAATATGTTGTTCAAGTCCATTGATACTGTTTGAAGTAATTAAACTGTTCTTAAAATACTCCATTAGTATTATAAGACCATTGATACTACTTGCACTCAATAACATTATCATATATTAAAACAGTATCACAAATAAAAATATAATATAAGTATACCAATTCACATTATCTAAATAAAACAGTATCACAGCTAAAATAGTATCATAAAACTAAGCACAAGATATTTTAATGGTTGAAGTAATGATACTGTTTTAATACAGTATCATAGGTTGAAACATTATTATAATAAAACAGTATCACAGATAAAAACATGATATAAGTATACCAATTCACAGTATCATAGATAAAACAGTATCTTTTGATATTGTTTTAATCCATGATACTGTTTTAATCCTATGATACTGTTTGAATGTCTTATTTTTAATCCATGATAATGTTTTGTTTAGGTAATGTGCATTAATATAAATTGAATGTCCAGAAACCAGAACCAAGTTTTGTTTAGGTAATGTGCATTAATTTAAATAGGAGCTTGAATGTTCCATCATCTAATATTTGAATTTCTTAGTTTTAATCCATGATACTGTTTTAATGCCTTAGTTTTAATCTATGATACTGTTTAATTATAGCAAGGTTTAATAGATTGAAACTTTGTCATAATATTTCACTATCATTTGAAACATGTTTTAATCCATGATACTGTTTTAATTCTGTGATACTGTTTGAATATATATATGTGATCTTTGATACTGTTTAATTATGGCAATGTTTGAACCTGTGATATTGTTTGAATGTCTTAGTTTTAATCTATGATACTGTTTTAATCCATGATACTGTTTTGTTTGGTAATTAGTATATTTTGATACTGTTTTAATCCATGATAGTGTTTTAATCCTGTGATACTGTTTGATTATGGCAATGTTTGAACCTGTGATATTGTTTGAATATCTTAGTTTTAATCTATGATATTGTTTTAATCCATGATACTGTTTTGTTTAGGTAATTAGTATATTTTGATACTGTTTTAATCCATGATACTGTTTTTATCATGTGATATTTCTATGTGATCTTTGATATTGTTTAATTATGGCAAGGTTTGAATAAGTGATACTGTTTGAGTGATACTGTTTGAATGTCTTAGTTTTAATCCATGATAATGTTTTGTTTAGGTAATATGCATTCATATAAATTGATATTTGTTTTAATCCATGTTTTAATCTATGATACTGTTTTACATAATAAAGTATCAAACAAAACATATGACTAATTAAACAGTATCAAAGATAAAAGCATGATATCATAGTCATGTGTGTTGTTTGATACTGTATTATGTAAAACAGTATCACAAAAACAGTATCACAATAGAAATGATCATAGAATTTGCACACGTGCTCAGAATTTTTATTATAATATGTTTTCGGAATGGTCTCGACGAGACGGTCAAGACCAGTAGCTTCGCCACTGCATAAGATGGATTTTAGTCTTTTGAAGTCGTCTCTTTAGCTTAAAATGACAATCTTTAATTTTTTTTTTCAAAACAGTATCACAAATCCTCTAAAACAGTATCACGGATAAATATATCTTTATTGAAGCCACCATTCATCTTTCTCTTGTTGAACATCCTTTGAACTTGATCCTTTTTCATTAACACTCCCAGTTCTTGATTGATCAGATCCTAGTTCTTCATTATCACTACAAGAATCATAAAAGTTCACTACAAGAATCATAGGTTTAACAATCTTTAATTTTTTTTTCAAAACAGTATCACAAATCCTCTAAAACAGTATCACGGATTAATGCTACAAATTAAAGCTCTTCCAAGATATCTGAGTCCCTTAAAAGCAAGCAAACACATACTTCAGAGCAATGCCAAGATGAAGAAAGAATAACTGCTCACTATCATTAAAAACAGAGAAAAAAATCAGCAAATTTCACTATCATTAGAAACAGTATCATATATTGAAACACATCTATTGAAACAGTATCAAGCATTTTACATGATCTAACATAAAACCCTAACTCACAACAACTACATTATCAAAAACTAGTTGAATCAGTTCATCCAAACTCCATTCATTAACTGCATTGCACATGTTTCAATTTGAACAATATCTCAATATTTGAATGATTATTTTTAACTGAAAATGGTTACTTTATTAAAAAATAAAAAATAAAACAATATTTTCGCCATTGAAATATCAGCTTTCGAATTGTTTGTATGCAGTTACAGGTTATGGTGAGAAGAATCAAACACAAGAAGAAGATGAAAATTGTTAAAAGTAAATGAAGGAGTTTGTAAACAGGCATTGAAATGATTTTGTTGGTTTTTACGTGTTTAAATGACTGTTTTTACAATTGGAGGGCATATTGGTCTTTTAGTAATTAAGTATGACTTTAGTTGAATTAAGATTATATGATATGACTTTTCAGCCCACCATGGCGTTAACAGTGACCGGCCCAAAATTTTCCCTTAAATTATTGTCCTATGAAGTGTAGTGTGTGAAAATATGTTACCCCCAACTAAAGGTGCAACTTGCAAGAGATATGTAATACATAATATAGTTATTAGAAATTTGCCATCTAGTTATGAGCTCTCTGAAAGTCAATTAAAATTGTCCTGTTCTGAACTGGTCCAAACTAATGGCTCGTTGTTACTGCTATCACGAAGCATTAGATTTTTATTCTACTGGTTTAATAAGCACTGATCAAACTAAGATAATCTGGATTTCTTAACCATTGATAGAGCTTAATATTTTATTTTTCTTTAATAAGTGAGATTATTGTGCAATGTTTGCATCCCTTGTATATCGATGAACTTTTCAAATTGTACAAGAAATAAAGAATCTAATTGCCAAATTTGTATGTTGTCGTACCAGTCTAAGAAGCACGGACACTTCACCGCCACCGGCGTGTCGGTGTCGGACACGTATCGGACACCGACACGTATCGGACACTTCGTCGGATATTTGTTTAGGGTTTAGAAAAAATAAGTCAATCTTTATGGGCCAGTCAAGATTTTAAATGGGCTAATTATATGTTTATTAATGTTAAAATAGGTAAATCATGTTTTAGTATTGTTTTTTATGCAATAAGTATAGAAATTTTTATTTTCTTTAGGCTATAAAGTTAAAAGAATTAAATTAAAAAAATTTAATCGACGTATCGGCGGCGTGTCGATGTCGGTACTTTTTCGAAAATTGCGTGTCGACGTATCCGATACGTGTCGTGTCGGACACGCGTATCCGTATCGGTGCATCATAGGTACCGGTCTAAGAGTACACCCACATGGTTGTGACTACTTGTTTAGCAGAGGTGTTCAGTTTTATGTAAGCGTTGGACATAAATTCACTAATTCATCATTTATTTGACCATTTCATTTGAATGACATGTATTTTTTGAACGATTAAGGGGGTATGATATTGCAGTTTATAACTAGATGTTCATCTCCATCTTCACATAACAAAGTGTGACCCTGTTAAGCAAGGATCAATGGCGTACATTATGAGACTTCATTGCTAATAATTACTGCTCATCACAGCTTTCTACCTTGTCACGTGAGACTAAGGTCAATAAACAGCGATATATAAATCATTACGAGCTAATAGCATTTGTGTTTTTGCCAGGTGAAACTATAGTCAACTTTGGAATTCTGCATGAGAGAGGCCAATCGACACAGCATCACAATTGCATCCACCAGCGATAGACAATGCATAATTGTGTTTCGTCTTCCTTGCAATCGTGTTGATATGCGAAACAGTTTTTTGTGTTGTGTAGTTGGATTATTTATGAGGTTATTGATCCATGGCAGTTTCATTTTTCATGGTTTTAAATCTGTTGAAAAATAACTGTTTCAGTCGAGGAATTATAATTCAATCTACCCAAGCGCTTTGCAAATTATTATTTTGATTTCTGAATCTCATCGATGTTTAAAATAAAAACATTGTACTGAATTGATTTGTTGCTGAGTTCAATTAGCAAAGTGATTCAAAATGAATGTGTTTACTAGAGATGACTACACAACCTAACATGCAAAATTTTAGTTTTTCTGTTTGCTGTTAGTGCCAAGTAATTTATAATCTAACTTTTCAAACTGTCCATTAATGGATGTGGAAAAATCATTGAGTCCCTGACTCCCCACTAACCAAATTACAAGTTCATGATGCTGTCCAGTATTTAGGTTTTGAGGGTAAAATTCCCCGATCTCACTTTATAGGAAACCTTGCTCAATTCGTTAGCAGATATGTTCATATTGTGAAGATTGTCTTGTTTGGAATGTGCGAATAAAATTCTACATCAATTAGACATAGGGTAAATGATGAACTTATAAGAGATTGAATTACTCTACTTAATGGGTTAATCTTTCGGGATAGAATTTCAATTCTCAACAATACCACAAGTGATATTAGTACTAGGTTCCAAACTTAGTCATGCGGACACACAAAGCAGATGTTTGGTTGCAGCCGAATGAAAGTAGTGGGTCCTAAGTTGGATTGTGATGGACCAAAAAAATTCGTAATTGGCTTAAGGTGGTTGCGTTCGCACAAGGTGGTGGCCCTGACGTAGTGAAATAGTTGAATATTGATAGAGTGTGTAATCTTTCTAAGTTTGAGAAAGAGAGATGGATAAACTATTCTTGGAACTGGGAAAGGAAAAGGCATGGTACTTCGTTCAAAGGAGAATTATTGGAGATGTACGAACAAAGTCTCACGTCAGTTAGACATACGATAAATAATAAACTTATAAAAGATTAAGTTACTTCACCTAATGAATTAACTTTTTGGAATGAATCTAAGCCTAAAATTAGGTTAATTCCCTACATGTAAGCCTAAAATATATGCTTATTTTCATGGATAAATCTCTATTCTACAAGAGGATCAGATTTTTTAATTCATTTTTATTCATAAGTACACATTATCCCTCTCACTGTAGCATGTCAGGCACGCCACAGGTGGTAAAGACCGATGAATGATTTTTGGCGAGACTGGACTGGCATGGCCAGCCACTATATGGGCCGAGATGGGCGCAGGTGGTTGTTGAGCTGTTCCTGGCCTATGGTTTGACGGCCCAGCTTGGCCTAGCCCGTTTGACACCTGTAAGAGTGTTTGGTCCCCGTTACAAGCTCCTTCTGTTTAGCTCAATTTTGCTAAAACCATAGTTCTTTCTTATTTTTCTATCCTTCATGTCTCTCCACACTTCTTCCACCCCAAGCCAGTTATCAGCTTCAGCATAAACTTTACTTCGCAAAGCATGATTTGCAGCATTCTCAGGTTCTGATCTAACAAGTTTATGTGCTAGCAGTCCTGCAACATCCAATCTCCCATGAAGTTTACAAGCAGAAACCAAGGAACTATATATTCTTGCGTTTGCTTTCGTTGGCATTCTGCCAATGACATCGTGTGCAGCATCGAGTTTTCCTGCCCTTCCAAGGAGATCAATAAAGCAAGTATAATGCTCCATTGTTAAAGATATATTTATGTCTTTTATTGCTTCTTCAAAGAGCATTAGTCCCTCTTCTACAAAACCAGCATGATTGCAGGCTGATAAAATTGCAAGATATGTTATTGCATCAGCCTTTATACTACTCCCTTGCATCTCGTAGAAGAGTCGCAAAGCTTCTTCTGGATAACCATAAAGTCCATATGCGCTAATAATCGCACTCCAAGAAACAGAATCTCTTGTCCTCATTTCCTTGAATACTTGAACAGAATCTTCAAGACTACCACACTTTGAATACATATTTATAAGGGCGTTTTGAATAAACAAGTCGGAATTCAAGCCACATTTCAAAGTGTAGCCGTGGATTCCACAGCTATCACTTAGTGATAGAAGATTAGTACAGGCAGAAATCATTGCCAGTAGAGTAACACTGTTGGGTAGAATCCCTTCCATCTGCATTTCACTAAATAGCCTAATAGCTTCTCTAGTACAATCTTTACTATGAGAATAGCCTGCAATCATAGCACTCCACATCACTATGTCTTTCCTCGCGCACATATCAAATATGAGCTTAGCATGCTGCAATGCTCCCCCACATTCAGAATACACGTGCACAAGCGCTGTTGAAAAACGAGCATCTGAATCAAAACCATGTCGGAAAGCATACCCGTGAATCTCTTTCCCAAGCTTTATTGAGCCTAACTCAGCAAAAACTGGTAATATACTAATCACAGTCACTCTATTGGGCTTGATATTATTTGCTAGCATTTCACAAAATAGATCAAGTGCCTTCATGTAATCTTGATCACCAACACATCCAGAAATCATAGCAGTCCACGAGACTTCATTTTTCTCCTCCATGCTATCAAAAACACGAAATGCCATATCCGAATCGCCACATCTCCAGTAAAAATCCACCAATGCAGACACCACAAAAACCGACTTCTCTATTCTCTCATCAACAATAACAAGAGCGTGTATTACTCTTCCTAACCTCCAAGTCTCACTTTTAACACATGCTGAGAAAACACTGGCAATTAGCTCAGGCTTCGGCACAAAACCATGCACATACATTTCCTTAAACATCTTTAATGATACCAAGATAAACCCATTTTGAATAAAGCAATTTATCATGGAATTCCAGGAAATGGTATCTCTACAAGGCATAGTATCGAACAACTTGTGCGCACTCTTTGTTTCTGAAAACTTGGCATACATGGAGATGAGGGAATTTGAGACGGTAGATTCTGAATCAAACCCATTTTTTAGGACATTGCAGTGTATCTGTAGGCCCGAACTTTGGTGGATTTGAGAATGTGCACAGGCTTTGATAATTGATGGAAGAATGAAGTTGATGGTTGTTTTTGCATGTAAAGGGTGGAGTTGTTCTTTGTAGAATACAAGGGCTTGAGCATATAACCCATTTGAGATCAAATGTTGAACTTTTGTGTTGGTCTCAAGAATTGTTGTTTTGGTGCCTGAAGCTGAAGTTGACATAAAACGTAGTATTAGTTGATGCATTTTACGTCGTTTGTTTGCCGCCATTTGGGTCACGGCATGGGTGGTCTGTTGTAAAGGAATCCATGGAATAATGACTCAATCAATGAAGGGCATCCAACATCTCCTTTTTCTACTTTTTCCGAAAAGAAATACATGTTCTATTCTTTTTTATGCCCTGTCTATTTCAAATGGATAAATGAATTATAAGATCCGGATACTCGTTTAGTTAGTTATTGGAAAAACTAACTAAAACTACTCGTGAAATAAGAGTTGCGAGTATAATTCAATTTGAAAATAGTACACAATATTTTTAATCTTTGTATAATAGGAATTGCATTATTAAACATGTTGTCTTGATGTCATGATAACTGTTATTTGGTGTTGGTCTGTCGACCATGCTCTGCAGGCTTCTTTGCTCAGCAACACTAACTCAAACTCTCGTAACTTGTCTATCACTCTACCTTGGACATTGCTTAGCACTAGTTGGCAGCGAGCTTGACCCTTGGTCTCGACTCTATCGAGTTTAGTTTGCTCTCTCAATTAATGTATTTTCACCTTTGACGATTCTTAACTTGCCATTTTTGTCTCGGGGGAATTTGATTTTTCTAGGTCAGTTGATAGGCCTAAATTGGCAAATAATTTTTATTCAAACAATTTTTTATTTTTAAATTAATTTTGTTAAGGTAGAGGTGGTGTCGATGTTGTCACCGTCATGATTACATTTGTGGGGATGGTGTTTGGCCACGAGTGAGGTGGGGTGGCTTGGCTGGAAAAGGTAAAATGTTTACTTTTTCTAAATTCTTTTATTTTTTGGGTTAATATTTATTTGATTGTTTTAGGGGATATTTATTTGTACATTTTTAAAAAGTTAAGAGAAGTCTTTTATAATTTTTTCTTATTTTTTGTTGTTTTATTGTTTACTTTTATGTTTGTTTATTTAAAGAGGAAGACATATTCGTTATTTAATGGCCCAAATGGAGGGAATGACGAGTTTTATTACATAATTGAAAGGTAGGGATGATTTATGCTTAAAAAAAAATTAATGATATATGTTTTATATTTTGTAAATGTTGTACAAATATAATAATATGAGATATATAATAATTAATTACTATTTAGTCAAATAAATATAAAATTTATACATTGTCATCGCCCTCAAAATCATTGCCCAACCTATTTGGACCAGACGCGTAAATAGGTCATGTCTTGCTATAGGCAACCTACACCAAGCCCCCTAAAATCCAATTTGACTTGATTTGTTGAACGAGTCTAGATCTACTGTCCCACCCAACCACGAGAACTTATTCAACATAAACCAACATAGTAGCTTGAACATTGTGAATATACCAAAGATCAGCCTAACTTAAAGTACAACAAATTGCAGATTTGAAGTGAAGAATGCAAGTGATACAACGACAATAAATCTTGGAAATTCTACTATTAAAGTAAGAAAATCTTGAACAGAATTTCATTTACTACACGTAATATATTATATATTGTGTAGCACGGGTATGAAATTTCAGCATAATACATACAATGGGAAGAACATACATTTATGTGATTACGACGTCTCATTGCATCTAAAGCAGTTTATCTCTATTCTACACTTGTAATATCTGTTAAGTTTCTTCCCTTGGTTTCGAATGGGAAGAGCAGGATGCAGAGTCCAGAAACAAGTACTACGATTTCGAAAAGAATAACTGCAGCTGTTTGATGGCAGCTGCTAACAAGTGCTACTGCTACCAGAGGGCATACCATACCACCAATTCTTCCCATAGAAGTTGCAAGTCCACCGCCAGTGCCCCTCGCAGAAGTCGGATATACCTATCGCAAAAAATCTAATCAATGATAACTCATTCATTACCATACCATATATGATTTCACACCATAATTTGAAACTCACAAACTACTTGTACACCACATCACATGATAAACTAAAAAGTATACCTAGATTGACATTATCCAAGCAAAATGAACAAATTCTCAGTTTGGTTGATTGAGACGAAGGGATTTCAACAGTCTTGTTGTCAAGTTTTTCTCATCCTTGGTTAGAAGTTATGTTAAGAGTAAAATATCACCTCGAATAACGATGAAATAAACCCACAACATATAATGACTTTGACTACTCTTCTTAACAATGTTGACTTTTCAAAATGAAACCCAAGTCTTAATATTGTATCAGAGCCTATTAAACTCAAACAAACAATACGATTCAATTAAGACTCAGACAAGCACACAGATTCCAAAATTAGTGTTCTCAAACGAGCCACCATCTTGCGGGAGCATGTAACTAGAAATGTCTTTAGGAAGTGCACCAAGGGGCTGACATACACGAGTAATTTCAGCTTCGGAAAATTAGTAAATGAGATCGTTTAAGAGAAGTTTCCCAGGTAAAAAGTTTGATTTTGTCTTGAATTAAAAAGGAAAAATCTTTAGAAAGTGAGACCAAAGAGCCAACTGGCATATGTTGACATCCCAAAACTCAAGAATAATTTCTGTCAACTTGATTTGCATAGGAAAACGTCACCAGTACTGGAATAATGAGATTGTATTGTTGTCTCACTCCATTTCTTGCACATCTTGAACATCTTGAATGGTTTCTTTTCATCACAGGCATCTAAAAGGCCAAATTTTATTTCTTGATGAAGATACACCTATCTTTAAATCTATCTAGCAATTTACAATGTTCTTCAAAACTAGCATCAAATGAAATTCCAAACCGAATAGGTTAAATAATTGAAAATATAATCAACAGTATATATTAATCTAAAGTACCTCCTTTGCATAGACAAGTAAGATTGTAAATGCCGCAGAAATAAACATGCGAGCACCAAATAACGAAGCTGTAGTCACTAACTCGTTTTGATGAGAAATCAGTGGTAACATTAGGATGAAAGTTAACATGGTAAGAATTTCCATGGTAAGCTTGCGACCCATCCGATCCACAAGAACTGCTGCTACAACAAGCCCAGGAATTTCTGCAAGAAATAGAATAATAAATTTAGGAACTAATTATGCAACCCAACTTGATAAAAATCTTCGACTGCTCTGTCTTTTGGCTTGCTTCACAATTTTATTCACGTTCTTAAAATGAATGCATTCAATGGGGAATGACTAGATTGAATGTTCAAGATGCAATTCGAACAAATAAGTTTGCCCCCTCTCTGTTAGTTTAAACTTTTAGTTGAGGTGGTTTGACAAAGTATCAAAGCCTGCACAGGTCCTGAATTCGAGTCTCGTCACCACCCATTTATAAAAATTGTATACATGTTAGGTTTTAGATGAAAAACTGAATCTGGCCTGGAGGTGATGGGGGCTGTTGAAAACATAATTTAAGTAAATTGGACCATCTACCCTCTAACAACTTAAGTATTTAGATGACGTGATTCAGTAATAGTACCTGCTAAACTATTAATAAATACATCAATATAGAGACTAGCATCCTGGACGTTTTTGGACATAGTCATTGAGCCACATTCTCTTTGCCCATTGTTCAATTCAGTGATCAACAATACAATTCCGTAGTATGCAAATGTATATCCAAAATGCAAAAGCCACAAGAGAAGAGTGGTCCCCAGTAAATTTGATGAAAAGAGTTCGAGCAAAGATTTGAAGAATGTTTCGGAATAACTTCTCTTTTTCCCGGTTGAGGACAGAAGAGGAGTTTCATCTGATGGAGCATCTTCTTCATCTAGATCCATGTTTTGATCATAGAGAAGAATTCCAGTGGGAAGTTCCGTTCGGTTGATTAGAGCTATTTTTTCCAAAATTCCAAGTGCTTCAGTTGTTCTTCCTTTCATATATAGGTATCTTGGAGACTCTGGTGCCAAATTAGAAAAGAGAAGAACCAAGAAAGCTGGTATAGAAGACAAAGCAAGCAGCCACCTCCAACCCAAGCCTGGCATGACAATCTGCACGAAGAATGAGGGATTTATGATAATCCAATTTATTGAGCAGAAATGATGCTATATGCTCATTATCAACCCCCACCCCCACCCCCACCCCCACCCCTCGAGAAAAAAAGATAGAAGATAAGCATTTGAATTCAGAACGATGGCAAAAAGTCCCTCAGTGAAAGTTGGCAAAACATTCTGGAAATTAATAAATTTATTTTCCAATTTCAAGTGCGTCAATGAACTTCATTTTGTCACCTAATCTATACTTTCGTTTCAATCAAGAGCCTTCATCAAACTCCGTTAGCTTGTCAAGTGAAAAAATGACACAGATGTCGACATAACATTAGTAAAATGCGGTGAACGCAAATCATCAACTGCCATGCAAGTATTTCTGTTCAGAAAGCTAACCAAACTTGAGATGTAGTAACTTGATTGAATTAAAATTATACTTAGTGACCAACTCTGACAAAATGAAATTCACTGATCCACTTGAAATCATGGTGGCAGAAGTTCGGTGACTTCCAAATTTTTTACCCGATCACTGAAGCTAAATACAGCACCAGAAAACAGAACAGAGTGTTAATAAGTTCAATAGGTATCTGTTGTGTTTGGCTGTTTCCTTAGGAATGATCATGGTGCATCGTAAGTGAAGCTATGACTAGTGGTACATTCACATGAAAAACCAGAACCATCCTTTTGAGATTTCATAGGCGTTGCAATGTCAGAGAAATATTCAAACTTCAATCATATTAGACATACCCATGCAAGTGAAGCTCCCATTAATGTTCCAATAGTCCAGAAACTTGAAATAGCAATCATCCAAGCACCTCTACTAGAAGTTGGAATGAACTCCAGAAACCATGATGTAAATACATGTCCACCACCCACACCAAATCCAAGTAAACAACGACATATAATAAGTGACTTGTAATCTGGGGAAGAAGCACTTAACAGTCCAGCTGCTGCTGTTACTATGTCTGCACCTTGCATTGCAATCCTGTAAGATGGAAGAAACAATCTTTTTAAGGACAATGAAATCATGACACATGCTAGAGGGAAAACACGAATACATATTTACTATTTAGTTGATAAAAACTGTTAATCTATTGCTAAACAACAGCAGTGATTAAACAACTCACATGTTTATGTAGGTTTTGACACAAGTATGTAGGGAAATTAACAAGAAAAAGGCGCACATAAAGTAAACAGTCTTAGGAGGATAGCTCTCCGTAACGTGAACAAACGCAGGAAAAGCAAAAGTAAAAAGGACTTGAAGAGGTTAATAATATTCACGAGAATTATATAGGTTTCTTATGTATTTTATTTGTGAATTTATATAGTTAACTTCTGCAAGTTCTTTTGGTTTGATTTGATCTTGTTGCACCACAAGAAAAGAGCCTCAAGTGGTGCTCAATTATACAACCTGCTAAGAGGTCCACACTGATAAAAGCCAAAATTCACCTGTCTAGCCCACTGAAACTACCCAAATGAAAAACTCATGAAGCCATGAAGGCATTGTCACAAAGCCCATGTATCATGAACAACAACCTTGTCCAGTAAATACTAGTCCATCCGTCTCAAAAGACCAAATATCAGGATTGGAACTCACAGGCTTGTCCAAAAAGAAGTCACCAACTCAGGTCAGCTAGACCAAAGCTAGACAAAGACTCACCTATGGTCAGTCGGCAACAGTCCACCTCATCTATAATGTTTGTACAATACTCTAAGAAACAAGACATTGCACTCGGAACAAGTTCCCCCGTAAACAGTGACTCAGGTGCAAGTTTCAAAGGTCGCATGTCCCTCCATTGTTTGACAAGACTCCTCAGCCAATCGTCTCAAGACACATATCCCCCATTAAGACCACTACTGCAGGGTCATTGACAGTTGGGAATCCAAAGCATGCAAGAGAAGGAGAACCGTATTAGACAAACCTCTTGATAAATAGGCCACCCACTTGAAGACAATGATAACTACAAATGAAACTATCTTATATAAATCAACTATCCCTCCATTGTTCCCTCTAACCGGTTTCTGTCTT
This sequence comes from Forsythia viridissima, assembly GCA_030279155.1. Lineage (NCBI taxonomy): Eukaryota > Viridiplantae > Streptophyta > Magnoliopsida > Lamiales > Oleaceae > Forsythia > Forsythia viridissima. The sequence goes on from CM059042.1 coordinate 19,044,308, forward strand.
GCAGAAACCCAGGAAGGAAAACAAGTAGGAATCATTAGAATCAACAGGACATGCCATGCCCCCATGTCCCTTGTGATGTTGGCATGAAACCTGGCAACAGATTTCGGCATCAGTAGATGCGATTCACTGCTTGTATAAGAAGGTTGTAGTTAAGAATTTTTTATTTGAACCACTCCATGTTCCAATTTCACTTTTTTTTTTAATGTTGAAATGAGGAAATGTTGTAAACATAGTTCACCTTGTGAGATGGAAAAGATGGACGAACAAATGCTTACCTTCTCCCATAGGCATCTGATATGAAGCCCCAAAAATATGCTCCAACAAGCATTCCACCAAAAACAGCAGTTGTTAGAAGGCTCTCTTCAGTGGAAGAAAGTGTCCACTCAGATTTAACTGATGGTCCTATGAAGGAAAGCAGCATCATTTCCATCGCTTCTGCAACCCAACCAGCCCCAGAAAAAAGCAGGGCAAGACCCTGAAAAGTCCCGAACCCCACTGTTGAAAGCGCTTCATCCAGTGTGTATCCAAGGCTCTGATCACGATCACCCATCTTAAGAATCAACTACAGAGAAACCATAGTACAATAATTTCTGCTGATAGAGTGTACCAAATCTTAAGATCAAGATAAATTTCATGATTAAATTTCTAAGGCATGTCTTATTGCAAAATCCAAGCTACAAGCAAAAGAATAAGAGACTATCAATCTATGATTTGACATCAGAATTTAGAAAATACAGTGATGTCAAAGACCTTGTTGAGAACCAATATTAACTGCTGGTTGGGGGTAAATAAAAAGGAAAAAGAAGATTAAGCTTATCAGATATGGATCAGATAGAATGTAACTGCTTGCATTCATTTCAAATATACCAACTTATAAGCCTAGTACTCAAACTGATGCTTAATATTAAGAGATCACAAATATATTTACCAAGTGTATTGCACTAATCTCCAAAAACTTTTCACCATGAGCTAACAATATTTATCGAATGTCAAACTCAGGACCACATAAGAAGAAAATAATCAAAATGAGAAAGAACCTTAGCATTCTTCCCCCATTTTCTTTGGATGCTAGCCCTTAATAACTGGCAAAATAAAGAACTTTTTACTGTTATAACTCATTACGGTAGTGAAGCAAATGGATTGAACAGTAGAAAATAAACACAAAAGGCAGATTCCTTGTACTTAAAATTTGAAGAAACAAAGTATCTCCAATTACTTTTATCAGCTCCAATTTGATCAGATTTACGATTCACTAAATTAATCCAGCACCACAAAATAATCAAGGCAATTGATATCATAATTATTGCATGTCTGATTAGTTCTAAAGAGGAGTTTATATCAACTAATTCTATTTCATATATCAAGTTCTTAGAATCAACTCTCGAACTCAGTCTGTGCTTGAAATAAATGTAAATTAAGAGTCAGATTTCACTACCAAAATTCAAGAAAAGTTCAGTGTGCAATTGGGATCATAAAAGAAGGGAAAAATAAATCAGAAATCAGACATATGAAATACATTATGAACCCTGTTGAGAATGGATGGCACAAGTCATAAACCAAGACAAAACAACAACCTTGTTCGCACTAAATTTGGAGTCGACTGCACGAATGTCCATAATACGTAAGAAACCAAGAAAAGATAGAAAATTTATCGCCCAACATTTTCTGCAGCTGGTGAGAATTCAATTCATTGAAAAATCTTCACTAGCAGTTGTTTGACAAGTCTTCACCAGCAGCTGTTCTTCTCTAAATATTACATAAGCAGATATGCTACTTTTCAACATAATGTTGTAAAATAAGAAATTTTATGCCTTTCGACATAAAATTGCGTGGGCTCCGTTTCTTCAAAATGAAAAATAAAAGTATATTCTGTCCTCCGCGCGTGAACATCGAAATTATATTTTTACTTGGTAAAATTGATGGTCGGGTGAATGAGAAATTAAAACTCTAGAGTTGGAAAAATAGTGGAATGGAAAAAACCAAGTAGGTTATTCCACATTGGTTGGAAAAAAGATGAAAGATTGACTAGTATATATATGGCAACAATTTACAAATGTGTAATATTGCATGGCATAAAGACTCTCTCTTGCACGCGCGCGCAGGGGTGCAAATCTTGGTCCGATTTACACTTCGAATTATTGAACTAATGTGCTAGCGCGACCTGTGTATACGAATGTCCGACCAAAAATTAGCCAAATAGTCAAACCTTTTTGTCATTTTCTTTTAGTTAGTGGTTTTCATTTGAAATATCGTTAACACATAAATAAACTCACACACACACAAAACATGAAAACGACAGCAGAATGCATCACAGAATTTTGTATGCTAGTGACCTATGAAATTTGAAAAAGCACTACCCAGTATCCAATTATTGCAGATTGTATTAAGAAAATGAGTGGTTGTAAAATAAGAATTTATTACATGATACTTTATATATTATAATCAATCATTGTCAGCATACATATGCAACCTAGTATCTTTCCATAAAAAAACTCTGCCACACGTGGAAATGTGTACGATGGCATTTTCTTTGTTTTATTTTCTTTGCTCGGACAAGAAATAATTCATTCTTACAATTTAAAGAGTATATTGCAATATCGATCCCTTATGTGTGGATTTAATTGCAACTTGGTTCCTAAATTTATTTATTTTGACAACGTTGTACTTATTCTTTTAGTTTTGTAGTTCCCTTGGGGTAACTTTACTGCACTTATCTCTTTCAAATTCAGAGTTTCTTGCATTTTAATTAATATTGGTGCTTGCGGGTTTTTCATGTGGTTTGATCCTCCAATTCAACCTCGTGAGATGACCATAATCCTTGGTTTACTATGGAAATTTGATAAGATTGAACGGCCATGAAAGGATTGTCATCACATTTCGAATCACCTCCTAAAATTCTTGTCCACTATGCCCCTTGTGTGCCACCAACTTATACAATGAGCACCTCGCACTATCATCATTGCGATTATTGATAATTTTCTTTGAATAATGGGTTATGGTATAAGATATTTGAACTGATTTTTTTATATAAATTTTTTTTCGGTGAAATCAAAATACTACGAGAATTAAAAGTTTGAAATTCAAATGTTAAGAAAAATAGAACAGATATAAAAAATAAGAGTTGCATCCAAATTTGATTTTTTGGAGTATCAAACATAAAGTGAAGGATGTAATTTTACTTTCGAAGATAATGATTATCCTCGATGTTCCAATTTTAATGAATTGATAGCAACTTGTGATGCTTACACACTATTAATAATTAATATAAAAGTGTCAAAGAAGTTTTAAGGCTAGATACTCTCTTTATTTTTAAAAATTAGAAAATACTACATTAATTCAAATATTCAATTCATTAATTAGAAGTTTTATCAGAAAAGCAATTCAGTACTAATTCTCCTTTTCCAAATAGATTAGGGATTGTTGCGGGCGTTTTTCCTCCCTTGTGGCATCGCCTGAGAAATTGTAAATTGGTCAATTGGTTTGCAATGGTGAATGGATGATTTGTTCCTTTAGTGGTAGTTATTTGCCCTTTTATTTAATTGGAGGTTATTGTGTGGTTTGCCAATTGAAGGATTGGAATGGTGTTGGTTGGCAAAAAGAAGCGGATAAATTCGATTGATTGGTGACGGTGGGAGGTGATGGTGACGGCGGAAGGTGGCGACAATGGTGGGAAACGGGACGGGATTGGGGGTTGCAAATTTCATGTTGATGACAGAAGGAATTAGGACCCGTAACATAAAGTAAGAAATTATGTTGCCGTACAAATAACACTATAACACATTATATTGCCACAAAAGCAGCGCAATAACACAATATGTTGTCTAGAGAAATCAATTGGTGGTGGAAGATGGCGGAATCAATTGGTGACGGAAGGTGGCAGCAATGGTGGGAAACAATGCTGAACATGGTAGTGTTATAGTGTTTATGTTTCAGCAAGATAGCAATAAACGGAAGAACAGTAATTCTGTGATTAGACGTCTCCTTGCAACTAAAGCTGTTCATTCTCTACTTGCAATGTCTGTCAAGTCTCTTCCCTTGGTTTCAAATGGGAAGAGCAGGACACAGATTCCGGAACCAAGTACTACGACTAGAAACAGAATAACCGCAGCTGTTTGATGGCAGTCCCTAACGAGTCCTACTGCTACCAGAGGGCATACCATGCCACCAACTCTTCCCACAGAGGTCGCAAGTCCACAACCAGTGCCCCTTGCAGAAGTTGGATATACCTATCATTTTTAATCCAAGGCAAAAAAATCAGATCAATATTTCCTACTTGCATGCATGTTCATTACGCGGTATAGCACATGACTAGATATTATAACAAACAAACATGCCAAAGAAGTATAAGCAAAGTGTGCAAATTCTCGGTTTAGAGACGTGATTAAACAGTTAGATTTGTAAACAAAAAAAGGTTAAATAAATGAAAATACACAATAATCAAATGTACCTCCTTTGCATATAGAGTTAGACTTGTAAACGCAGCAGAAATGAACATGCGAGCACAAAATAACAATGCTGTAGTCACAAACTCGTTTTGATGCGAAAGTAGTGGTAGGATTAGGATGAACGTTAACATGGTCAGAATTTCCATGGTAAGCTTGCGACCTAACTGATCAACAAGAACTGCTGCTACAATAAGCCCGGGAAATTCTGCAAGAAATAGAATTTAAGTAAATTTGCCCCTTTTCTAACACCTTGAGGTTTTAGATGAGGTGGTTCAGCATGATATCAAATCAAATGTAGGTCTTGACTTCAATTCTCACTTTAACCCATTTATGAAAATGGAGCATGTGTCATCCTGATTGTGACAGAATCTTTTGAAAACATAATTTAAATAAATAGGTCCAAGCTTCAAATTTAAGATGGGGTAGTTCGGCAATAGTACCTGCTAAACTAGTAATAAATACGTGAATATAGAGGCTAGCATCCTGGACGTTTTTGGAATGGATAGTAAATGAGCCACATTCTCTTTGTCCACTGCTCAGCTGAGAGATCATCAATACAATTCCATAGTACGCGAACGTATATCCAAAATGCAAAAGCCACAAGAGAAGAGTAGTCCCCAATAAGTTCGATGAAAAGAGTTCGAGCAAAGATCTGAGGAATGTTTCTAAATAACTTCTCTCTCTTTTGGTTGAGGAAAGAAGAGGAGTTTCATCCAATGGAGCGTTTTCTTCATCTAGATCCATGTTTTGATCAGACAGAAGAACTCCTCCAGGAAGTTTCGTTCGGTTGATTAGAGCTACTTTTTCCAAAACTCCGAGTGCTTCAGTAGTTCTGCCTTTCATATATAGGTACCTTGGAGACTCTGGTGCAAAATTAGAAAAGAGAAGAACCAAGAAAGCTGGTATAGAAGACAAAGCGAGTAGCCACCTCCAACCCAAGCTTGGCATAACAATCTGCACGAAGAATGACAGCTTTATGATGATCCTATTTAAGCATTTAGAGCATATTTGGTATATAGTATTAGACCGTACTCAACACTACAATTAACGAGAATTTAGTTTCTTTTCTTTTTTAATACTATCTGGTGGGTGCTATCTAATTCACACCACCGAAGACATGAAATAAATAAAAAGAACTTTATCCACATTAAAGATTTCATGGTTGTTTTGTAGAAGTAAATTAATCAAACTAGAGTTGAGATGTACCCATGCAAGTGAAGCCCCCATTAATGATCCAAGAGTCCAGAAAGTTGAAATAGAAAGCATCCAAGCACCTCTACTAGAAGTTGGAATGAACTCGAGAAACCATGATGCGAATATATGTCCACCGGCCACACCAAATCCAACAAAACAACGATATATAATCAGTAACTTGTAACCTGGGGAAGAAGCACTTAACAGTCCTGCTCCTGCTACTACCACCACTGCACCTTGTATTCCCGTCCTGAAAGGAGAACAAAACGATCTTTTTAAGGACTGTGAAATCATGATTGGTGTCAAGAGGGAAACAGGAATAACGATTTAGTTGTTAAAGTGTTAATCTATAAAATAAAAAAACAACATCAATGATTAAAACACATTTTTGTAGGTTTTGATGTAAGTATATTCAAGTATTTAAACAGAAATTAAGAGAAGATCAAGGGATAGATTAGAAGGTCAGTGATTCATGTCTCAATCACTTATTAGTGTCTGGGTGGGGCTTGGCATACCCCTACTTGTTCACTAGATAAAGAACAAATACACGGAGGACATAGAGCCTGACCTCGAGGATTATGACACGAGGAGATAAAGAGGTAACACTAAAATATGATTCAACTTGTGAGATGGAAAAGATGAAGCAAAAAATGACTACCTTCTCCCATAGGCATCTGATATGAATCCCCAAAAATAAGCTCCGACAAGCATTCCACCAAAAACAGCGGTTGTTAGAAGGCTCTCTTCAGTCGGAGAAAGTGTCCACTCAGATTTAACTGTTGGTCCTATGAAGGAGAGCAGCATCATTTCCATTGCTTCTGCAAACCATCCAAGCCCAGCAAAAACCAGGGCAAGTCCCTGGAAAGTCCCGAATCCCACTGTAGAGAGCGCTTCGTCCAATGTGTATCCAAGGCTCTGATCTCCCATCGTAAGAATCAACTACAAATAAACCATAGTACAATCATTTTCTGCAATAGTAACAGGAGTTTGTGACAAATAGAATGGCATAGGCTGTCCATCTGCAATTAATTCACGTACAAACTCCTACCACAAAGATGAGTTTTCACATTCAAGTTGCCATGACTCATTCTCTTACAACTGTCTGACAGCAAATGGAAGAATACAAAATAAAAATTTTTAGTGCTAAAACATTCGAAAAAGTAGGAATTGAATTTTATAATGTTGAGAATGTCTTGTTTTCACTGAAGAGGTTACCCATTCATCTGTTAAAACAGTGTGCTAAATCATAAGATCAAGATAACTTCCATGATCAAATTGCTACAAGCTTTGTTACAAGATCCTGGCACCAAGATAAAGAATATGATAGTGTTATTTGACATCCGAATTTAGGGGATGGAGATGTAAAAGACCTTGCTGAGGAACCAATTTTAACTACCGATACGATTGGGTGAATAAAAAGGAAAAAGAAGATTAAGCTCAACAAACGATCTAGTTGGTCGGTCGCCTGTATAACATACGCTCATTTGAAATATACCAAACTTATAAGCCTAATAATCAAAGCGTGCTTAATATCACTTTTCCTCCAAGATGGGGATATCTGCTGGCAAGAGTTCACAGTTCTAGCATTGGTGAAAGACTTTTTTCTTCTATAAGATATTTCATCACAAGATCCATTGGTGTTGATAAAAGGAAACAGAACAATTGTGGGATTAAACTCCTTTGTGTTATGGAATAAATCATATCCTCAATTTTGAGAGCAATAACAATCAAAAGGAAATAAAAAACGCATAGCAAACATAGATTTATAGTGAATTAGTGATTCACCCTCAATGCGAGAGCTACGTTTTCTCGTGGCTAAAGGTGTTCACTGCAAAAGATAAATTTAAAATGGTGATGTCATGCTTCTCTGTTTGTGTCAAACATAAAATTCCTTTGTGTCAAACATAAAACAGTCAATTAAAATTCCTTTATGTACTGTAGGATTATTAGGGCAACCGAAGTGTACACTCTGATTGAGCTCTACGATCCCAACACTTTGAAATCATGCTCGCTATCAAGGCTGGACTTGCTGATTGGAGTTCTGGCAACTATCATATTTTAAGCACTCAAAACAGACTACGTCATACTATTGCAATGATTGCACATAGTCCTGAGCCTGTTTGTAGATTATCAGCAGTGAATCCTATAGAATGTGTGGATGAAAAATAGATAAAAGTTGGGGGTCTTACGGTTGTGTGGATAAAAATGATATTCGACCAAGTACCTATAAGCACTCCCATTCATGAAGACATACAAACTCTTTCAAATAGTTCTTTGCAACTAAGAACAAATTAAGAGATCAAAAACATAATCACTAAGAAGATGTTTGGTACAAAGTATATTTCTAGTATTCAAATAGTTTAACATACTTTTTCGAACTTAATACTCTCCAATAAAGTCTAATCTACTTTACCAAAAATTCTATTAGTGTATCACATTAACCGCACATAAACTTACAATATTCCAATAGATATTTATCGAATCCCAAACTCAGAACCACATAAGAAGCTCATCATTTTCTTTGAATGAAACAACATACCTGAATGCTTCTCAGCTTGATGCTAATCCTTTATACAACTGGTGAAATAAAGAACATTTTTCTGTTAACTCAGTACAGTAGTGAAGCAAATTGATTGACATTAGAAAATAAGACAGAAAGGCAGATTCCTCGTATTTAGAACTGGAAGAAAAAGGATGTCTAATTGTTTTTTTTAATCAGATTTGCACCACAAAAAATGATCATAAATACTGCATATCTGATTAGTTCAAAAGAGGATTTCATATCAACAAAGAAGTCATTTTCACTACCAAAATTCAAGAAAAAGTTCAATGTGCAATTGGCGATCATATCAGAAAGGAAAAAGAAAACAGAAAACAGATATAGAATGCAACAAAACCAAGATAAAACCCATTATTTCGAATATTCAAAACCAGTACGAAACCAAGAAAAGTAGAGAAATTTTATTACCTTCCATCATTGATCATTCCCTCCTAATGTTGAAAATCAAGTCATTAAATTATCTTCACTAGCAGTTGTTCATCTTTAAAAATATTTCATGTGCCCTTCAACATAAATAAATAAATAAAGAGACATGAAAATGACAGCAGAAGGCGTCATAAAATTTTGTACCTAGTAAAACTTTAAAAAATCACAACCCAATAATGGCAGAATTTAATAAGAAAACAAGGGCAATAAAATAAGCCAATTTAATTTTAGCAGCCATAGGAATTATATTAGTTCAGTTGCTGGTATTCCACTCCAACAGATACAACAAATATGCGGTTAAGTTAAATAAGACCATGTTTGAATGTGCTGCTCTTTGTCAGCGCATCAATTAAAAGTTTATAAGTCGTTAGAAATTACTACATGCATATCCAATGGGGACCCTTATAATTTCTATTGTGGAGTCAAAAATATAAATATACTTTTTTTTATATAAAATAAGATAACATAAATAAAAATAAGTTAATATATTACTACAATCATATTTTATACATTTTCATACTTTGAAAACGTCGTATAATTATATTGTTATCAATATTATCAAACGATTTTTTTGTTTTTCTATGAATTAAGAAGAAAAAAAAGAGTTCATGAGATAGAGGATAACAATTGAAGCCACAATAAATTATAACAAATTTTCTAATTCTGAAGATGAAGAAAATGGTAAAATTAGATAAACCAATTGACTATATAACGTCAATGAAATTACAATTAAATCCAAACAAATAAGGAAAATAAATTAGCACCGAACACAAAATTTAAAAAATGAATAAAGAAAACTGGCATAATTCAATACATAGTAAACTTTGAAATCATCAGGATAGTTAGTCGAAAGAAAAGACTATCCAATTCTTTCTGCTAACGAAACATAAATGAAGCTAATCTCAATCAGTCAATCAAATACAAGTTAAACATCTTTAAGCATTATACGTTTTTGGCCTTTCCACCACAATTGTATAATTTAGATATAAACTAGATTGATAATAATAATGCTTATTATGTTAGATTGTTAATACTAATGTTTATTAAACTAAATTTTCTCCCTTTTTCTTGTCGTTCCAAAATTCAACCACCGACATTACTACAATTCACAATTGTAGTATTAGTTATCATATCTACCATTTCTCCACCCACCCACAAACAAAATTAAAATTAAAAATTTTAAAAATTAATTTAAAAAAAAATCATAGCAACTGTACATGTACGAAGACATGTGAAATACTTCCCAATTCAACAAATAATTGAACTAATTTTATTCTAAACCCTAAACTAGTTTTTAAATACGCAAAAAATACAAAGAAATCGGTATAGAGCTAGACTTCTATGTAAAAATTAATTCAACTCTCACCTTACCTCAAATGTTGTGTCTGGAGTTGGAAGCAAAAAGAAATCGGCAAAACAATGAATAAATTTGAAAAAGAAAGAAAGAAATTGGAGAAGATCGCAGTGAAGAGATGAGATGAAGAAATCATTTGGACAAATAGTGAAGCCTGGATTGAATATTTTTAATAAGAGATTAGCCAATTTTTATTGAGGGATTCTTAATGAAAATCTATTTTTATTTTTATTGAGCCTAAGGTAATAGTATATTAAAGAACATATATTTTAAAAAATGTGTGGAAAAAATATGGGGTCAGTTGACTCTACATGATCCCATGTGAATTCGCCCCTGTGTATATCTTTAATATGTTCATCACGTGCAAGTGAATTCATTTATCTCATAAAAATGTGCACAACTTTGTTAAAGTGGATAGGGCCGAGATTTGAACCATTTGATCTAAAACTCTATATATGTCATTTAAATCGTATCTCCCAATAAAAATTAGAAAATAAGCCAAACATGCTCCAAGAGATGATTTTTGGTTGATGCTACACAGATTGACGGTAATTGGTAGAAAACAAAGCATGTAGTACCTTATATCATATTATAATCAATTATTGTCAGCATACGTATGCAGCTATGTGCTCAATTGTAGCTTTGCATAAAAATTTCTGCCACATTACATTATCGCTTATTTGTACAAATAGTCCCTATCTTTTATATTCACTGTAGGTTAAAGACCTATTCTTTTATTTTTGACAATAAAACCCCTATTTCAAACTTTCTTAGCGACAATGGTCATTTCTATCCACGTCCGTCAGATTTAACCGTTATGGTACATTTGATTGCAAACATTGAATTTAGGTGGAAAGAAAACGAATTCCATTAGAATTGAATTGTCAAGAAATTATTTTTCCGACAATTGTCAATTTAGTGCGTTTGATTGGATTAAATTTCTACCTAGAAATTGTTGTAATTTTCTATCTTTTGGAGTTTGATGTCTTTATTTTGCATTAAAATTGTAGTTTTTTTCAACTTTTGTTGTTTGAAAATTTTAATTAGTTAAATGCTAATTCAAACTCAATTTTAATTACTAATTAGTACATTATAATTCTCCAATTTTCACATTTCTCTTCTACTAAAATCAAATCCCTGACTCCCTCTTCCTCTTCAAATTTCTCATCCAATTACAATATGATTGGTATCAAAATCAGAACTACAATAATTTACCAATAAATATTATATGTCAGTTGGTGAGAATTAAGTTGCCCACCACCAAAAGCAACAGTGTTGAGAGATTACGGATTGGCTTGAAATGAAAATGATTAATTTGAAGATTTCGAATAACAAATCATCATGTGGTAGTAACCTCATTTTCGGACATTCTCGTGTTCAAGCAACCACAGAACGAGAATTAGTCGACAAGGATTATAATGTGCACATGTTGAATCCAAAATTCTCAAAGACTAAGGGGGCTCCAAAAAAACTTCGAAAAAAGGATCCAATAGAAATAGGTTCTACGAAGAAGAAGGTTAGTTTTTTTTTTTTTTTTTAAAGGGGAAAAAAGGGGGGATCTGTAAAAAAATGGCCTGGGCGGTCGCCTGCTTCATACGCCCAGAAGCACAATGCAAAATGCATTTGCTGGGCGATCCCCAGGCCATTTCTCGTGAAGATTAAATTTTTTTTTTGTTTTGTTTTTGTTTTTTTTCAATTTTTTTTATGGGGTTTGTTTCTATTTTTTTTTTGGTTCATTTAATGTACTGTTTGTTTGCACAGGTAGCTTCTACTTCAAGCAAAAGAAATACCGTAACACAGTCCAACCTACATCATGCTAGCGAAAGCTTAATCCAAGCACCCCAAGAAGCCCATTACCCCATGTTCAACTATTCGTAGGATGCTCAATATCAACCATATCTCCCCGGTTATGGAGAAAACTTGGTGCCAACTTATGGGTCGAGTCAACCCTTTATGTCAATGTATCCTCTAGTTCGGCAACCCGAAGAACAAATGTCGAAGAATTTGTTAGCAAATCCAAGATTTCTTTTACCTCACAATCAGTACGATAGATAGCTTATATGTCCCGTTTTTGTAGTGCAAAACATTTTGACTTTCGTTCAAGGATTATGTATTATGCTTTTATGTTGTAAATGTATGAAAATCGAACATGGATTGATCAAACATTTCTGAACTTTGTGATTTAGAAACAAACAAATAGTTCGAATGATGGATTACAACAAAATGTAGACATAAACCCAAATACTACTTCTTCAATTACAATATATATGAATCTAACTATCTAACTTCTGCCCCTTTCCTTGGCCCTTGTGGATCGTGAGATTCAGCGAAATCTCGACATCTTTTTCTTCCGATAAACTTGCTAACAGTTTGAACATGCTAGGCAAGTCTTCATTTATCTCTTTGCCCATAGATTTGTCCAATCCAACGCTATTAGATTCCCCCTCAACGAACCCCCCACTCGGTTGACCGTTATCCCACTTGAAATATGTGCATTCTTCTTCACTGCAGTAGAAAAAAAGACTCCCTTTGGTTTTTAACACCTTAACTACTTGCATCCATTTTACATATCCCTTCCCACATCGTGGGCATCGTCGTTTTTGCTTGCAATCCTCTAACAAGTGACTGAACTTTCTACAACCGTAGCATATTCCTTCATTGCTTCCTGAAATGACAATAGCTATACCATAATGCAAAGAGATTAATCACGATCTTTCTCAAATCATCAATCAAATATATAGTTAACTAGTCAAGTCATTGACTCCTCCAAAATGCAACATTAATCCCAAATTATGAGAATAGAGAAAGATCAAAATCTCATTATAATTGGGTATTACACAAGAAACATTAAATAGATAATGTGATTTTACATAAAAACACTATCATTATTGATTGAAAATGAAGGTTTGCAAGTTAAACTGCAGCACTATTAGAACACTGAAAGCAATGTTTACTACACAAAACATTAGAAAGTTGCACAGGTTTTCTATAAAAACTTCTTTGTTATATAACATGTTATTCTTCTCATGAACTTTTTATTACGAAATCAAGTACACAAGAAGGAATTTTAGGGACTTTTTTGTGTGTGAGAGAGGTTCGAAACATAGCTCTCACATTTAGCTACTCTGAACTAGTGGAACTTGGTTGTGCAGTTTGCTTATTTTCTGATTATGCTGTGGCAAAGAAGGGACAGTTCTGAATCATTATAAAATCAGTACGTGTGCTTCATTTGTTTTCTGATTATATAGCTTTCAACTGTATGAATTGCCAACAGAAGCAAAAATAAAACCCTACCAAATACCAATTTATCCAGTAGAAACAAAAAAAGAAGCCAATCAAGTAGAAACTGAAGAAAGATACCAACTAAATGTTTCAGTCGAGGATCTGCAAGAAAGATACCAACTAAATGGGCGGAAAAGGGGATAGTTTTTGCTGGAAAAGAGGACTGCCTTTGCTGAAAATGAAACGAGGATTTACCTGGATGAAAAAGGGTTTTCACTTTGCTGGAAAAGGGCCTGCCTTTGCCGGAAATGCCTTTGCCGAAAATGAAAATGGGATTGCAGACTGCTGGAAAAGGGAAAATGCCTTTGCCGGAAATAAAAATGGAAATTGGAAATAAAAATGGAAATTTGCTGGATGAAATGAAAGAATTTCAATTGTTATTTGGTCAGATTGAGGGGGGCAAATTGGTCATTCTACTTGTCGCGGTAAACGCCGCAGTAAAGAAGGGTGTACAAGAAGAATTTTCCTATATGTATGATGTATTTTCATTACAAGTTCTTAATAATATATATGTATGTATGTTCAAACTTGTGATATTGAATGTAAGAGTGGTGATATAGCACCCATAGTGGATACTAATTGTAGTGCCTAATGTCCACGTGATATTACTACTTTAGTTATTTTTTAAAAAATTCAAAAAGTTGTCAGCAACTTTTTAAAAAGTAACCAATATGGTGATGACACGTGGACAGTGGGTACCATAATTAATGTCCACTGTAGGTGCTATATCATTACTCTTGAATATAATTGCACATTTCGTTTCTTATATTATTAAGACAATGATATGGTTCTGAAAAATTTTCTGTCAAAAATTTAGTATTTGTTTTTATCATATAACATGTCTGATTAAGATATAATGCCCAACATGACCTAAACAATGTAACAAGTGACCCATGTTGAACTTTTGAATCCCCCTTTATATTAGGTCACGTAGGTGTTATTCTTAAAGCATTTTCTACTATGCTCTTTAATTTAAAGAGTATATTTTTCAATATAAAGAATATTTTGACAAAAAAATTTAAAAACAAAGAGTGGAAGTCTAACAAGACTTTTTATATTTTGTTTATTTCAATAAATAATTATGGCCCAACATTTTTCTTTATTTTCTTTAGTTGTTTCCTTTAAAGAAGTGCATAGAAAATTGTGAAAATTACATATGAAAACACTAAAAATAATATATAAAAAGTGGGTTTGGCTCTCTACATTTGGAGCGGGGGCGGATGCCCTATTCTCCACCCCAAGTATTAATTAGTTAAAAAAAAAAAATTTCTTTACTAGGCCCAATGATAAATATAATTGGCCCAGCCACCCAAGTACAAAACCAATAAACTTGAAGCCCATTTTCCATTATTCCATCACCAATTAGTATTGGATTGTTGATTAAATTCAGCCCATTCCATTTCTTTTGCTAATTTTATATCTTGAATATTTTTGTGCAATGACTTATTGTAAACTTTTTAATGATTATGACTTATTTGAAAATATTATATTCTCATTCTCATTAAAATAGGGTAAAAAAAAAATTTCGGGGGCGCTGCCCCCGAACCCCCATATAATTTCTCCTCCTCCAGTCTACCCCCATACCATATCCTAGCTCCGCCCCTGATTTGGAGAGTCATATCCACTCTTTTTATTTTGATTTTTAAAAATATAAAAATTGTTGGACTAGTTAAAATAAAGATTAGCTCTCTACAACAAAGATAATGTGATACATAAAAAGAACTTCTTGGAAATGCTCTTAAGTATATTTGGTAAAAATAGGTGTATTAAGGTTAATTGTGATCAAGACATCAAGTATGTATCGTATGTTGAATTTAATAGAATTAAACAGCACAATTGTTGACCTAGAAATCTACACTATTCACGTGTCAATAGATCTTCAATTAATTATCTACTAGCCTATATATTATTTGTACACTTGAACAATCGTTAGGCACCAAGATCACCGAGAAAAAAAGAGACGACGACCGTTGACACTCTAACGATCAACTTAACTGTTGGTATAAACGTGTATGGGAAATGTGGGTGTGTGAGAGACATGCAAGCCAAGATTTGACTAGATTTTTAGGGTGGAGAATAATACATAATTTGGAATAAATGGAGGTCTGTTATTTATAAGGAGATAGTTCTAATTGATTTAGAGAAGGAATCAATTAGTTATTTGATGTGATTCTCTTTTCTTATGGATAAGGCTGAATCCAATAATATCGCAATCTCCTAGATCCCGGTCATAATCTGTATCAATCTCTAAGATTGCGTTGCTAATTCTTAAGAGATTGATATGGAGTTTCCTTGTGAGTATGGTCTTTTTAATCAGATATAATTATTTCCTAGATTATCTCCTTGGCACCTGGAATAGTAGATTGCCAGTAGACTCCACTGGGTGCGATGCCTTCAACAAGGAATTGGGGTTTAATGAAGTAGCGAAGCACTTCTAGGGACTTGTTTGGGCGAAGTGTCGAAGAGTCGGGGCATTGGGTGCGAAATGCGAATGCGACTACCTCGCGTGGCATGGACGAGTGCCAAGGTGGCCTTTGCTGAAGCCCTTTGACTGACATGGATGCTTTGCCAATTTCGAGCGATAACAACAATAAATAATGTTATAACTTGATTTTCTTATTTAATAACATTCAATATTATTCAATCTACATTAATGAACAATCTAATTGTGCTTTCACTTGGTGTGAGATTAATGGATACAGACATGTTCTCACGTCTAACGTTGATTAGTTGATGTGTCTAGTAATGTGAGTATTGTGTCTCAATTCTCTATTTTCTTTGATTTCCAATTAATTAAACTACTTTTTTACTGTTAATAAGTGGAATATAAATTTGAGTTGATATCTTACCAAATTGTATTAAGTTTTGAGAAATTGATTCAGTGCAAATATTAAGTTTTGAGTATCAATCGGAGGCCAGATTTAATGCTCTAGCTTGTGTAATTTTATCTTTCAATATCATTTATAAACTGATAAAAGTTCATGCCTAACTTCTTGTCGCCATATTTAATATTGTCGTTTGTACTTTTATCTTTCAATGTCATTTATAAACTGATAAGGGGTTATGCCTAAACTGTTGTCGCCTGTCTAATCTAATTGGTGGGCAAAGGATTCAATCCAATATGGTTTGCAAACATGACAGGTTGATTTAGGTGTACAAACTTAAGATGATAGCAACTCATAAAATGTTTGTCCGTGTCGGTTTGTTTAGACATATTTAATCTATTAAAATGTGCTTAATGAATGTAACGTCTCAGAATTATTATTATTATTTTTTTGTCACTGTCATTTTTTATTCAATCTTATTATGGCTTATAAAATTTAAATAAAATAATTACTTAATAATAATAAAATAATTTTATTTAACATATTTATTAATAATTATGAGCTTAAATTTTAGTTATTTTATAATAGTTCGTAAAATATTATTTTATAATAGTTATTTCAAGTAGTTAGAGAATAATATATTATTTATTATATTTAATATTCTACAAGGATCGTCTTGTATTTAATAAATATATTTACTTAGAAGGAAGACTTTAGATATTTTGATAGTAACTTTGGCGTAAATAATTCTTAGCGTATGCTTTTAGTGCATTTTTAATCTCTAACTTTTTATTTTTAACTAGAAGGTCCTAACCTATGTCATTGGAGTACAAAAGTGGTCCCTATCAACAGATTCCGTTCAAATGCGTATTTAGTTACTCGCGTAGAGTGAAATCTCATTTAATTTGTTTTTACTTATAGAGGTAAAATCGTCAGTTCCTTTACTTCTCCTTTGATAGGTTTCTGCAAACAAATTCTTCTTATCCTCAACACACTCTCGACTGCAAACCCCCAACTCGGAGTTCTCTCCACTGAAAAACTCAATATGTCCAATTGAATCCTCAATCCAACCCCTAATTCCAATGAAAAATCCGCACCTCAGCAATCTGATTAGTTTTAAAACCCCCCAACTAAAATTCAGCATTAGTAAACCAACATTTCAGTACCAAAAACCCTAACCCACAAAAAAGGAAAGAGAAAGATCCGATTCAATTAATCACAGCCCGTTTTTGGAAAAAAATAATAATAATAAAAGCAAAAACCAAAGGAAATGCTTTCAAAGAATAACCAAATCGAAAAATCATCCAAAAATTTCCAAAACCAAAAACGTCATTTCATACCCAAAACAAAATTCAAGCTAATTAAAATTAAGTTAAACTAAACTAAATTTTCACATTTAATTCTATTTTTATTTTAACAATTCTCTATCTTGGCCAGCCACAAAATGAAGAACATTTGTAGGAAGTCACAAGAAGATCTCAGTTTTTTTTCTTAGCAATTTCACAATTGTTTTTTAAAAAAAACAATCAAATCGGTTCCTCAAGCTCTTTTCTTCTTCATAAAATCATATAAGAATGTGTATGCATAGGTTGCCTTGGTTCACGCTGTAGTGTGTGCGTGCGTGAGAAATGTCTAGCGAGGTTTATTTTGGGGTAAAAATGAGGGAGAAAAGTTTTAGTGAAAAAAAAGAGAGAGAGAAAGTGTATGTATATGTAGCAATTGTTTGCTGAAATCAACTAAAGAAGAAGTAAAGAGAATTGGCGTTTTTGTCTTTACAAGTAAAAAACAAATTAAAGGAGAGTTCACTCCACGCGAGTAACTAACGGCGCATTTAAACGAAATCCGTCTATAGGGACTATTTTCGAATTTAATGGCATAGGTTAGGGACATTTTAGTAAAAATTAAAAGGTTAAGGACAAAAAACATACTAAAAACATGCATGAGAGACCATTTGCACTAAAATCCCCTTGCATTTCAAGGGTGGGGAAACTTATCTTTCCCACTAGTCTATGTGGCAAGACACCTCAACAACTTGAGCCCACATGAAAATTTAAAAAAAAGGGCCAACCCTTCCTCCCCCCATACAGCCTCCTCTCATTTCTGCGCCCCCCATTTCAGCTCCCCCAATCTCTCTCTTCCTGTTCCAATCAATCTACAATATGTGCCCTAGAAATCCACCGCCGTGGAACCACGCTAGCGACCCACCATTGTCGTCACAGTGTGCTCATACGCACCTCTCTCTCCTTTGTTGCCGCGTTTTACCGCCGCTTTCTTCCTCATTGAGTGCCCTCGCTGTTTCGATCGCTCCTCTATCGCCGTGTTTGTTCCGGTCGCACAGCTCCTGCACTTGCCTTAAAAACGACAGCTGAATCCGGTATGAGCATCATTTCGCAATTTCATGTCATTGGATTTTTTATTAAAAAAACAACCGGATACTTATTATTGTGTTTATTGCGAACCGGTGAATGTGGTCGGAAAACTACATCTGAGGGTCGGAAAAATTATTTCTACCCAATGATTTTATAATGATAAGGTTTGTATGTGTTCTTGAAATCTAAAAACGCCATCCACAATGCCATAGGGAACCTTAATAGATCTATTAGCAATAGGGGTTATCTCCTATCTTCAGTGGGCAAGTGTCACATTGGATGTGGGCAAAATAACACTGGAGATAGGAGATCACTCCTATTTAGCAAATTATAAAATAATTGAAGTCAGTTTTAACTCACCTAATTCAAATTGCATATACATAAATGAGAAGATTAACATTAGCATGAAAATTCGATCAAGCACTCCCAATCTTTTGGTCTCTCCTTGCGATGCATGAATTAGTAAGGCAACTAGGGTATTTAAAGTTTGGAGGAGATTTGCATTGAATTATAGAGCAAACTTGTTCATGTTGGGATGTAAGCCCAAAACTAATTCAACTGCTATAATAGTTCTTTGAATAAATAATACACTATTTCTTTATTTCTTTATTTATTTGAATAATGCATTTTTTTTTTTAATTTGAGCATACAATGAAGGGTCGTCGATTACTTTGTGATAATTTAAGTTGAGTGCTTGCGTAAAGAAGCACACATAGATACAACTTATATTTCGATTAAGAATTAGTTAATCCTAGATTGATGAACAGAGGTTGAAACTTTGTTTTGACACAGTAGTGATATTAGTGTACTTGGTAGTGTATTGGACATGAACATTGGATAGAGTTTATATCTATAGCTAGATCGACTGAAGAATGAAACTCTACATGACTGTTTTACGGATTGCATAAATTTTGTACAAAATAGTGGACACCATTGGTGAGTTCGATGGTCTTTAATGTGCTAATGAGTGGGTTCAATTAATATGATCCAATACCTTGGTATGTTGGGAGTTTAGAGTGCATGGAGTATTGGACACGTATCCGTGTTAGAAAATCTTCGCTTTATTTGATAGGGCGAATGAGTCTAACTTGAGTATTATCTGTTGAGCAGTTTTAATCTGAACTCAATAGTTAATGACGTCTAAATGACGTAAGTGATTTGTTCACAAGAAAAAGTTGTTCTAGAAAATGCGAGCTTAAAAAATAAAACAATTATAGGGGGCAAAATAGTAATTTTAGTTTGTCTATAATTATCGGATGTCCCACAAGAGTGAGATATGAACTTAGTAAAGTTTGAGGATACAATTATGGGGTAATAATATTTCTCTTTTGTGATTTTATATAATTAAAGAATTTAGTCTTTGACTTTTAGTGGAGTGAGTCGAGTTTAATAATTATACTGTACAATCTGAACTGAAATAATTGTATCTAATTATTGGAGTTTGAATTATGTAGGTTCCTTTGGTAGCTCCAAAAATAATTGAAGTTCGAGAGTTATAGAGTTGACTAAGTCAACTCAGACGAAATCAACCTATTGATCAAGTCAAACTAAAGTATAACCAAGTCAAAATTTGGGTTGACCAAGTCATAAAAGTAGCTTTAACTTAGAACTTGAATTTTGTGAATCCAATATAGTTCTAATAGAGAGTATGTTTGGCTAATTTTTTTTTAAAATTCATTTTTAACTATATGTTTTATGGGACCAATAACTTTTATCAACTTTTCAAATCACATTTTATCAATTTTTAATAAAAACTCCTAAAATATTACTTTTAAACCACCCCAAATAGGCACTCAACTTGAAATTTGTGAGTCCAATATAGTTGGAAATCCTAATACAGAGTATGTTTGGCTAAATTTTTTTAAAATTCATTTTCAAACTATATATTTTATAGGACTCATAACTTTTATCAACTTTCAACTCATATTTTATCAAAATTTAATAAAAACTCATAAAATACTACTTTTAAACTACATCAAATAGGCACTCAACTAGAATTGAAACAAGAAAAACCATAGACCTATTTATGGACCTAATGGTCCGTCCATAACATTATTCTACACGCTTCACTACTCGAAATCTGTGTGAGAAAAAGAGAGAATATTTAAATCTGTTTTTCAATTTTTCTCAAACACTTCTAGAATTGGGATTTGGGATTCTTAGAGCATCTCAAATGTACTCCATCTATTGAAGTCTACGTGATAAGTAAAATAGACTGACTTTCAGTTTATATTGCACTACGTCTATTGAATAGACGGTCAAATAAAAACTCATCTTCAATAGGTTTTGTCTAAAACTAAGATTATCGCTTATGTGTCAATATTATTTTTTTAAATTGACGGGTCTTCAATTTTTATTTCACTCGTCTGAATTTTTTTTATATAATAAAATGCCAAGTAAAATTTAAATTTGTTCACTCCATCTAGAAGTCCGTCTAATTTAGACGGACTTCTAGATGAAGTCTATTTTTTAGTGTGCCACATCAGCTAGACGGAGTCTTCGTTAGCATGCGTTGGAGAGGGTCTTCAATTTTTATTTCCCTCGTCTGACTTTTTTTTAAAAGCATTTCTAATACACTCTGTCTATTGAAGTCTATGTGACAGGTAAAATAAATGTACTTCCAGTTCCCGTGGCACTACGTCTATGAAATAGACGATCAAATTAAAAATTCATCTTCAATAGGTTCCGTCTAAAAATAATATTACCGCTTATGTGACATTAATTTTTTTTTAAATTGGCATGTTTTCAATTTTCTTTACCTCGTCCGATTTTTTTTTAATAAAATGCTAAATCACTCCGTCTAGAAATCCGTCTAAATTTAGATGGAATTTATGTTTTGGTGTGTCACATCAACTAGGCGGAATCCTCGTCGGCATGTATTGGAGAAAGTTGTTTTATAACTCCGTCTATCTATGCTTATGTAGCACGTTTAAACAACAATAGACAGAATGTATTGGAGATATTCTTAGTTCTTGATTTTGATGCCCATGTGTCGGTGTAATTTGATCTTTGAAGAATATTTAAAAAAATGGAACCATCAAGGAATCAACAATTAGAATCTGCAGCTAGAATTAGTCATTGAATATGTATTTCACTTAAATATCTATGTGATCAGTGATGAAAAATTACAACGCGCAGTAATTAATGTATCAAAGTTCCATTTCGTAGCTTTTCCAATAACATTTTTTAATTTTACTGATATCTACACACTAATAACTAATAGTTCAATGTGAAAATCATTCTTGTGCATGTGTAATAACTTGTTTTGACTACACAAGTCGTTTAAAAAATTGGCATCTAGCATCAAGTAACAAAAATACAAAATGTCATTTCTTACCTACCTAAAGATGTCTATGATGTCAATGACTGCAGTCGCTTGCCTTGCTTTTGTCAACCTTCGAGGAAAATGAACCTTAGGGATGTAAAGTGGAAGGCTGCCCTCTTTGGGACTTTTTTGTGATATTGGAAATATAATAAATTGTGCTTGAGAATATAGATTAGTCTTGATCTCATTTTGAAATTTAGCAATGGTATGGTTTCGTTGATCTATAATAGTTAGAGTAGATTTTGCCAAATTTTAAAATGCCTCGTCCCGTGGTTCTTTGAAAATTTTGGATTGAACTTTTAAAAGTCGGTTGAGGAGTTTGAAATTTGAGCGAATATCCAATTATGTTGAAATCCTTGTGATAATGAGAAATTGGGATAGTCTTTCTACTCTAGATTGTAGACTGTATTTGCTGGAGTAAGGATCATAGGTTGGCATTTTCACCGTGTTGAGAGACTTGACTTGATTAGAGTAGGCACAATGCTCAAATTGGTTAAAAACATATGGATCCAAAGATATAGCCGTTATCGAAACAACTAATTGACACATGATTCCTTCCACAATGACTTTGAATCCGTTTGTGATTGATTTTAGTGAAAATTACATCAACTATTTATCATTATAAAAATAATTTCAAATTTATCAATTTAACTAATTATTTTAAAAATACTACATTGTTAATATTATATTAATTAATAAAATAATAAATTAAATTCAAAATTAAACTTTAATTAGAATTAACTGCTTGTAAACCTTCTAAATAATCGCATCCATTAAAGTGAAAACCCCCAAATTAACAGGAACTTCTACATTTACAAACCATAACAAAATCTTCCAAAATCTCACGCAAATCTTCTTCCAAAATCTCGAAATCTCAGTGCATTCTACACACTTTTTGGTTTCGGTTGAATAATGGAGACTTCAAATCGAAGAATAATAAGGTCGAAGATAGCGTCGCCTGGAGAAGAAACCATGTCGGAGTCGAACACATCCAGTCACCGGCTAATAACGTTTTCTACACCCACAAAATCACCCAAAATGAAAGAGACAACAAACTTGTTGAAGTTTATAGTTTGTTTTGTATTTGTAACAGTTGTAACATTTTCTGTTTAGTATTACTGTCTGATTCAGGTATTACAAATGATATTGTATATCAATGTCCTATACAGATGTTACAAAATGATATTTTGTATTAATGAATATGTTACAGATTATATTATGTTATTTTACACAACACATATTACATGAATTGATATTATGTATCACTAATGTTACATATGTTACAAATATTGAAATCATGAGTTTTATTTGTAAAATTTGGTATTGTGTTACACATCTATATCATAGTGATGTTACACAGTATCAATAGATTTTTAGAGTCTAATGTGTATACTAATACGAACTTGTTGAAATTTGGAGTTGGTTTTGCAGTTGTAATATTTGTAACATTTCAATTTAGTATTACGGTCTGATACAGACGTTACATATTATTTTATCATTGGATATGTTACAGATTATTTTATGTTATTTTACACAGCACATGTTACATGAATTGGTATTCTGTATCACTGATATTTTACATATCAATTTGTAACACAGATGTTACAAATGTTGAAATTGAAAAGAATATAAGTTTGGTTTGTAGTTATTACAGATATTTTTGATACAAATGATATATATGTGACAGTTATAATAATAAAAGATTTTGTCATATATATATTCCAATCAATTATGATTTTTAAGAATTCGATTACTATAATTAACAATAAAATATTCTATAATATATGAATTCTCATCAAATCCGTTATAATCATTCAGTTGCTATATGTAATATATAATATAATAAATTAAAATAATAGTTTTTAAAAAAGAGTATTTTAAGAATAAATGAAACAAGAAAGAATTTTTAAAATTATTTTCAAAAAGTTGCTTATTTATAAAAAAATCGCTTGATTTTGGAGTCCAACTTCTGATTATGAAACAATCGTCGGTTATTTTAATCGTTTGGCAAATTTTTAAAAAATGATTCTAAAAGAATCTATATCATTTGGCAGTTGATTTTGAGAAGCAGCAAAATTGTAGCTTTTCAGATCAAGCTTTTAGCTTTTCTATTTATCTATTACTAAATACCAATTTTGACCTTAATCAATTAAAGTAATTTTTATTGTCACATATTTATTAATATTCTAATTATAATGCATTTCCACAAATAATTTAAATTTAAATTTAAATGATTTTTGTTTAATATTAATATGCTTTTATTTTTTTTATGTTTTAAAATTTTAAGATATTAAAATATAAATTTTACAATATTACTCAAGATAATAATAATATAAAATAATATTATTATAATCAATTTCAGCAATAAATCACTTTTGTTACCAAACACTTAAATACTGATTTTGAAAAATACAACAATTATGAAACAATAGTGTATCAAACACTTATTTAATATTTTCTTAAGCTGATTCTTTTTGGAGCACAGCCAAAGCTGATTCTCTTAAAAGTACAACAATACTAAACCAAGACGCCGATTGATATTGATTTTGGAGCCCAACTTCTGATTATCAAACAATCAGAAGTTGTTTTAGGCGTTTGATAAATTTTAAAAAGTGATTCTCAAAGAATTTGTATCATCTGGCAGCAAATTTTGAGAAGCAGCAAAATATAATTTTTCAGATTCTGTTTTTAGCTTCTCTCTATCTATTATTAAAATACAAATTTTGACCTTAATTAATTAAAGTCATTCGTTTTATGTCACAGATTTATTAGTATTGTAATTATAATGCATATCTACAAATGATTTAAATTTAAATTTAATTAATTTTTGGACAATATTAGTATACTTTTGTTTTATGATGTTTTAAAATTTTAAGATTTAATAGATATATATATTATTTTATTTTAAAATAATTACGGTAAATGCATAGTCTTGAATAAATATTTGATAATATTACATATTGTTATAGAAGTAAAATTAAATTTTACATTACTACTATTGATAATAATAATATTATAATCAATGTCTATTTTAATAATTTTATACAATTACAACAATAAATTACTTTTATTATCAAATGCTTAAATACTAATTTGAAATATACATCAATTATGAAACAAGAGTTTATCAAATATTTTTCTGATTCTTTTCATAACTAATTCTTTCTGCAGTACAATAAATATTAATTCTCTTAAAATCACAGCAATATCAAAATAAAGTCAACCCAAACCTTTGACTTTTTTTAATATCAGAATTAGCTCCACTACTTGGAACGTAATATAGTCCTTTTCTATTCTCGTTCATAAATGATCGACTTCGTTATGGAAAATTGCCAACTTTTTTTAGAAAAATCTAAAAATACGTGTGCACTTTTAGAATGGGCTTCCCTAGTCAAGTATTCGTCAACCCTTATTGAATGTGTGGTGGGACCCTTTTAGAAAATATACTACATTGAAACTGTTTTTCAACACAGTGATGCAGACATTTTAGATTTTTAGTAACGACCAATTAAATCTTTCTCAACTTTCAAAGCACAGTAATTACCTACCACAATGGGATAATTTATATTGTCCAATGCCTATACGACAGTGGACAATTAGTCACAAACTTTTTTTAATATTAAATAAGTTTCTTTTTGATCAATTATTCATTGTCATGTAAGTAGTGAACACTGGCGAAGGTCACGTGACCTCCAAAAAAAAAATTTCCATCTTGTTTTTTTTTAGTATAATATAAAGCAAAAATTAAGTGTTTGTTTATTTGTGATTTTGACCCAATTGTCAAGCATTTAATGGATGGATTTATTTTTTAATTAACTATTTAATTTTGATTTAATATCAATTTAATGAATGGCAAACCTAATATAAATTTAATGTAAGACAATTAGACTTATTGACCTAATAAAATTAATAATACAAAATTACAAATGATTGACACATTTCTCAAATGATAATACAAAATTAATAAATGCACTTTACTTGTTAATACTTATTGTGTTCAATTGATTTTTTTCTTTTTTCTTTTGAGCTTGAGTAATAGTTAATTTAATCTGTGAACTGGATCTTACTATTTTGGAGATAATTTTATATAAGGCGACGTGAATAAAAAGAGTTTGACTAATTTTAGATCTTGAATATTTTTGTACAATGACTTATTGTAAGTTTTTTAAAGATCATGACTTATAAAAAAGTATTAGATTCTTATAAAAATGAGTTTAGTAATTATAATTTTAAGAAAAAAAATTCTGGGGCCCATGAAGGCTTCCCCCCTCATTCGGCCCGCCCTATAGGTGACCCCCTCACTTAAAATGGCTGGCTCCGCTACTAACAGCGAACAACATAAATTCTCTTTATTGTAGGGAGGAGATCACTACTCTGTTTCATCATCCCTTTAATTTGCGAGTAATATTAATTTTGTAAACATCAATTTTTTGCAACCATTGTTCCCAATATATGATACTATTAGTTAGTAATATATTAAATCATGATCTAACTATATCGATCAGAGAAAAAAGAAAAAAATTGCTCCAATGAGACAAAGGATTAAAAATATTGATCCTTAAAAGTCTTCCTTCAATCAACTCACCCGTGACAATTTAACCTTGTTGTCGTCAAATTTGTTTTCTTAATAAACACAATCTAAACAAAAAGAAAACGCAACAACTTACCAAAGAAAACTAAAAAAAATACTAAAACTTGTAATTTGCGAGAGCGAACCTCAAAAGAAAAGAAAAAATAAAGTTGGGCAGACAGAAAGACTGAAAAAGTACCAAAAAATAAAAAAAAATAGTCAACACCTTACCAAAAAAAAGAAGAAGAAAAGAAAACTAAACTAGTGCTAAAACCTAATCTTTTGTGTGTGTGTTTGTGAGTGTGTGTATTTTTTTTTTAGGAAAAAAAACTACAACTAGTATAAGAATAAAATTAACAAAGACTAAATTAACTTTTCGAAATAGTTTTCAACGACACCAAAAACTTGTGAATTTTTAATTATTTGCAGCACATGAATCTATTGAAGTATAGAGTCAATGAACAACGAAGTAGAACCAACATAGATTACAAATAAAGAAAGTTGAGTTTAATTTAAAATTAAATATTAATCTAGTCTATATTGGATAACTCAAACGACTTGGACGATTTTAACAAACACCCAGTGATCACACCGAATCAACATCATTCACATCTTATTAAGCATATCTATTGTTTATTATTTATCTTTTTTTTTTTTAGACTTATCTGCTCCTATCATTAATAATCACCTTCAATGAGATCGTCACCCACCGGATCACCTCAAAGATTATGTTTGCAATTATACATCATTCTCAACATATTTCTTGATTGCAAATTATTTTTTTGTCTCATCTAAGTCACTCTCGCCGTACGTTTCTAACAAATATCATGACCAACCAAGAACCACGTTCTTACTCTCAAGCCATTAAATCCATCGAACAGTGGATGCAATGGCCAAAGAAATTCAAGCCCTTGAATCCAACGATACTTGATCGTTATGTCCACTTCCAATTGGCAAATCACTAATTAGTTGTAAATAGGCCTATAAAATTAAATCTCGTCCAGATGGTTAACTTGAAATATATAAAGCTCGTTTAATT
The DNA here is from genome assembly GCA_030279155.1 of Forsythia viridissima. Classification (NCBI taxonomy): domain Eukaryota; kingdom Viridiplantae; phylum Streptophyta; class Magnoliopsida; order Lamiales; family Oleaceae; genus Forsythia; species Forsythia viridissima. The sequence goes on from CM059042.1 coordinate 19,071,697, forward strand.
GCCAAGGGTTATACTCAAGTTGAAGGCATCGATTATCATGATACTTTTGCACTCGTTGCCAAATTAGTTATTGTTCGTCTCCTTCTTTCCATTGCTGCCATTAAAAATTGGTCTTTGTACTAACTTGATGTCAACAATGATTTTCTCCAAGGTGATCTAAATGAAGAAGTTTATATGAAACTCCCACAGAGATTTTCTCGAAAGGGTGAGACTCGTGTATGTAAATTAAATAAGTCTATATATGGTCTTAAACAGGCTTCTCGTCAATACCACTCTCATTCAATATGGTTTTCATCAATCTATTTCAGATTATAGTTTATTTATATATATTCGTGATCAAACTTCTGTTTTTGTTTTTTTGTCTATTTCAATGATATTATTGACACTGGAAACCATGATGAAACCATATTTGATCTCAAACACTTTCTCACTCAATCTTTCTCCTTGAAAGATCTCGACAGACTTCAAGATTTTTCTGGACATTGAAATGTCTCGTTTTAAAGAAGATATATTTCTTTGTCAACGAAAATATGTTCTTGAAATATTATCTGATTGTGGTATAATTGGTTCACGATCATCTGATTTTCCTATGGAACAAAATATTTGTCTACGTCCGACAGATGGCACTCCACTTTCTAATCCAGAACTCTATCGACGACTGATAGGTTGTCTTCTCTATCTTACTGTGGCACGACCTGGTATCCAGTATGATGTAAACATCAATAGTCAATTCATGCAATCTCCATGATCTTTCCATCTTGATGCTGCCAATTGAGTCATTATCTTAAATGTTCTATTGGTAAATGTTTTAATGTTTATTTCTTTTTGCTTTTAGTTCTCTTACTATGGTTGGATACACCGACTCTGATGGGCCGGTTGTCCTACTACTCGTTACTCAACTACTAGCTATTTCACTATATTGGGTTCTAGTCATAACTCTTGAATAACCAAGAAACTACCAACAATTTCTCGTTCTTCTTTATAAGTTGAATATTGTTGACTTGCCGCACTCACTTCTGAATTACAATGGTTGATTATTGAAATCACTTTTCTCATATCTTAGGTTTACTAATCCATAACCAATTTTAGTTCATTGTGATAGTCAAGCTACTACTGCTAATAATTTTGTCTTTCACGAACGTACGAAATACATTGAAATTGACTGTCATTTTGTTCGTGAAAAAATCCAATTTGGCCTCATTACTCTCTCATACCTACGATTCTAGCAATCAATTGGCGGACCTTTTCACGAAACCACTTGGAGATGACGCATACCGCAGACAACTTCGCAAGTTGGGTGTCATCAATCTTTCAACTCCAGCTCCAACTTGAGGGAGAGTATTGGATGAATTCAAACGATTTGGACGATTTCAATAAACACACAACTGATCACACCGAGTTAATATCATCAACATCCAATTAGACTTATCTGTTATTTATTATTATCTTTTTTTTTAGACTTATTTATTGTTTAGTGTTTATCGTTTTTTTTAGGCTTATCTTTTGTTTAGTGTTTATTGTTTTCTATGTATTTTATAATTGTAAAATACCTTTTGTAAACCTATAAATAGATACATGGATGAGAAGTATTTTTATAACTTCATAATCAATTCTCTCGTTGTATTTTAACAGTCTAACTAGTTTACTAAAATCGATTTTTTAAAATAATTGAAACTAAAGATTAAAAAAATTAATTTCTTTCCTTTTATGTAATGATCCAGCGGCCAGAATTTTTTCCTTTTCCATTCCTTTGCGAAAATATTAGGTGGCCGCTAGTTTATTCTATTACCTTGCACGGACTTTTTGCATGGATCTGTTCATTTTGCGAAAGTTATACGCAATGCATAGTTTATTTATTTTTTAATTCTAATATGGCTGCTGCCTACGTACCCTTTACGGTACATACAAAAATCAATTGCTTGCTTGCATTGTCCTTCATTTCGTAATTTACCAAGGAAATTTAATGTTAATTATTAAATTATAGGATTAATTACACTAATGGTCCCTATTCTTTCAGATTTATAACGATTTCATCCCCATTCTTTTTTAGCAGATATCTTCTTCATTCTTCTATTTATTCTCACAGAGAGTCCCCAAATCACTATTTTTCACTATTCTGACAATTCTATGACAATTTCTATCCATTAGCTTAAATAAATTAAAATAATAGAAAAAAAATACAATGAAAATATTACAATTGGACCCTTAACCTTTACAAAAATACAAATAAATCCTAAACAATTTTATTTTATTCAAATTAGTGTTTTTTCCAACTCAAAGAAATCATCTTTTCCCACCCCACCCACCTCCAATCCACTCCACCCACCCACCCACCCACCCACCCACCCAATCTATACACCGTCGATGGCGGCCAACGCGTCGTTTGGTTCGATCGATTCCGCGGTGTGATCGATGAAACTGTCGGCGAAGGTACTCACTTCCTGGTTCCGTGGCTCCAGAAGCCATACATATTTGATATTCGTACCCGTCCCCACACCTTCTTCTGTCTCTGGCACTAAGGATCTCCAGATGGTTAATCTCACCCTCCGAGTCTTCTCTCGCCCCTGAGGTTAATCGCCTTCCGGACATTTTCAAAACCCTAGGTCTCGAGTATGATGAAAAGGTTCTCCCTTCGATCGGGAACGAAGTTCTTAAAGCTGTTGTTGCTCAATTTAATGCGGACCAGTTGTTCACAGAGCGTCCTCATGTGTCGGCCCTCGTTCGGGAGAGTCTGATACGCAGGGCAAAGGATTTGAACATTGTTTTGGATGATGTGGCAATTACTCACTTGTCGTATGGGGTTGAGTTCTCCAGGGCCGTGGAGCAGAAGCAGATGGCTTAGCAGGAGGCAGAGAGGTCCAAGTTCGTGGTGGCCATGGCGGAACATGAGCGAAGGGCCGCTATTATTAGGGCTGAGAGAGAAAGTGAGTTTGCCAAGCTGATTTCTGATGCTACAGCGGCTGCTGGAATGGGCTTGATCGAGCTGAGGAGGATTGAGGCATCAAGGGAGAACACGTCAACCATGTCAAAGAATCCTAATATGATGTACCTGCCCAATGGCAATAACATTCTTCCCCACCACATTTGTCTTCAACTTCAAGCTCCATTACACGTGTATTGCCCACTAACAATGATGGGTTTCACCAACAGACTTGTCTTAACAATGAATCACTTATAAATGGGCGCCCTATAGCTTTGTACAGGAGAAATAATGGTATACAAGGGCAACAAAAGGTAGAACAAGAGGGAGAGGGGGGATCCATTTTCTGTTTTGGAAGTACTAGTGAGTGTTTTTAGGAAATCTTTGGTGGGTTGTCGGAGTACGGCGGCGGAGAGTGGCGGCGTTGAGCGGCTGGTGGGGTGGGGTGGGGTGGAAAAAGATGATTTGTTTGAGTTGGGAAGAACACTAATTTGAATAAAATAAAATTGTTTATGATTTATTTGTATTTTTGTAAAGGTTAAAGGCCCAATTGTAATGTTTTCATTTTTATTTTTTTCCTATTATTTTAATTTATTTAAGTCAAGAGGTAAAATTGTCATAGAATTGTCAGAATAGTGAAAAATAGTAATCTGGGGACCCTCTGTGAGAATAAATAGAAGAATGAGGATGATATCTGCTAAAAAAAAGAATGGAGATGAAATCGTTACAAACCTGAAAGAATGGGACTATTAGTGTCATTAACCCTAAATTATATTATGAGCGAAAAATAGACAACAAAAAAAGAACAAGAAAACACATATTTACGTGGAAATTCCTATAACAGGGATAAGCATTCATGGACAAACGAGAGAATACTCTACTATATCAAAGACAGATACAAAAATAAACAAATGCGCTAACCCTAGAATACATTATATATATATACACACTCGTGCGAGTAAAATATTAATCTCGAACCCTCCACTACCACCACGGACCATTTTTTTTTTTTTTCCATAATTTTAATTTCACCATATATGTTGTAGTGCAAATTTTTCGAGTTCGACTCAATAGAATTCGGGTCACCGAACTCCAACAAAACATTTAACCTTTAAGACATGAAGTAATTAGAGGTTTTAATGTTTCAAGCCAATATTTAAGTGCTATAAAGATCTGCATGGTTTATAGTATAAATGCATCAAATAATATGAAATAAAGAAATTTAAGAGAAAATTTCAAGTTCGTGTATGGACTTTAAACAAACACTAAGAAAAATATATAAACTGTTTTGACATAATTCTAATTGTAAAACGTACTTTTATGAGTTACAAATGCTAAGAAATTAAATTTTTTTATTAAGATTGCGCGACCTAACTTGAGGCATTTACGTCGAACTTTACATGCTCCAAAAATATTGCAAGTTTGAGGTCAAGAAGTAGCCAATTTTGAGAAAATCCTAATTTAATTTGTTCCTTAATGATTCTCATTTAAGTGTTAAATTAAAGTGATAATTTCACCATATACTACAAAATATAAAATAATTTAAAAAATACTATTTAACTTTTTTTTTTTTTGAAAAATACTGTTTTTTATTTTTGTAACACTTGTTGTTATATTTGTTATGTTTGTTGATAACAAATGTAACACATTTATTATAACTAAAATAACAAATGTAACAACAAGTGTTACAAAAAAAAAAAAAAAAAAAAAAACAGTATTTTTAGAATAAAAAAAATAGAACAATATTTTAAAACATATTTTATTTATTGTGGTTATTTCTGAAAAAACCCCTAATTAAATTTTAAATTGCTATGGTCGCATTAAGCATGGCATTTTCATGGATTAAATAGATAAATAAAATTAAAGAATAAAAAAAAGTTAAAATATTATTTCTAAATTACATGTCCACTTGTACTTGGTCATAAAATGATTGTCCACAATAGTTGAAAGAAATGGAAATGCTACTTATGCGTGACCGATGACCCAACCATATAATTAAAGACACACAGCATAATCTGCCTATATATACCATTGTCCATCTCATTTATCATAATATTCGTATAGCCTCTCTCTCCCTCTTTCTCTAAATATATACAGATATTCATATATGGATTCTTGTGATTTCACGGTGAGTGTGAAGCGGAGGGATGTGGTGGCGGCGGTGCTGCCATTAGCGGAACAACTTTTAGCCATGTCAAACCTAGATTTGCTCCTACCACCCCTTGATGTTGGAATTTTCTTATGCTACAAGAAAAGTAGCAATCTGTCGCCTGAAAGTATGGTGACTGTTATAAAGAAAGCTCTTGCTCAAACACTGGTATCCTTCTACCCATTCGCCGGAGAAATCGTGCAGAACCATCGTGGCGAGCCGGAGCTTCTCTGCAGCAACGCCGGGGTAGATTTTGTGCATGCATATGCTGATATAGAGCTCAAAGAACTGGACCTGTATCACCCCGATTTCTCTGTTCATGGAAAACTTGTTCCCGTTAAGGTTCGTGGCGTGCTTTCTGTTCAGGTAATTCTGCTCTTGCATTCCATAACATTTCTTCTTTTTTAACTTTTACGAATTCAGTAGGGGAGTCAACGGCCAGGTTTTTAGATGGTGTTTTAAGTCGTGCTAAATGGTCTTTCCAATCCAAATTTCAAACCAAACCAAACCTAACCTAATGGAAAGTCATTTTAAGTTGTGTGTTCTATAAAATATATGGATAATAAGTAAATAGTAAGTTGTGGATCCTACAAAGTATATTGATAAAAAGTATGTATGACGAGTTTGATCAACTTAAATTATAATTTAAAATTATGCGAACAAACAGTAAGACAAATATTCCATACTTGCTTGTTTTGTTGAGTTTCTGATTTTTGTAGCATCGTTTTAGAGCAGATAAAAGTACTCTCGCCGCGCTGATTTAAATTAATTATGCCAGACGAACACAAATTTATCTGCTTTTTCTTTTAACAAGAAAGCTTCTTCATGTGGAGGTCGTATTCAATTTTTTGTTAGAATATTCATTAATGGTTGGTGACCCAAAAACTTCTATAGAATTTTTTTTAATATGACTATGTTGAAGTAGTCCATCTAAAAAAAATAATATATTTATTTAAATTTAAATTTAATTTATTTTCAACAACTTTCATCACGTGAAGGAGCGTATTCCACGTATAAATTATAACCGTTTAAAATAAATAAATTGAAAAAAATAAAAAACAATTGAGGGGAGTAATTTAAAATTTTCATAGCTAACAATTTGATAACTTGGGTCTATTCAAACTATAGATGTTTTTATAATAATTATCTTTAATGTAATATGACCTCGTCCATTAACCCAACTACTGTTGAAAATAGTCAACAGTTGAAAATTAAATATTCTGAGAACAAGGACTTTCTACTTTCTATTATATTTATATTAAAACCAATTGGATATTTTCGATTAGTTTAATATTGTTTGTCCTATGATCACACGCTAATCTTTCTTTTGTTGGACAATTTCTTTACATATCATATTTTGTGTCAGTTTTCTAGAATACTACTCGATAAGAAGACATTTATGTAAAAAAAGGAAAAAAATAATAATTTGACCCTTGTTTATTTTTTAATCAAAAACTCATTTGACAAAGGAACGTAAACGTGAATATTATTCGAGTAAAAAACTCAGCATTCACATTAAATTCTTATCTTTAATTGTTATAGGCATGTGCTCTATCGAAAATGTCAAGTTGGTATCGACTAATTCAACATACTTTTAACGACTAATTCTACATACTTTCAATTTCTTTCTTGTTAAAATATTCGATGAAATTAAAAAAAAAAATCCAAATACAGGTGACGGAGCTGAAATGCGGTGGACTAGTAATTGGTTGCACATTCGATCACCGGGCGGCGGATGCCCACTCGGCCAACATGTTTCTGACTGCATGGGCGGAGATTTCTCAAGCAAAGCCAACAACCCACCTCCCATCTTTCCGGCGTTCACTTTTCGTCCCACGCTCCCCTTTGCAACACGATGAATCAATAGATAAAATGTACGTATTATTATCATCTATACCCCCACCTCCAAAGGAAATAGAGGTAAGTAAAGATCAACTATTAAGCCGAATATACTACATAAGAGCCGAAGAAATCGACCGCCTCCAATTCGAAGCCAGTAAAAATGGAACCAGAAGAAGCAAAATCGAGTCATTCAGTGCATTTTTATGGAAAACTATAGCTGAGGGAGGAAATGACCTTTCCAAGGGAGTAAAATTGGGGATTGTAGTTGATGGAAGAAAAAGGCTAGAAGGAAGAGAAGACAATTTGTCATTGCAAAACTATTTTGGAAATGTTCTTTCGATTCCTTACACACAAGCCAGCATTGGCGAATTGAAATCAATGACGCTCAAAACGGCCTCGGATTTGGTGCACGCCTGCGTGGAGGCGGCTGCCACGGAGGAACATTTTTCTAACCTGATTGATTGGGTATTGTTAACCATCTCACTTAAAAGTTTAAACTTTTTTCCCCTATCATATTTAACGGTGCACAATGACGTTGGCACGCTATTTGAGTATCCCAACAAATCATGTCTTTTGTTGCTGATTATATTCGATAAGTCACGTATATTTATTTATATCTCGTCTTCAACAGGTAGAATTGCATAGGCCAAACCCAGCGATTGTGAAGGTGTACTGTATAGATGCTAATGATGAAGCCGCCTTTGTTGTATCCTCCGGGCAACATTTTCCGGTGACGAAATTGAACTTTGGATGGGGAATTCCAGCATTTGGGTCGTATCATTTTCCGTGGGGAGGCCAAACTGGGTATGTGATGCCGATGCCAAGCGTGAGAGGGAATGGAGATTGGGTTGTTTATATGCATCTTATGAAGAAGCAATTGGATTTGGTTGAGACACGAGCATTTGATGTGTTTAGACCATTTGATTCTTCTCATTTGAATCTTGCAGCTGATGATTGAGAAATTGTGTGACATCTCTTAATAATGGTCACAAACACTTGTTGAGTCATTTGTTTTCTTTCTTCCTTATTTATCCTAGGAATGCCTTCTTTTTCTGTTTTTATTTTAATAAAAATAAAGGCATAATTATTTTTCTAACATTTGATTTTTTAATGTTCAAATGGATAAGGAATTGAAGAATATCCCGCCCCAGACCCGCCCCACCCCGCTTTTGCCCCGCCTCGTTAGGTAATCAAGGCGGAGACAGAAATCATTATCCCCATCCCGAATTCTCCGAGCGTGTCCCGAATTTTTTTGTTTTAAAATTTAAATTGTATTTTAAAAAATAAAAAATAATATTTGAAAATAATTAATGAATTAAATTAGACGGTAAATAAAGATATTTTAATTCATGCTCGTCCCACCTTTCAAAATTTCCGACATGACTGGGATGGTAACCGCTCTGCCCCACCTCTTTGCCATTCTTAAAATAAGTAGTTGTTTGAGAAGAAGGCAAGGGTCGGTGCCTATTGAAGGGATGTAGCTCGCCTACGGTTGAGTGGGCGCCCATGCGGAGGTTGATGCCTTCGCCAATGGCACCAGCCCATTGCCTCCTTCAAAAGCTGGCTATGTTCTGGCAAATACTTTAGCTGGCGGGCCCAACAGGGGTTTCATTCACTAATAAGACTATTTGTGCAATGACAATAAATAGATTGATGATCAACTTGTAACTACAGCAATATTTTAGGGAACCAGTTGCTGCAGTTTTCTCAATTGAAATGTACACATTATTAATCCTGTCACTCGTATTTACAGTAATACTAATTATAGTAGCTGACAATGATAGATAATCAATTTCTCCGGTTGACTCTTGTATTTATAGCATCATAGGTAGCTCCACTGAAACAATAATTTTCTCAAATTTTTTTTAATAACTATTTCTTCCTCAACTTGTCTATCAAGCTAAGGGGGTCCTCAATTCTAATGGATTTTTGAAATCTATATATAATCTTAACTGTCTCCAACTCAAATTTAATAAATTCCCATAAGTACTCTCAACTTAAATTCTAATAGATTATTTAAAATTATAAGTATCCCCAACAATTCATGGATTTCTAATTATTTTATTAATTAAAAGAATTTTGATAGTTCTGACCATAAATATAAATACAAAGCTCTTTACGGATTTCACTTTGACCCCTCATATTTTCATAAATTTAAGTGGATTTCGAACTTATAATCTATTTTATTTTTCAAAAACTCATATTCAATTGTGCACAATGAGTGATTAAAATAAAAAATCCACTTTACATGTTACAAACTCCATTCTATTAACCTAATTAGATTTGTACTTAGTGATAATTTTGCTACAAACTTGATTTTATATTAAAATTCAACAATTAGTTTTCAACATTTTAAATTTCAAAAAAAAAAACCAAATATAACACACATTTTTTTTATAAGAAATGTAACAACAAGTGTTACAAAAGTTAAAAACAGTATTTTTAAAATAAAAAAAAATTAGATAATATTTTCTAAATTATTTTATATTTTGTGGTGTATGGTGAAAATATCTCTTATATTTATAATGTAAAACTATCTTCTAAAACAAAATTTATAACATCAAGCATTTCAAGATATAAATCTTATATTATTTTAACCCAAGCAACATTTTCTTGTTTTCACATTAACTAATTGAGTATCTTTTTTTATATAAATCCTACAAAAATTGTAATTTGAACACCAAATTCTAAGTAAGTAATTAAAAAAATTCAAATGTTAACTTTTATATATATTTGAACAGTATGCACGTTATTGATATCCAATTCGATCTGTCACCTCAGCTACGTTTTACTCCAGGTCGGATCTCATTCCCACTCAGGTCTTGCTCTAGGTCGGACCTCATTCCCACTCAGATCTTACTCCAGGTTGGAAGACATCAGTATGGCATGTCTTCTCATATGTCAGACCTGACTTATCATGGCAACCAATGATTCTTCACGCCCGCTGTGGAGGTCCTATCGGATTATTGAAGAAGGTCCTACCAAAATGGTCCTACCTATCCAAAGTGGTGAGGGGCCTCTCTACGTATCGAGGTCCTACCTCATCAGTTCTTACCCGGCCTATTTTAGGTCGGACGTCAAGCAGTAGTCAACCAGTACTACGCCATTGTCATCAATAACATGTTTTTCCATAAATATCAGATGTCACTTCGCATTAAATGCCCTAAAAAGCGCATGTCTTGTACGCATTAAATACCTAGCTTGGCCATTTAATGTCTAGCTTAGCATTAAATACAGGTAATCATTACATATTTTCCTATAAATAGGAAATATAAATGTCCTACAATTCGGATATTGAATGTCTGCTAATTAACAGCATACTCGAAAAGAGCTTACAAACATGTCTTCTGTTATAATTCTCATATCTAGTTCAGTTCGGTCACGTCCAACCTAAATTATTAACATTAAGTTTGCTTGGGAAGTGCAGTGTCATTTTCCAATGTCAACAGTTTGGCGCTAGAAGGAGGGATCCCCCTAAAAAGGCTATCCATATTCTAGAAGCTCACCAAAAATGATTAGCCTTTGATCTCCACAAAGTAAATCTCTCCCATCACACCTAAACACTTCATCTTTAAAACATATTCAACATGAGTTATAGCTATGACTCAAGAACTCACAACCACGGAAGAAAAGGGAGTCAATATATTGATCTCCTACCAGGCTTCTACCGAAGACATCCCACAGAAACCTCAGCGCCAGCCTGTGCCCCCATAAAGAGAGCAGTCCTACAAACGTTGGAGTACCTAACTCACGTTATCGAATGGCTTGAAAAGAATCAAGCAACTTCTAGATGCATCTCAAACTCACAAGCAGTCGCCAGCCAGGAACCGACCTGAAGATCGCCAGGCTAAACAACGCTTAGTCAAGCTGGAGGCTAAGCAAAAGAGAACTTCGAAGACACAAAATAGCCTCGTTGACGTCGTAGCTCGACTCAATACCAGTGAACGAAAAGAAGAACTAGAGAGCATCCCGATCAAAAAGATCAAAAGAATCAGCAGTCTAACGATCACCTAACTTGAGCCCATGCTCACCACGCAGAAGTCAACCCCAACTGGATGGACGAAATCATCCAATTTTTTAAGGATGGTAGGGTGTCCCTAGACAGTGCAGAGGCCAGGAAATCATCGACAACATCCTATTTAAAAGAAGCTTTTCACTTCTACTATTCAAATGTTTAAGGGAAGACAAAGCGCAAATACGCCCTCAGCAAAATTCATGAAAAAGTGTGTCGCAATCATCCTGGGAGGCAATCATTAGCACATAAAACTTTGAGGTAGGGATACTTCTGGCCATTACTAAATAAGGACTTTATCGAGTTTGTCCAAAAATACAATAAGTGCCAGAGGTTTGCCCTCATCACTAGATCCCTCCCAGAAGAGCTGGCCTCAGTCCAAAGCCCACGAGAAAAGAGGATTGATCTAATCGGTCCAAAGCCCACGAGAAAAGACGGGACCAAATTCACCATAGTCAATACTGACTATTTCACCAAATGAGCGGAAGCAGAACCATTGGCCAAGGTTGAGGTCATTCGGTGAAGAACTGAGAATCATCAAACACACACTGAAGACGCAATTGGATGAACTCAAGGGTTCCTGGGCAGAAGAACTTTTGAATATAATTTGATCTTATCGCACAACTTACCGCTCTAGCACGGAAGAAACGTCTTTCTTACTAGCCTTCAGAGTAGAGCCCAAAATTGGGAAGGTCCTTAAAAAATTACCACAGTCTTGAAGAATGGGGCTTACTAGCTCCAGAACATAGAGGGCTTCCTGTTTCCACACTCTTGGAACAACTACAAAGTTAGTAAATCTAACCAACGTCCGAACTGAGGATGTGACCAAGGCCATGAACCTTTGGGCACAAAGGTCTCACACCGCTCAGACCCACGTCAATCAACGTAAGTGCTGCGCTGCTAACATCAGCTCAAAAAGCTAACGTCCGAACTGAAGATGTGACCAAGGTCACGAACCTTTGGACATAAAGGTCTTACACAGTTCGGACCCACGTCAATCAGCGTAAGTGTCGCGCTACTAACATTAGCTCAAAAAGCCAATGTCCGAACTGAAGATATGACTAAGGTCACAAACCTCTGGATATAAAGGTCCCACACAGCTCGGACCCACATCAATCAGCGTAAGTGTTGCGCTATTGACATCAGCTCAAAAAGCCAACGTCCGAACTGAGGATGTGACCAAGGTCACGAACCTCTGGACACAAAGGTCCCACACAGCTCGGACCCACGTCAATCAGCATAAGTGTTGCACTGCTGACATCAGCTCAAAAAGCCAACGTCTAAATTGAGGATGTGACCAAGGTCACAAACCTCTGGACACAAAGGTCCCACACAGCTTGGACCCACGTCAATCAGCGTAAGTACTGCAGTACTGACATCAGCTCAAAAAGCCAACGTTCGAACTGAGGATGTGACCAAGGTCACGAATCTCTGGACACAAAGGTCTCACACAGCTTGGACCCATGTAAATCAGCGAAAGTGCTGCGCTGCTGACATCAGCTCAAAAATCCAACGTCCAAACTGAGGATGTGACCAAGGTCACGAACCTCTAGACACAAAGGTCCTACACAGCTCGGACCTACCTCAATCAGCGTAAGTTTTGTGCTGCTAACATCAACTCAAAAAGTCAACGTCTGAATTTAAGATGTGCCAAGGTCACAAACCTCTAGACGCAAATGTCCCACACAACTCAGACTCCACTCCAGACATCACAATTGTTGATTCCAATCCGATCTGTCATATCAGTTAAGTAATTCTTCACTCGCTAAGCAACTTATGGTCGACCTCATTCTAAGTACGTTTGTAACCAGGTCGGACCTCATCCCTGGTAGAAACTGATCTAGGTCGGACCTCATCCTTTGGTGGGACTTGATCCAGTCGGATCTCATTCCTGGTGGAACCTTATCCAGGTCGGACATCATCTCCTGGTGGGACTTGATCCATGTCGAACCTCATTCCATTATTGTTAAGATTACGTCATCAGTATGGCATGTCCTTTCATATGTCAGACGTTAGATCGGCCGCCAATCACAGAGATGTCACTTCACATTGAATGCCCAAAAAGTAAATGTCTTGTAAGCTAAGAGAGGCCAAGCTCAGTCCTGGCCTTCAGGCTCTTTTCTAGAAGAAGAAAGATTGAACTTGGAGTTTTTATTGAGCTCGTCCTTCAAAAACTGGATATCCCAGTCCGGATGCTTCTCTGCAACAGTATTAATTAGCTCCTCCATGACCTTTCTGATAGCCCAAGAATAACTAACCAAGAGGGGGGTGAATTGGTTTTCTCAAACTTTTTTGAAAAATATTCTCAAAAATGATATTTAAGAGATAAAAATAGATTCACAAAAATATAAGCACAATATAAGTAAATAAAAGAGAAGAGAGGGTGCAAACGATTTTTATGGAGGTTCGATCCAACCAATGATCTACGTCCCCCGTTACCAAGCTCTCCAACACGAGCACGGCCTTTCCACTATTTTGATTGACTTATGGTGCAATCCAAACCCTTACAATGTATCCGGTGACTTACAAGCAAGGATCACCTATCCTTATACAATATTGAGCTTTTCAAGGGACCTCAATATGACCCAAATAAATAAAGAGATTGATTTAAGTATTTCTCTCTAGATGAATGATAGATACAAGTTTAGTTCTAAGAGAGACTAACACTTTAATGAATAGCAAGGGATGAGGAAAGCTCAAGTGTTAGACGAAAACTTTGTTGAGAAAGATGAACCAAAAGTTTGATTTAATCAAACAAAGTTTTTCAAAGAGAGATATTGAAGATATAAATGCAATGAAGCTTTGAATGATGTTTTTCAATATGATTCTCTCTATAAATGCTCTTGTAAGTGTTATTGAATGATAACAAATGAAGTGGTATATATAGAGATGAATTTTCGTCACTTTCTGACCAAACGGATGACCAAACGGTCGACCGGTCAGATTGGTCAGATTGGTCAGAATTAGTCGTTGAACTGTAAAAAGTCAGAACGGACACTTTTTGAAAAATTACATTCAAACGGTCGACCGGTTCAACCGGTTTACCAAACGGATTGTCCGTTTTCACAGTTTTGAAAATCTGATTTTTGGCTTTGATAAAACTAATTTTTTTTATGCAAGTGATAAAAATTATATTTGAGCTTTCGTTCATTTAATTGCTAAGGATTAAAGAGTTAATACCTTTACAATTTTATCTAAAAATCTATTCTTCAATCTTGATTTTCGAATCTTGAAATTCGGCGGATCTTGAGATGCTTGAACTCTTGTATTGATTTTGACTTTGAACTTGACATTGCATGAGAGTTCGATTTGTAGCGCTTTGAATTTTGCTTGAAAATAAAATGTTAGAAAACATAACCAATTTGTTTGTAATAATCAAAACATTAAGGTTTAAAGTTAACCATAGGTCAACAATTTCCCCCTTTTTGATTATGACAAACAATGTGAGAATATAGAATAATGAAATAGAATTAATCATGTATATTCCCCATTTCCAAAATCAAGTAAACATGATTTGATGAATTTGTATTACATGATATCAATTTCATTTGATTTGCCAATTTCATTTGCCAATTTCATCACATATTTATTTTCCCCCTTTTGGCATAAACAAAAAAGGCAAAAGATAAAACATTAAGGTTTAAAAGCATATTCTCCCTAAATGAAACAACATATGCCATTCATTGATAAACTTAAAATTTAAAAACAAGCATAATTCCATAAATGAAAGCTAGAATCATACAATTCGTTTCCAAAACATAGATACAAACACAACAAAAATAAAGTAAATAAACTAAGGCTCCGGGGGCGGCTGCGGAGGAAGCACGGCATCAAGTCGGGAATGAAGATCTCGGAGCAATGTCGTCATGTCGGCAACCGAGTGCTGGAGAGTCCCCATGGTATGGTGTAGACCCTCGACCGAAGAAGTAAGTGAGTCGATCCGTCCATGTAGTAAAGTGAATTGGTCCTCGTTGTGGCCGGAAGTGGAGGACGACGGCCTTTGTGATCTTTGCCGCGGAGGGGACGGAGGAGCATCTTCGTCAATATCTTCCCCTTCGAAAGGTAGAGTGGAGGGTCCCGACTCTTCATCAAATCCCTTCGACTTTGCCACCCATTGACCATTTTCTTTGAAGATCCTCATTCGTTTGAGCGTAAGAATATTGATGGTGTCGGTGGCTTTTGGAAGGAGGGTCACCGTATCACGGAAAGAGATGTCGAAGTGTTGGAAAATTTTAGTGAGAATCATGCCATAGGGAAGTGCCTTAGATCTCTTGCCGCTAAGGACGTAGTGCATGTGTTGGATCATGATGTAAGAAAAATCGAGCTTACGCCCTCGGAGGATAGAGTCGAGCACAAAAGCATCAAAATGGTTGACCTCATCTAAATGACCCTTTCGAGGGACAATTATGTGGGCGATGATATTATGGAGGACACGACATGGAAGAGTAAGTTGATTGGAGCTAAGACGTACGGCAGCCTCGAAGTGCTTGCCGGTGACGGGACAACATGCTTCGACCGGATTATACTCGTCGGTGTGAGGAATTGTCTTGGTGGTATAGAGACGCATACCACCATTCTCAAGATGAAGAATGGAACGAATAAGATCTTGAGTGATCTTAATTCGTTTGTCCCGAACAAAGGATGAAATACCCGACCTCGGGGAAAAAACCATGTTTTTGTAAAATTCTTTGACAATGGGGGGGTAAACATTATCATTGAGAGTAAGAAGAGGAATCCACCCCATACCCATAAAAAGAATTTCTATGTTGAATGATGGTGCCTCGTGTGTGAAAGAAGCAAGATCGACATTCTTACCAATGAGGACGGGACACCCATCGATTCGTTTGGATTGAGGGTTTTCTTCGGAGGAGGAAGATGGTGGAGAAGGTTGCCTTTCCCTCCTAGGACGCTTGGCGGCCATTTTAACTCGAGGCATTGTGTTGAAACGGATGATTTGAATCTAGGGTTAGAGTTCGTCCGTTTGGGTGGATTTTCACGAATCCGTAGATAAAATTTGGGGATTTTGTGGTTTTGAGCGTGGATTTGATATGAGTTTTTGATTTTAAGCACTAATTTGAAGAATTTCAGAGAGATTTGATGAATGGGAAGAGATTGGGAGTCAAAAATGTGAGTTCGCGCGAAGTTGGAATGAAGAAATTTGAAAAATTTCTAATTTAAAACCCTGATTTCTGCTAAGACGGACGACCGGAACACTAAGACGGTCGACCGTTTGGACTAAAATTTTGATGTTCAAACTCTCTGTTCACACGGATGATCAGACGGATGATATGCGGTCGTCCGTGTAAAATCATACGGACGTCCGTTAAAATGAAACGGCCAACCGTTTGAACTTTTCAATTTTGGCAAAAGTCTCTGCTTAGACGGATGATAAACCAAATGATCAGTTTGGTCATCCGTTTAACATCAAATGGACGTCCGTATTGGATAACGGTCGTCCGGTTGGACAGATTTTCACAAATTGTACCAAAATCATTGATTTGGTCCTTTGATAAATGATTTTAAAACATTTTGTCATATAAAATGCAATCAATCATGGGAAACATAAAGATTTAGGCACATATTTCACATTCATCAATTATACCTAAACTTCGTCGAATGTATGAAAATCTTTCAAGAGCTAATGGTTTTGTGAGAATATCGGCCAATTGTTTTTCGATGTTTACAAACTCCAAAGTTATATCTCCCTTTTGTGCATGGTCTCGTAAAAAGTGATGTCTAATCTCGATGTGTTTGATACGAGAATGCAAGATGGGATTTTTAGATAAATTGATGGCACTAGTATTATCACACATAATAGGAACTTTGTCAAATGAAATGTGATAATCATTTAGAGTTTGCTTCATCCATAGGATTTGAGCACAACAACTAGCGGCGGAGATATACTCGGCTTCGGCGGTTGACAAAGCAACAGAATTTTGTTTCTTACTAAACCATGAAACTAAAGCAAAGCCTAGAAAATGGCACGTTCCATTAGTACTTTTACGATCAATTGTGCAACCGGCCCAATCGGCATCCGAATAGCTAAGTAAATCAAAATGAGTTTCTTTGGGATACCAAAGGCCTAAAGATCTAGTTCCACTAAGATAACGAAAGATGCGTTTTACGGCACTAAGATGGGAATTCTTAGGATTAGATTAATATCTAGCACATAATCATACACTAAACATAATATCGGGTCTACTAGCGGTTAAATAAAGAAGGGATCCGATCATACCTCGATATTTTGTTGTATCAACGGAAGTACCATGCTCATCTTTGTCTAGTTTGATTGATGAGCTCATTGGAGTGTTCATAGGCTTCAATTCTTTCATTTCAAACTTTTTGAGCATATCCAAGATATACTTGGTTTGACTAATGAATATTCCATCATTAGTTTGTTTGATTTGAAGACCAAGAAAGAACTTGAGTTCACCCATCATGCTCATCTCAAATTCCCTACTCATGCACTTAGAAAGTTCTTCACATAGGAAAATGTTAGTAGCATCAAAAATGATATCGTCAACATAAATTTGAACAACTATCATATCATTCTTTTTGGTTTTTATAAATAATGTTGTATCCGCTTTACCCATTAAAAAATCATTTGATAAGAGAAATTTACTTAATATCTCATACCATGCTCTAGGAGCTTGTTTTAAACCATAAAGGACTTTTCTAAGTTTGAAAACTTTGTCCGGATACTTATGATTTTTAAAACCGGGTGGTTGCTCAATAAAGACTTCTTCTTGAATGACTCCATTCAAGAATGCACTTTTGACATCCATTTGAAATAAAGTAAAATTCTTATGACAAGCAAAAGCAAGAAGCATGCGAATTGATTCTAATCTATTAACCGGGGCAAAAGTTTCTTCGAAATCAATGCCTTCTTCTTGATTGTAACCTTGAGCCACTAATCTAGTTTTGTTACGCACAATTATACCATTTTCATCTCGTTTGTTTCGAAAAATCTATTTTGTGCCAATTACGGTTTGTGAATTTGGTCTAGCAACTAAATCCCAAACATGATTTCTTTCAAATTGATTTGGTTCATCTTGCATAGCTAGGATCCAAAATTCATCAAACTCGACTTCTTTAAAGTTCTTTGGATTTGAGAAAGAAATGCACAATTGTTATGAAAATTTCTAGAAGAATTTCTTGTGCTTACCCCTTTTGATGGATCACCAATGATGAGATCTTTTGGGTGAGATGGTACAAACCTCCATTCTTTTGGTAATGATGAAGTGTTGGGATCTTCATGATGTTCTTCATCATTTTGTTGCATACTTGTTTCCTCCTCATGTTGACTTTCAATGTTATTTGGATTCCCTTTGTCTTGATTTTGAACACTTAGTTGTTCAAATGGGATTTCCAAATCTTCATCATCAATAACTTTTTCTTGTATAGAGGAGTTAGTTTCATCAAAAACAACATGCATAGATTCTTCAACTACTAAAGTTCTTTTGTTGAAAACTCTAAAAGCTTTACTAGTAGATGAATATCCAAGAAAAATTCCAATATCGGATTTTGGATCAAATTTTCTCAAATTTTCTTTTGTGTTTAAAATAAAGCACTTGCAACCAAAAACTTTAAAATATCCGATATTGAGAATTCTATTTTTCCAAAGCTCATATGGAGTTTTGGTTTTCTTTCGACTTACCAAAACTCTATTTAAGATATAACATGAAGTGTTTACGGCTTCGGCCCAAAAATATTTTGGTAAATTTTTTTCATTCAACATGGTTCGAGCCATTTCTTGCAATGTTCGATTCTTCCTTTCTACTACACCATTTTGTTGAGGAGTTCTAGGAGCCGAAAAATTATGTTCATATCCATTGGATTTGCAAAACTCATCAAAGGCTATATTTTCAAATTCTCCACCATGATCACTCCTAATTGTGGTAATGGTGTATCTTTTTTCATTTTGGACTCTTTTGCAAAAATGTTTAAATGCATTTAAGGCTTCATCTTTTAAATTCAAGAAAATGACCCAAGTAAATCTTGAAAAATCATCAACAATAACAAATGCATAATATTTTCCACTTAAACTAGCGGTTCTAGATGGTCCAAATAAGTCCATGTGGAGAAGTTGCAAAGGTCTTGAAGTAGAAGAGTGTTGTTTAAGTTTGAAAGAACTCTTTACTTGTTTTTCAAATTGACAAGCATCACAAATTTTATCTTTTTCAAACTTTATATTTGGCAACCCTTTCACAAAGTTATTTTTGGAGATTTTTGAAAGTAAGTCCATGCTAACATGACCTAATCTCCTATGCCATAGCCAAGAATCATCCTTTATACTTGAAAAATATTTTATTTCCTTTTCAAGTTCAAATTCAATAGATATGATGTAAACATCTTTGCTTCGGCTCCCCATGAACAATACCTCTTTAGATATAGCATCCTCAATGAGGCAATTGGAAGAATCAAATTTAATGAGATAACCTTTATCACACAATTGACTTATACTAAGTAAGTTATGTTTGAGGTTATCAACTAATAAAACATTTTCAATGGAGGGAGAAGAACGATTACCAATATTTCCAATGCCTATGATTTTTCCTTTGGCATAGTCTCCAAAAGTCACATGACCTCTATCTTTTCTTTTGAAATTTGATAGTAATGATCGATCTCCCGTCATATGTTTCGAACAACCACTATCCAAGAACTAATTGCTCTTGACCTTTTGTGGTACCTACAAAAATAATTTTAATTTTTGATTTTTGGTACCCACATAAGTTTGGGTCCTTGATAGTTAGTGCTTGTGGATTCTTTTATCCACCTGTGTTTCTTTTCAAAGTATAGTTTCTTTTTAGTCAAACAATTGTAAGCAACATGACCATCTTTCTTGCAAAAACTACATGTGATGTTTTGTTGAGAAAAGTTGGATGATTTTACAAAAATAGTTTCAAGGAATTTTTGTTTCAAGAGAGGTTTATATCCAATTCCCCCTTTGTTAAACACACATTTTTGCTCACCAAGCATTAATTCAAAGTTTTTCTTTCTTTGGGTGAATTTGTGAATAATGCTTGTTAGATCAACCACTTTTTCTTTCAATAAAACATTTTCTTTAATCAAGGACTTATGATCATCCTTTTTTTTTTCATAGTCCTTTTGTGCAATAAAAAACTTCTTGACTACATTTTTCAACAAAGAGTGTTTATTGTTAAGAATAGAGTATTTTGACATAAGTTTCTCAAATTCTTCAAGAATTTCATCATAAGAGGTAGATAAGTCAATGTAAGAGTCATTGTTGTTTGTACTTACCTCATCCTCAATAGCCATGAAGCACATATTAGCGATTTCTTCTTGAATTTCATCATCTTCTTGATCATCTTCATCACTATCATCCCATGTAGCTTGAAGTGCCTTCTTTTTGTTGAACTTCTTCTTGTTTGGGCATTCGGTCCTCTTGTGACCGGGTTTGTCACAATCATAGCATATGATCTTTTTGTTCTTTTCTTCACTTTTGTCTTCTTTCTTTTGAAATCGCCTATTGTTTCAAAATCCTCTCCATTTCTTGACAAGAAGAACTAAGTCATCAAGTTCTTCATCACTCAAGTTTGTGTTGGATGATCCTTCATCATTTGTTGATTTCAAAGCAATTTGCTTCTTGGGAAGCTCATTCATCTCTTCCTTGCTTCTCCTTGTTTTCTCCTTTGTTTCGACATTGTTGAGCTCATATGTCATCAATGTTACATATAGCTCCTCCAATGGATAAGTGTTGATATCTTTTGTATTCTCTATCAACATCCTCAAGGAGTTCCAATCTTCCGATAAAGACCTAAGCATTTTGCTCACAAGTTCACCATTAGTAAATTTTCGATCAAAGCCCTTAAGGCCATTAATAATATCGGTGAAACGAGTAATCATATCAACAATATGTTCATCTTGTTTCATAAAGAAATTTTCGAAATCTTTTGTCAAAAGATTTATTTTGGTTTCTTTAACCTTGTTGGTACCTAAGTGAGTTATCTCTAATGCATGTCAAATATCATAAGCGGAATCACATGTGCTAATACGATTAAACTCATTTTTGTCTAAAGTACAATAAAGTAAATTTTTGGCTCTAGCATTCAAAGACAATTTTCTTTTGTCCTCTTCATCATATTCTTCTCTAGGCTTAGAAATAGTTTGGTCCAGTTTATCATCAACTTTGACAATTTTTGTAGGCACATATGGACCAAACTCGATGACTTTCCAAATGTTATAATCAATTGATCGAATATAAATCATCATTCTAGTTTTCCAATAATTGTAGTGGGAGCCATTAAAGAAGGGAGGACGATTTGTAGAGTGACCCTCAAGGTTTTGAAAATTTTAGTTAGCCATTACTCAAAATTGTGTAATAAAAAAAAAAGAGCACCTAGCTCTGATACCAATTGATAGCCCAACAATAACTAACCAAGAGGGGGGTGAATTGGTTTTCTCAAACTTTTTCGAAAAATATTCTCAAAAATGATATTTAAGAGATAAAAATAGATTCACAAAAATATAAGCACAATATAAGTAAATAAAAGAGAAGAGTGCAAACGATTTTTATGGAGGTTCGATCCAACCAATGATCTACGTCCCCCGTTACCAAGCTCTCCAACACGAGCACGGCCTTTCCACTATTTTGATTGACTTATGGTGCAATCCAAACCATTACAATGTATCCGGTGACTTACAAGCAAAGAGCACCGATCCTTATACAATATTGAACTTTTCAAAGGACCTCAATATGACCTAAATAAATAAAGAGATTGATTTAAGTATTTCTCTCTAGATGAATGATAGATACAAGTTTAGTTCTAAGAGAGACTAACACTTTAATGAATAGCAATGGATGAGGAAAGCTCAAGTGTTAGAAGAAAACTTTGTTGAGAAAGATGAACCAAAAGTTTAATTTAATCAAACAAAGTTTTTCAAAGAGAGATATTGAAGATATAAATGCAATGAAGCTTTGAATGATGTTTTTAAATATGATTCTCTCTATAAATGCTCTTGTAAGTGTTATTGAATGATAACAAATGAAGTGGTATTTATAGAGATGAATTTTCGTCACTTTCTGACCAAACGGATGATCAAACAGTCGACCGGTCAGATTGGTCAGAACTAGCCGTTGAATTGCAAAAAGTCAGAACGGACACTTTTTGAAAAATTACGTTCAAACGGTCGACTGGTTCAAATTAAACGGTCGACCGGTTCAACCGGTTTACCAAACGGATTGTCCGTTTCCACAGTTTTGAAAATCTGATTTTTGACTTTGATAAAACTAATTTTTTTTATGCAAGTGATAAAAATTATATTTGAGCTTTCGTTCATTTAATTGCTAAGGATTAAAGAGTTAATACCTTTACAATTTTATCTAAAAATCTATTCTTCAATTTTGATCTTCGAATCTTGAAATTCGACGGATCTTGAGATGCTTGAACTCTTGTATTGATTTTGACTTTGAACTTGACATTGCATGAGAGTTCGATTTGTAGCGCTTTGAATTTTGCTTGAAAATAAAATGTTAGAAAACATAACCAATTTGTTTGTAATAATCAAAACATTAAGGTTTAAAGTTAACCATAGGTCAACACTCTCTAGGGCAGCTCAAAGGTCAGCTTGGCTCCTTTCAAATAAAGTCTCCAACTCGGACTTTCCCATCTTCTCTTATTCCAATTGGTGCGCCAAAGCTTGGAGCTCGGACTCCTTCTCTCCAGTTCCTCCACGGCCTCAGAGTGGAGCCTCATTTCCTTATCCAGGTCAGCCATAGCCTTCCGACATTCTTCCTTCATCCTCTGGAAGTTTGCCAAGTAATGTCATATCAGCTATGTGAGAATCTTCAGAATGGATCAAAGCAATAGTACGAACTAAAGGCCACCCCTGACCGAACTCTAAAAGGGAGGTCCTACCTAACCTTTACAAAGAGGGACATCCTTACCCAGGAGGTCCTACTTTGATATCCCAGGTCCTACCCAACTCCAAGAGGGAGGTCCTACATAACTTCCACGAAGAGAAACATCCTTGCCCAGGATGTCCTATCTCAATATCAGGTCCTACTTCGATATCTCAGATCCTACCCAACTCTAAGAGGGAGGTCCTACCTAACCTCTACGAAGAGGGACGTCCTCGCCCAAGAGGTCCTACCTATACACCTCAAGCCGTACTGCAATCGTCTATAGTCACCAGAAGATCACGTCCATTAGATATCTGATGTCAGTTTTAGCTCATCCATTTGATCGAGCTACAACCTTGGAGGTATTTACACCATCTAATGTGAAAGGCCAGACATTTGAAGTTTGAAGTTGGAGGTTAGATGTTAGAAGTCATATGTCAGAGGTCACACTATCAAAAGTCAATTCTAATTAGTTAACGCAATGGAAATTTTCATTGATGTCGAAGTTCAATACAAGAAGAAAGAACTCGTGAAAAACAAAAAAAAAATACATTAAAAAAGATAAGAGCTCATTGAGCCTCGAACTGATCTCCTTCCTCGGGCCATAAGAGATTGAGTTTGGAATTTCTATTTAGTTCGTCCAACTCGTCCTTCATGAACTAAACATCCCAGTCCAGAGGTTTCTCTACTGCTGTCTCAATCAACTCCTCCATCGTGAGGAATTAGACCTTCTTCTGGTAGGCCAAATAGGCATCCGAGGACTTGAACTCCGCTGCTACCTCGTCCCGGTCTATTGACTTCTCTAGGGCAGTGCTCAGGTCATCTTGGCTCTTCTCCAGAGAAATCTCCAGGCCATCATCGGCTTTGGCTCGGAGTCTTTTTTCTTCGACTAATTCAGCCAAGTATGGACTTACGAGACAGATCAGGACGGTCCAAATCTACAGTACGAATTGAAAGCCACCCATAACTATAGTCAAGAGTAGGCCTTGGGGGCAATTGTTGATATCCAATTCGATATGTCACCTTAGCTAAGTCTTACTCCAGGTCGGACCTCATTCCCACTCAGGTTTTATTCCAGGTTGGACCTCATTTCCACTCAGGTCTTACTCCAGTTCGGACCTCATTCCCACTCAGATCTTGCTCTAGGTCGGAAGACCTCCCATCTAAGTTTTGCAGTTAAGCTCACGTCATCAGTATAGCATGTCTTCTAATATGTCAGACCTGACCTGTCATGGCAACCAATGATTCTTCACGCCCGTTGTGGAGGTCCTACCGGATTATTGAAGAAGGTCCTACCAAAATGGTCCTACATATCCAAAGTGGTGAGGGGCCTCTCTACGTATCGAAGTCTTACCTCATCAATTCTTACCCTGGCTATTTTAGGTCAGATGTCAAGCAGTAGTCAACCAGTACTATGCTATTGTCATCAATGGCACGTTTTTCCATAAATATCAGATGTCACTTCGCATTAAATGTCCTAAAAAAGATATGTCTTGTACGCATTAAATACATAGCTTGGCCTTTTAATGTCTAGCTTAGCATTAAATGCAGGTAATCATTACATATTTTTCTATAAATAGAAAATATAAATATCCTACAATTCGAACATTGAATGGCTGCTAATAAACAGCATACTCGAAAAGAGCTTACAAACATGTCTTCTGTTACAATTCTCGTATTCAGTTCAGTTCAGTTCGACTATGTCCAACCTAAATTATTGACATTAAGTTCGCTTAAGAAGTGCAGTGTCATTTTCCAACGTCAACACACGTTAAATAACTTCAAATTAAAGACATTATATTCATACAATAATCAATAAGTTGAAATATTTTTTCATTTTTCAAAATCTATGAAATCCACGAGAATCCATAAAAATCTATGATATTAAATTGTATTAAAATCTTGTGAATTCTATAAAAGTCTAAAATCCATCAAATCCATGAAAATCAATCTTAAAAAATTTATTAAAATTTGAATTGAAGACACCCGCAACCTATTTTCCTTGACTTCTGTATCAAGCCAAGTCAAGTACGCTGCTCCAAATATGGTCTTATATGTATGAGAATTTTACTGATAACATAAATTCGTCGTTCTTATAATTACCTTGGAGTATCAATGATTAAGAATCTTTTTCAAAGTTCATCTTTACAAGTCTAGATCAAGACTTGACAAGAGAAACAGTCCTATGTCATTAAGCTTGACATGAACTTGCTGCAGTCTTGCTGATCCACAGACTATCTTGTAGAAACTTGGGGAGGGATAAAATCTGCAAGAGTTTTTCATTTTTGAAATTGGGAACTCGGGCATTAATCATTTTTACAAATGGCATAACCCATAAAATAGAAACATAATAAATTCAAGAAAAAGGATAAAAAAGAATAGGACTGACATTGGTCGAAGAAATCAAAATATATTGCTAGGATTGAACTAGAGCTGTGAATGAATGAGTTGTGTCCACATATATTTACACAATACAAACACCAAATTCATTTGTTCCAAGCATAGGAAACAATCAGAAAGCTCTATGCACACATACATGTAGATTTAACCAATGAGGTTTTCTGTTCTTTTTGTTTTTTTCCTCCCAAAAATGAAACGCTAAATATAATCACACTCCTTTCGACAATCCAAAAGAAGAAAGTTCTAACTATCACTTCCAAATGTGCATCTCTTTCCAACAAAACCGAGTAATTAACGAAGAGAACAAACAAGCAATGCACATGAAGAAGTAACTAGTGCCAGTCGGTCACTCCTTTTTCTCATTTATAACTTATTTCGGGCAATATCCAAAACGGATCACAATGCATGATATGTCATCTTTACTCTTTCTTGCCAAAGCCTCCATGGTTAACTGCTTTGCAGCTTGTTGAGGATCTTTAATGGATCTTACCTTATCAACTGCCTCTTGATTGGCCATCACCTGCCGTTGAAATTGCTTACATGAAATTAAAGTGTATGCGTAAAGGTGAGGAACATCTTTATGCCATTTAACTACGAGTCAAGAAATCATTTCATTTTTTCATTGAGAGCTGATGCTTTTCCTTACCTTGCATGACAATTTGAATACATGAAGTGAAAGGGGCAGAACGTGATTATTGACTTCCACGAAAGAAAACATGGTATTTATACATACTGTAGAATAATTCACGATATGATAGTAAAAAAATAATCATATGAATAAAATTTTATGCTTGTGCCTGATGACATCGACCTTAGCAGCATCGGAGCTATATTGTACTAATAATTGAGTCCTATTCTATTCTATATTCAAGCTAGAGCTCCCTAAGTCATGTGGAAGACTAGGATGGAGGCCAAAGAATGCGAGTACGACTTGTACTCAAAATTTACTAGGGAATAAATAACTATAATAAATAATGTAAATTGACCAGTGGTAATTTTAGGTATTGTTCCTAAATCTCTGTACTGGCCATTCCACATCAAAATTTGAAAAACATATTAGAACAAAGAATACATCAGTAGATGAAACAACTAGTAATCATATTTTCTCTCTCATATGTTCCGTTTTAAAATGTTTAGAAAGAAAACAATGAGTTAACATAAGCCAGCTTATTTACTAGTAAACATGTCAATCATCTTATGATGGAGGATCCCAATGAAGATAGTTTTGTTAGCATTAATTCCTAATCTCAAAACCCGACAAAAACAATAATATGCATTTCTAAAGGATGAAGTTTCACTAATAGTTCCGACATAGGAACATCTACATGACCCAACAAACTGCTTTCAAACACTCGACACTTCTTGGATGCTTTCAATGAAGCAAGTTATGTCAAAGAACTCATGGTCACTTGTTTATTGCTACTAACAACAGCTGCCATTCGCTTCATTTCGTTGGTTATTTCAACGAAGGAGTGCAAGACCTCATGGATTTGCAAGATAAAATTGCCAATGAATGCGAAAGTAAGGTCCCCGAAGAAATAGTATGAGACTGACCTTCCATAAGCCATCACTTGCCAATATAACGAACTCTGTACTAGAGTCAATGCGCACATTACAAACATCAGGCTCCGAACTCAAATGTGCTTTTAGGTTTTCATCTCCAAAAGCTCGCGCAACGGCAAGTTGGCCATTAACACGAGGCACGTCTCCTGTAACAGGAAGTTAAAAATTTCATGTGAGGGGCACAATCAAACTCCCCGATAAATGTAAAATATGAGCATGTTCGGCAAGCTTCAAAAGTTCACTTGTAACTAAAGTTTCAGGGGCACAAGTCATAACTCCCAGATAAATGTAAAATATAAGCATGTTTGGCAAGCTTAAAAAGTTTACTTACAAGTAATTAAGCAAGTTTTAAAATAAATAATAATTTTACGGGTCAAAGTTGAAAATAAGTTACTTATTTTGACTATAAGATAAAGAGTTACTTTGAAAAAAGTAAATTTATTTACTTAAAAACATTTTTTACTTAAAAGTAAGAAAGTAGAGACCCAAGCATGTTTGGAAACAAACACACAAACAATTACTTCAAAGTAACTTTACTTTTTTTGTAAGATTAGCCTAACTTGCTCATTTTCTAATTATAAATCCAAAACATTTTTGTCTTCAAAGATCTCGAGGGAATGAGTTGTCAAATAAATATAAATTACTTTACCAGGCAGAGTAGTCACGAAACCACCCCGTTTCTCAATCTTCCTTCGTTCGCTGTGTGGCTCGTGGTCCACAGTAAGTTGACTGGCAGTTCCACCCTTGCACAAGACAGCTCGGGAATCACCAACGTTTGCCACCCACAGGTCTTTTCCATCGATGACAATTGCAGTCACTGCTGTTGACCCACCAGGTCCTAATTGCATGGAGTTCTCAAGTATAACTTTATCAGTCGAGTGGTAAGCATTTTTTATGGCAGTCTTAGGGTCCTCCCAAAAATAATCCTGCACATGTTAGACAAAAGTTAATGATGGTTCATGGAACTTGGAACAGGAGACAGTTAAAGGTGGGAGCAGAAAGAGGTTATGGAATTATTTAGAAATTTCTAGAAAAGGATAATCATCGAGGAACATTACTAGAATTACCATTTGATAGTCATAGATACTAAGTCTTTGTTTGTAAGTGATCAAATTTCTCTTGGTTGCATATAACTCAAAAAATTTAAATAAACAGTAAAAGTGAATTCCCCCATCCCAACCCCATCTTTTAGTGTACTTGATGCAAGAATGCACCAAAATCAAAAGAATAAAGGATTGTAGAACGGAACCATTATGTAGTCTAATGTGATTTATTTCTGTAATAACTCAATTTGTAGTATCTGATGTGTGTGTGTGGCTATATTTTAGGAAGGAAACCGAGACATTTGAAGACCTTCCTACTTCTTTTAATCACAACAAAAATTTACAAACAAAATAGCACGTCTTCTCTCATAGTCATATGTTTTTTTATTTCATAGTATATAATATAATAATTCTTAGAAATGGATTAATTTGACAATTTCCAACGTTAAATTTATGTCAAATATAATTGGAACGTCCTAATATTAACCTACTACTTTCATGAGTAATGTGTCCTCGCACCCACGTCCACAGTTGCATTTCCGACACTTAGACCCATTCCCATGTCCAACACTTATACCTGGGCCAAGCAACATAGGATTTAAATCCCAGTTCTCACACTACCATGAAAGCAACAAATGGAATGTGTAAGCTTTTACATTCACCAAACCTGTCTTAAAGTACTTCTACTTGCTCCTTGACACAATTGCTCAAAACTTGAAAAAAAAAAAAAAAGAAGGGAAAATGAGAAGCAAAACTACAAAACATTGACCAAAAGAACACCTGCCTTTGCAGGCTAGTGTTTGTTGGATTAGGTGAGTTGGAGGAGGCAAGAGTTCAGAGCGGCAAAATCCATGGTGCCGTGAAGTATTGACTTCAGCAACAATATAGGTTTCTCTGGAGCTTTGCATGAATGTTGAAATTCATCAGCAAGTAATCCAAATATTCATCATAATTTTTTCAAGTCAAGCACTCTGATCTTGACCAAATTAGTTCTTACTTCATTTCTGTCTTTTGAAACTTTCCTCATTACTTCCTATCACTTTATATCTCCTATCAAGTTTTCCCCTTCCTTTTACTTATTTCTACTTCTATTTATTTATTTATTTACTTAAAGTTTGAATACCTAAAGTGCCATGGGAGCTACTACATTTTCAGGCATGATCTATATTTCGGTTTTATATTTACCAATAGAAGTTCTGTTATCTACTACGTTGCATGTTTATTTATACTCCAAAACAATATATTGTAATCCATTTGACTTGACAACAAAAGGTGAAAATAAACTTAATTGGAAAGAACAAATAAGCAGCACATACTCCAATGAGAGTGAAAAAAAGACTTGTTTCGTACTGATGTAGTCACACATGGAACCAACAAAAAAGCAGCAATGGAAAGCGAGAAATAAAAAAGCTGAGTGGCTAGTGTTTCGTCCCACTTCAAAAAATTGCAATAATTACATTATAAAGGAACTTCCACTTGTACTAGTTCAAGCACTTTTCTTGTGGCAAAATGGTGGAACACGAGTCAGGTGCATCACACCTCACAAGTAGTTCAAGTGCAATTAGCAAACTCAATTTTCATGGTTCATGGATCTCCTAGTCACAGGCTCACTCATTGAGTGCAAGGCCACCACCACTGACCAGTAGATCATGCAACTTAAGACTAACATCACGTAGAGTTTTAAGGTGCTGTTCTGGATCAACTGTTTTGTGATATTCTCATATTACAATCAGGTGAACTCTCAAGAAAAAGTTCCCCGAATAAAATAGATAAAGAACTTTCTATGGAAAATTAGCTACTGTATCAGATTGAAAGGATCTACAGTTCAACTGGTGGTTTACTCAACCTATGGCTACTCATATAATGCCCTGAAGCAGTTATGCTTTTGTTTTAGCATTTTATTTCTAGTGTCGAAGAGATGAAGAGACTTTGGATGACAATTTTTCTGGAGGTCATCTAGGCACATGGATATGGAAATTATTTAAAACCCTCTTTATCATGCATTCCATTACTTTGAGCTAGTAGAATAGTTATTTGACAGATAATGAGTACTTGAACTCCACAAATCATCTCAGAGTTTATGCAAGAGAAGAAATCTTGGTCACATTGGCACGGCAAGTCTATTGCTTCTAAAGTTGTTCTCAAAGTTTTGTAATCAATGGAACTATATATTTTTTATGTCTTTTGGGTTATCCATTCCCAGAGGGACATTGAAGTTCTTTTTAATCTTATTGTAGGGATGTTGATGTCAACAAAAAATGGCTTTTCTCTCATCGTCCTCATCACCATGAGAAATTGAGATATACTCAAAATAACAGAGAATATGTCTAATTCTTCATTTTGGATTATTCGTTCTTTCATTTATGGATATGAGGCAGTGCCCTGCTCCTTCGCATTTTGTAATGTGATTAAAGAAGAATAGGGGATACTTCTTCACACTGTTCTTACCAACTGCTTATTGAGAAAGACATGGATAAATTCTTCCATACCTCAACTCTCGGGGAGTATGCAAATTCAATTTCAATGTCGAATGGAGGTAATTCCTTATATTCTTTCTCCTACTATGCAGCATTGCATTTTCTACTATTTATATAATTCTGCATGAATTAGGTATCCCTAAATCCTCCTTCCACTCCACTTAGAGCATCTACAACGCAACCGAGGATTGCACTAAAAGGTGTGCCACATCATCCCAAAATACTTACATGGAAAGAAAAAAAAAAAGTGGAGAATGTCAAGCACATCGTCCAAGATGCTCTTAATCAGGGGAGAAATAGAAGATCACTTTCTTTTTCAAATTGTGCAAACATTTTCAAGTCAATTATATCTACATGATCATTCCCTGACCACTTACAATCTGTAATTGCATGTGTCATTCCAGAATTATACATTTCCTATTAGCAAAATTCAGTGTAAAAAGACAAAAATGCCTATAGACAAAAAATTCCCATGTGGTCTCAAAAACTTAGCAAATTATCCCCCTTGTGCTATGCAAGACGCTGATGGATTACCATCCCATTTCATATCTAGTTTTTACCATCTTAATTCAAGTTGTATCTCCAATCATACCTTACCTTCTTCAGTTGTTCCTAATTTTGTTCTATTTACACATACCAAGTCTATTCTATCGTTTCAATCCTTTAACTGTCTAAACAGCCTAATTATGCGTAAAAATTAAACTTCCTGCACCAGTATTTCTATCAAAAGATTCAAAACACATCTAAAGGCAGGAATCGAAAAGGCCTGCTAAGAATTGCAGAACTGACAAAGAAATGCAATAGAGGGAAAAAGATATCAACAGATTAAAATATACCTCTTCAAGTATATTGTTGAAGAGATTATCCTTTAAATAACTCGGGACACGATCACCGAGGTGACCATCAAAAATCGCAAACAAACCGACGGCATGGCCCTTCTTTTTCCGGTACTCAGCCACATGATAATCCTCCATGTTGTGACCCGACTGTCCTTCCACCAAGTGGAATCCGTGAGAAACTTTATTGGTACATGATGATGACTCAAACTTACTCTTCCCTTTTCCAGTGTCTGGTGAAGATCCATCTAAACAAACAGCTTTCTACCAAATCCCACAAAAAATCATAATCAAACAAAGTCCTTTACATATCATCGATTATGAAGAGAACTACCAAACAAGAACTATTATATTAAAACTCAAGAAATTTGAATTGCTCATAACAATAAATATATTTTAAATAGCAGTTCAAAACTTTGACTTTTGTATGTAGTTCTGAAGAGGGTTACCTTGATCATGCGCAAAAAACTGCTGCTGGGCTTTTTCTCCATATCTAAACTGCAAATAGTCAAAATTACTCATACAAAACCTGCATAAAACCCAAGATTCTACTTCTTGTTGGTATACAAAACTTGAGCACTTTTCGATCAAAAAATAAAGGGAAAAAAAAAAGTGGGTTCTTGGTTGATTTTTGTTTACAAGTTTATCAGACAAGGGAAGGTCTCTGTCTTTAGTCTTTGTTTGTGTTCATATGAAAAGGAAGACGGGCCGGTATATTAAGAAAATACTAGGAAATTTCTTGTGCCATATTTCTGTTTCTCATTTGTACAAAAATAAAATAGATTTTGATAATGGGATTATGTAATTTATTGGGGGGAGTTGTGATGTGGTGGGGGCGCCGGAATTGATGAAAGTCGTTGAAAAAATCCAAGTCTAAGCTGAAATTCATTACTCATTAGTGTGTATTATTTTAGGCCCTTGAGGTTTTGAGAAATTGGGAACTGACCCCTTCAATTTTGGAAAATTAGACGTGGGTTTAATTTCGGGATGGGCAGCTGACCTTAGCCACCAAGGTTGTGGTAGGATAATATGGTTGGACCGTCCATTAAAATAAAATAAAATTGTCTTCGAAATGAGATATTTAATACTAAGTATACTTTTTATTCACAAGAGCTACAATTTATTACTCACTTATTATTCATACATTTGATAAAACTCATAATTTATAAGTACTTAAAAAATAATTTTAATACTATATGAAACATGCACATAAGCACTTGCATTTCATTATTTATAGTAATGTTGTTGTGGACTACTTTGTTTTGGCCACTACAATATTCGTAATTTTTGGCAAACTTTGAAAGCACATTTTGGTACGAACTAGTTTGACGTGAAAATTTGACATTAGTTCTTTATTTTTATAGACTCCCATCTAGGTACAAATATGTCGAGACACATCTTTTTCATCAATAGAAGACATCTGTTAAAATTGAGCAAGGCATCTCTCTTGCAATTTAATACTCATTTGACTAAAAAGCATAGGGTTGAAATATAAGAAGCTGATATATTTGATGTTAAACAAATACATAAGCAAAATAAAATTAGTCTATACAGACTATATGTTAGTGAAATTACTTATTGTACCTCCATTAAGCTTCAATATCACGAGAAACACAAGATGTACCCAAATCCCTCTAAATACACCTGCAAAGTCATGTCACGAAATTAAAATTTCAAAACATCCACTCACTCGCCAGAATAATGAGTCAACTCTTTATTAAATCAAAGTTTTATTAAATATGACATCACAAACATAAATAAAGAAAATCTAGAAATTAATCATAAGTTGACAGCATTTGATCGATAGTTAACATTCTCTTCTATCCTGAAAAGAATAAACAAATCGACCACTTTGGCTAAATGGCCGTGTCATACCACTCAAATTACAAAAGTACTCAACTTATATTAAATAAGTTTAAAATAACTCTTTTACGTAAAAATACTTAAATACCCTTATTTAATAAGCACAGTTAACAGACCACATTTAAGTGAGTGTACCTTATCCCTCTCCCTCCCCCTCCCCCTCCCCCTCCCCCTTCCCCTTCATGAACCAAACATAGGCCGAGTCTTCACTAGGGGTAAGGGTAATTAAGGCACCAGATAACTGTCATTCTTTTTAGAATATGAGAAGACTTCTCACATGAAAATATGAGAATTTTTAATTTGGTTCATATGGTTGTGCCTGAGACTTTGGAATGGAAGTTCTTCTTTAGGAATCTAATAAACTGCATTTCATATCAATTCTAGATATTTCATATTATGTTTACTTATTCTGCCTTCCTCTCTATATTGAAGCATCATTGCCAATGTTGTGGTCTAATTTTATGTTCTGAACATTCATTGAATCAAATGGTACGCACTCTTCAAAGCCACATTATTGCAATTGCGGGTGTCTATGTCTTTTATTGATAATGTTGAGTCCAATGATAGACATCTACTATGATGAACAACCCATTTTGAAGGAACCAACCCTCTATTGTTGGGCTTTAGCTGCTGTACCCAGTTGATATGTCTGGTCCAATTGCTTGGAGAATGCGTTTTTTAGATATTGCTGGTAATGTGCTTTTGTGCTTCAACCTTCACAAGCTTTCTCAGTTGTTGGATTGTTGCTTTTGATCCAAGCCACTGGTGTTGAGTATTTAAAGATCCATTCTTCATATTAGGATTAAGAGAACTTCACTGTTGGTGTGCAACTTTTCATTTTTCACTCTCTCTCTTTTCGTCTCCAGATTCTTCTTCTTCTTTTCATCTCCTTCTTTCTAGGTGAACCATTGGTTCTCCAATGGTCTGTGAAGTAGATGTTGCTACAGTAATCATCTTCTCATTACTATAGACTTGTGAGTTTATTTCGTAATCTGTTGTGAAAGGGATAATATATGTATAGTAAAGATCTGAGTCTGAATAAGTGATTCTTGGATAGTTCTGAGAGGATTATCTCTTGTAAACTTGATTATTGACCTGTTGTGGTTTTAATAGTGCAAAAGAGGTCGGATCTACATTTGTAGAGCCTCAAAGACAGATGTAAGCATTTCATCAGCTGAACTGTCTATCCCAAAAGGGACAACCAATAAAATGCCCAGAAGGATTAAAATTTTAAATAATATAATTACTTAATGATAAAAATGATAATTTTATTTGACATGTTTATTACTAAAGTGTTAATTCAAAAAAAAACTTATTATTATTTTTAATTTTTTATAAAAAAAAAAAGTATTTGACATATTTGCACATTTTGTAATGATTAAGAATCCACATACAATTTCTTCTAATTAACACTAAGGGCATATTTGTCTTTTTCATTCCATAAGGATTAATTTTGCACCAAAACACATAAATTAGGGACTTGTATGTTAAAAAATAAACATTAGGGACCAATTCCACACTAAGGGCAAATGCTAGGGACCATTTGCACCAAAATCCAAAAAAAAAAAAACGTACGTTTGTCGTCTGTATGTCTCTGCATCTTCAATCTTCTTCTTAAATAAAACTCTCCCTCAAAAGATCTTCTACTTGCTCCATTCACTGCCTCAATCCTAAAATCATAATCACCACAACTCATATTGTCATTCTCGTCCATCAAAACTCTATCATGAACAAAAGGGTTCAAATCTAAGTGATCCATTCTCATAGATCCTACGGTCGGATCCCACTACGCGGAAGCGGTATACTAGTGTAATGCCCAATCTTGCCATGGGGCATCAGTTTCTACATTGACTTGAGATTGGAAATAGATTTGATTGTAACTGTGTTGAGCTGTGTTTATGGAACAGTGACTAGAATAATGGATTCATAAGCTATAAGAATTCAAAATCTCAGCCCCATGTCACGGATGGATCTCACTGTGCAACTTTGGAAGCACTCAATCTACTAACAGCTTGGCTGTAGTATGCAAAGTCATGTATAATTGGTAAATACACGGGAAGATGTAAAACTTTCAGTGCATGCCAACGCGGTATTCAAGACCGTTATCCTCTAGAAGAAATGTTTTCCTTTCTAGCCTATTGCCTGTCAATTTCTTTTTATTTTTATTTCCTGCATTATGAAATCTCTGTTGTTCTCTAGCGTCATGTTCTGGCAGTTCCACTCTCTTGACTGGATTTAATTCCATTTCTTCTCTGAACTGTACCCTTTATTAATTTTCAGTTCTATTAAGGGGAAATAATAAAAATTTTGAACCTTGGAATAATAGATCAATCACATAACTAAATAAACAACTTACAAAAAAGCTGCTTGTTTAATATGATCCTGTTCTGTGAGGGTGCCAGGAGCATGGAATAGAGTACATAACCATTTTACCTAGTATAGTTAATTACAAACTTTTGCCTAGGGTTTAAGAGGAGCAATAAAAAATGGTGATACAGCTGTTGCAAAGAAGCTTTTGAGTCAGGTACCTTTGTTTTCCTTCTCTCTTTCCTGTTCTCTCTAGAGCATCAAAAGTGTTGATGTAAAACTAAACACTATCAAATTATTAGGGAGTGAAGCCAAATTACCACGACAATCAAGGATCGTCTTTGTTACATCTGGTACTCCCTCTTTCTCTCATTCTTATTACAGGAAAAATATCTGCATTCGAAATGCCCATCACTCTACTTGATTTAATTATGTAGGCAGCTGTCTTTAATCAAACTGAGATAGCTTTCACCCTCATGGACCATGGAGCGAGTTTGAATTGCAAGAATTTACTAGGTAAAACAATTCCTACACCTTTAGTGGTTCAGTTCAATGCATTTGTCAGAGAATATTTTGTTCCAGAGGCAGTATGAGATAAAGGTAATGGAAGTCATAGCTAGTCATCTCTTTACTGCAAGAATGCAATACGATAGATCAAATAAGCTAACGAGCTAGAGATTGTGGCCTCTGTTTGTTATCTATGGCTGTCTACAAGAAAAAATGGCCTTTTGTTTTTCTCTGTCACCAATCTTCTCTGGAGTGCAAGAATGATATTAGATATTGCCGATAAGTTATTCATTTAAATATTATCTTCTCTTAGTGTCAGTAATTAGAGTTCATTGGACCACATCATACCGCAATCAAATAATTTGGTTTAGAATGTGTTAAGAGGGGGCAGCATTAAGTTCAGTACAACGAGTTTATGACCATCTTTCTGCTCTCTTTGATTGTTATTCAGGTGAAACAGCTAGATTGTGCTCCTGCAACTTTACAATACAAAATGAAAAAGAAGACTGAAGAAAGTATGCAATTGGACCCCTGACATTATGTGAGCACATTTTGTTTCTATATTAAGCTGTGGAAAGCTGCTCTTTCTATGCAGGCAAATGAGCAAACTCAACTATAAGAATTGTTCATGCATGGTGTTTACAGCCCTCCTCCTCCTCCAGGGATCAGAAGAAAACTGGATACTCCCTCCTTTCTTGCAGTACGACTCGAAGGTGTTATATTCTTCACCAGTGGTAAAAGTGTAGAAGTTTGCTATAAATTACGTACCATATAGTAACGTTCAGATGACTGGGACACTACTTGAATAATCTTGCCTAGTTCGACTGATGTCTTTCCTTCTCCTTTTTTTGTTTTAGTCTCTCTCCTGGTAGTTGGGGTGGGGATTGGGAGTGGAGGTGCTGTACTGCCTGTGCATATAACATAGATCATCTGCAATTTGCTCAGCTATGAATTATGGGTTCGGTATTGTCAGATCCATGAATTGTTTCAATTTTGCAGACTTTGTAGTGATGTATCCTACTCTCTGGAATATCTTTATCAGTTTCCTTTTGGTCCTCAGTTCCCCAATTTATGGTGATTGCATACTGTGATAGTGATACTAGAAGAATGGTACTCACATTCTTGTAATCAAGATCCCTTGTTCGTTGCCATTGCATTATGATATTAGGAACAATTTCTCATATATTATGAGCAAGATCATCCGTCTTGGTTGCTTAGTGCGATATTAGAAAAACGATTCTCATGCACTAGTAAGCAAGATGGCTGTCTCCTTTGGTCATAAAACTGTGTCAGAATCTGAAAGGTGAGATTTAAACATATGTATGGAGTAGGTGTAAAAGAGCTGCAGTCCCCCAGTTGTTGAAAAGGCATGACCTGTTTGGAAAGGCGGGTTTTGCTGTGGCAGGTACAAGGGTCACTTTCTTTTTTCTTTTAAAATAGAAAAGAAGCTAAATGTGCATTGCCAGGCGAAAGGCAGGTTTATTTATTTATTTTGATGGGGCCAGCTGTCATGCCTTGCCAATATTGTGGGTCCCGCAGGTCCTGTATATTATTATTCTGGCTAAATTCTAATCAATTTAGTATTTACACCTTTAATATAGAGTAAAAGGGCGTCCACGGAGTGGCCGGACCTCTCCAAAATTGTGTCGGTCGGGCAGATTTGTTGGTGTGAAAAAGGGTATCTCTCAGTAGTTTATCATATCTGAGGACCGAAAGCAAATTGCATATGTACGATGATAAAGTATTCCAAATCATCTTTACTTTTACTTAAATCTGTCTTCAAAAGTTGCTTTATGGTTGGATAAGCTTGTCATTTTCTTTTTGCCCTCTATGAAATGTAAGGTAGTGATGATCTGTTTCTTGCTGACTTGCTGCCATTAAAATGGTGGTAAAAAAGGTGGAGTATTCCATCAGATCTGATGTGGAAAAATGCCATCTTTTGTGCATTTGGTAATGTGGATTTCATCAAAATTGGCTTCCATTGGTGCAAAAAAAAGTGCTCAACTGATTCCTAAAATCTTTACTAGTCAGCCTAGTTTTATTTTACTGTGTATTGAGAAAGCAAATTGGAAAAAAGAAAATGACATCCACCACACCCCCAACGTCAGCCACTTTATATCTATATATACCTGCATTGGGCTTTGAAGAATCCCCCCCTCCCCCTTCTCCCCCCACCCTTTCCTCTTGTAATTGCTAGTATTTGACGAGTGCTTCAATGGGTGTGAGTGATCATTTTGTGCTGTGCAAAGCAGCTCTCATTTTTGCGGTGACTAAATGGCTGTTGTCTTCTGCTCTTAATATCCTGAATTCTATGGCTCTATTCTTAGCTTCTTCAGATTCTTTGGCACAAACTTCCTTAAGAAGAAACTCTATTTCTTTGTCATCCTCGGCCAATTTGAAGATGGTTAAGGACGGTCTAACCTTGACAACCTTCGGAGACATACAACATAGACTGCTGGAAAACTGTGAAGTGTCATGCGCGGTGTGTTTGAACCAGTTGAGGAAGAAAAGCCAGGTGTGGGAGCTCAGAAACTGCCGCCATGTCTTCCACAAACTGTGTCTTGAGAAGTGGCTATCTTATGATGGCTGTCGTTTAACGTGTCCTCTTTGCCGGGCTTCTCTGCAGCCTACGCTGCTGCCGGAGCCACCGCAACCGCACTGGGCGGTGGAGGGCATGCTATATTTATTTGAGGATGATATGCTTCCTTGATCCTCATTTAAC
This sequence comes from Forsythia viridissima, assembly GCA_030279155.1. Classification (NCBI taxonomy): domain Eukaryota; kingdom Viridiplantae; phylum Streptophyta; class Magnoliopsida; order Lamiales; family Oleaceae; genus Forsythia; species Forsythia viridissima. The sequence goes on from CM059042.1 coordinate 19,110,201, forward strand.
CTTTTTTACATGTCCCTCCGGCAAACTATTCCTTAATCACCGACCGTTTGAGATTTTCTCCATCAAAACAATATCACTACGTCATCATCCCTCTCAAACCAAAACTCATCACTCTCTCTCTCAATTTCTCTATATTCTTCAAAATCAAATCACACATCAAACAAAATTTTCTATCACTCTTTTTCAATCTTCAACAGATTTTTCTCAACCACTCGATTCATTAAAATCCTCTACTACAGTCGAATTCTACTGCAAAGAAAAGCGGTATACTAATTAGTAAAGTAATAGTAGAATATTGAGAAATTTTAGGCCTTTAGGTTAGATTTTTGTATTTATTGTTGTATTGTAATGTAATTTTTTACATTACATTCTTTAAATAAAAATTTTGAATCGTATTTTGATATTTTCTATTTCTTGTTGTTTATTTGATGTAAATTGTTGGCACTATAGACAAAAACTTGTTCACAAAGTTGGGTACAAATCGTCAAAGGACTTTCAACGTTGTTTCTCAATAGTCATTAAATTTTAATTTTTTCAAATAGTTATTATATTTTCAACATTCTAATTTGTCATTCTTTTTTATCGTTTAAAAATTAACGATTTCGATGACGCGATAAAATAAATCGTAATTTTTTAAACGGTTTGATAGAGGAGAAAAAAACGTTAAAAATCAGTGACTAATGGAAAATAACTCTCTTTTTCAAAAATACATTGGAACTATATAATTTGCGCATATAAAGAAATTTGTGTGACAAAAGTGTTCTAACACTAAACTTAACACGAGAGGTTGTTTATGGGCTGTCCAGATCTAGGGTGGCTTGGCTCTTGTTTGATTAGCTCGAACTGTGCCGTGGACCGACCCATTTGGAGGGTGGGCCCAGCCCACCTATGGTCAAACTCAATGCAAGTGATGTGATGAAGAACACAAAATGTTAAAATGTTCCGATAAAAAAAAAAAAAAAAAAGTACACAAAATGTGGGTAGAATGGCAAAATTGTTAAATTGATAAAAACTAAGGGCGTCATTTGAACTCTATTGTATTACTTCCTCCAACATTCCACTTGGGTTGGACCAGCCATAGTTCGCCTCTTTGGCTAAATGGTCTTGTCAAACATCGTGAATTGTATAAGCGCTCAATTTATACAATTTAAGTTTAAAAGATCTTTTTTTAAGTAGATTAGATTAAAATACTCTTATTTTATAACATCTGTTAATAGACCATCTGTTAATAGATGGCTTGTTAACCAACCCTTAACAGACTCCAGATTTGTCAACAGGTTTGCTCGTTTGTTAACAGACCAACATGCCTGTTAACAAGTGTTCACACCTGTTAACAGGTCTGGGGTCTATTAACGCGAATTTTTACAATTATAACTGATTTTTTCAATTAACACACTTCAAATGAACTCAGATTTGTAGAAATTTAAAATAAAAATCATAATTTATACTAAGATTTATACATATTTTCATAATTTATAATACAAAATCCACAATTTCTATCGTGAATTAAAAGAAGAAGGTGGAGAATGATGAATTTCTACTTTGAAATGAAATTTCTTATATAAATGAATGGGTTGAATTCTAACATTGAAATGGGTTAGATTCTAATCTTGAAATCTTCTCTTTTTTTTACAGACAACTGAATTTGAAATCGTTTGACATAGTTATAAGCGGGGAAGAAGGAAGGGTTATATTTGATAATTTACACAACAAAATTGGTCAACGGCCATTTTGAAAAATTGGCCGAGTCACCTGGACATTCAGCACCATTCCCACGCCATAATTCATACTTTATGTGTCGGGTCAAATTGTCGGTGTATAAAATTATATTAGTACAAATTTATATTTTGTTAATTATGTGCATAAATTTAGACAGAGTTTTTGTTTATTAAGAAATAAAATAGAAGGAAAACAAATGTAGAGAAATTAAATTAATTGAGACAAGAATTCAATTCTCTCTCTTTAAGATGATAATGTTCGTACTGGTGCTAACAATTTTCTGGTACTCGTCTCCAAGATCCTATGACCACACCCTGTAATGGTAGCACTCTAATTACAAGACCAACAAATCTACTAATGTTTTTATCTCTCTAAATCAGAAAGAAGGATCTTAAAATACATAATATAGTATGGAGAAGATAGAATAATACAAGAAAAAAGATGATATTATATTGCAAGAAAATATTTTTTAACTGCATAAATCTAAAAACTAGTTGGAAAGTTGTGTCCCAAAAGACATAATTAGTGAAAAGTTGTGTTTGAACAGACACAAGACATCATCCGTTCAGACAAACACGTATGTCTGGAATTAAGAGTCAGTTTTTTTAGAAACTAATGACACGTGACGAAATCTTGATAATTTCGGAGGTAAAACTAAAATAAATAATATAACTAAATACATTATTTTCCCATAAAATATATATATATATATATATATATATATATATATATATATATATATATATATATATATATATATATATTATCTTGTGCCTAGTCCAATTTCACGATCCACAACTCGTACCCAACCTATGGGCAGACAGTGTGCGTGTGGGCATTCGCCCAACTCACTAACATGTAAGTCTTATCTCTTTCAAAGACTATTGGTATATCTTGGGGTCCAAAATCAAGTGTTTAATTTGAGATTTTTAAAGTGAACAAAAATTCTTTTAATTTTTCAACGTGGGATGAACCTTTTCCATTTTTCCACGAATATTAATTCCAATTTTTTTAAGTTTAAGTGACTTACTTTGACTTTAATTTCACCCAAAATCAATTTTGAATATATATATATATACACACACACACACACGTTAATCTATTAATGGAATATAACATTCCCATGCAAATAAATCTTGTATCTGACTAATAGAACTCGTTAAAATAATTGATCAAAATTGGTCAAATCATCTTATTTAATAACCAATTTCCAACACATACTCTACGTATACAAATTTGTAGTTAGACATAGACTCGTTAGACCAAAGCATGTCATATGATGTCCTGACATATCCTCTCAAGACCTCAAGCTTCTTGACAAACTCTATGTAGATGTATTTAAATCTTCAAATAGTACTCCAATTTTGTGTCAAACTCTATATTCGTGTATTTAAATCTTTGTATAGACATATATACAAATATTTCTCGACACATCTTGACAAGTGGTTGCAAAATTTATTGGCCTGGACGTAGAACGGTATCCTAACATCGTAAAATTGTTGATTCTTTAATAGAATTTGACTAAAGTAGACAACAATTCCCACCAACTCGAAGAATAATCCAAAAAAGTTTGAGAAATTCCACATAGTAAGCGGATATGCTTTTATTGTAACTGTCATTTTGCTGATTATTCTTTAATTCTCTTTAGAATTCACTTCAACAAGATAACTCATCTTGTAGCTTGCCATTAATTATTACTCTTAATGCTCTATTTCAATGGTCTTTGTAAATTGTGACCTTATCTACTAGGTAACATGCCATGGTGATCTCTAACCTTGTCTATTACGAATCACACTATGTGGACCTCTCAAGAATGAAAAAATATTTAAAATGGTCTCATGCTGGATTGTTTTGAAAGATTCAAAATCGAATATTTGAAATGCTTTGAGGAGTTAAAATAATAAGCGTAAATCATTATATTATCAAAAACGAACATCCACGATCAAACAAGAAAGATCACTTTTTCTTTTTACTCGTTTGTATGGTTAAAATTGACACAAAGAAATTTTGCTATCTTGACATCAAGTCATCGGTCCCTTTTATGCCCAACGCAACATACCTCCTTTCATTATTGGATGGCAAAGAAACCGTATTGTTAAAGATCGTATGATGAGTGACTAGAAGGATTCTCTTTGGCTGATATGTAGTGTAATGTTGTGAAAATATTGTGATTGTAAGTGTACAATATCGTACAAAAGTAATAAAGTGGACCATTGAGTCTGAATTATCGTTTCCAAGAAGACTATCTTATTTATGTATTAGTTCAATTAATCTTTATTGATTAATCTGTAGAAATCACTTTAAAATAAACTGATTTGAGGGATTTTAAATTAGAACTTTAGATTTTTCAAAATAAGAAAAACAATGTAATAACTTATGTGAAAGCAAATAACAAGAATTTAGAAAATATGGTTACTAAAGAGCTTGGACAAACGAATTCACCTGGTTATCATCTCTAATTCCTCTTCTTAAGATTTGTTCCTAAAGTTTAATTCACTCGAATTCACGAATTTAATCCAATTTACCTCTCTCGAGTTCAAATTAGTCCTATATAATTAAGTCAACATAGGCAGTCAGAATGGTCCTTAATTAGATGCATTAATTCTCCTAAGAATTCAATTAAGAACGCAACAATAATAAAAGTGTATCTCTACCTTTTATCCAATTGCTGGATTTTACTACATGGTCTAGATTAATAATTTATTTATCAGTTTATTACAATCCACAAAATCAATGAAATAATGGCCAGTTGTTCCAAGCATTAAGAAAAGAAGTAAAATCAAATACTCAAACAATTATAAATCAAAACTTGAAATTTGAATTTAAAGAATTAAACTTAGGCTACATCGTTCATTCAAATATTAAGGGGGGTCTCTTCAACTCAGATTTGAAGAGATTTCTTAATATTTATAAATTCTCATAAGTTTCATGAATTTGAATAGAATTCCATAGAATTTATAAGATTTCAACATAATTCTATATTATAGATTTTAATGAATTCTCAAGGATTTCTATAGATTTACATAGATTTCTATAGATTTTAATTTGCGGTCTTTTTTATAAAAAAATCATAATTTTACCTCCACAATTACTCAAATTTCAACTTGGAATAGAGAAAATTTTAAAATTCCACATACCATTGCACTATTTTCTTTGTTATGAATAGACTAATGCCCTTAAAAAATAAAAATAAAAATAGACCACTAATTTATGCCCACTATTACAAAAATAAAAAATTAAAAATTAAAAATTAAAATAGCCTTCAAATGTTCTATAATTATTTCAACCACAAATAACAAAAGTAATATGTTTTACTATCATAATAAAAAACTTTTACTTCAAAGAATTTAATAGAAGGAATTTCTATCACTTTTCATTCACATCGTTCACGTTATCCCTCCACATTTCTGATGCTATATTAGCTCTCCATTCATTTGCATGCTCTCTTTGTTGCTCTTGAGTTTCAAAAATATCATCATTCTCATCAAATCCTGCTAACGATGGAGATGAAGCTTCATTGTTTGGTTCAACAGGAAATTCATCAGAATGACACTCTTTGCGAAGAAAATTGTGCAATCCTGCACAAGCTAACACTAGCTCTGCTTGTGTTCTAAATGGATATGGAGGTGCCGATTTAAAAATAGTGAATCGCGATTTGAATATGCCAAATATTCTCTCGATTACATTTCTCAAGGAAGCATGACGAAGATTGAATACTTCATTAGCATTTTCAGGATTACGACCTTGGCCACCAAAATCTTGGAGATGATATCGAACACCTCGAAATGGAGCTAAGAATTGACGACGATTCGCAAATCTGCAATCCACAAGAAAATATTTACCTGTAAATACATAAATCATATGTAATATTGATCTTGTGTAAAAGAAAATGATAAAGTGTTATTCCGGACAAAAAATGTATAACTTATAACACAATTCAGAAAACAAACAAAAAAAGTACATACCTTGTGGTACTTTAAGTCCATTTCTTCTTACTAACGCGTCATTTAGTAGTTTTGAATCATGAGCTGAACCTTCCCATCCACTAAAGATATAAATGAATTCCAAATCAAAGTTGCAAGCTGCCAATACATTTTGTGATAATGTTCCATGGCGATTACGATAGCTGCTCACATCACGTCCTGATATCATAGCCGGTATATGTGTGCCGTCAATAGCTCCAACACAATCCTAAATAAATGAAATCTTTTAAAAATAATTTCTATACAAATATAAAAAAGCGAGCTTGCTCTACTCTACCAAATAAGTAATTGTTATAAACAATGTTGTATAATTTACCTTAAAATAAGGATAAAATCTTGTACTACCTCTTATTTTACTTGGTACTGTACATCCAGGTTTGACCATCATATCAGATGCAATTGTGTTCAAAGCTTTCAGAATTTTGTTGAAATTTCTGCTAGATGTGGAATGTGCTCGACCAAAAGTCTTTCGAGTAAGACAATATCGAGAATTTTGACCAACGGTGAGTAAGAATGTTGCAAGCATTTCTTCAACACATATATATCGTGTATCTCGTAGAGGTGTTTTTCCTCTAATGATAATGCAAAGCTTTAGAAACACATTAGGATACATCCTATACATCTTTCTGAAGTGCTCGGGATATTCTTTCAATACCTTATGAATGTAATCATATCCAACAGTTGTAATAGATTGTCGAACTGGACGTTCTATATATTCACCACATATGATAACCATTAACCCACTTAATATTTGAAGTATTGCTTGAAGTGCCATTAAAACTAACTTGATAGTTTCATCAAAATCTTTCTCAATTTCTTGTTCTATTGGTTCTTCCATTCCTTCTCCTAAAATTTTACACATAAAAAGGGATCATAATATACATAAAAAACAGGTTCATGCTACGAACATAGGAAATCAACTATACGATAAATATAACAAATTGTTCGTAATCAAATCAAAGTTTAAAAAATAACTCAATTCAAAGTTTCGTCAAAGTTACAAACCGAATAAAAAATTCAACAAAGTAATCTAAAATCACATTATCTTGAAGAATTAAAAATGTTAAACATTTTCTCAAATAAGCAAACTCATTCCACATTATATTTTATTCACTCTCAACGCTCTTCATGTGACATTTTAAAAAAAGCATCTTTCATTCCAAGCTGATGAATAAATGCAAGTGCTTTGTAGCGAGTGTGATTATCAAGTTTGGAGTTTATTTGATAGCATTCCATATGTTGTTTTTGTTCTCTACTTCCTTGTTCTCTATTTCTTTTTTTTCCCTGTCTCTTTCCTTTTTCTCCACCAGCTTAAGCATTCCTCGAATATCAGTTGCAATTTCAGCAATAGAATCCATGCCAAGCGAAATCCTTGCTTGAACATCAGCTCGAGTCATGGTATCAAATGAGCTAGAATTATCTTCATATTCCATTCTTGTTCGCTTCTTTGTACTTTTATTTTCTGCATGAAATTCCTTGTTAGTTTCCATGGTCGCTGGAGAAGAACTATAATTTTCATATGATGGAACATTGTTTGATTGGTCATTTTGACTTTGTATGTATGCATCCTGACTCTTATCAAACACATAATCGTCTATCGTGACATGTCTATTTTCTTCAACTCCATATATTCGTGCATCTGATTCATCACCCAAACCAATTGAGTTTCTTCCTATAGCAGTTGCATTGCCAATTGCTATTCGTAAATCTTCATAGTCGGCAATAGTGTCGGTACGAAGGTGCCTCTATTTTGGGTGGGACTAGCAAATAAGAAGTACACAAAATAATTATTAAGTCGTCTTTTATTGTATGAAAATGGTGTAAATTAATCCACAAGAAAATAAAATCATAATCTTACCTCGAAGTAATTTTCCCACACTTCATCACTAGCAGTGAATTTTTTTGTGATTGGGTCCCATCCGAAACCAAAACTATATCGCATAAACTCAGAGTATTTGTTCAATTTTTGCTTGAACCAGGTCAATCGACTTTGGTACATAGCAAAGTTCTTTTGACATCCAATTCTTTCATTCAAAAGAGGAAGTATTTTTTTTTCAACTGTCTGTCTGCTTAATACCCCATTGCTACTACGCCATCTACGATTAGCAGCATCAACCATAAGCTCTAACAATACAGAGCTCTCTTCCACAATCCATGAATTATACCCAATTCTTTGTTTTCCTTGTGAATCTCCCATTTATAATCTCACTACATTATTCATGATATAAAAACAATAAAAAAGGACCCAATTAATGGACCCCAAAGTATTGCTAAAGGACTCAATCTAGAATTAATCATTGCAAAACATAAAACTCTGTTGCATTCTTAACATGAAAATATAGAAGAAGAAATTTCAGCTAAATAATTCACCAGATTCATCAGATTTTGATTGCAAAACAATAACACACATAATCTATTAATATTGATTCATTATATGTTTTTATATTATCCTTCAAATCTTGCATAAGAATAAGAATGGAAGTGAAAAAATTGAAGGTAGTTTGGCATACATTTGGCACTTCCTTACACGTAAGTTTTACTTTCAGCTATTGAAAATGTTCTCCCCCCATTTCTGCACATCTGGCATGCCGGATGTAGCCCCAAATTCTTGTGTAACTACCCTCCTTCCCACTAATTCATTCCCCTTCTTCACACTTTCTGATAACAAAAATCTTGAGAAACAGTCAGGAGACCCCAACTCTCCAGCAATGACTTATTGTTAATGAGATTATTGATAGCACTATATTGAATTATTTAGGGCTACTTCATGGAAATATTTTCATCATTCACTTGGGTCTTATTTGGCAGCATAAGGTTTGCACAAATACGATCGGGCGTATATTATCATATACATGTCGATATATTATGTATCAAGAACAAAACATGCGGATATACATATTTTGTACATGTACGGAGATTCAAGAATACGTTTCCTATGGAACTGTCATTTGACTTTAAATGAATGTTAATATATTTTTCTTTTCTTTATTTATTATAAGTTCTGGATCAGTTTGAAACATACATTTATTTAATTTTCAAATGCATAAGGCTGTGGTTGTTTCTGTTATGATTGATAATTATGTCATTAAATCAAGCCGAGGTCGACCTCTATGTGATTTTCACGGGACAGATTTGAAAACTATTCTGGCTCATGTGCTCATGATCAGGGTCAAGCCTGCCCCAAAATTTTCTGAATAGAGTCACTAAAATCTAAACTTAATCATCCTGCTCATTAATCCTTTTTCAAATCTCACATTTTAATCAGTAAAATTTCCACATATTAATGAAAGGGGGAAAAATCTACAAAAATAAGGAAAACATAGCACTATACAAAAATTTTCATATAGATCTTGATTGCAGAAAACAAAATAGAAGATGAATAAGAGCACATAATCAAAAGTATATTATTAGAAATATTTATTAGAAATAAAACATCATTGTGAATTTTCAACCAATCTTCAATACATATATTAGCAATAAATCAACAAAAAACAACAAAATAGAACACAAAACGAAAGTAAACAGCAAAAAATAGAAAAAATTACCGTCGAAGGTCAGAAATTTGTTCGGATGATAAAGAAACCTTACCAATCTCTCTTGTAGAAAGCTGTAAAAGTGGTGGGAAGAGAGAAGCGAGAGGTAAAGTAGAGAGACGTGAGAGGATGTAGGTTGAAATTTTGATATTCTGACTAGAATTTGTAAGGAATTTGGTATTTATATTTATGGGCTAGAAATCCATTAAAATCTATTCAAATTTTCTAATTAACGAAATCTTTAAAAATCTACTAGTTATTGAGGACACCTAAATTTCTAAAGAATCTATTTAAATATGAGTTGGGGACACGTATATTTAAATAGAATTTATTAAAATCTAAGTTGGAGACACCTATATTTAAACGAAATTTATTAAAATCTAAGTTGGGGACGCTTAAATTTATATGAATTTTTAAAATACCTTCAAATCTGAGTTGAGGAGACCCCCCTAAATTTAGCTATTCATGATTCGGGAAGAAGAAAACATTAGAAGATTTAAATACATAACCGGGTTTTGAAGAAAAGATGAAAAGATGTTGAATATCTTGATCTTCACGTTCCAATCTTCTTGATCTTGGTCGTTATTCGTCTTTTTCGTCGTTCTTTCCTCTCTCTTCTATTGTATTCTCCAAGATTTGATCCATATTTTTTGACTTAGATTAGGTCTTTATATAGTTCTAACTCTTTCCAAATTGTATTTAATTCAAAAAAGACTAAAAAGCTCTTAGTTTAATTTAAGGAAAACCAGATTTTTCTTCGCGTGGGCCGCGGTGCTAGCCGCGGTTTGCATACTGTGAGGCATTTTTTTTTTGTACCACTATGAGGCTGGCGACGTTTGGCCTGAAAGAAAAACAAATTAAATGTAGCAAATTATGAAAAATCGGGAAAAGTGTTCGATTTTCCAAAATAGTCCTAAAATTCTATATGCAAAACAATAAATAGATAAGAGATAGAGAATGAGTTGCCTCCCATTAAGTGCTCAATTTAGAGTCTAGGGCTCGACTTTTGGTGGCATTCACTCTGGTACTGCAATGTCAATGGTAGATTTTGCCATTAGAAAATCCTCCACATAGTGTTTTATTCTTTGACCGTTAACTTTAAAAGTTCATTTGGTTGGATAAGTCAATTCAATCGTGCCATACGGGAAAACTTTGGCGATTGTGAACGGTCTGGACCATTTCGATCTCAATTTTTCAAGAAACAGCTTCAGTCGTGAATTGTACAACAGAACTTGATCCCCAACTTGGAATACCTGCTGCCAAATGTGTTTATCATGCCAGTTCTTTGTCCTTTCCTTATAGATCACTGAATTTTCATAGGCATCCATTCTAAATTCATTCAGCTCGTTCAATTGCAAAAGTCTAGTGTCACCGGCCTTTTCCAAATCCATGTTTAACTGCTTGAGTGCCCAATATGCCTTGTGCTCGAATTCGACTGGTAGATGGCAAGCTTTTCCAAACACCAAACGATAAGGAAACATTCCAATTGGTGTTTTAAAAGCTATACGGTACGCCCATAGTACGTCATCAAGCTTCTTAGACTAATCTTTTCTGGTAGAATTTACAGTGTGCTCAGGGATCCGTTTTAACTGCTTGTTAGATGTCTCCACTTGCCCACTAGTTTGGGATGATAAGCTGTGGCTACCCAATGCTGCACACCATATTTGTTGAGAACTGACTTAAATAATCGATTGCAAAAGTGAGTACCACCATCGCTGATAATAGCTCTGGGAGCTCCACATTTGTTGAATATATATTTCTTGATGAATCTGACTACCACTGTTGTATCATTAGTTGGTAATGCTTTTGCTTCTACCCACTTGGACATAATCAACCGCTACAATAATGTACTTGTTGGAATAGGACGGTGGAAACGGTCCCATGAAGTTTATGTCCCAAACATCAAACAATTCTACCTCAAGAATGTTGTTTAACGGCATTTCATGACAAGCTAAGATGTTACCAGTTCGTTGGCATCTATCACAGGACCTACAAAAAGTGTTCACATCCTTGAATAATGTGGGCCAGTAGAAACCACACTGTAAAACCTTAGCAACTATTTTGGTAGGACCAAAATGACCACCATAAGCAGAGGAGTGGACCCGTGCAAGTATCAGTTTCATCTCTTCTTCTGGAACACATCTCCCGATAATCTAATCTGGATCTCTCCTGTATAGATAAGGCTCCTACCAAAAGTAAAATTTAACTTCATGGAGAAGCTTTTTCTTCTGCTGATAAGAAAATTCTAGTGGAATAATTTGATTGACCAAATAATTGACCAAGTCAGCATACCATGATGCATTCCCAATCTGCAAGACTTGTTCGTCTGGAAACACTTTATTTATGTCAACACTATCAGTTGCGTCTCCCTGCTCCAGTCTAAATAAATGGTCTGCCACCTGATTTTCTGTCCCCTTTTTATCGCATATTTCAATGTCAAATTCTTGAAACAACAAAATCCACCGAATCAGTCTAGGCTGGGCATCATTCTTCCTAAACAAATACTTAAGAGTTGTGTGGTCAGTGTAGACAATTACCTTTGACCCTGTGAGATAGGAACAGAATTTGTCAAAGGCAAAAACTACAGTAAGCATCTCTTTTTCAGTTGTTGCATAGTTGATCTATGCATCTGTTAATGTCCTGCTTACATAGTATATGACATGTATATTTTTGTCTATGCGTTGTCTAAATACTGCACCCACTGCATAGTCACTAGCATCACACATAAGTTCAAATGGCAGACTCCAATCTGGTGCAACTATAATTGGTGCAGTTATCAATTTTTCCTTCAAAGTGTTAAAAGTAGTGAAACACTCATCAGGAAAATTGAACGGCACATCTTTCTCCAAAAGGCTGCTAAGAGGCTTTGTAAGTTTTTAAAAATCACGGATGAACATCCTGTAGAATCCTGCATGACCAAGAAAACTTCTAATTCCCCTTATTGAATTTGGTGGCTGCAATTTCTCAATCACTTGAATTTTTGCTTTGTCGACTTCTATTCCTTGAGCTGAAATCATGTGTCCCAAAACTATTCCTTCTTTCACCATTAAGTGACATTTCTTCCAATTGAGTACAAGATTAGTTTCTTCATATCTTTTCAACACTTTAGATAAATTTTTCAAGCATATATCAAAAGAATCTCCAAAAACTGAGAAATCATCCATAAATACATCAATGTATTGCTCCACCATGTTAGAGAAGATGGCCATCATGCAACGCTGAAAAGTGACAGGGGCGTTACACGGTCCAAATGGAATTCTTCTAAATGCAAAGGTCCCGTAAGGACATGTGAAAGTGGTTTTCTCCTGGTCTTCTGGAGCAATGAGAATCTGATTGTATCCCGAATATCTATCCAAGAAACAATAATGAGAGTGGCTAGCTAGCCTTTCCAATATCTGAACAATAAAAGGTAGAGAAAAGTGATCTTTTCTCGTGGCATTATTCAGCTTTCGGTAGTCTATACATACTCTCCAACCTGTGACCAGTCATGTCGGAATAAGCTCATATCTCAATGTATAGGAAAATAACCGGAGTCTAATGGCATCTTCATTCACTCCTTGAAACTGAAAATTACGGCACATATGTAGGAATCTGGAGAGATGAGTATTAAGGTTTTTAGTCGCATTTCCATAGAACTGCATGTTGTTGCTGAAGAGATTAATCAGATCAGCTTTTAATTGAAATTCGTTCTGACCAAAAGATGGATAAATTATGCTTGAACGTTCAGGAGCTACTGCCTAAGTTAGGAACTGAGCCATTGACATGTTTCCATCATCATCTTCTTCTTGTTCTTCATGTTGCTGAATTTGCTGAGCTGCCATTCGAGTTGTTTCTACAACGGTTGCTCTTGTACCTCTTGTTTAAGTTCTCTTCTTATTTGTATATCTGCCATTTGATTTTGTTGCTGATCTTTCTATTTTTGGTTGTGTTCCTTGCGTCTTCGTCTGAAAGTATGTTCAATCTCAGGATTGAAAGTCTCAAGATTGCCATCCTGAGTACGAAGCATGCAACAAACACTATTTTCTGTAGTATATGTAAAAAAATATAACAAGATAAAAATCAAATTAACTATAAAAATTAATTTAAACTGATAATAAATAAGAATAGTCTCCGACAACGTCGTCAAAAATTTGTTGTGAACATATTGTGATTGCAAGTGTACAATATCGCACAAAAGTAATAAAGTAGACCTCTTGAGTCCGAATTATCGTTCCCACGAAGACTATCTTATTTATGTATTAGTTCAATTAATCTTTATTGATTAATCTGTAGAAAGCACTTTAAAATAAACTGATTTGAGATATTTTAAACTAGAAATTTAGATTTTCCAAAATAAGAAAAACAATGTAATAACTTTTGTGAAAGCGAATAACAAGAATTTAGAAAATATGGTTACTAAAGAGCTTGGACAAACGAATTCACCTAATTATCATCTCTAATTCCTCCTCTTAAGATTTGTTCCTAAAGTTGTATTTGGTCGAATTCACGAATTTAACCCAATTTACCTCTCTCAAGTTCAAATTAGTCCTATCTAATTAAGTCAACTTAAGCAGTTAGAATGATCCTTAATTAGATGCATTAATTCTCCTAAGAATTCAATTAAGATTGCATCAATAATAAAAAGTGTACTCTGCCTTTTATCCAATTACCAAATTTTACTACGTCTAGATTAATAATTTATTTATCAGATTATTACAATCCACAAAATCAATGAAATAATGGCCAGTTATTCCAAGCATTAAGAAAAGAAGTAAAATCAAATATTTAAACAATTTATAAATCAAAACTTGATATTCAAATTTAAAGAATTAAACGAAGGCTACATCGTTCATCCAAATATTAAATTTAGCTATTCATGATTCAGGAAGAAGAAAATATTAGAAGATTTGAATACATAATCGGGTTTTGAAGAAAATATGAAAATATGAAAAGATGTTGAATATCTTGCACCAAGATATCTTGATCTTGGTCGTTCTTCGTCTTCTTCGTCGTTCTTTCCTCCCTATTCTATTGTATTCTCCTAGATTTGATCCTCATTTTTTGACCTGGATTAGGTCTTTATATAGTTCTAACTCTTTCCAAATTGTATTTAATTCAAAAAAGACTAAAATGCCCTTAGTTTAATTTAAGTAAAATCAGATTTTTCTTCGCGTGGGCCGCAGTTGGGTCGCAGTATGCAAACCGCTGCCCAGCCGCGGCCAAAAGCACGGCCCAGCCGCGGTTGAACCGCAGTTCACTGCAACCATTTATTGCTGTTTGGTCCTTCTACTTTTAGTTGTTTGCAATTTAGTCCTTGAATTTCTTCTTTCATTTCAATTTGGTCCCTTTTTATTTGCCACTCAAGTCCTTCATCTTTTAAATGTTTACAAGTTGGCCTCCACTTCTCCATCTTCGTGCATGTTTAGTCATTCTTTGCCAATTTTTCTTTGTTTCTCTCCAATTCCATTCGAACTCAGGTTTCAACCTAAAACAATCAAATTAACACACAATTAAGTAAATATTCATTCAAGATTACATACAATTGTCCAATTTTGACACTATAGATAAGCGTAAATCGACACCTATCATGTAATTGTCAGTTCAATAAGTCTTTTTCTATTACGGTTTATATTGTGGATTACCAGAACCTAGTTAGATGATTGTTCGTAAAGACAAGAAGATACTCTTGGAGTGAGAAAAACCCTGGACTCAAAATCACAAGGCTTGAAGAATTCAATTTCCTACAACCTTAATTACCAAGAATTTGAAATTATATTTGATACAACAAAAAATTGTACCTACTCGAGGTGAGGTTGGCTAGGGATTAGAGCTGGGTATTCTAGTTGAGGTTGATTACTAACAGTTCTTCCCTGAAACAAATGCTTTGAAACGTGACATCATTATCCCTTTGATGCCTAAGTTAGCATATGAAGAGAAAAAAATATAAGCGAGAAGCTATAAACTGAATGTAATGCGAGAGAAAATAATGTATCCCGAATGATGAGGTGAATACACCTATTTATATGGTTCATGATTTAGTCCTATAAGGATTGGGACTATCTTGGGGGTGAAGATCGGCCCATGGGCCTAGGAGGCCGTATTGTAGTATTAGTCTTGGTTCAACCCATCATTTAATTAATCGTGGGAGGAATAAGCTTTCTCAGTGAATAAATGTTACAATGTTAGAGATAGAATTTGATTACGATTGAACAACCCTGAGGGTGTTCGACCAATCCTCGGCCTTCCCAAAGGTCGAGATGGGGACTTTTGGTGCCGGTATGATATGAGCTCAGATCGTAACCCCGATCTTGAAATATATAGGTCGATTGGATCTTCATTAGTTGCCCACACAAGATGGGTTGATCATCTGGGAAACAAGATCGTCTCTCGTGTGACTGGCCGAGGTACTATCAAGTTGTGAGAGACATCTTGAGTGACCTCGGGTCCTAAGGTAGGCTTGGTCGGGTCTTACGACTTTTCGCCTGATGAGCATTTAAATTGAACATAATAAAAAGACTTGAATGCTAACATTTAAAGGTAGCAAATCTAACACAAATATGCACATCATCTTTCTTTATTTAGCTTTTTTTTTTTTTTTTTAAAAGCTATAAACAATGGAAGTTTTATAGAGGAAGAAACCCTAAATAAAAGAAAAACATGAGAATGGGGTGAAAACTTATTCAAAGAACTTAGTAGAAAAGAAAATAAAATTCTTATGGGAACCAAAAGCAAAATGATAAATTTATTTTGTCCTGGGATATTTACATTTAATGTCATGTTTTTTTGTTTGATTTTAACTAATCCATATAATTTTTATTTTGACATTTTTTAAAGGAAAGTAGACAAAATAAATGGACTTGCTATTTTTTTCCTATAAGAGTATGATAATTAATTTTGTTAGTTTTCTTCATTTCTTTGTCTTTATTCTTGTTTTCATATATTATAAAGAAAGAGTGTTCTACGAATTATGAAATTAGAATGACTAGTAAATAATTTTTATGAAAACTAAATTTTCGAGCTTGAAAAGGAAGGTAAAAACCATAGTGTCTAATTCATGGCTTAATAGGAGGTGCTTTTTGTCCTTGAACATTAATTCTTAATGGAAAATTTCCAATGATGAACAAATTTGGTAAATAAGATTAGCAATAATCAAAATTCAAAACCTAAATTGGCATTATAGGTAAATTTAGTAAGTCAAAATGATTTTTGCACCTTCCAATTTGGTAAAGTGATTAAACAATTTAATAAGATTATCCATAATAATCTACTAGAAAAGTGATAAAATAAGGCCAACATGGGTCTAAATATTGTGAAAAGTTTGAGAGTTCAGTTGAGATTAAAAATAAACTCAGTCATAATAATTTATAGGGTATATTTTTCTAAGGATTCTCAATTTCATAAATGTGACAGTCACATCTTAACCCTTTTAACATTATACACACGATATTTCCACTTAAAGAAAAACTATTTCGACATTAAATGTTCACGCAACATGCATGCAATGTCAAACTAAAAATGTAAAATAATTCGAAAAATATGTCACTTCATTTATTCCAAAACTAAATAGTGACCATTCAGATTAAATTAAATTTTGCTCTATTTTTTTGAATAATTTGACTCTTTCATCGAACATCATGTGCGTGTCATATGACTATTTAACAACTAAATAGACGTTTTCTATCGTGTAGCGATACTGCGCACATAGTGTTAAAAAATTTTCTATTGTAGAAGAATTTACCTTAATTTTATCGTGATAATTTTTTTTAGAGGTTATAGAATTTGAATATAATTTCAAGTATCTTGTTGAACTTCATTTTAGAATTTTTTACTCATTTGTTTACAAAATTTAAAGAAAAATAGATAGGAATAAACAAAAATAGAAACTTTAAAAATATATTGGGTAAATTTAATAAACGTTCAATAAATTTTCAAGTTGTAACTACTTATTCAATGTATTTTTCATTGTCACCAATAACTCATCGATCTTTGATCTATGTTCATCATCTATCATTCGTTATCTTTTCGCTTGAACGCGCAGACAAAAAACTTCAACATAGTTAACGGCTCGTGACGTGGCACCAATCACATGCTCTAATTTTTAGATAAATTTAATAAACGCTCGCTGTTATACTACTTTTCATTATCACCCATGAGTCACTCACTCATCTTTATTCATGTTCACCAACAGTTCACAATAAAAAGTAAATACAATAACTAGTTACAAATCGAAAGTTTAGTCAGCGTTATTAAATTTACCCAAATACATTTTCATGACCCTCCTTGTCTCGCATTAAAATCCAGTGGAAATCCCTCCAAACCTCGACATTAATGGAGATTTTGTTCATTTCTTTTTCACTTTTTTATTTTATTGTTTTTCCATAATTGTTTTTCCAAGAAATTCAGAATATTTCTTCTCATGGCCATGGCCCATCAAGATTATTGATTCTTTAATCATAATATTCAGATTTCAAGATTCTTTATAGAACTCCAATTCTTTTGCATATAGGGCTATGCTCATCTAGCTCCCCCTCAATTCCTTGATTTTTCGTAATCATTGTTTTTAGTAACTAATTACCCTTTTTCCTTTTTGGAAACATCTATTCGCAGCAAAAAAATATGAAATTGGGATGCTAAAGTTTGGGTAAATGCGTCAGGAATCGTTATGATAAAGAGGCGCTATTTGTTATTTACATCAAGCGCGGCCTTTAATCGTAATTTCAGTTATTGGAGGGATTATTTTATGGCGGCCACATCGAATGTTTTGGTCGGGCAGAGGGATTTGCAGATATTGTCTCTGAGAAGGCTTTTGACAAATGTATCTATTGCATCAGCCATTGATACAAGCAATGGAAGGTTTATTAATGGGCTGAGTTTTTCCAAGTTCAAAGGCTGTTGCTCGGAAAATTATGGCAATAAATTTCGAAATAATGATACTGATATTTTTAGTAACAGTAATGGGGTGCAGAAGGCAAGGGCGTTCGGTCCGCACTTGCCGCAATTTCTGTGTGATTCGGAGGGGGTTGTTACGGTGGAGGACCGGGGAAATAGTGTGGATTATAGGGCTTTTAATGGCGCTTATGTTGGTGGCTCTCCCAATAGAGGAAGCTCGACTGGATTTCCGGACCAGCTCTTGCCGGAGAAAATCATGGTTGCCGTGGATGTTGACGAGGGTATTGATTTTCTCTTCCGGTGTAATGATTTATGGTCTTGGTTGAATTCAAGTCTCTCATTGTCGTAGTCTTGTAGATAATATTAAGTAGTAAGGATGATGTGCTTTTCGAATAGAATAGGAATATCCCTTGTAGTTTATATTATACAAGTCTTTGTAGCTATTACATCCTGCAAAATAGACAATGCTGTAGTTAGAGGTATTGAACGATCTCCTTCTCCACACTACTACTACTGTCAGCATTCAACTAATATGCTTGCAAAGTATTTTTTTTGGTCTTGCTATGGACATAATTTTTAGTGTGATTCTGCCATTGTAATTGTAGGAGGGCCATTGTGGTTGACTTACATTTTGTTCAAGGGTCTACGTATTAGGGAGAATCTTGGTGGCGGTTGTCTTGCAGAATCGATAGTTGGTCTAGAGCACTCTCCCATGAGCATTTTATACTGTTTCTGTTTGTGAATATTCATACTGTATCGAGTCACTGTGATCATCCTAATTATATCTCTTTACATTTCTTGTCTTTGTTGGCAGTTCTTGGCAATTTTGTATCAGCTCTCAATCAATTCATTGCAGATCGATATTCTCTAAATCACTCAATTTCTGAATACCATGTATATGAGTTTTTCAAGGTACCATTTAGTCTTTAACAGGTCTGTGTTATATATGCTTGCTTGCGTTCCGTAATTGCTCTCTTCACGCATTAATAAAGAAACAAGTTCTTGAGTTCAGATGAATAAAGTATCTATATGCTCAATTTATCACTGATGGGAAACCTTGATTAGTGTGTCAGATAGCAAAAATTCAGACGGCTTAGAGCATCCAATGCACTCCGTCTATTGCTTTTTAGACGTGTCACATAAGCACAAAAAGACGGAGTTATAAAAAAACCTTCTCCAATGCATACTGGCGACGACTCCCAGCTGATGTGGTATCACTGATTGGGAAACCTTGATTAGTGTGTTAGATAGCAAAAATTCAGACGTCTTAGAGCATCTCCAATGCACTTCGTTTATTGTTTTTTAGACTTGCCACATAAGTACAAAAAGACGGAGTTATAAAAAAATCTTCTCCAATGCATGCTGACGACAGCTCTCAGCTGATGTGGTACACCAAAAAATAGATTCGACGGATTTCTAGACGGAGCGACTCAACAAATTTAAATCCAACTCAAGTATTTTATTAAAAAAAAAAAGTTGTACGAGGGAAATAAAAATTGAAGACCCGCCAATTTAAAAAAAATTAATGCCACATAAGCGGTAATATTAGATTTAGACGGAATCCATTAATGATGAATTTTAAATTTGACTCTTTATTCAATTGACGTAGTGTCACATATACTAGGAGTCCGTCTATTTTATCTGCCACGTAGACTTCAATAGACAGAGTGAATTGGAGATGCTCTTAGGCTGTGACAAGAACTTCGATCACCTGATCCAGCAACTTGAGGGGAAAAAATTATGATTAATCATTTTTCCACTTTTACAATGGATTTCTTATGGTGTTTGTCACCTGTTCCATCACATATTCCACGCCTTAACTTGTGAACTCCAACTTCACAAGCACCAAAACATATCCTTATCTTGTCAAATACAAGTATCAGCAACCATCAAGCTAACATTTTGATAATGCATATAAAGAATTCAATAAAGCAAGCATTAAAGATACGATTCAGTTTCACATGTTTAGTTATGTATTATCTGTTGTATAACTTGGGCTTATATATAAACTTATCTTGTTATGGAAATACTTGCTTAGGGTACTTAATACGAGCAGGGTCATTCAAGTACATCAGAAACCTTCCCCTTTCCTCGTGACTTCTCTTTGTGCATCTCTTGATCCTGCTGCTCCTTTTGTTGCTCTCGCCCTTACTCTGGCTCGTCTTCCTTATCCTCTTCCCTTGCTCCTGTTTTTCATCCTTTTCTTGCTTCCTCATTTTTTTCTTATCAAATGATTATTGAATACATAAATAAGTAATATTGGTCCACTGCCAAAAGAAATCAATTAATAAACCAAATGCCTACTCTTGAACCACTATCTCAGGTTGTACAGCTTTTGTCACCATTGCAGCTTTCCTGTCATTTGTGTGATTGGTTGTTGAAAGAACTTTGTAGAATTGGGGCAGGATTATGGAGCGGCCTCCTTGATGGACATTTTATTGATTTATTACTTGAGATTCAAGTTAGATCTTGCTTCGTATTAAGAGAGTTGAATTGTTATGGCAGTGAGATAGATAGCCTTGTTTTCTGAGGATGGGAAGGGGAAGAGAGGGAAAGGCCACAGGCCTCCATTTTGTGTCTTTTGACTTTTGTAATGATTTGATGGCATTTGTTCCAAGTGAACATAGGACCCAGATCCTGATAGTGAGAACCTGGTTTTTAGGTCTCGTTCATAGCACACTCTTTGTTTTATTTACCTAGGTGTACATGTAGTCCAATTCTCGCACCTGCAGTTAAAGTTGCATACAAATTATATTGTCCTATCTTTGCCCAAGCTCAATTAGTTTTGAGGACTTGACACTTCATCTGAGCTTGCATGTTTTTGAAGATTTGACGCTTTCTCTGGACAGAGTCAAGCGTCCTTGTGGTAAGAGCCTCCTATTGTCTTAAATAAAATGGACGTCTCACCATCAGTATTTTGAATTTGGTTGAAATGTGAACCTGCATTTCATACTGCTATAGTTTCCATGGTTTAGAATAATTTGGGTACAAAAATATGTTATAAATGTTGAACTGAAGGATATTACTTACTTCTATTCATTTCTTTTCTTATAGCAGGAAATAAATAATACCTATGCATATTTGACTCTTTCTTTTTTCTTTTTTTTTTTATATAAATCTTGCAGATATGGAACTGTTCTCGAGATGAAGGTATCAATAAAGATTAACTTTACTAGATTGAACACCCAACTAATGGATTTATTTTCTTTGTGATCAAACTGTTTGCTTATTCATGCAGTCTTGTTTCTCACAATTTTCAGATAATAACTTGATTGTAATTCAATTCTGTAGAAGCACTATATTACATTTCACTAGAAAAGTAAATGGAAGTACTTCTGAATGCACTTTTAGCTGTCCGCAATGTTTTGGTTTTCTTCCAATTTTGGCAGTATAATGTTGTTACGAAAAACCTCGCTTGTTCATGTATATTTTGGTCATATTACCAAGAAATTAGGTGCTACGTACACTTTCTGCACCGATTCCCACTCCCTACTTTCCTGGTTTCATACATGAATTGTTTTTGTTACTAATATTTTATGTGGATCATTCCCCATGACTGTGGTTGTTGATGCTAGTATTAGAAGGTGCTATGATTTCACTTGATGTATAACTATGAAAGTGCAAGTCCCACGTTTATCTAGAGAACATCATATACCTTTTCTTTAGAAATTATTGCTCGACAGTTTGGCAATTTGTTGAAGAGTGTTTAGATCTGTGTAGCATACACTTGCATCTTAGCTTTCAACATGTCATCACACCTTCCAGAGTTTCATACTCGACAGCCTGAATAAGAAAGTCATCATTTTTCTTTTGACAGCTGATATACGCGTGCACGAGTTCTTTAAGACATCTTATTTTAAGAAAGGGATTCATCCAATTCCAGGTGCCCAGAAAGCACTTCGAAAGTTATCCAAATGTTGTAACCTGTCAGTTGTTACGTATGTATCCTTAACCCTTGAAAGATTTACTTCTTTTTCAATTTGCCTTTGAAACTAATTGTCATTGACTCATTTATTAATTCTGTGCAGGTCCCGACAGAATGCAATTAAGGAGCACACAATTGAATGGATTGAGAGATATTATCCAGGGTTGTTTAAGGAGATCAAGTTCGGCAATCACTTTGCTTTGGATGGACAGTCCAGACCTAAATCAGACATTTGCAAGTATATTATTCATCAACTTCTGTCATTCTTGGTAGCATGTTATTACTATACACGTTTTACCCTTCCCTGATATATCTAAATACTTGCTGCTCGTATCAAGACAAGTGCATTATTAAATTACAACATTCTCTAGTGTGATTATACTAGGATAGTAATTATTTCTTGATCTGCCATCATATTGATGGGTGAGATGGCTAAAAATGTGTAAATATATGTCATTTGACCAACTCTGTTAATATTGCTTTGTTTCTGGCAGGTCCTTGGGAGCAAAGGTTTTGATTGACGATAATCCAAGATATGCAATTGAGTGTGCTGAAGTCGGGATTAAGGTTCTTCTTTTCGATTATGAGAATTCATATCCTTGGTCCAAGATGGAGTCTGTTAATCGACATCCTCTTGTCACCAAGGTCCATAATTGGGAAGAGGTGGAGCATCAATTAGCATTATGGATTACGTCATGAGAAATTCTTATAACTAGGTTCACGAGACACTGATTCATAAAAAGTTGTAGATTTTTTCCTTTTTAATCACCGGACAGCCAAATTGCTGGAAAATTGTATTTTTGACATATCGTCGTCCTTGGTGAGTAGCTAGGGAAGGGTTTTGTAAAACAGGTTCCAATTTGTAGGTATGCTGAGGTGAAGGAACAGGTTGATCTTATGTTTCTTTTTATTTTTTTAAGTTTTCTTTTTCTTTTAAATGTATAAATGGGTTTTAGCCTCTCAAATAGTGATGGCTATACCCTTTCAACCATGAGAGAGCAAATGGCGTGTTTGTTTGCTCTCTTTAGACTCTACAGAAATAGAGCACTAAGAGCATCTTCAATGCTACTTTTTATTTAGAATGTCTTGCTGATGTAACGATAAGGTGGAGGCCTGGAGGGGGACAAAACTCATGTGGCAGCATTTATTGTAAAATGCCGTCTAGTTTTAGGCATCATGTTAGATGGTTTTTTACTTGTTTTTTCATTAAATTGTGTATATCTTTTTTATCTATTTTCTCTTTCCTCTTCCACTATCTCTCTCATTTTATTTCTTTCTCTTGCTACATAGATTTTTTAGAAAGTGTCTAGTATTAGAGATGTTCTAAAGTTTTGTTTTTAATACATTCATGACATGTAATGAAAGATACAATTTGCCTTCTTCCGCTTGAGTTCAATTAATAGCTGTTAAATAAAACAAATTGATGCCATTTATGAAATGAAGCAACGTCTCAATGACATCTTATATGATATATCTAACCTTGAAAAATGTAAATATCTCAAAAGCGAGAGTTTGGTGAAAAGTCTTTAATAGAAATCTACAATGATAGATTACTACGCAAGGCTTCGTTTAAAATAAGAGAATGTGATCTTCTATTTTTATTGGGCAGGTGTTATCTTGTTCAAATATTTGTCCACATCTAATGTGGTACTTATCGATTGGATGAATTGTTTACTTATGTGGACAATTCATTCAATGGACAAGTGCGGTAAGATAACACTTACCCACTTGGGGGTAAGAGATCACTCATACGTTAAATAACTTATCATAATGATTCAACAAAATTGTCATTAAAAGTTACCTATACCTTCCCTCGAAGCAAGCCAACAATGACAATTGTATAGGTAGACACACTATATATTTCAATATAAAAAATAAGAGTTAGACTCTTAGGGGGGTATATTTAGTCCTTAAAATGAATTTGTCATGCACAGGTGTTCACGGTTGAATTACAATCGTTTCTCAAGATACAACAACCTCTTCTTGTGATAACAACACTTCAATTTATTAGAAACAACGAACCATAATTTGTATTGTCCTCTTTTTTTTGAATGCACTAATGCAGAATAGCGATGGCAAAAATATCCAATCCGCCCCGAACCAGATGGATACCCGATCCGAATGGAGCGAAAAATACCTGATCCGCGGATCGGCGGGGCGGATCGGGGTGGATATCCGTGATCCTCCACGGATCTTGGGGCGGGGCGGATCGGGGCTGTCCCGATCCGCCCCCCGATCCGCCCCGCCCCAAATTAAAAAAAAAGGATTCAATTGTAAAAAGATCAAAAATTTGGGACTAGGACTGAAAATGCAATTTAAACTTCCTAAATCTAATGAAATCTGAATCTCTCTAACTCTCTTCCCTGTAACCCGTTCCGTCATCCGTGAGCTTCCAGTTCCAGAGCTTCCATAACTGATTGCTTGACTGCATCTGCTAATTCTGCTGCCTTATGTCTCCTCTCCTCTCCTTCTCCTGAATCCATCAATATTCTTACAGCCTTCTCCACTACAATCGCAGACCCAACCTCGTTTCAATGGGCCCAATCTCGTACTTCAAGGCCAATTTTTAGTACTTTCGTTATCAGTACGGCATTTCTTAGCTGGTCTGAGTGCATAGGCCAAGCTGCTATTGGCACTCCCATGCTTATGCTCTCTGTACATGAATTCCATCCACAATGAGATATGAAACCACCGGTCGAAGGGTGCCCCAAAATTTCCAACTGGGGTGCCCAATCCCTTATAATTATCCCTCTTTCTTCCACTCTCTTTTCATAACTGTACAAGATAAAATTTAAATAAAATGTTAAGCGGTTTATCATGATACTGGATAAGGCCTTGATGCAAATATTTACAAAAATTATGCACTTGTTAGAGTCTGTTCATACCCTTTTGGCAGTGGAGTTCTCCTAACATCTCCTTCAAAGACATCTGCTTTATCTGCATCTCTCAATACTTTCTGAAAATAGTATAAATAGACTCATTTGGTCAAATTTAATGCCCCTACCCGAGATGGCCGATCCATTTGAAAAAAAAAAAAAAAAAAAAACGGATCAGTATACGAATCAGGGTTCCGATCCGCCCTGATCCGTATCCGATCTGCCCCGAAAAATGGCGGATCGCGGGGCGGATTTGGATCTCCAACAATTATTGCGGGGCGGATTTGGATCAGGCCGATCCGCCCCGTTGCCATCACTAATGCAGAATGATATAAATGCAGGGCAAGATATGAAAGAGAAAGAAATATTTATTGAATTCTGCAGGAAAATGGAGTCTATTTATAATAAGCCAAATATTGTATCTGAAAATACACAACTCAAATGAAAAGACAAGTTTTTTTTTTCCTGGACAGATTTTGTCTTGAATAGACATGTTTGTACTAAACAACCACGTCTGTCTATTGAAGACACGTTCTAGAAGCAGAGACACGTGTTGCAATCTAGAAGCTTCTAATTTGGAAGATACAAAATAATTAAAAAAATAAAATCCCAAAAAGAATAAATAAGGTCGGCCGAAGCCCAAACCCACAAGCCCGCGACCCACAATTCGTACCTAAGCCCGACCTGACCTGCGGCGCGGATTTTGGATTGAACCCAATAAGATCTATGTTAATCTTCTTTCCGAAAACTAGTGGTACGCCATGGTGCACAAATACAAATGTCAAATAAGGGGTCATAAATATGTTTATTTTCCAATGTCAAACAAATCTCTTCATCCTCCAATTATATTTTGTTCAATTTCCAATATCTTACTTTTGACTTTAATTTTTCATTCATCTAGAAATGATTTTGAACAACAAAATATACTATGAACATCTACTCACCGAGTAGAACGTGTTCGACTGTTGTAATGCTCAAAACGGATTTTGGAACCCACTATGATGTTTGGTCAAAGTTAATCAAAAGTAATTTTTATAAATCAATTTCCAACAATCCTCCACATATAAAAATTATCAAAATAAATGCAAATGAATATGTAGATGTTAAATAGAGTTTAAGCGGGAAGCTATTCCATCAAGAGAGGTGGACTGTGGCTTTGAACTTTCCTTAGTAGAATACTTTCGACTTTATTTGACTAATTAGTGAACATGATGTCTTGAATTATTCAGTTGTTGGTGTAAACCAAGAAAATAGTAGTCATACCATAACTTCCTTAACACATTCGGTTCTCATGGTTTTGTACATTGTGGCCTTGAACAAATCTTGGTTTCATAAGTACTTTAGACAATTTCAACCTTAGAAAATTCTTATAGAAGTGGCCACACTTCACACTTACATATGTGACCTCCTTTTAAGACTATCTTACTATACCCCACTTGGCTTATCAACAATACAAGAATTATTAAAAGTATAACTTATTCTAATGCGCTCTACAGTTTAGCACTTTATTATCATAAGAATGGGTAAGAGTTATCTTCAAAGTGCTCGTCTGAATAATTCATAACTTAGTTGACCCATTGAACCGAGATCTTGGGATCTCCAGTAAGCAATGTTAGATTACCGCTATGAAGATTCTTAATTAATAAGCTTTAAGCATGTTCCATTCGATAGGCAATATAGTTGACCTTTTGGTAACCCTTTAGTGAACGAATCCGCAATTTTTTTTTAGATCAATTGCTTAATGGTATTATGTCTACGATGTATATGTCGAGATTTATCATTATACATACTACTTTGTACCCTTCCTATAGCTGACTAACTAACACAATGTATACTAATTGTAAGGCACCGACTTAGCCTAATAAGGATGTCCTCTAAGAAGTTACGAAGTCATTTTGCTTCTTGTCCAGCTTTATCTAAAGCTATAAATTCATATTTTATCGTGAATTGAGCTATACAAGTTTGCTTTGAGGAATTCTACAACATGGTTGTGCTTCAAATGGTAAAAGCATAACCACTGGTAGACTTAGAATCTTTTGTCATATATCTAGATTACATTGGTATATATCCTTCTAAGATAATTGGATAGCTTGAATAAAGTAATCTATAATTAAGGGCATATCTTAAATACTTAAGAACCTTTGTCAAAGCCTTCCAATAGCATTTCTTGGATTACTTGTAAATGTGCTTGACTTGTTGGCCGCATATGCTATATCTAGAAGCGCGCAGTTTATAATATACATTAAATTGCTTATAGTGCATAAATATTTCAATTTTGATACGGGTTCACCAGTATTCTTCGCTAAGTATAGACTTAGATCTACTTGTATTTTAACTGGATTGTCAACATACACTTAAAATTTCTTGAGTATGGCCTTAATATAATAAATGAGATAGTGACAGCCCTTCAAATGTCTTAGAGATTTAATCTCTAATTTGACGTTTGCATGCATTACAGACAAGTTTGTGAGCCCAGCCTAGCGGGCAACAATGGTGCGCGAGCCTCTGGACTTTGGACCGAATCCAATAGGATCTAGGTCATCTCCCTTTCAAAGACTAGTAGAACTCATTGGGGTCCAAATCCAAATGTCAAACAAGATGTATATGAACAAGTCATAAAATATATTCATTTTTCAATGGAGGACAGAGTTAAAAATTTCTCTCTTCCTCTTCTAATTCCATGTTGTCCAATTGTCAATACCTTACTTTTGACTTTAATTTCTCATATCCGAAAATAGTTTTGATCAACCAAATATACTAAGAACATCTACCCACATAGTAGAATGTATTGGACTATTATCTCGCTCAAAACGAATTGTGGAACCCACTTTAATATTTGGTTAAAATTGGTCAAAACCAACTTTTATAAACCCATTTACAATAATCCCCCACATGCATGAAAATTATCAAAATATATGCAAATGAATAAAGAGATGCTAAAAAGAGCTTAAGCAATAAGCTATTGCACCAAGAGATGTAGCTTGTGACTTGGAACATTCTTTAGTAGAATGCTCTCAGATTTATTTGGTTAATCAGTGAACATGATGTCTTAAGATGTTCAGTTGTTGGTCTAAACCAAGACAATAGTACACACACAATAACTTCTTTAACACATTCTGTTCTCATGGTTGTGTTCATTTTAACTCTGAACAAATCTTTGGTTTTATAAGTGCTTTAGATAATTTCAGCCTAAGAAAATTCTCATTGAAGTAGCCCCACTTGACACTTATATATGTGACATTTTATTAAGATATCCTGCCATACTCCACTTGGATTATTTAAGATATATGAATAATTAAAAGTACTACTTATCCTAATACACTTTGCAGTGTAACACTTTATTATAATATGAATGTGTTGGAGTTATTTTCAAAGTGCTGGTTTGAATCATTCACAATTTAGTTGTCCATTGAACCAAGATGTTGGGATCTCTAGTTAGCAATGTTGGGTTACCACTATGATGATTCTTAATTAATAAACTTTAAGTCTATTCTCTTTGATAGACAATATACTTGATCTCTTGGTAACTTTTTATTGAGCGGATCTACAATATTCTCCTTTGATATTATAGAATTAATTGATATTACTCCATTTGAGATCGACTGTTCAATGGTATTATATTTGCGATACATATGTCGAGACTTACCATTATAAATGTTACTAATTGCAAGCACTGGTAAACCCAACAAGCTTTAAGAAGTTACGATCTCAAATTCCATTGTAGATCGAATTATACACGTTTGCTTTGAGGACTTTCAAGACACGATTATGTCTCCAATGGTAAAAACATAGCCACTAGTGAATTTAGAATCCTTTTTGTTAGATATCCAATTTGCATTGATATATCATTCTAAGATAGCGGAATATTTGGAATAATGTAATCCATAATTAATGGTGTATGTTGAATACTTAAGGACCCTTCCAATGAGCATTTTTTGGATTACTTGTAAATCTATTTAACGTGTTGACCGAATATGATATATCTAAACGTGCGCATTTAATAATGTACATTAAATTGCCTAATGCATGAATATTCCAATTGTGATACGGGTTCATCATTATTCTTGGCTACATGTAGACAAAAATTTGTTGGTGTTTTAATTTGATTGTCTTCATATCCTTTAAATTTCTTAAGTATAGCTTCAACATAATAAAACTGAGATAATTATAGTTATTCAAATGTCTTAAGGTGTGTTTGATTAGTTTCCATGGATAATGGTGGAAAATGAAAACATTTTTCATGTAAGGTGGAAAAAAAAATCCAGCAAAATGGTGATAAAATTGTTTCCAAGAAAGAAGTCAAAAGCATGCTTTAAGTGATTGTACATTGAAAATCATTTTTATTTTTCATGTGCAATCAAACAACAAAAGTTGGAAAACATTTTCTATAAATGTGACATTATTTTCCATAAAAAATAGTGCAATCAAACATAGTCTTATAGATTTTAATACTTAATATGACATCTTTTTCTACATGCATTATGAACAAGCCTATGAGCCCATGACCAGAAATAAAATTCCATTTTGTCCAATTGGATACCTTACTTCTGGCTTTAATTTTTTAGGGCAAAGTTGACAAGAGCCCTACTTTTTGTAAAAAAATTGAAAAATACCTCTTTTTTTAATTTTTCAAAAAATACCTTATTTTCATGGTTTGATTTAAAAAATACCTCATTTTATTAAAAATAATATTTTAAATTATGATGATGACGTGGCATTTATTTTAAATTAAATTCTGATTATGAGTTGGCATGATGATGTGACATTTATTTATTTTATGGTAGTCTATGTACTTTATATAATATTTACTTTAGTCTTTATATTTTAAATTATATTTCAATTAAGTCATCCAAAAATTACATCATAGGTCCTTAATCTTTTATATTTTTACACTTTAGTCCCTAAATTTTTAATTATCTTTCAGTTAAGTCCTCCAAAAATTACATCTTAGGTCCTTCAACTTTTTAAATCTTTACACTTTGGTCTCCAAATTTTTAATTATTTTTCAGTTAAGTCCACTAAAAATTACATCTTAGGTCCTTCAACTTTATACATGTTCAAAGTTTGATCCTTCAAATCCTTGATTTTAGTGGCCAAAATAATTACAATTTTAGTGGTCAAAATAAGTGCGCTTTCAATTAAATCTTTGACTTTACACTCGAATTTTCACGAGTAACATGTGTCATTTCATCATTTTCATTGAAATTAATACTTTATAATTTACTCATTTTATTATTCTTTAAAAAATATATTATTTTTATTTAAAATTAATATTTTAATATTTCATTGAAAAGCAATATTTTTTAATGGGTAACATATATGTTACTATATATGTTACTTCCTCATATTTCATTAAAATTAATATTTTACCATTTCTCTATTTTTATAAATTTTTTAAAAATACATTATTTCATTTAAAATCAATATTTCAATTTTTCATTTTAAAAAAAATATTTTTTTAATGGGTAACATATATGTTACTACATATGTTACTTCCTCATATTTCATTAAAATCAATATTTTACCATTTCTCTATTTTTATAAATTTTTTAAAAACACATTATTTTCATTTAAAATCAATATTTCAATTTTTCATTTTAAAAAAATATTTTTATACCAGTAACAATGTGTTACTTGCTCATTTGCAATAAAATCAATATTTTATAATTATTTTAAAAATTCGTTATATTTTTTTAAAATTAATATTTCAATTTTTTTAATTTTAAAACAACATTTTTACACGGGTAACATATATGTTACTTTCTTATATTTCATTAAAATCAATATTTTACTATTTCTCTATTTTTATAAATTTTTTAAAAATACATTATTTTCATTTGAAATCAATATTTCAAATTTTCATTTAAAACAACATTTTTATACTAGTAACATATATGTTACTACTATGTGTTACTTGCTCATTTACAATAAAATCAATATTTTATAATTATTTAAAAAATACGTTATTCTTTAAAATTAATATTTCAATTTTTTTTGTGTTCTAAATTTTTTTTTTACACGGGTAACATATATTTTACTTCTTCATTTTTCATTAAAATCAATATTTTACCATTTCTCTATTTTTATAAATTTTTTAAACATACATTCTTTACATTTAAAATTAATATTTCAATTTTTCATTTAAAAACAACATTTTTATACTAGTAACATAGATGTTACTATGTGTTACTTGCTTATTTACAATTGCTATTTTATAATTTATATTCTTGTAAATGTTTTTAAAAAATACATTAATTTCGTCTAAAATCAAATATTTCTAATTTTCATTTTTGAAAAAAATACTTTTACGCGGGTAACATTTATGTTACCATATCTGATAACCTATGTTACTTCCTCAATTTCATTAAAATCAATTTCTAGCAAATTATATCCTTCTATAATTTTCTGAATTATGAATTATTTTAAATAAAAATAATATATTTAATTTATTCACTTTTAATATCAACAATTTGACACGGGTAACACATATGTTACCACATGTGTTACCATATGTTACTCCTCAATTTCTATAGAGTTGCTATTTTATAATTTATATTCATGTAAACGTATTTAAAAATACATTAATTTCGTCTACAATCAAATATTTCCAATTTTTACTTTTGAAAACAATACTTTTACGCGGGTAACATATATGTTACCATTTTTGTTAACCTATGTTACTTCCTCAATTTCATTAAAATCAATTTTTAGCAAATTATATCCTTCTATAATTTTCTGAATTATGAATTATGTTAAATAAAAATAATATATTAAATTTATTCACTTTTAATATCAACATTTTCATATGTAACAATTTCATATGTTACCACTTCTAATACCCTATGTTACTTCAACATTTTTAATACAATTGCTATTTTATAATTTATCTTCTTGTAAATGTTTTTAAAAAATATATTAATTTTGTCTAAAATCAAATATTTCTAATTTTAATTTTTTTAAAAAATAATTTTACGCGGGTAACATATATGTTACCGTATTTGTTAACCTATGTTACTTCCTCAATTTCATTAAAATTAATTTTTAGCAAATTATATCCTTCTACAATTTTCTGAATTATGAATTATATTAAATAAAAATAATATATTTAATTTTTTCACTTTTAAAAACAACTATTTGACACAGGTAACACATATGTTACCACATATGTTATCACATGTTACTTCCTCATTTACAATACAATTGCTATTTTATAATTTATATTCTTGTAAATGTTTTTAAAAAATACATCAATTTCTTCTAAAATCAAATATTTTCAATTTTCATTTTTGAAAACAATACTTTTACGTGTTACCATATTTGTTAACCTATGTTAATTCCTCAATTTCATTAAAATCAATTTTTAGCAAATTATATCTTTCTATAATTTTCTGAATTCTGAATTATGTTAAATAAAAATAATATATTTAATTTATTCACTTTTAATATCAACAATTCCACAGGTAACACATATGTTACCGCGTGTGTTACCCTATGTTAATTCATTATTTTCAATACAATTCCTATTTTATAATTTATCTTCTTGTAAATGTTTTTAAAAAATACATTAATTTTTTCTAAAATCAAATATTTCTAATTTTAATTTTTTTTTTAAAATAATTTTACGCGGGTAACATATATGTTATCGTATTTGTTAACCTATGTTATTTCCTCAATTTCATTAAAATCAATTTTTAGCAAATTATATCATTCTACAATTTTCTGAATTATGAATTATATTAAATAAAAATAATATATTTAATTTTTTCACTTTTAAAAACAATTATTTGACATGGGTAACACATATATTACCACATGTGTTACCCTATGTTATTTCCTTATTTACAATAGAATTGCTATTTTATAATTTATCTTCTTGTAAATGTTTTTAAAAAATACATTAATTTCGTCTACAATCAAATATCTCCAATTTTTATTTTTGAAAACAATACTTTTACGCGGGAAACATATATGTTACTGTATTTGTTAACCTATGTTACTTACTCAATTTCGTAAAAATCAATTTTTCGCAAATTATATCCTTCTACAATTTTCTGAATTAGGAATTATATTAAAAAAAATAATATAAACAATTTTTTCACTTTTAATATCATCAATTTGACACGGATAACACATGTGTTAGCCTATGTTACTTCTTTATTTTCTGTACAATTACTATTGTATAATTTATATTCTTGTAAATGTATTTAAAAAGTACATTAATTTCGTTTACAATCGGGTAACATATATGTTACCATATTTGTTACCTATGTTACTTACTCAATTTCATTAAAATCAATTTTTAGCAAATTATATCCTTCTATAATTTTCTGAATTACGAATTATGTTAAATAAAAATAATATATTTAATTTTTTCATTTTTAATATCAACAAATACAATTGCTATTTTATGATATATCTCCATGTAAATGTTTTTTAAAAAATACATTAGTTTGGTCTAAAATCAAATATTTCCAATTTATATTTTTAAAAACAATATTTTTACGCGTGTAACATATATGTTATTATATTTGTTACCCTATGTTACTTCCTCAATTTTATTAAAATCAATTTGACACGGATAACACATATGTTACCACACATAAGATGCAATTTTTGAGGACTTAGTTGGAAGATAATTGAAATTTTGAGACCAAAGTGTAAAGATATAAAAAGTTGAAGGACATAAGATACAATTTTTAGAGGACTTAACTGAAAGATAATTGAAATTTTGGGGACCAAAGAGTAAAGATGTAAAAAGTTGAAGGACTTAAGATACAATTTTTGGAGGACTTAACTGAAAGATAATTAAAATTTGGGGACCAAAGTGTAAATATGTAAAAAGTTGAAGGACCTAAGATGCAATTTTTGGAAGACTTAACTGAAATATAATTAAAAATTTGAGGACTAAATTGTAAAAATGTAAAAGATTAAGGACCTAAGATACAATTTTTGAAAGACTTAATTGAAATATAGAGACTAAAGTGAATATTATATAAAGTACATAGACTACTATACAATAAATAAATATTTTTAAAAGAGTTTATATAATATATGAGAGTATTTTATATAAGTGTTATTTACACGTGGGGTAAAAATAAAAAATTTAAAAAGGTGGGTATATTTCAATTTTTTATTCATCTGGAAACCAACTAAATATAAAACCCACATCTACTCTAAGAATAGAATGTAGAATGTGATCAACTCTTATTCCATTAAAAAAATAATAAAAAGACCCACTTTAATATTTGGTCAGATTTAGTCAAAATCAATTTTAATAAATCCATTTTCAATAATAAATTAATTAGCTAGAGCCAAAATAGAAAAATATGTCCAAAAGAAGGATACATACAATTTGATTGTGAGAGATAGCTTAATAATACTATAGCTAACCTTGTCATATATTTTAGATCTGAGCGTCAGGTGGGTCGGTCCGAGTATTTCAATACTCGGAACCACCCGTTACAGTTTGGATATTTCGTAAATAGAACCATTCGGTTCTACGTAATTATTGGAACTAAATCTAAACCGAACCCGTCGATTCGATTCGGGTTCGGGTTCGGGTTCGAGTTCGAGTTCGAGTTCGAGTTCGAGTTCGGGTTCGGGTTCGGTTCTACCTATAACATTTTGTTAAAATTGTTAGTTGACAACATGTTTCGAAAAAAAATTAAAAATTGCAAACCCGTTAACATTAAAATATGTTAGATATTAAAATAATTTATAAAAGATATAAACAATAACTAGAAGAATAGACACAAAAATTACAAACTTATAAATTAGAGTTAGAAAATGGAAAATTACCTCTCAAAATTGAGGATTCATTTCGGTTACAGAGAAGTTTCGCCTTCGCCGTCTCACTGTGTGTTGAGCGAGAGAGAGAGATGAGCGAAAGTGCTAGACAGAAAACAATATTTGTATTGAGTATCTGAATAAATATCAATAGAGAATTTGATATTTGAGTAATTAGAATTGAGTCAATTTGACTTTAAGAGTAATGGATTTTGTACTTTTTGTTTGGATCTTGGACAATTGGACTCTTGTCATTGGTACCGTGATATTGGATTATGTGTCATTTAGTTAGGGTGAATAAATTGTAAAACATAAAAAAATTGTGAATAAATTGTAAAAGATAAAAAATTATAAAAAAATGTTAAATTCGGTTCCAATCGGGTACCCACGGGTCTAGTTCAAGAATCAAGAACCGACCCGAACTCAGTCGGTTCTCGGTTCTCGGTTCCCGGTTCTCGGTTATTAATTTTATATTTTTGGAACTGGACCGGAACCTCCGATTCCGGTTCGATTTCAATTCGAGAGTTTCAATTCCGGTTAAAATGCTCACCTCTAATATATTTAATTACTCATGACTAGATATAAACCTTTGTGGACAAGATAATTGTCTTTTTTTTCCTTTGAAAAGTGAAATAAATTCTCGAAGAATTTTTTTTAATCAATGTTGTTGAAATACAGTTGCTAACCCAAAAAAAAAAAAAAAAAAAAAAAATTCATATTAAAAATTCAAAACCATCAAAGTTTTGATTTTGAAAAATTGAGAAAATAGTTGAAATAATGATAATATAAAATTATGGACATAAAGCAGGATCTAGCGAGCAGCAAGAAGGTAATCCACTTTGAATAAATGACAAATCTAGACTATATCGTGCTTTATTTAAATGTTTTAGGATAATAAATAATAAATTTAATGCCTTATCTATTTTCGTATAATATTTTCAGATTTATTATGTTAGTACTTGGTACTCGAGCTTCTTATAAGTTCCCCGTGTGTATCTTCGTTAACATTTAACTTTTCGACATTCTAATTCCAAGTTTTGTACTTCCCACAAATTTTCTAAGACAATATTATTTAGTCTTATAAGATTTTCTTAGCCACCTTCTTAATTAATAATGGTGCATTAAAATTTGTCCCCTCTTATATTATAACTAAACAGTTCATTTAAGAAATCATGCATTTATTTTATTTGGAGATTTCCTCCTATTGGAATACTTTCTTTTTCATATAAATTGCATGCCAATTTAGATGTTAATCACTTCACATGGATTTGTGACTGATAAGTACAATTTTGTACTTATTTGAGCTCACAAACAAGGACGATTATGAGTACTCTTACTTGATTTCAGTTTAATTGCATGTTGTTTTCTTATTAATTTAGGAAATAATCAAATACAAAGGGCAAGCTGACGAAAAGAGAGCAAATAGAAGAAAAGGGACTCAAACTGCTTATAAAAGATACTTCAGGGGCTTAGCATGCAAATATAAAATGAAGGAAACCAGATCTGCGACCAAGTTAACCATGCGATCGCATGGTTAACCATTCCTGTGATCACAAGTCCCCAAGATTTTCAGCAGAACATTAACCACCTGAACCATGCGATCGCAAGGTGAGACACCATGTGATCGCAAGGCTTTACGCGGTAGAATTTAGGCAGTTTCCTGTTAGAACTGAAACTCTACGAAGTCCATATTGATTCACCTACCTAAATCACGTTTTGGAAGAGTTGGAGAACATTATAAATAAGGCAGATAATAGCTAGAATTGGAGAGACGAATTTTGGGAACAAGATAGAAGAGGAGAATCGAAGATTAAGGCACGGGATTGAAAATTCTTCAGTCAGAGTCACGTGTTGTATTTATTTCTTCTTCTTTTTCTTTCGCCGGATCATGATGAAGTCAATTATTGTCATAATTGACGAAATCATGTCCGGCTAATTTACTTTTTCTAGGATGAACGATGAAACCTCATGATTTTTAATTAATTTGAAGTTTTTCCGTTTTAGTAATTAATTGCTTTTGGGTTGATTATTCTTTATCCATTTTTTCTATTATTTTAATGCTTGATCATCATTAGAATATATTGTGATCTATATTGAAGTCGAGAGATTCAATATAGATTAAGCACGCGGTATTGAATAACATAGGGTCCAATAATATATAGAGATTACTATTATACTTTATGAAATCCATTTGGGTGTTCTTGAGATTTTAATGCATATGTTTATGTTCGAAGCTTAATTAGAGATAATTAGGTTCGCATAACATATAGAATTGATTGATCATCGAGAGAGGCTTTTGATTATTTTAGGATCATCGATTTTCAATCTATAGTAATTATAAGCTAAAATGGTTAAACGGATATTTAATTAAGAAAAGTGTTGATAGATTCGCAAATCCTAGTGTTAGTAGATCTTGAATTCGTTCTCACTATTTTAAAGTTAATTGTTTGATAATTTAGTTTTAATTAGAATAGTATAAAATCACAAAAATCAAATTGAATCTGTATTTATTCATATTGTTAGAATTTAGGTTATAAATTAATAGGTTAAATTGATATCTAGTCCTCGTGGGTTCGACACTCTATTTATTACTATATTACTTGTCAACGATCCTTCCACTTGCGGGATTATAATCGCATAACAAATTTTTGGCGCCGTTGTCGGGGACTAGTTTTATTAATTGCTACGTTTATTTATAATTTGGCTTTTAACAATTCTTTATAGTATTTTTTTAATTTTTTTTTATTGTATTTTTTTTTTATTTATATTTTCAATTCTTCGTGATACTGCTGAATTTTATCTATTATCTAAACTTTCAGGTGTTAAGTGTGTATGCTCCGTACTAAAGATCTTGATCTATTTGATTTAGATCTAGAAATTGAACGGAGCTTTCACCGACGACAACGTAAAAAACGAGAAAAGAAAAGACAGCAAAAAGACACAATGGCAAACAATCAAGTACATGATCAGATAAATAATCAAGCACCAATAGCTCGACCAGTTGAAGTTAGTGAACGAGATATTCTTATGGGTGGGTATATGATGCCACCGATTGTTGAGAATCGGTCCAGCATAGTCTATCCGCCTTATGGACATGATAACTTCCAATTGAGGTCAGATGTGATGAATTTGTTTTCGAATAATCTGCCGTTCTATGGTAGAGGTGTCAATCCGGGTCACCCGGCCCGCCTCCGATGAGGCCCGGTAACGGCCCACGTTCGAAAAAGCCCGCACTACTGCGGGTTGCGGGCCGGGTCGACCCAGCCCATGAATTTTTTTCAAAAGCCCGGCCCACCCATTGGCCCATACGGGTCGAGCCCATATGGGCCGCGGTTCGACTCGGTTTGGCCCGTATGAAAAAAAAAAATTAGCAACTTAATGAACTTATTGTAATTCAAAAAATTGTTTACATTTATAGTAAAAAATGTATGAAATTACTAACAAAAATAAATAACAATGATAAATTCACATTTGTTATTTATATCTTATTTGACATTGAATTATTTCCAACTTTGTAAATTTAAATAAAATACAAACAAATAACAACTAAATGCATCACTATAGTTAAAGCACATCCCAACTAGGTTGGCACGTACACAACTATCAATCATTTGCATATTTATAGTTTAAGAACATCCCAACTAGGTTGGCACCTACCTAACTATAATTTAATTGTTTGAAATTATACATTATTTACAAATCAATCTTCAGCAATAACTAGATTTTTAAAATCGTCAGCAATATCATCAGACATTTTATCTTGCATCCTTCTATCTGCGAATAGCCAATCTTTCACGCATATGAGAGCTTCCAAAATATCTTCTTTAAGTCTTGATCTTCTTTCGTCCAATACCCTGTTAGCTGCACTAAAAGCAGACTCGGATGCCACTGTTGAGACTGGAACTGTTAGTAGATCTCGTGCCATTTTTGATAATACTGGATATGACCTCTCATTTAATTTCCACCATTCTAAAATATCTAAATTTTCTACCTCATCTTCGGGTATCAAACTATAATGATCAAATTGATAATATCTTTCTAATTCGTTAGGTGTGATATTCGTATCTGTAGTTGATGAAGTACTAACAACATGTTGTTTTTTCTTAGCTACCAAAGAGAAAAAAGATTTGCCTTTAGAAGTTGTACTAGAGTTTGTAGAAACAGAAATATTTTCATTGTTACCGTACTTAATAAAATAGTAGTTATACATTTCATTGATGAAAATTTCTAACTGTCGATTTGTAATATTTACGGTAAAAGCTAATGTTTCAGAAAGTGATTCTAAAGCAATGTGAACTCCAAATAATTTTAGGCGAGGATCCATTACAGCAGCCACTGGAAAAATTAGTGGCATGTTTTCATAATATTTTTGAAATTTTTCTTTCAAATTTTTTTCTTCCATTGACAAAATAATTTGAAAGAAAAATGGATCGTTTCTAAATTTTGAAAATTGAGTAGAAATTTCTACCAATTTTATAAGTACAAGATGACTAGTTGGGTAATATACACCCGAACTCTTCTTTGTTGACTTATAGAAAGGTTTCAAAAATTTCATAACTTTAAATGCATGTTCCCAATGCGAATCATCTATATAAAATTGATTCTGTTTCGAATTAACGAATGCATTAATAGCATTGGTGTAGCCAACACACGATTTTAACATAAGAAAAGTTGAGTTCCATCTATTTGGAATATCATCAACAAATTTTCTTCTTTTCAATCCAAAATTTTTACAAATTTTCGCAAATTCTTGTTGTCTAGAATCTGAAGAAGAAATATAATTAATTGCTTCTCTAATTATTCGAATTTGTGGGGCTATTAATTTCAAACCATCTTGTACAACTAAATTATATATATGACAAACACACCGCATATGAAATAATTTAGAATCAAATAAGGGTTTAACTGTTCTAATTAGAAGGTCAATGCATGCAGTATTCGGACTTGCATTATCGTATGTAATACTAAATAATTTGTTTAACACACCAAACTCATTCAATACTTGTAATAAATTTTCACACAAATTAACTCCATTATGTGGATATTCAAGTAAACGAAATGCAATTATTCTTTTATGTTGTAACCAATTACTATCAATAAAATGTGCTGTAACACAAACATACCCATTGTGATTGCGTCCAGACCAACAATCAGATGTGAAACACATAATTCCTTCAATTTTTGTAAGTTCATTTTTCAATTTTTCAGCTTTAGTATGAAATAATTTCATACAATCAGAACGAGCAGTATTTCTACTTACATTTCTATAAGAGGGTTGAACATACTTTTGCATGAACTCTTCAAAATAGACATCATCTGCAAAAGTGAATGGCATTTCTCTTGCTGCAATAAATTCTGACATTCCAGTTCTCATCCGTTCCTGCGAATAAGTAAAATTAGAAAAAGTAACAGAACCACTAGCATTAGTAAATGAAGTAATTTGAGCTTGTCTCGGATCTAAATGTCCTGTTTCATTTAGATGTTTCTCTTTGTGTCTCCGTAGCGTGCCGGTGCCTTGACCACTTCTCCATGCATAAGCAATATTGCAAATATTGCATATTGCTTTACTATTTTATTCATCTATTGTGA
The DNA here is from genome assembly GCA_030279155.1 of Forsythia viridissima. NCBI lineage: Eukaryota > Viridiplantae > Streptophyta > Magnoliopsida > Lamiales > Oleaceae > Forsythia > Forsythia viridissima. The sequence continues at coordinate 19,150,480 of CM059042.1, forward strand.
ACATTTGCCACACTTCTGATGTTAACTTTTTTTTCCTTGGATTTCTAGATGATCCAACATTTACATCATGATCATCTTCTAAATTTATTGGAGAACAACTATCATGTAAATTAATATTTTCAGATGAAAAATCGTAGGAATCCATATATATATAATTTTCAAAATAATCTGAAGATTGAAAATAATAGTAAAGCAGAAATAATAGTTAAGCAGAAATAATAGTAGCTGAGAGTCTGAGACTTTGAGTTTGAGTAAGGAGAAATAATTTTTGATATTCAGAAATCAGAATTTGTAAACAGCAGAATGAAAATTGTAGTAATTTTTGCTTGCTGGTGTTTGAAATTTATAAGCAATTGAAATTATGAACATTAGAGTAGATTGTAGAGAATACAATTTTTTTGAACGTTATTTTTATCATTTTGTATAATTGTGTAAGTGTGATTTGACAACACACTTACACATTTTATTTTTTTATTAATTTTTACAATTTTTTTACTGACAAAAGTAGCCTAGTATAGTAGTATTCTAGCCACATTTGTTTTTTTTTTCAATTTTTTATAAATGAAATGTGACGTGCTGACAGTTTCAAACGGCTCAATGCACTGCTGCCATTTGAATTTTTTTTTATTATTATTTAGCCTGCAGCCAGCAAGCTGCTTTTCAGAAAAGCAGCTGAAAAGCAGCCTGCTGGCTGCAGGCTGCTTCTGAATTGTTGCGGCTGTCACATTTCAACTGCAGAGAGCAGCTTGCTCTCTGCATTTGAAATTTGAATAATTTTTTTTTTTTTTCAGAATACGGGCCAGCGGTTAACCGCTGGCCCATGGGGGGCTGAATCGCCTGGGCCCGCGGTTCAGCCTCCGCGGCCCGCCCACCCGGTTCACGGGTCGGCCCGCGGTTCTGGGTCGAGGAGGGTGGGTCGATGCCGGTTCGACCGGCCCGCCCGTCTTGACACCACTATTCTATGGGATGACAGATGAAAATCTTCACTACCACATTTCTTGCTTCGATGAATATTGTGAAAATTTCAAATACTACGGTGTTAATGAAGAGGCGCTTAAAATGAGGCTATTTCCACACACATTGAAGGATAAAGCTAGAGAATGGTTAGATTCTCTACCGCCTGGGAGCATTACTACTTGGGCAGATCTTATCCAGAAATTTACACAGAAATATTTTCCTCCAGCCAGAGTAAACAGACTGAAGTATGAAATTTCCAATTTCCAACAATCTGAGTTGGAAAATTTTCACGAGGTATGGGAAAGATTCAAACAACTGCTCCGAAAGTGTCCAAGTCATGGTTTTTCTTTAGCAGCTCAAAATTATTATTTCTACTCTGGACTAGCTACAACGAGTCGTTCTTCAGTAGATTCTGCAGCAGGTGGCTCTATCCAAAATAGATCCGCCGGTGACCTTTACGATCTATTTGAAACCATGAGTGAACAGTTCATTATGTGGCCAGAAAGAGGATTGCAGAAGAAAGCAGCAGGAATACACGAAGTGAACACTAATTCACTGGTACCGGCAAAAATTGATGCATTGGCAAAGCAGATGGAAGCAATGAAATATTCTCATTCAGCCAATATGGTTCAGATGCCTCCACCAATTTGTATAACATGCAGGGCAAACCATCAGTCTTCAGAGTGTCCATTGACAAAAGTTGATATGCCATCACTTGACCAAGCTGCATATGCTCAGAACTTTCAGCGATAGCAGAATAATCCATACTCACAGACTTACAATCCAGGATGGAGAAATCATCCAAACTTCTCCTATGGCAATAACCAAAACATTCAAAATCAGCCAAATCAGGGAAGACCCCAGGAAAGAGAAGGAGGATTAGAAGAGACAGTAGCTAAATTGTCAGAACACATAGAATTTGCGTTAAAGGAAATGAAAAAAAGGACAGATGTCTCGATAAAGAATATGGAGAATCATATTGGACAGTTAGCTAAACTGTTAACCGAGCGACAACCAGGCACATGGCCAAGCAATATAGAGGTCAATCCAAAAGAGCAAGTCAATGCAATCACCACAAGAAGCGGATTTAAATTGCCAGAGATTCATGTGACTAGACCAGGTGTAGAAAAGAAAACTGTGTCCAACAAAGAGAGATGAAACAAACCAGATGCAAAAGTTGCACAAGAAAACTGGAACTCTCCACCAACTTATATTCCACTACTGGCTTACGTCCCTCCAATTCCATTTCCTCAAAGACTACGACAACATAAGCTAGACCAGCAATTCAAAAAATTCTTGGATGTATTCAAAAAACTTCACATCAACATACATTTCGCCGATGCATTAGCTCAAATGCCTAGCTATGCTAAATTCATGAAGGACATTCTTTCAAACAAAAGGAAGTTGGAGGACCATGAAACAGTCGTGCTAACTGAGGAATGCAGTGCCATATTGCAAAACAAGCTACCGCAGAAATTAAAAGATCCATGTAGTTTTAATATTTCTTGCACTATTGGTAGTTTATTTTTTGATAAAGCTTTATGTGATTTGGGTGCTAGTGTGAATTTAATGCCTTACTCTATTTTTAAGCAGCTCGATTTAGGAGAAGCAAAGCCAACAACAGTAACACTGCAGCTTGTAGATAGAGCAATCAAACGCCCAAGGAGAATAGTTGAAGACATATTGGTGAAAGTGGGCAATTCCCTGCTGATTTTATTATTCTGGATATGTGCGAAGACATGGATGTACCACTCATTTTGGGTCGACCTTTATTGGCTACTGGTCGGGCAGTAATTGACGTTCAAAAAGGAGAACTTATGCTGAAAGTGAATGATGAACACGTTACATTTATTGTATTCAAAGCAATTAAATTTTCAAGCTCTCAAGATTCCTGTTTCAAGATTGATGCCATTGACCAGAAGACAAGGATTTTAGATGATAAAGTTTTTACCCAACATCAAGATGCACCACCTAGAGAAAAAGAGTATGTGCAGAAAGAGGAATTCCATCCGTCTTTTGTGATCAAAGCTGATGAGGAGGCTAAAATTTTCTTAGTTGAATTTGAGCATGGTGGCAAAACAAAATCATATCAATATGATAAGGAAAAAATCAAGCTCTGGAAGGTAAACAAAAATTGTTCAGAAGTTGATCAAAGCAAGAAGAACAGATCCTCCAAAGATTTATTCAAAGTGTCTTGAGCGATCACCTCAACAAAGTCAAGTTAATGAATTTAAAGAAGCGCTCAATAGGAGGCAACCCATTTTTCTACCATTTTATTTATTTAAATTTCTTATTATTTAAATTTTAGGATTTCAATTGACAATTTGCACGTTTTAAGTTTTTAGAATTTAAAGTAAGCTTTTAATTCTTAGGTTTTGAGGCTACAATCATCGTCATCTTGCATAATCACGTTGTTCAATTATTTTAAATTTATATTTAAAAAAAAATTTAATTTCATTTTTCTTAAAAAAAAAAAATTATTTATAAGTTCTTTTTTTTTTTTAGGATTACAACCTGCGGGCTGGCTGGATGACATTCAAAACAAAGATTTGTCGACCAACCTGTACAGATTTCTCATCCAGTTGATCTTATCACACCTTTTCTCCCGGCACCATCAGATCTATCTCAGGAAAGTCTCTAATCTTTTGATTTTAAATTTTACATTGGGGACAATGTTTCTTTCAAGTTTGGGGGTAATGGACTAAAATGAAAAATTTGCTTGATTCGATAATTGATAATTGATATTTCATTTTTAATTTATTTTTGTTTTAATAAAAAAATTTATAGTTATTTGTTTGCATATTTATGTGATATGAATAGTCTTGCCGGCTAAAGATGTAACTTTTTATTTAATTATTTTGCTTTAATCCATGACTTGTGAACAAATTATTACTATTGGTTAAATGTGAGACTATTTGACCATGTTTGATATTGTGTTGTGTCGGCCAGTTAAGATGATTTTTAGCTATGTTGGTGCACTTAAGTTGAAAATAATAGGATATCCTGTTTAAACCTAAAAATCATTCGTATCTTGAACAAATAACCAATATAGTGAGAAAGTGTGGTAATTAAATTGTGATAATGGTTATTTAGGTTATGATCGATTCCATGTATGTTGAAAATTTGTGTGGAGCACTTTAGACCAGTTAGAGGAAACTAAGTAATGACCGAATGTTAGGAATCTAATCCTCACACATGAACTTATTGTACGCAAGGAACAAAAATTATTATTATTATTGCTTAACTCTTTTCGTAACCTAATTGCCTTAAGTGAAAAGGTCCGTAGGGGTTTCTCAAAACTCGATGCCTTAAGGTTTGAAAGACCTGGGAGTCATCGACCTCAAGCTCGTTACATGAGTCAATTAGAAAGCTTAATGGATTGAGTTTTGTAACTTATTAATATCTTATAACTCTTTTCGTAGCCTATTTGACTTGAGTAAAAAGGCCCGTAGAAGTTTCTCAAAACTTGATGCCCTAAGATCGAAAGACTTGGGAGTCATCGACCTCAAACTCGTTACATGAGTCACTTAGAAAGCTTAATGGATTGAGTTTTGCACATAAGATCTATAAAAAATACACATATATATATATATATATATATATATATATATATATTTAATAAAAATTTAATTTTTAATTCTGTCCAGTTAAAATTCTTTTGCAAAGTAAATTTGGAGATTAGATGACTATTGGGTTTGACTTACTTAGTGAAAACTTTCTGGTCGAAAGTGCTCATAAATTGGAGAATCTTCATATACCTAGGTTGTTACGATTATTAGTTTTCTCAACCAGCTTCGAACATGACAATAATGAGTGAACTGTAACCTTTGAACCATAATCTCGGGAATTGAAAGAGAAAATTATTTTGGGAGGAAGTGTACCTTACGAGAGGGAAAGGAAAAGTTGACCAAGTGGTTGGGCTATCACCACCATAGAAATTAAGTTGATCAGATTAACTGTTCTCACACACACATAAAGTATGGTTTAAGTAGAATCACTTTTGCAACTGTATTACCTGAACACTCGTCATGAATTATAAGTTTTTCTTTTTGCAAAAGCTGAAGTAAGAATGGCTAGGGATGGCAAAATTACCCGCGCCCCGCACCCCGCCCAGTTAAAAATATACCCGCCCCGAACAATCGGGTATTCGGAGCGGGTATGGGTAGATGTAAAATACCCGGGGCGGGTTCGGGGCGGGTACGGGGCGGTGGTGACCCGCCCCGTTTATTAAATTCCATTTTTTTTTTTTTTTTTTACAAGTTACAAAATAAAAACACTTAATAGAAGAAAATAAAATGGGCACAGTCATTGGCCGCGTAAGGAGTCGAACCCACATCCTTAAAATTTTCCACAACTTACTAAGTACTAACCAACCACTATGCCACAACACACTTGATTGTATAAGTTGTATTATTATTATTTTATTAACTAAACATATAACATATTACATATATTCATATAACATATTAATATATTATATAACAATTATTGAATTTGGGATTTGGGCCATTTGGCAATTGGCACAGGCAATCAGGCATTCACAATTTCACATTTCATTTTCACGCTCCACTGCTCCAGCTCACTGGCTCACTGCTCTGCTCACGCGGCACCGGCACGCCTTCTTCTGCCTTCAGCCACCGGACACCGCCGCTTCAGAAATTCTATTCAGCCAGCTCTACTTCTTCATCCGACCAGGCGACCACCCAAATTTTCTTCCCATACCTGAAGCTTGCTATTGCGAAAATCTTCACCCAAATTTCTAGGTATATAAAATACTTCTCATTCTTTAAAAAAAAATTCAATCGATAATTTGTTGGAGTCTTGGAGATTCTCATTTTGCTGATTTGCTTATTTTGCTCAGAATATTATTCAATATTAGTATATTACTCATTTTGATTTTGCTCATAATATAGTTTAGAATTTTTTTTAGAAACTCAGATTCTAATTCTGAACAAATTGTGTAACTGTGTTTGTGTAATGTGTAATGTACTGAGTGTATTGGTGTGAACTGAATTTTTTAGAAATTAGAACCAGCGACTGGTAGTCTGGTAACTGGTAAGTGGTAACTGGCTAACTGCTGTCTGCTGTGCTGTGGCTGTGCGCATGACAGCCTGTGCCAGTGTACCTGTGAACAAATGTATTGGGCGAACGCCCAGTACATTCCTGGGCGTTCGCCCACAACAAAAAATAGCTCTATGTTAGTGTTCTAACAGAGTGGGCGAACGCCCAGCTTTAAAGCTGGGCGTTCGCCCAGCATTGACTTCTGTGAAGAATTTTTTTTTTTTTTTTTTTTGGGGGGGGGGGGGGGGGGTTACGTTTTCCACGCAATTGTTATCCTCTTGATTCCAAATAAAGTTTAATTTACTCTTCTCGTGTTATCCTCTTTTTTATTTTTGTATTTATATTAGTTGTTGTTCTCCCTTATCTTAATTTGTAATTTTGTATTTTGCTTTTGCGTATAATTAAGTATGCAATTTTTTGTGTTTCATTGTAGATGTCTGAACAAGATAAATCTACACCAGTACCGAGCATTGGATGTACTCAAGCATCACAAGAAAATGCACGAGTTAGTACTACTCGTACCCATGAAGACTCACCTTCTCAAATATACACCGAGCAAGCTCCAATAGACTTGTGTGATGAAGAGGAGGATAGTGGACAAGGTAAGAAAAGAAAATTGACTTCTTCCGTTTGGGAACACTTTAAAAAACAGAAGGTTGATGGAGTATACAAAGCTATTTGTAACTACTGTCACAAAAAATTAGGAGGTGAGAGCAAGAATGGGATAAAACATTTACACGAACATTTGAAAAGATGTCCTCTTCGAAATCAACAAGACATTAGGCAAACAATTTTGAATCACAAAATTGAAGCCAGTGGAAAGGTTTCAATGGGTACTTATGCTTTTGATCAAGCGCATGCTCGAAAAGAATTTGGACATATGATCATTTTGCATGAGTATCCCCTTTCAATGGTTGAACATATTGGGTTTAGAAGATTCGTGAATGCAATTCAACCATTATTTAAGGTTGTTTCTCGTAATACTATAAAGAATGATATATTGCAAATATATGATTACGAGAGATTGAAAGTAATGAGATTGTTGGAGAGGAACAATAGTAGAATCGCAATCACCACGGACATGTGGACTTCTAATCAAAAGAAGGGATTTATGGCTATCACTGCACATTTTGTAGATGATTATTGGAGACTTCAAAGTCGAATTATGAGGTACTTTGATATTTGAGAACTTAATTTACATTCTTTTCATGTATTGCTTAAGCTTAATCATTTTGTATTTTTTTTTTTGTTTTTTAAATACAGGTTCATATATATGCCGTGCCCTTACACATCTGAGTCACTGAGTATAGCATTGATGGACTGCTTATTGGACTGGAATGTTGATGGTAAGTTGTCTACATTGACTGTTGACAATTGTACTACGAATGATGCCATGATCAACATTCTTTTAGATAAGCTTTCCGGTTGTTCGCTTATGCTAAATGGTGAATTTTTTCATATGCGGTGTTGTGCTCATATATTGAACTTGATAGTTAAGGATGGTTTGGAGATCATTCAATCGAGTGTTGATAAAATTCGTGACAGTGTTGCATATTGGTCAGCAACACCAAAAAGAGTCGAAAAATTTGAAATGTCCGCGCGTCAGTTGAAAATCCCTTGTGTCAAAAAGTTAGCACTTGATTGCAAAACTAGGTGGAACTCTACGTACTTAATGCTTCAAACTGCTTTAGAGTATAAGAATGTTTTTCCTCGACTAAAGCAACGTGAAACTCAATATAGATGTTTACCTAGTGATGAAGATTGGGATTTGGCAAAAGAGATATGTGACAGGTTGGAGGTTTTTTTTGAAATTACTGAACTATTTTCGGGGACTAAGTATCCAACAGCTAATCTTTATTTTCCAAATATTTGTGAGATAAAGTTGTCAATTTACGAGTGGATGACATCTCCTTATGTTGAAATCAAATTGATGGCTTCAAGTATGATTGAAAAGTTTGACAAATATTAGAGTAAGATTCATGGAATTTTGGGTGTAGCTACTGTGTTGGATCCGAGATTTAAATTGAAATTGGTTGAGTACTATTTTCCAATGATTTATGGAAATGAGGCTGCGGATCATGAGATTCAAAATGTTCGTCGATTGTGTCAAAATTTGCTAAATGAGTACACAACAGGACATAGGTCTAGTAGGAACATGGCTCAATCTTCAGCTTCATCTTCTCAATCTCAGATATCTACTAATGCAAACAAAAGAGACCGGTTGGCACAATTTGATGTATTTGTTACTACTAGCACTAGTACTGATAGTGCGAAATCAGAGCTTGATATTTTCTTGGACGAGCCTGTATTGCCCAGATCAAATGATTTCGATATATTGGCATGGTGGAGGGCAAATGCAACAAAATATCCGACTTTGCAAAAAATTGCAAGAGATATTTTAGCCATCCCAGTATCTACAGTGGCGTCTGAGTCCGCATTCAGTACAAGTGGTAGATTTGTTAGTCCACATAGAAATAGGCTTCACCCAAAGACTTTGGAGGCTTTGATGTGTGCTCAAGATTGGTTATGGAGTGAAATTCATGGTACGAGAAATACAATTATTTATGTTCATATTTGTTATAATGTCTAATTTGTTTTTGCTAACTAGTTTTAATATTTTATTTCGTATTTAGAACATTCGTCGCATTCGTCGTACTCTGGATGTTGTACAAAGTTAAGTGACACAGATATTGACGAAGAGGTAAATTGATTTTTTGTTTCATGAACTTGAATAATAAATATATTAGATATCTAGCAAATTAACAATAAAATACTTCTTTTACAGGAGGAATCAAGTATTCAAGCAGCTAGCACGGATATTCTAGAAGAAGATGAAATTTGATTATGTTGGATTTGGCTTTGGATTGTTGTTTTTGAATTGTGAATTTGTGATTCTTTGAAACTTGTTTAAATTTTGTTATTTTGATAACAATGTGTATTTTTGTAACGGTCAATTTACTTTACAAATGTTTTCCGGTCACAAACTCACAAGAATGCCATTCAAAAAAAAAAAAAAAAAAATCGGGGCAGTAAACGGGGCATTGCCCCGCCCCGCCCCGCCCCGACCCGACCCGACCCGACCCGACCCCGACCCAATCAGGTAATGGGGCGGGTATGGGGTTGATAAATCCCCGGCGGGGCGGGGGTGGGGAGGGTCGCCCCGCCCCGCCCCGCCCCGTCCCGTTGCCATCCCTAAGAATGGCAAGCTATTTATATTGTGAATTATGTTACTGCTTATTTTATTAAATGCATGATTATTTTTAGCTAGTTTATTCGAGGACGAATAAAAGTTCAAGTTTGGGGATATTTGATAAGTACAATTTTGTACTTATCTGAGCTCACAAAAAGGGACGATTATGAGTACTCTTACTTGATTTCAGTTTAATTGCATGTTGTTTTCTTATTAATTTAGGAAATAATCAAATTCAAAGGTTAAGTTGACGAAAAGAGAGCAAATAGAAGAAAAGAGACTCAAACTGCTAAGAAAAGATACTTCAGGGGCTTAGCATGCAAATATAAAATGAAGGAAACCAGATCTGCGACCAAGTTAACCATGCGATCGCATGGTTAACCATTCCTGCGATCGCAAGTCCCCAAGATTTTCAGCAGAACATTAACCACCTGAACCATGCGATCGCAAGGTGAGACACCATGCGATTGCAAGGCTTTACTCGGCAGAATTTAGGCAGTTTCCTGTTAGAACTGAAACTCTACGAAGTCCATATTGATTCACCTACCTAAATCACGTCTTGGAAGAGTTGGAGAACATTATAAATAAGGCAGATAATAGCTAGAATTGGATAGACGAATTTTGGGAACAAGATAGAAGAGGAAAATCGAAGATTACACGGGATTAAAGATTCTTCAGTTAGAGTCACGGGTTGTATTTATTTCTTCTTCTTTTTCTTTCGTCGGATCATGATGAAGTCAATTATTGTCATAATTGACGAAATCATGTCCGGCTAATTTACTTTTTCTAGGATGAACGATGAAACCTCATGATTTTTAATTAATTTGAAGTTTTTCTGTTTTAGTAATTAATTGCTTTTGAGTTGATTATTCTTTATGCAGTTTTTCTATTATTTTAATGCTTGATCACCATTAGAATATATTGTGATCTATATTGAAGTCGAGAGATTCAATATAGATTAAACACGTGGTATTGAATAACGTAGGGTCCAATAATAGATAGAGATTACTATTATACTTTATGAAATCCATTTAGGTGTTTTTGAGATTTTAATGCATGTGTTTATGTTCGAAGCTTAATTAGAGATAATTAGGTTCGCATAACATATATAATTGATTGACCATCGAGAGAGGCTTTTGATTATTTTAGGATCACTGATTTTCAATCTATGGTAATTATAAGCTAAAATGGTTAAACGGATATTTGATTAAGGAAAGTGTTGGTGGATTCGCAAATCCTAGTGTTAGTAGATCTTGAATTCGTTCTCACTATTTTAAAGTTAATTGTTTGATAATTTAGTTTTAATTAAAATATTATAGAATCACAAAAACCAAATTGAATCTGTGTTTATTCATATTGTTAGAATTTAGGTTATAAATTAATAGGTTAAATTGATATCTAGTCCTCATGGGTTCGACACTCTATTTATTACTATATTACTTGTCAACAATCCGTCCATTTGCGGGGTTATAATCGCACAACAGTGACTTTTAGCCATACTCGACTTCTTTTTGCTAGAGTTGAACGTACTCTTAACACGTTCTACTTATTTAGATTGGGTTATATAGTTGGTCCGTGACATGCGTCTATTGGTAAACCATTTCTCTTAAAGCTGTTCTACTAGAAATATTTTTGTTGTTGCTTCGAATTATATTCTCTAAAAAGTAGATCCCACTCTATTAGCTCTGAATAAATTAAATACATGCATTAAGATTTTGATGCTTCTTATTCCTTAACAACAAGTAATGTTACATACTAACATATTCAAGTTCATAACCATGGGTTCGAGCTGAAGGAGGAATGTGAAGCAAGAATTTATCTCTCACTCTGTTTTATAGATTTTGAAAATTTACACTAGCACTCGAGTAAATGTTAAACTCTCATAACAATCAAAATTTTAGTAGACTCTGAAATGTCAATTTTACAACTCATAATAATTAGATTGCCTCAACTATATTTGGAAAATAATTTATAAGCTTGCATACAATGACTTTTAAGATATTTTTTGAATAATTCCTGTCCATTTTATAACTCATAACCCTTCAAATATTTTTGATAAAATAAATTTTAAGTTTACATAAGCTGACTTTTAATAGATTGTTCTTTTCAATTGTATACATCTCTTGAAAAGTCACAGTAATTAATGCTCAAATGTCAATTTTACAACTCATAATAATAAATAGTTTCGATTGTTTAGGAAAATAATTGATGGGTTTAAAGACGTTGACTTCTAAGATATTGTCTTAATTAATCGCATGTTTTTTGTTGAAAAATATTAGTGCATGCTGAATTGTCAATTTTACAATAATTATGAATTCTTTTAAATATTTTGGAAAATAATTAATGAGTTTAAAGACGATGACTTATAAGTTATTACCTAACTCAACCACATAGATTTTAGCAATTATGTTTAAATTCCAGTACTATGTTAAACAATTGCTTTTCCCCCTATTTATTATCACTTCTTCCTTCATTCTCTCACTCAAAAACACTTTCTTTTCATGCTTTCATTCTCTTTGTTCCACCACCCCACCAGCTTCATGCATATGCTTCAAAATTCTCCAACAAATTAATTATAACCTTGTAACATCCTTAATCCCCTCTTCATATCACCTTAAAGTCTTATAAGATCAATTAATGGCTGCTTCATTGGAAACTTTGTTTTTGGTCATGTTTTGTTTGTTGTCTCCCTTGGTTACTGGTGACTTGCAATTTGTTGATCAGTCGGAATTGTTGAACGTTCCCATGTCACATTTTTTAGGTTCTGTGAGGTCTACTATGGACACTGTCCGGCAGGTGATCTCCACGTTGTCGAATTTCACTGGCAAATTCGACGATTTTCGACTCTCTAGTGCTCTTTCTGACTGTCTCGATCTAATGGGCCTTTCAGCAGATGAATTGAGTTGGATTCTCTCGGCTTCAAAGAATTCAGATGGTACATTTTCTGCATATTCCATAGGAATATTATGAACTGCTTTTGGTTAAGAATTTGGAAAAAAAGATCAATTTCTATATTCTAGCTAGTAGTTGATACAGTCTGGCAATATTTTAGCAGTTGACTATGCAAATCCTACAATTTAATTTATCAGCTATAAATTATTGAATAATGTTATTCCTAGTCAATGACTACCATAGTCAGTTTATGTGGCAATTATATGACATTAATGTACCATGGCAAACCCTTTTTAGAAAAAAAATCATAATGTTGTTATTAGTCATGAAAACGTTAAAACAATCTCTTAGTAAAATATTATAGTTATTTTTGTGACATTTGTTTTTACGAAATTTTGTAGGGACTAAATTTTTTGCCTTGTAGGTAAAGAAAATAATAGCCCTGAAAATGTACGTGGTGACATGAGGGCATGGTTGAGCGGAGTATTGATAAATAAAGACACTTGCTTAGAAGGCTTTGAGGGTATAAACACCACTATCGAGAGTTTTGTTGGCAATAGCCTTAACAAAATCACAACAATGACCCATGACATGCTTTCCATGGTACCAACAACCTGGGACACAACGTCCGAAGGTGGCACTGTTGGTGGTGGCGGTGGTGGTGGTGGTGGTTCTGGTGGTAGGAAGTTTAGAACAAACGACAAGTTTCCACATTGGCTGAAATCCAATGATCGGAAACTCTTCCAAGCCGCCAATGACACGGTAGTAGATGTGGTGGTGACAGCTGATGGCACGGGGAATTTTACTAGTATCATGGATGCTATCTCTGCAGCCCCGGATTATAGTAAACGACGATACGTGATATACGTAAAATGTGGTGTATACAAAGAGTATGTAGAGATTGGTAAGAAGAAATTGAACATAATGATGATTGGAGATGGCATGGATGTTACAATTATTTCCGGTAATAGGAGCTATGCAGATGGCTGGACCCCGTACCATAGTGCAACTTTTGGTAAGAACAATCTCTAATTTTGATTTAATTGACTATATCACCCATGCAATTATTAAATGTTTCCATTCATGTGACATACTTCATCCAATCCCAAATTTGTTGTGTGTTTTTGACCTTGTGTATATTTGTTGAATCACGTTATTTAAGAATTCGACATATTTTATATATTTTTTGTTTTTATTTTTGCCACGTTTTTTCATTTTTGAAATCATTCTCTTTGTTTTCCTACCGACTGAGTTTTAAAATGCCAAATTGTTGATGATTCCATCATCTATATTGAGTTGCGAAAATTTCTAAATAGACGTCCTATGTTTGAATTGAATATTTTCAGTTAAAGAATCTCTTTCTAGTTGTTAATTTCGTCATATGACATATTGCAGCTGTTATGGGCAAAGGATTTATTGCACGGGACATGACATTTGAGAATACGGCAGGACCCCTTAAGTACCAAGCAGTTGCTTTTCGATCTAATTCTGAATTTTCAGTTGTGTACCGATGCGCCATTAGAGGATACCAAGACACATTATATGTACACTCTTTGCGTCAGTTCTACAAAGAATGCCAAATTACTGGCACAGTTGATTTTATTTTTGGCCGTGGTACCGCTGTCTTCCAAAGTTGCCAAATTCTAGTCCGAGAAGGTCTTCCGAAACAAAAGAACACCATCACAGCACATGGACGACAAAAAACAGACGACTCAGGCTTTTCCATCCAATTTTGTTACATATCAGTAGAATCAAACGTCACCAACCCAACATACCTAGGTCGTCCTTGGAAAAAATATTCACGTACGATTATTATGAAATCGTACATTAGCGACGCCATTAGGCCTGAGGGATGGCTTGAATGGAATGGAAGTTGGTATCTGGATACTCTTTTCTATGCAGAATACATGAACTTTGGACCGGGGGCAGGCTTGGGAGGCAGAGTGAAATGGCCCGGTTACCATATAATGAATGACTCGGACCAGGTGAAGAAGTTTACAGTGGCTAAATTCATTTCAGGAAATAAATGGTTGCCTTCAACAGGAGTCAAATACACGGCTGGCTTGACAAATTAAGATACCAATCTTTTGTTTTAAGGATTAATTTGGCACAACCTCGTTGGATCAGTCGAAACAAGAATGGGATTCAAATCACTACATACATAATTTTATTTATTTATTTCTGTCATACAATCTTTTTTACCTTTTTTAACAAAAAAATTGAATAATGAATAATTTAAACCAAAAAAAATTATATTTTATGTATAATGTTGTCTCAATATTTCGTGTTTCACTTTTTGTGAAATAGCAACACGTGTCATGCCATAATTGGGTTTCTGCTTTGGTGCAACTTACATGGTTCACAATGTATATTGGTTATGTACATTTCAAGACGCTACCAAAATATTGCAAAAAAATCTATTCAATTCCTTAAAATTCGAGGTTTAAAAATACATAAATCAAATAAAATTACAACAATTTTGCTTTCCATCTAACAAGAATAATTAATAATAACTATTCCAACTATACGACGATTATGCTTATTCTTGTATCAATTCACAAATAATTACAAAAAGGTGGAGATAAGTAACACTATCGAGCCGTCATTTACTTCACGGATGTGAAATGTTGATCAAAGTACAATTGACTAAAGTCGCATCTTTGGTTTTTCACGCTTTGGCTAGTGTAACTCCGGTTTCATCCGGGCCCTTGATTTTGTGGTTTCAATCAGAACCATTCATCTGGACTATAAAGGCAATGTTTTTGGCACTGTTGACAGATAAGAAACTCTGCGCCCTAATCTTCTCTCTGATGAAAAACTCCTCTTCTTCTCTTCGTCTCTCTGAGTTCTGTACTCTACCCTTTTGGTTTCTTTGGTGATTTCTCTGTGAAATCACATGATAGTCATATAGATGGTCCTTCCTGTGTGAAAGATAAACTCATCTGTGTGTATATTTGAGGTCAATCGCTGATTGATGCTCGGTCTGTAAACCTAGGGTTAGAGTATTTCTTGGTGTTGAACTCTTGTAACCTCTGAGACTCTGTTTTCTTGAAAGATCTTGAAATGCATGAAGCCGTATCCACGTTGTGGAGCTTCAACGGGAAGTAGCCGACGGTTGGGCGAACCCGGGTCCTTCGGGACACAAAAGTCTTGGTGTTTTTACTTTCTGTTCTTATTCTTGTTCATGTTCCGTGTTCAATATCAAAGCTAAATACGTAACAGTGGTATCAGAGCTATGTTTCCTTGAAAAGTCTTTGATGTTGTGAAATAAGGTTCTGGGTGTGAATCTTGAAACTCCTAAGGCCTCTGGTGGATGTTCTTGAAGGGGATCTGCAAATAATCCCAAAGGGTGAAGAAACTCAAAAAGTTCCTAGGGTAAAATTGCAAACCCTAGGTTCGAATCAGTGAAACTTGAAACCTGAAACTGCTGGAGTCGCATCTAACGAACACAGGGTGTTCGCTCGGTGATAAAACTCTTACTCTTGTTCATACTTACTAGGTTTAGTTCTTAGCTGTGTATTGACTGCTCGATCTATGCATAAAATTGACTATCTGTCTCTTTCTTGTCATGATCTTGTTTACTAAAGTGTTGTTTCAAAACTGATTTTATGAGTGGCATGTTTTCTCTGTTCTGTGTGGCTTAGAAATCATATCTCTGAGTATCTTCTCTTGTTATGAATTTTTATTTTTCATATTGAAAATAAGAACACCCTTGCCTCCTGTTTGGATTCATTCCCTTGACCTGAGAACAAGAGTCTCACGGAATCCTGGGGATCTCTGAACAGTGTATAAACTGAGACCTTAGTTTCTTTATTTCTTTCATGCTTTTATTCTGTATAAAATACATGAAGGTGATGATCTGAACAAGTTTTTACTGAAAGTTTTTGTGAATTGGAAGGAGTATATTATCTGATTCTTTGTCATCCTTGTTGTTTGTGTTGTGAAAAATCCTTTTTCTTTTACCTTTTTTAAGATGGGAACAAGTAAGTTTGATCTTGAAATGTTTGATGGTAGAGGTGATTTTTCTATATGGCAACAAAAGATGAAAGCTCATTTAATTCAACAAAAGTTGTCTAAAGCAATTGATGGGTCTTTTCCTGATGATTTTACAAGTGTTCAAACTAAAGAGTCTGATGAGTTAGCTCATAGTGCCATAATTTTACATCTTGCTGATAATGTAATGAGAAAAGTGAGTGATTGTAAAACTACCCCCAGCATTTGGGATAAACTTGAAACTTTGTATCATACAAGGTCCCTTCCAAATAAGATATATCTTTTAAAAAGGTTTTTTGGCTATAAAATGGATCCTTCTGTGGACCTTGAAACAAATCTTGATAATTTTTCAAAATTGAGTCAAGATTTGGCAAGCTGTGGTGAAAAGTTTTCTGATGAGCATCAAGCCATCATTTTACTAAATGCTTTACCTGAAACCTTTAAAGATGTAAGAAATGCCATTGAATATGGCAGGGATTCTTTAACTATAGAGATTGTGGTTAATTCTTTAAGAACCAAGAATCTGGATATTCAACAACAAAATTTGAATTCTGTTAAAGGGGAAGGTTTAAATGTGAGAGGTAGATCACTCACTAGACAAAATGGGCACTATGATAATCATCAAACTGTAAAGAAAAAGAATTCTAAAGGAAAAGGTAGGTCAAAGTCTAGAGCTAAAGGTAAGAAGTGCTATGGGTGTGGAAAAATGGGACATTTTATAAAAGATTGCTGGAAAAAGAAAAATGAGCAAAATGATCAAAATAAGGAAGAAGCAAATATTGCCTCTTCTTCCAGTTTTGACATTGCTGAAGTCTATGTTGCCATAAGTCAAATTTATGTAGTTACTGAATCAAATCTGATTGAAAAATCTATTTTTGAAGGAGAATGGGTCTTGGATTCAGGCTGTTCTTTTCATATGACTTCAAGAAGAGACTGGTTTTCAAATCTGATTGAAAAAGATCTTGGTTTAGTAACTATGGGAAACAATATCACCTCAAAGATTTCAGGAATTGGAACTGTGTCTTTACAATTTGAAAATAAATGTGTGTGTTCTTTTGAAAATGTAAGATATGTGCCTGAAATGAAAAGAAACTTGATTTCTTTAGGTATACTTGATGATATTGAGTTTTCTGTCAAAATTGATAAGGGTTTGTTAAAAGTAGCAAAGGGTTCCCTTGTGATGTTTAAAGGAGTAAAACAAAATGGTATTTTTGTTGTAAATGCTATTGCCTTAACAAAAAATCATTCTGCTCTTTCTGTGATAAATGAACAAAATGATACCCTAAAGTGGCATAAAAGACTTGCTCATGTAAGCAACAAAGGTCTGTCTATTTTAAGTAGGAATGGTGTTTTTGGTAAAGACAAGGTGTCTGACCTGCATTTCTGTGAAACATGCATTTTAGGAAAACATCACAAGTTGCAATTTAAAACTGGTACTCATAAGTCTAAGGGAATTCTTGATTATATTCATTCAGACTTATGGGGACCTTCACCTGTTCCTACTATGGGTGGCAGTGTTTATTTTCTTTCAATAATTGATGATTTTTCAAGAAAGGTTTGGGTTTTCTTACTGAAGCATAAATCTGATACTTTTGAAAAGTTCAAACAGTGGAAAACCTTAGTTGAAAACCAAACTGAAAAGAAAATAAAGACACTGAGGACAGACAATGGTTTAGAATTCTGTAATTCTGATTTTGATAATTTTCGTAAATTGCATGGAATTCTAAGACATAAAACTGTCCCCTATACTCCCCAGCAAAATGGGGTGGCAGAAAGAATGAATAGAACACTTTTAGATAAAGTGAAATGCATGATGGTAAGCTCTGGATTACCAAAAAGTTTTTGGGGTGAAGCTGTAATGACTGCATGCTATATTGTAAACCTGACTCCCTCTGCTGCTCTAAATGATAAAACCCCTTTTGAAATGTGGAATAATGTGCCTGCTGATTACTCTGTTCTGAGAACCTTTGGTTGTTCTGCATATTCCCACCAAAGTGAAGGTAAACTTGAGCCTAGAGCTCAAAAATGTGTTTTTTTGGGTTATCCTCAAGGTGTAAAAGGGTATAGACTGTGGGCTAGGGGTTTAGGTGGAGTGAAAGTGATAATAAGTAGGGATGTTACTTTTAATGAAAATGATATGCCTTGCTTAGACCCTAAAACTGCTGATGATAGGCATGAAAAGGAAAGTGATTTTTTCTTGACCATTGCTGATAGAGGTTTAGAAAGACCTAATCCAAATTCTGAAATTGAGGTGGAGTCTGATAATAGTCATACTCAAACAGACCTTGAAGATTCTGTTGAGACCTCAACTGACTCTGTTACTGAAGAAAACTTCCATGTCCCTGATGAGAGTAGTCTTAGGAACTACCAATTGGCAAGGGACAGAGTGAGAAGAAATATAAGAGAACCGCAAAGATTAGGTTTTGAAGATAGTGTTTCTTTTGCTTTCTTGAGTTATCAAGAACTTTGTGAAAAAGAACCTAAGTCTTTTGAAGAAGCAATGAGTAGTATCCATTCTGTTGAATGGAAAAGGGCTATGATTGAAGAAATGAAATCCCTAAGCCAAAACAAAACCTGGGAGTTAGTTTCCAAACCTAATTATAAGTCCATTGTTGAATGTAAGTGGATTTATAAGGTTAAAGAAGGGATTTCTGAATCTGACCCTGTAAGATTTAAAGCCAGATTAGTAGCTAAAGGCTTTACTCAAAAAGAAGGAGTTGACTATAATGAAATTTTTTCTCCTGTGGTTAAATATACTACTATAAGGTTAATGCTTGCTTTAGTTGCTCATTTCAATTGGGAACTTGATCAACTTGATGTGAAAACAGCTTTCTTACATGGTGAGTTAGAAGAAAAGATTTATATGAGTCAACCTCCTGGTTTCAAAGATAAGCTGAGACCAACTGATGTTTGTTTGCTGAGAAAATCCTTGTATGGTCTGAAACAATCACCAAGGCAATGGTATAAAAGGTTTGACACTTTTGTTCTGTCTTTAAATTTTAAAAGAAGTGATTATGACCATTGTTTATATCATAAATGTGAACCTGAAAACAATGTCAGTATATATTTGCTTTTATATGTTGATGATATGCTATTGATTAGTTCTTGTATAAATCAAATTAAAAGATTGAAATCTGATTTGTTTTCTGAGTTTGACATGAAGGATTTGGGTAATGCCAAGAGGATTCTTGGAATGGAGATCTCTAGAGATAAAGATCTTCATGAACTAAAACTAACTCAAACCCCTTACATTCATAAAGTCCTTGACAGGTTTGCTATGTCTGATGCAAAAGAAGTTAGTATTCCTTTAGGAAACCATTTTATAATTAGCAAAGATGATTGCCCTAAAACTGAAGAACAATTTTCTGAAATGAAAAATGTTCCTTACAGAAATGCTATTGGTTCTGTTATGTATTCTATGGTATGTACCAGACCTGATGTGGCTCATTCTATTAGTGTGCTAAGTAGATATATGTCTAATCCTGGTCCTTCTCATTGGGAGGCTTTAAAATGGTTACTAAGGTACTTGAAAGGATCTTCAAATGTTGGCCTAACTTTTAAACATAGTTCAGAAGGAATAAAATTGAAAGGCTATGTTGATGCTGATTATGCAAGTGATAGAGATAATAGGAAATCTGTAACTTCTTATGTGTTTACTATCTGTGATACTTGCATTAGCTGGAAATCACAACTCCAGCATATTGTGGCACTTTCAACCACTGAATCTGAATATGTGGCCATAACTGAAGCTGTTAAGGAAGCCTTATGGTTGAAAGGAATCTTGAAAGAACTGGGTTATGAATGTAAGTCCCCTGTCATATACACTGATAGCCAATCTGCAATTCATTTATGTAAGAATCCAGTGTTTCATGAAAGGACAAAACATGTTGATGTTAAACTTCATTTTATTAGGGACATTGTGTCCCAAGAGTTAGTAAATCTGGAAAAGATCCCTTCCCAGTTTAATCCAGCAGACATGGGCACGAAAATTCTACCTTTATCTAAGTTCAAAAATTGTTTGAGTATCCTGAACTTAGATACAGGATAGATGAAAGTTAGTAAGAATTTTTGTTTTTTTTAATTCTTTTTTTTTAACTTTTCTGTTTGTGCAGGTACAAGAAGCAATGAAAACAATTTGGATTAAGGCAAATCATGCATTCATTGATCAGAGAAGAAGAAGTCTGTGATGGTTTTGATCAAGGTGGAGATTGTGAAATGTTGATCAAAGTACAATTGACTAAAGTCGCATCTTTGGTTTTTCACGCTTTGGCTAGTGTAACTCCGGTTTCATCCGGGCCCTTGATTTTGTGGTTTCAATCAGAACCATTCATCTGGACTATAAAGGCAATGTTTTTGGCACTGTTGACAGATAAGAAACTCTGCGCCCTAATCTTCTCTCTGATGAAAAACTCCTCTTCTTCTCTTCGTCTCTCTGAGTTCTGTACTCTACCCTTTTGGTTTCTTTGGTGATTTCTCTGTGAAATCACATGATAGTCATATAGATGGTCCTTCCTGTGTGAAAGATAAACTCATCTGTGTGTATATTTGAGGTCAATCGCTGATTGATGCTCGGTCTGTAAACCTAGGGTTAGAGTATTTCTTGGTGTTGAACTCTTGTAACCTCTGAGACTCTGTTTTCTTGAAAGATCTTGAAATGCATGAAGCCGTATCCACGTTGTGGAGCTTCAACGGGAAGTAGCCGACGGTTGGGCGAACCCGGGTCCTTCGGGACACAAAAGTCTTGGTGTTTTTACTTTCTGTTCTTATTCTTGTTCATGTTCCGTGTTCAATATCAAAGCTAAATACGTAACAACGGAGAGTGGACAGAGTTTCTCAAAAAGATTTACTTCATGAGGCATGAGAGTCCTTGAATTACATAAATGCTGGTTTGTAAATTAAAATCAAGTCATTATGTAAATCTATATCGAATGTTTTAGGTACAAGGCTTATCATTGCCCATTTATAAAATTCCATGTATTAGAATTAAAGAATTACGATGATAAATATACCCATCAAAATCCTAATACAAACACAAATATAATTAAATAAAGTTATTTTCTGTAAGGTCTTAAAATTTTAAAGCAGGCGCTTTAACAAAATAAGGTTTAATTAATGACACTAATGAAGCACATGCTACGCTAGAGCACGATAAGTGTGTCTTTGTCTCAATAGTTAATAGGAAAAAAACAATGACATGAAATAGGTACAATAGCAATTAGCAACATAATTAATTAATAAGACAAATATAAACATTTTTTATGGTTACTAAATTTTTACAGTTACCTACTAAATTAAAAATAGTCTATATATATAATATCTATGCTATATATAAAAGTCTCAATGTGGAAGAAACTTTTAGGGTCGGTGCGGGGGAGAAAAGAAAGGAAAGAAAGAAAGATACTTTGTCCTATGAATATGATGACTTGGGTACTGGTAAATGAAAAATTGTATCTACTTAATCAAGTTGCTTGTGTTAGGTAAAAGAATCATTAATCTTGAGCCTAGACCTGTATCTATTTACAGATTTACAAAAGTTATTTTTTAAATAAATAAAATATATAAAAGCGCTTGCAGGTGGGCCCGAGATCGGTCCAGTCCGGCCCATGATGACGGTGCCCACTTCTCGGTGTGTCACGAGGCGAGGATCCCGATTCAATGGACATAACAAGCTTGACTCGATTTATTGCCTCCCCTAATGACATGTGTTTGTTAAAATGCTTCAACAAAATTCTATTTGTTAAATAATTGTGTTAGGTCTTTATTCTTTCGGGTTTGCGATTAATTGCTCAACCTGGATATAATTGGAACTTGGAACAATCATTTAGCCATAATTCATAGGATTAAGTGGCAATTTCCATATCATTAATTAGAGGTAGCAAAATAAGACCAGCCCACTGACTGATACATATAGAAAAAATTAGGAACTCAACCTTTTTTACATCAAATTTTTGAAATTTACTGGTCTTCTTTATTTTATTCATAAATAACTTTTTTCTTTCACATTTACTACATTTTTATAATTTATTATTTTATTTCTTATATAATTTTAAAAACATATAAATTGAAAGTTGCTAAATTTCAGAACCAAAACGTATTTTTCCTTATTTATTGGAGCAAATCTAGTAAGTGATAATTATAGAATCTACATTGATGTTTTTCACTTCAATACCTTTCCAACTTTACCGTCTCTTTCTTCAAAGTACATCAAAACGACAAAATCTTCAACCATTTCATTTTGATTCTTTTAGTCTGATTACACAAATTGTTCACACTAAGAGCAGTTTCCAGGATATATACTTACATGTACATATTCACATTTACTATTTGATCGTACTTTTATGAGTTTTACCCAATAATCTATGTTTTTCGGATTTAATTCAACCCTAGTTCTTACATGTTCATTCTTCACTTTATTCAAGATTCATATTTCCAGAATATTGCGCATGGCTTTCTCGCAATGGAAGCAAGAATAGTCACAATCGAAAAAGTAAGTGAAAAATTTCACATAGGACCAATAATAAATGATATAGAAAAAATAAAGACAGACTAGAGAAGAAGAAGATTATGGTTTTAATTCCAGAAGGAAATAAGGTATTTTTTGACAGAAAAATTATTCTCTGCATTTGGGCATTTTTTTCCCCGTTTATTATGTCAATACATGCATCTCATCTTCATTCATATATCTGGTGGTGTGATTTATGTTGATTTGTCATTTCAACAACAATGTGATATGATTAAATTTTTACCCAACTCCATGTTACTTTTTGTTGTTAATTGATGGAATGGCACAAATGTGTTACCCTTTGCCAAGTGAAAATACAGAAGTTTTATGATGTGATTGTGAGGAATGTATATGAACAGTTGAATGTCTTCACACTTTAGAGTATGATGTCAATGCATATCCAATGTGCTACATAGTTATATATATATATTAACAAACATATATTGCATTTGATTTTTGATATGAATGATATACTACAATGTTGTGTTGTATTAATAATCTTTTATGTTTTGGACTGATGATACCGTATATTATATTTATATGTTATTTTATATTATTAAACATTCATAAATCGAATCAGCGTTACTATATCTAAGCACAGTTTAATTTCGAAATTTTTTTATGTGATTGTAATCGTATATGCAATGTGATACGAAGCTCTGTATATTAATTATTTTTCATTGTAATCGTATATGCAATCGTATACGAAGCTCTGTACACGAGATTTAAGTCCACAACAATGGACGAGAATTGAAAATCTTATAAACCTTTCCCTAATAAAGCAGCTTATCAACGTTCAGAACTTATGGTTGGAACTTTAAATTGACGGTTTGTTTGGAAACTATTAATTTCAAAATTCAAAAGAGAACAATATGGTGGGATAAGATTTTTCTTAATTGAAATGGTTGTTATTAATATGGATATGGTAACATTGCACAAATTTAAGAGTCTTTAAAGTATTCACTATATTTCAATCTTTGTTAAGTTTTAACCGTTAGTTTTAAATTAGTTATAATTACCTAGTTTATTTCAATTCTCAATATGATACTAGTGTAGATGTGTAAATTGCCTGCACATATAACCAAGATTTTGGGTTGGGCTGGTCTTGGCCCGACCCAATTTTTTATGTTTGGCTCCTTGATACTAATCACTCATTTTGTGAATAGCCCCAATACATAATCTAAATAATATTAATTTAAAATGGCCTAAGCCCAAGTTTCCAACTTAAATTGTCTTTTTTTGAAACATTAGTCCAAGAATTCCAAGCTCCAACATAAAATTATTTAGATTTAATTTAGATTTAGTTTAATTCAAGTTTCAATCTAAATAATGTTTGGTGAGACAAGTAAAATATTTATTTTAAATTTACTTATAAGTAAATTTTTTAATTTAAGCCAAACATGCTTATATTTTTAGCCCGCACAAAACTGAAATAGACCGACCCAATCTAATTTCAAATATGATCCCACTTTGACAGGCAGACCCGGCCGGTTTGCCATTAATGGACAATTCCAGCCATTTGTTAAAAGATATAGGCCAATTGTATTTTAACCATACTGCCTGTGACCGGCCACTTTCTTTCTGAGATGGATGAATAAATTGTTGTCTGTTGGAATTTGAAAAGTGTTGAATGGTGTGTTTTCTCGTATTTAAAATCGTCTATTAGGTGCGTTTGATTGCAATACATTTTTCATAAAAAAAAGTCTTTTATCCATCTATTTTTTAACTAATTGCGTTTGATAGCCACATTTTTCCATGGAAAAAGCCTTTTCTCACCTATTTTCTAACTATGCGTTTGATTGATTTGTATTTTTTTCAGGTAAAACGTTTTCTTATTTACCTTAAAAAGGCAATATTTTTCTTGAAAACAATGAAAATGTTTTCTTAAGGGGTGAGAAGGTTTTATTTTCTAGGAAAAATTTGCCATCATTTTCCTTGAAACAAGTTCTTGGCAATTCAATTCTCTGTAAAACGTTTTCTTTCCATCCAAATTCAATACTTGCAATCAAACGCACCCTTAAAGTTATTTTAACCTAATTTTTTACAATGTGCATACACGTATTACTTTATAGAAATTTTATTGTACTATTACTATTAAGTGTTACTCGTAAATTGTCTTTTATATTTCACTAGCAATTTAACAATGTAATTTTGAAACATATAATTGAGGTTATTCAATTGCTTAATTTTAAATCGAATTAAATTATCAAAAAAAAAAAAAAAAAAGTTGGTGGATCGGGACTGAAAGACTCCTACTATCATGAAAACATGATTAGTGCCCAAAGTGTCTATCTGGTTAATGAAATATGAATGTTTATCACAAGAGTCAAATTGGGGGAAACACGTGCCTTAGTCAATTAGAGGTTAGGCAACAGTGGCAATGTAAAACAAAACGACACCATTTTGAAAACTTCAAAACATCAATGAGGTGAGTTCTTTCCATCATAGAATTCTAGAGACACTTATAAATTCTTTTGTAGTGCACTTCGATCAGTTTCTATTTAAATATAATAGGGTTTCACATCATCATCCAAAGGTAAGGTGAAAGAATTGTCACGAAATAAAAGAGAATAAATAAATTTGTTCAAAGTCATTTTTCATCTTGTCGATAGCCTCTCGAAACAAGCAACAATAGTATTGACTTTAGTTCAAGGTTGCATGAGATTGGAATATATGTCGAACAATAGTAAATAATTATTTTCACCTTTTCAATTTCAAAAGTTTAACATAAAAAATAATATGAAAGGACACAAGTTGAATAATTAACTTGAGAATTGGCGGATTTAATTGTATTATAGAAATATCAACCGGGGTGGGATCATGTATCCTGTTTCCACCCCATCCCCCATCCCCCATCCCCGACCTGGAGTAGGGTCTCTACTCTCTAGGGGGTCATGCCTCGATTCTCTGATTAACTAGGGAATTCTCGTCCCATGGGTTACGTCGTTGTCGGAGTTTTTTGTTATAATTACTTTTGACATTATTTTGTAATTCACTGTAGATGTTTTTTTATTTGAAGTGAGAAAAATAATATTTGATAGAGCACATAATTAGCCGGAGAAGGAAATTGAGGCAAAGAGATGTTCATTCTTCTATTCGATAATTGAAAAACTCTTCCAAAAATGGAAATCAAAACTTTTGAGTGGTTGGCAGGGACAAGGAACCAATCCTAAATTGAATACAGCCTAGTAATATCATAGTCAATAAATTATAAAAATAAGTAGCTTAAAAAAAAAAAAAAAAAAAAAGTGCAGTGACTAGGCAAGGTCAAGTGAAATATAAAAATTTCAAGCCCCCATGAAATTTTATCTCTGTCTTACTCTGCCGTATAGATTCTTTTAAGAAATTGTTTCTTAAAATTCAATTCAAGCTTGACTGTGACATCAACAATTGCATTCTTCGACAGTGACATAACCTTTTCTAAAATCGAAAATCTTGGAAATTCTTAAGAACACTTTTAGATATTTGGAAACGGGTTATATATATTTAAAATTATATAGTTAGATGTATTAAACTACTAATTAATAAATACATCAAATTATCTCATCAAATGATGTCAGTTGATTTTGTAGTGTGGAGCTGTGATTATGGAGAGATCTTGAGTTATTGAATTAATTTTTTTTAATCTTTTTCTCAAAATATAAATTAATAAAAATAAAATGTAGAAAATACTTGGCCCAGTGACCCTATAGAAAAATACAAGATGTGTTATCTTAAAATCAATATGTACGACCCCAACACACTTTACATCTTTAGTCGTACTTTGCTCCCTAATTAAGTAATTATTAACCACTACATAAAATTCACCCTATGTCGCAATTATTCATTACCACTCGTTCCTTTCTTCTCTCACTCACAGACACTTTAATTTACTCCCATTCTCTAGACCTGGCATTTTTTCCCCCTCAGATTGATTGATTAAGTCTGATCTCATTAGTGAAATCTATTCAATTGACATTTACCATCAATAACTCACCCGATCAATGGCAAGAGGATCAAACATCTTGATTCAATTCCAATCCCGTAATAAAATGGGTTAATTACATTAATGGTCCCCATTTTTTCAGGTTTGTAACGATTTCATTCCCATTCTTTTTTTTAGCAGATATCGTCCCCATTCTTCCATTTATTCTCACAGAGAGTCCTCAAATCACTATTTTTCACTATTCTAACAATTCTATGACAATGTTACCCATTGGCTTAAATAAAGTAAAATAATAGAAAAAAAATACAATAAAAACATTACAATTGGACCCTTAACCTTTACAAAAATATAAATAAATCCTAAATAATTTTATTTTATTCAAATTAGTGTTATTCCCAACTCAAAGAAATCATCTTTTCCCACCCCACCCCATCTATACACTGTCGATGGCGGCCAACGCGCCGTTCTGTTCGATCGATTCCGCGGTGTGATTGATGAAACTGTCAGCGAAGGTACTCATTTCCTGGTTCCGTAGCTCCAGAAGCCGTACATATTTGATATTCGTACCCGTTCCCACACCTTCTCTTCCGTCTCCGGCACTAAGGATCTCCAGATGGTTAATCTCACCCCCCGAGTCCTCTCTCACCCTGAGGTTAATCGCCTCTCGGACATTTTCAAAACCCTAGGTCTCGAGTATTATGAAAAGGTTCTTCCTTCGATCAGAAACGAAGTTCAGGAGAATCTGATACGCAGGGCGAAGGATTTCAACATTGTTTTGGATGATCTGGCAATTACTCACTTGTCGTATGGGGCTGAGCTCTCCAGGGCCGTGGAGCAGAAGCAGGTGGCTTAGCAGGAGGCAGAGAGGTCCAAGTTCGTGGTGGCCATGGCGGAACAGGAGCAAGGGCCGCTATTATTAGGGCTGAGGGAGAAAGTGAGTCTGCCAAGTTGATTTCTGATGCTACAGCGGCTGCTGGAATGGGCTTGATCGAGCTGAGGAGGATTGAGGCATCAAGGGAGAACACGTCAACCATGTCAAAGAATCCTAATGTGATGTACCTGCCCAATGGCAATAACATTCTTTCCCACCAAATTTGTCTTCAACTTCAAGCTCCATTACACGTGTATTGCCCACTAATAATGATGGGTTTCACCAACAGACTTGTCTTAACAACGAATCACTTATTAATAGGCACCCTGTAGCTTTGTACAGGAGAAATAATGGTATACAAGGGCAACAAGAGGTAGAACAAGAGAGAGAGGGGGACCAGTTTTCTGTTTTGGAAGTAGTAGTGAGTGTTTTTAGGAAATCTTTGGTGGGTTGCCGGAGTACGGCGGCGGAGAGTGGCGACGTTGAGCGGCTGGTGGGGTGGGGTGGGGTGGGGTGGGGTGGGGTGGGAATAGATGATTTCTTTGAGTTGGGAAGAACACTAATTTAAATAAAATAAAATTGTTTAGGATTTATTTGTACTCTTGTAAAGGTTAAGGGTCCAATTGTAATGTTTTCATTGTATTTTTTTTCCTATTATTTTAATTTATTTAAGCCAAGGGGTAAAATTGTCATAGAATTGTCAGAATAGTGAAAAATAGTGATTTGGTGACTCTATGTGAGAATAAATGGAAGAATGAGGATGATATCTGCTAAAAAAAAAGAATGGAAATGAAATCGTTGCAAACTTGAAAGAATGGGGACCATTAGTGTAATTAACCCTAATAAAATATAGAAAATACTTGGCCTAGTGACCAAATACAAAAATACAAGACGTGTTGTCTAAAAACCAATATGTATGTCCCTACCATACTTACATTTTTAGTCGTACTTTGCTCCCTAATGAAGTAATTATCTACATAAAATTAACACTACATCATCTTCCAGACTTGCAATGATTCATTACCACTCATTTCTCTCACTCACAAACACTTTAATTTACTCACATTCTCGTTCCAGCCATTAATTGATCTTCTCTAATTTTCACCAGCTTCATGCATGCTTGAACTTCATTCAAAATTCTCCGACAAATTGTAAGCTCATAACATCATTAATCCACTCTAGAAGATCTCACCTTTAAGTCTAAGATAAATTAATGGCTGCTACATTGAAAACTTTGTTTTTGGTCATGTTTTGTTTGTCGTCTCCCTTGGTTACTGGTGATCACTTGCATTTTGTTGATCGGTCGGAATTGTCGAATTTTTTAGATTCTGTGAGGACTACTATGGACACTGTCCGGCAGGCGATCTCCATGCTGTCGAATTTCACCGGAAAATTCGACGATTTTCGACTCTCTAATGCCCTTTCTGACTGTCTTGATCTAATGGATCTTTCAGTAGATGAATTGAGTTGGATTCTCTCGGCTTCTCAGAATTCAGATGGTACGTTTTCTGCGTTTTCTATTGGAATATTATGAACTGCTTTTCGTAAATTTATTTTGGTTAAAAACGTGGAAAAAGGATCAATTTTGCAGATAACTAGGATTATATCACAATTTTGGTAAATTATTTATGTGTCCCGAATTTATCCTAATCCTTAAATTGATTGATCTTTCATGTAATATTCTAGCAGATAACTAGGATTATATCACAATTTTGCACTGTTGTTTACTTTAGTATGTCAATCCAGTTACTTTTTGCCTTGTAGGTAAAGAAAATAATGGCAATGAAAATGTACGTGGTGACATGAGGGCATGGTTGAGCGGAGTACTAATAAATCAAGACACTTGCCTAGAAGGCTTTGATGGTACAAATAGCACTATCGAGAGTTTTGTTGGCAATAGCCTTAACAAAATCACAACATTGACCCATGACATTCTTTCCATGGTACCAACAACGTCCAAAGGTGGCACTGCTGGTGGTGGTGGAGGCGGTTCTGGTGGCAGGAAGCTTAAAACTGATGACCAATTTCCATATTGGGTGAAATCCAATGATCGAAAACTCCTCCAAGCCGCCAATAGCGCGGCAATAGATGTGGTGGTGACAGCTGATGGCACGGGGAATTTCACTAGTATCATGGATGCTATCTCTGTAGCCCCGGAATACAGTATGCGACGATACGTGATACACGTAAAACGAGGTGTATACAAAGAGTATGTAGAGATTGGTAAGAAGAAATTGAACATAATGATAATCGGAGATGGAATGGATGTTACAATTATTTCCGGTAATAGAAGCTATGGAGATGGCTGTACCCCGTACCGTAGCGCAACTTTTGGTAAGAATTATCTTTAATTTTTAATTTAATTTATGCAATTATTTAATGGTTCCATACATGGGTAGTACATGCATGGTTTGGTTGCATTTGTGGAAGCATAAAGCTGTGATGACATTCTTCATCTGAATCCCAATTTTGTTATATGTTTTTGACATTGTGTATATTTGTTGAGGGCAGTGTTCTCCAGCACCTTGGGGCAGGATAAAACAACCCACATACTGATGTATCAGCAAGTGGACTGTTTTGTAAAATAATTGGGCCAAAGTAATGATGTTATTTAAGAATTCTAACATCTTTTATATATTTTTGTTTTTATTTTTGCCCCGTCTTTTCACTTTTGAATTCATTTTCACTTTGTTTCTTTGGATTTATTTAGTTACCGACTGTTGAGATTGATAACAATAACAATCATTACAAACTCGTTTGAATGTGAAAAAAAAAAAAAAAAAAAGCTCTCATTTGTTACTCTTTGTTACTGGTTGAACTTGTGGGCTCAGATTCTTACCACAATAAATACTGCACTGCAACAAGAGGGAACGACAATAGGATTTGCTCACCAACTAACCAACCGGAGATGACCAAGACTTTTAAACACTTAGTCTAACCTCATTGTGAGAAAAGAATTAAATGGCTCCTCACTTTTCTTCTCTCTTTTATCTGACCTAGATAAAGACAAATATGATATATATGTATGAAATCTTAATAAGATCTCATCCATCTATTATATCTAACGGTCCACACAAAACAAACCATATTGTCCAATAGACTAGTGCCAAGTGAATTTAGCGACCCACGTTCTCACACCGACAAAATTGTACATTTGTCAAGTTTTTGATAATTCCTACGTCTATACTGAATTCTTTTAGTTAAAAAATCTCTTTCGAGTTGTTAATTTATTCATATGACAAATTGCAGGTGTTACGGGCAAAGGATTCATTGCACGAGACATGACATTTGAGAATACGGCAGGACCCCTTAAACACCAAGCAGTTGCATTTCGTTCTAATTCTGAATTTTCAGTTGTGTACCGCTGTGCTATGAGGGGATACCAGGACACATTATATCCACACTCTTTACGTCAGTTCTACAAGGAATGTCAAATTACTGGCACAGTTGATTTTATTTTTGGCCGTGGTACCGTTGTCTTCCAAAATTGTCAAATTCTAGCACGAAAAGGCCTTCCGAAACAGAAGAACACCATCACAGCACATGGCCGAAACAATTCAGTAGAGTCTTCAGGCTTTTCCATCCAATTCTGTAACATATCAGTGGAACCAAACGTCTCCAACCCAACTTACCTAGGTCGTCCTTGGAAAAACTTTTCGCGTACGATTATTATGGAATCATACATTAGCGACGCCATTAGGCCTGAGGGATGGCTTGAATGGAATGGAGGTGTGTACCTGGATACTCTATTCTATGCAGAATACATGAACTATGGACCGGGTGCATGCTTGGGAGGGCGAGTGAAATGGCCCGGTTACTATATAGTTAATGAGTCGGCTCAAGTGAACCAATTTACAGTGGCTCAATTCATTTCAGGAAATACATGGTTGCCTTCTGCAGGAGTCAATTACACAGCTGGCTTAGCATTTTGAGATGGAATATTTTCGACATACTTTACCCTTCTTTAGTTTGAAGGATTTATTTGACACAATGAAAAAATTATATTTCAAAATGAGGAGTAATGATCTCTTATTCACGATGGATATGAGATTATTTACCCACGGATGATGTGAGCTGATGTGAGAGTGTCACATCAATCCACACAACACACAACTGTGTATGGAGACAAATGCGTCTACACACATTGAGTAAATGATCTCCTACCCCGGTGGGTAGGAAATCATTAATCCTCAAAATAAGCTAAAAGAAAAAGAAGAAATAGAGAATTTATGAATGCTCAAATAAGCTATTATATACCCACAAAAAGCAATAAATAATATCCTATACCCAAAGCAAAAATTGCTCAATTCTTGTATCGCTGTAAAATTTTCTTTTTAAAGAGAGTAAGACGTGTTTACGTTATTATTCTCACCAAATTAAGCAAAGTAAAGTAAGTTGTTAAAACGCGTTTTCATAGGACAAAATCCATTCATTTTAAGCCTTAAATCCTCCCTTGTTGATGTTTTCGAA
Organism: Forsythia viridissima; assembly: GCA_030279155.1. Classification (NCBI taxonomy): domain Eukaryota; kingdom Viridiplantae; phylum Streptophyta; class Magnoliopsida; order Lamiales; family Oleaceae; genus Forsythia; species Forsythia viridissima. Next base: position 19,182,341 of record CM059042.1, read on the forward strand.
TGAAATCAAGAATAATCTCTAATGATGAAATCCTAATTAAAAGCCTTCATAATTTAATAAAAAATATTTTCCTTTTTATATCTGCAAAGAAGATATATGCATGTGGGAAATATCTGCCATTTCTGCAACCGATTGACAATTTGTGCGTCCTATGTGTGGAAATTGATTTTAATGTTGAAGAATATCAACTTTCTCAAAAGAGGAAATTGATTTTAATGTTGAAGAATATCAATTGAAAAATAAAATATAAATAAATATTTCATCACTCTAATATTTTAAAACTTTTTTGATGAAATAATTTACAGATTGATAAAAAAAAATTGTGTTCAGATATTGATGAACACATTTATAGATTTATTTGTTTATTGGGTTAATTTTACTAACGGTTACTGAAGTTATTTTAAAATTACAAAACGGTCACTGAAGTTTAAAAGTTGCAGTACTGGTCAATAAAGTATATAATCATTTCTCAAACAGTCACTCCTCTATGATTCCAACTTGAAATGGTGATGTGGCATGATGATGTGACATACAACAGACCTTTATTTATTGCATGATAATCTATGTACTTTATATAATATTCACTTTAGTCTTTATATTTTTAATTATCTTTTAGTTAAGTCTTCCAAAAATTGTATCTTAGGTCCTCGATCTTTTACATCTTTACACTTTGGTCTCCAAATTTTTAATTATCTTTCAGTTAAGTCTTTCAAAAATTGCATTTTAGGTTTTTCAACTTTTTACATCTTCAAACATTGGTCCCCCAAATCCTTGATTTTAGTGGTCAAAATAAGTGTACTTTCAATTAAATTCTTGATTTTACACTCGAGTTTTCACAAATGTCTACTTTTAGTGGTCAAAATAAATGCAAAACCTGCACTTATCTCTTGGATTTGTCAATGAAATATATTTTTGTTTATTTTTGTTCGTTCAGATAAAACTCGAGTGTAAAGTCAATGATTTAATTGAAAGTGCGTTTATTTTGACCACTAAAATTGTATTTATTTTGGCCAATTTGGGAGACCAAAGTTTGAAGATGTAAAAAATTGAAGGACCTAAGATACAATTTTAAGAGGACTTAATTGAAAAATAATTGAAAATTTGGGGATCAAAGTGTAAATATGTAAAAGACCAAGGACCTAAGATGTAATTTTAGGAAGACTTAACTGAAAGATAATTAAAAATATAAGAATTAAAGTGAATATTATATATAATACATGGACTAAAGGTCTATTGTGTACCACATCATCACGTCACGTCACTATTTCAAGTTGGAATTTTTAAAGAGTGACCGTTTGAGAAATGATTATATACTTTAGTGATCAATGATGTAACTTTTGAACTTCAATGAACATTTTGAAATTTTAAAGTAATTTTAGTGATTGTCAGTGAAATTAACACTTGTTTATTCAAAGTGACAACCTTGCTATATATATAATTCTAGTGTGGCCTGACTTTTCAATCATTAACGTTGGCTTTTATATCTTTATAATAGATGAAAATATTTAATAAATAATAATATTATATCCAGAAAATGCAGTATAAATCATATCTCTACTTAAAAAAGTAAATATTGCTCAATTATTTCAATTGTACAACTAAAATGTTTTTCTAAATCGTCTCTCAAAATAGAGTAAGACGCGCTTAAAAATTATTTATTTATTTTTTTACAGAATTAAGCAAAACATAACAGGCTGTTAAAACGTGTATTGAAGCCTAAAGCCATCCATTTTAAGCTTTTAATACTTCATACTTGTTGATGTTTTCCTATGCAATCCAAATTAATTTAATTTATGCAATTATTAAATGGTTCCATTCATGGGTAGTACATGGTTTGGTTGCATTTGTGGATGCATAAAGCTGTGATGATCTTAATCCCAATTTTGCTGTGTTTTTGACACTGTGTATATTTATTGAATGATTTTATTTAAGAATTTAACATATTATATATATTTTTGTTTTTATTTTTGCCTCGTCTTTTTTACTTTGGAATTCATTCTCTTTATTTTCTTGGACTCTAGTGAGTTACCGATAAAATTCTAATATTGTCAAATTTTTGATAATTCTTACATCTGAACTAAATTCTTTTATTTAAAGAATCTCTTTCAAGATGCTAATTTATTCACGTGACAAATTGCATGTGTTATGGGCAAATGATTCATTGAACGGGACATGACATTTGAGAATACGGCACGACTCCTTAAGCACCAAGCAGATGCATTTTGTTCTAATTTTGAATTTTTAGTTGTGTACCGCTGTGGTGTGAGGGGATGCCAGGACACATTATATCCACAGTCTTTAAGTTAGTTCTACAAGGAATGCCAAATTACTGGCACAGTTGATTTTATTTTCTCCAAAATTTCCAACTTCTAGCACGGGAAGGCCTTCCGAAACAGAAGAACACCATCACAGCCCATGGATGAGTCAATCAAACAGACTCTTCAGGCTTTTCCATCCAATTCTGTCACATATCAGTCAAAACCAAACGTCTCTAACCCAACTTACCTAGGTCGTCCTTGGGAAAAAAAAATCACGTACAATTATTATAGGCGACGCCATTAGGCCTGAGGGATGTCTTGAATGGAATGGAAGTGTGTACCTGGATACTCTATTCTATGCAGAATACATGGACTATGGACCGGGCGTTGGCTTGGGTGGACGAGTGAAATGGCCTGATTACCATATAATTAATGAGCCGGCCCAAGTGAACCAATGTACAGTAGCTCTATTCATTTCAGGAAATACATGGTTGCCTTCCGCATGAGTCAATTACATGGCTAGCTTAGCATTTTGAGATGGAATATTTTTAACATACTTCACCAGTCTATTGTTTGAAGGATTGATTAGACACAATGAGGACAATATATCCTTACAAACGTAGAAGAGCTGGTTTGGGAATTTACTGTTCACGTCATTGACCAATACGACATCGTTTTGCACTCTCCTTTTTCACCCACCCATCTCCTAACCTACAAAGACTCCATCTCCCTCTACCCATCTGACACACCCACTCCCTTTAACCCGCAAAGTCTCCATCTTTCTCCGGCACACGCAACTGCAACTCTGTATTCCATTCAAGAATTTGGCTTCAATTCTCTCACCCTCTACAGACAATCAGAGAAAAAAAATGAAGAAAATCTTGGTGATGGTGGTGGTGCAAAGTCTAGGTCTAAGCTGGCGGCGGGTCCTTGGTTGTCCAAAGGTAAATCAATTTTGTTGTAAATATCAATTACCAAAACGGTTTAGGCTCAGATTTGAAGCTTAAACAACACTAGAAACCTCAATAAAGCTTGACCAACAAACACCTCTATTTTCCCACACTAGGTTTAGCTCACTTAGAACTAATATAATCTCACAAAGAGAAAGAAACCAACAACAATGGCAGCCAGTGAAGAAAGAAACAAGAAGCAGCCGTATCACTCTTTCTCTCTCTCTTCCTCCAGGCAAGTTTTGCTGGAATGAATATACAAAAGAGTCCCAGCAAATGCATTATACGATTAGGTCATCACTTATTGGGCCACAAGCCCAATAACACCAAACCCACTAAAAACACTCTATTTGGGCCCTATTAAATAGAGTGGGCCATTGAGCAATTACAAGTTAAGCCGCTCCAAAATGGCCCGCTAAGTTTTGGGTCGAGTTTTAATTGGATTTACTAAGTGTTGTCGTTTTTTCCCTTAATTTCAATCCTCGGCCAACACCTATGAAATTAACCTTAAATCATCATCGCCTTTTGAGGTTGTTTGCCAACAAATACCCAACAAATTTCTTTCACAAATGCAAAACCTTCTTCCAACTTTGCCCGTCTCTCTTTTTTTTTTTTTTTTTTCTGAATCTCTACAGATAACCATACATATAATATATTTTTTTTATTTTTTACACCTACCCAGTTGGCAAGAATTGATTTTTTGTACACCCATTTGTTTAAAATTGAATCTTTTTCTCCTTCACTATTCTGAAATTGCCTGGAAACATAAATCTATAGAGTTGGATATGTTTTGAAACTTCATAAAAAATGGGGCTATTGTTTTTGAATTTTTTTTTTCTGTTTTGTGTTTTGATTTATGGGTGAGAGATGAAAAATGCAAGGTTTGATTGTAATGAAAATGTGACTATTAATGGAGGAATCTTACTCTACTTTATGTTATGCACGTGAACACTATTTAATTTTATCAGCGTGTATGTAAATAGTGTAGTTTGACTGAATACCTAAAAATTTGCTTCTTCAACTTGAGTATAGGTCGGCAGCTGAAATAGCAAGTGATCTTATTTAGTTTGTTTACAATTTTCTGAATATGTGGCTTTTATGAGAAACTGAATGTTATTAAAAAAAATTTCAATTTTTGGCTATTTCTAGAAATTCTATTACTCGTTTGACGATGCATTTGACGAGCGGTGGGTTGTGTTTGAGAAGGAAGATTATACAGGTATGACTTATTTGGATCTATGAATTTTTTTAGTTTTTTATTTGTGCGAAAATACATTTTAGTTTTAAATCTGAATTGTAGAGCTTATTTCATTAGGCTGGCTTCGTGATTGAGATTCATTATTATTTTTATTTGAATTTCAACTTGGATACTGGATATCAAAATAATTGTCTTCAAACTTCTATTGGTAATCATATGTTTAACAAAATTACTAATTTTGCTGATAAGCGTCTCATTATGAAATGCACAATGGTTGTAATTTTGTCGTAGAAGATCAAGAAATTTAATCTATAGTTATTTTACGGGACCCTGGATTTTACTTGTTCAAAATGAGCAAATCCTTTGTACTACACTAATATTTTGGAATTTAATATGGGTGAAATGTAATTTTATTGAATTGAACTTTTCTGAAAAATTAAGGATGAAGTGAACTTGCCTCTGAGCATGTAAAATACTTGTTGATTACTTGAAATTTTACTACTTATTAGAGTACCATGCAATGTATTGGTGGTGCTGCAATTTTTGTAAAAGAGGAATCAAGAAATTTGATTTATAGTAATATTTTTGTATAATCAGTAAGAGACACTGAATTCTTACTTATACAAAATGAGAAAATCCTTTTGTACTAAATTAATGGTTTGAGATTTTATATGGTTGGAAATCTCTGTTTATTGTGTTAAACATTTTTGAAACACTAGCGATCAAGTGGACTTGCACGTGAGGATGTAAATTACGTGTAGATCACTTGAAATTCTACTACTTATTATTGTATCACACAATGAGTTCCTGGTATGAAGCATAGTATGATTATACAACCATATTTCTTATCAATGATTGGAATGCTGTTTTGCATGAATACGCTAGCATATGTCGTAGTTATTTGATGAGCTGTGTATTTATTTTTTGAGACATCTACATGTAATTCATGCTATGGTCACTGGTGTGCATTAATTGAATGTAGTTTCATTTGGCAATTAATGGCTTAGTTGCTGACGATGTAATAATTGTGCTTTTATGCTGATGTGTAAATGCTTCTAGGTGTGTGAAAACACTCAAAGAGTGAGGGACATGATGACCATGGGCTTCATGTGAGTGAGAATGCCAGGAAACATGCCATTGTAAAAAAACTTGATGAACCTATTGACCTCAAGGATGAGACCATTGTCCTTTAATATGAAGTTCGGCTCCAGAATGGTCTTAAATGTGGTTTTGCTTATCTCAAGTACCCTCATCCTCAATGAGATCATTTTAAAGAACTCAGTGACCCTAGGTAGTTGATTTGTTCATGCATTTTGGACAAAAGTCTTCCACCCTAACATCAATAGCAATGGAAGCATTTACCTTGATATTCTGAAAGAACAGTGAGCCCAGCATTGACCATATATATGGTATTAAGTTGTTTGCTCTTTTATAATTACCTAGATAACATCATTTTATGAATTTTGGGTCTTACATGTTCAAATTTAGTTTCAATTAACTTTCACATATAAGTTTTCACACATGATATTATTGACATAAATTGTCATCTATGTTTTTCAGTTCGTATCTTCGATTGGATATTATTTACTACTACATAAATGAATATGCTCACACTTAAGTAAATTATTTCTTAATTGTTGTTTCATACTTTTTGTCTCATGGCCCATGAAACAAATTTTATTTACCATACTATATGCTAATGTGCACTGTAATTAATATTTTAGGTGGAATAAACTTGTTCAGAAGCCTTTTGAGGAGGGTGATGAGAGGGGGTTGTAGCTCGTTTCAATCAAACTTAAAGTCAATCATGTTAAGAAGAACAAAGTTTAGCACATATCAAAAAGGTAGGTGGAAACAATAAGCTCATACTTATATGGTTCTTGTTTGCATTATCTTCATGTTACTTTTGTCTTTACTTCAAATTTATTGAGTTGCAGGCCAATTTTAGTTCTTCCACCTGCTGATATTTAAGTGATGAATTGTGACCTTACAGAAGTAGAGACGGACTTCCGTGAGCCTTGTTTAATAGATCAAAGGAATGCCTTTTTTTGAAGGTAGATGGCATCCAATCTTTATAGATTATGTCAGTAACATATATCATTTGTAGTTCATTTCAACAATGTTTTGATTTCCATATCTTCATGTAAAATTTAATCAATTTGTTGAGCAAGGTTGGGTTCTTCATAACTATGCCTCTATTCTAGAACAGCTCTTGCGTCTTCGTCAATGTTGTGATAACCCATTTCTTGTTATGAGGTTGGGATCTATCTTTGTAAAGCTCTGGTCTTTGGCAATTTCTATCTATATGTATGTGTATCTGTAATTAGTTAGTTTGTGTAAATTTTGGATATTGAAATATTGTGCCCAAGATGGAAACAATTTCTGTCTGACAGCCTTGTACTCATCCTAGCTAGCATTGAATGGATCGTTCTTCTAATATCTCAAATCAATTTACTTGTGCTATATATGATTGGAACTATCATCTAGCGGCGAAGAAAAATCCTTAACTTCAAGGACATATAATGGGATATATACCATAGCACTTTATATTTGATTCATTTTCTCATGCTCCTTTGAGAGCTCATTTGTGATAACATCAAAACAGATAAAAATACAGTATTATATATACGCCACCACGTGCAACGCACGAGCCAAAAACTAGTTTCATAATAAGCAAGAAGAAAAAGAAGAAATGGAAAATTTATGAATGTCCAAATAAGCTATTATATACCCACAAAAAGCAATAAATAATATCCTCTGCCCAAAGCAAAAGTTTCTCAATTCTGGTATTGCTACAAGTTTTTCTTTCCAAAGAGAGTAAGACGCGTTTACATTATTATTATCACCAAATTAAGCAAAGTAAAGCAAGTTGTTAAAGAGTACCCTACAATACTCCACTTGTACTATTACAAGATATAGTCATAATTAAAAGTAAAGCTTATCATCAACAATTTTTGTAGGCATCATTTGTTTGCATTATAGAGATGGAGATGAGTTAAACTCCTATGTGCTTCTTATTAAGTCATTCATTACTAGTTTCTTATTGAACCTAGTCTGTGGGATCTCCAATCGCCAAGTTAGGTTTCCATCAAGATGACCATTAGATTTAGGTTTTAAACTCATTTCCCTCGATGTGCAGTCTATAAGCTCCCTAGATAACCCTTTAGTAAATGGGGATGAGTTAAACTCCTATGTGCTTCTTATTAAGTCATTCATTACTAGTTTCTTATTGAACCTAGTCTGTGGGATCTCCAATCGCCAAGTTAGGTTTCCATCAAGATGACCATTAGATTTAGGCTTTAAACTCATTTCCCTCGATGTGCAGTCTATAAGCTCCCTAGATAACCCTTTAGTAAATGGATTTGCTAGATTTCTTTTGATTTAACAAAATCAATTCATATTGTTCCATTTGAAAGAAACTGCCAAACGGTGTTGTCTACGATGTATATGTCTTGACTTCTCGGTATACTCAAAATTTTTCAGCTCTGGCTATCGTTTCTTGGTTATTGCTATGAATACATATAGTAGGAACAGGATTTGGCCATACATAAATATCTTCTACGAAATGTCTTAACTATTCTATTTCTTCTCTTGCTTTATCTAAAACAATAAACTCGAATTCCATAATAGATCGAGCTATACACGTTTGCTTAGAAGATGTCGATGATATAGCATCACCACCGAAAGTAAATACATAACCACCGGTTGACTTTGACTCATCTGTATCTGATATCTAGTTGGCATAACTGTATCTGTCAATTATTGGAGGATATTTCTCATAATGTAATTAGTACTCTCTGGTCCATTTCAAGTATCTCCAAACTCTAAGTAATGCATCCCAATGTTTATTACTGGGGTTACTTGTATATCGACTTAGGTTACTTACCGAGTAAACTATATCTGGCATAGTACAATTCATCAAGTACATTAGGCTTCCAATAATTTTTCTATTGAACCATCAAGCTTTAACTTTCTTTTAAAAATCCATTTGCATCCTATAGGTTTAGTTCCCTTGGGAAGATCAACCAATTGCCAAGTATTGATACTAATAATGGATTCAATTTCGTTAATTATAGCTTCCTTCTAGAATGAAGATTTTGGGCTAGTTGTAGCCCCTTCAAATGTTTGAGGATCATTCTCAATCATAAGATATATAAAGTCTAGACCAATTGATTTAGCAACCTTTTTTCTTTTACTCCTTTCAGATTCTTTATTACTTTCAAAAGCCAATTCTCTTTTGTGTATTTTCAGGAATAATCTTTTATTATGAAACACATCTTCAAAGAATTAAGCATCTATAGGACTCAATAAAAGTATTGACATGAATGTCACTTGTGTCATATTTATGCACAAGGGAATCTGTAAGGGCTACTATTCATTAGATATCCGATAAAAATACAATCAACAGTTTTATGACCTAAGTCAATCCTTTTAGGAGGTTGAATATTCACTTTTGCTAGGCACCCCACACTTTTAAGTATTTGTAGGAGAACATGCTTCCTTTTCACACTTCATAAGGTATTGAACCAGTTTTCTTGTGGGGAACTCTGTTCACAATAAAGTTGGCTATTAGAACTACTTCTCCCCTCAAGTTTTACGGCAACCTAGAGCTCATAAGTATAGCATTGACCATATCTTTCAAATTTCTATTTTTTCTTTAAGCAATTCCATATTGTTGCGGAGTATGTGGAGCACATAATTCACCACAAACTAATGAATCATATTCACCACCTCTATCGGATCTCAATACTTTGATCGTTTTACCAAGTTAATTTTCAACTTCATTTTTATTAGTGACAAATGCATCCAATGCCTCGCCTTTGCTACTTAACAAATAAATATAGAAATACCTAATGTGATCATCAATAAACATGCTAAACTATTTTTTACCACCTCGAGTTTGAACAAATTTTAGACACAAATATTGCTATGTATCAAACATACTAGTCCACTACACATTTGAATTAAATTAAAAGGTTTTTTTTTTTTTTTTTTACCAAATTTGACTTCAATACCATGAAGGAAAACATGCATCTCTTGAACCTGACTCATGATCGTCTTTGAATCACTCATCTTAAAATCCAAAAATTTGCCAACAATAAATTTCTTAGTCCCGAGATCTTCTGTTTTGTATTTTTCTTTCAAGTGACTCCCACAGTTCCTTAGCCGTTTTGTAAGAACAATACACATTATATAATATGTTATCCAACCTATTGAGAATGTGGTTGCGGCATAGAAAATTAGCATATTTTCATGCTTTAATGGCCAACTGCGTATTTTTGTAAGTAGCATTTTCCATTATTTGTGCGGGACAATCTTCACGTAGAAATTTTACCAAGTTCAGCGTCGTCAAATAGAATAGCATCTTCTGTTGCCACCGCATAAAGTACATGCCATTGAATTTAACCAGTTTCTTATGTTGTGAGGCCGGCAGCATGACAAATTGATTGGAACCAAAATTTTGTCTAATTGATCCACTAGTATGCTCAGTTGTACTATTTTTTTCTTGTAAAACAATAATATAGAACATAATTTAAATATCAAAATAACGTAAATAAATTATGTAACAAAAAGAAAAGTAGAAAAACAAATATATGTCTTAAGATTGTTGTCATATATCCGACTAGCCTAGAGTTGGCAATGGGCCGAACTGGGCAAGCTTAGCCCTTTCCAAGGAGGGCCAGCTCGGCGCAAGGGACGGGCCGAGCCGAGCCATGGCTCAGCCCGTCCCAAATCCACTAGCCCGAATCGGCCCGTAGCCTGTGGGCCACATGGGTCGAGCCACGGACCGGTCCAAGGACCGTACGTGAACTTCAATTTTTTTTTTTTTGAGTTTAAAAATTTAAAATGAAATAAGTTATGATAAAATTGACATTTAAGACCATCCTCCTTTTTTGGGGCTTCGAACAGGCTACTTTTAGCGTAGGCGGAGTTACGTGTACAATTTTTGGTAAACTTAAATTTCAACACTTTAAATTAAGAAAAAATAAATAAATTTATACAAATTATACTTCAATTTTATAAAGCCAGCTCTTGTACTTATTCGGCTAATATGAGGTCTACTTTATCTTATATTCGAAGTTCTACATCCTCCCAATCTTTTAAATACATTAAACTCTCTAATATGTTTGGTTTTAGTCTTGACCTCATATTATTCAGAATCCTGCCACATGTTACTAAAAGCAAACTCTGATGCTATAGTTGATTTTGGAGGTGTTAGTAGATCACGTTCTATAATAAAAATAATTTGGTATTGACGCTCGTTTTGTCTCCACCACCTAAGTATATCAAAATTATTTCTCTTATCTTCATTTAACATATTAAGCTTGTCGTGACGAAAATATCTAGTTAACTCTAAAGGTACGTCTCTATTATTTGTTTCTACATTTGTGGCACGGAAAAGCGAAGAAGAAGAATTACATTGTTGAGTTCTCCTAAGAAGAATGAAACTCCAATAATCGTTAACGTCATTTGATGACGAAGAAGGGGTTGGAACATGAGGTATTCTAACGTTCCTATTGGTTTTTACTACATAAAAGTCATACATTTTACATAATATTTTTTCTAAATTACCATAAGTTATTGGATTCCCGTAACTTAACTTATTATAAATTTCTGAAATAGTATGTTTTGTACCTTCTAAATTTACTCTAGGATCTATAATTGTTCCCAATATTAGAAACTGACGCTAACGAAAACAACATAGGCAGTTGTTTCCAATATTTTCTAAACTTAATCTCTATTTCTAGTACAATATTAGAATGCAAATGTCTTATACCTATTAAAATTATTTGTAATAAAATAAAAATAATTTAAAATTAATAGACTAGTAGAGTAATATACCCAGCACATGCGTTTGTGGCGTCGAATTTTTTTTTAAAAATTTTATCACATGGAATGCAATTTTTCAATCATATGTTTGCAAATCATATTCTAGACCGTGTGAATGTCGGCCATTATAATAGACAGTTATACAATTTTCATAACATTCACATGCTTGAAACATTAAATAAGTAGAGTTCCACCGATTGCATATGTCTCTACACATATAATTTGTTGGAAAGGAATTTTCTACACATAATTCATAAAATATTTGTTTTCGAGAAGTTGAAGCAATAATATAATTTAGGGCATACCTAATTTTTTTTTTCTAATTGTGGGCCTATATACTTTAAACCATCTTAGACAATTAAATTAAAAATGTGACATACACATCGAACTTGAAATAAAATTCTACCAAAATCTAGATTTAACTCTTGAACTAATTTATCTATTACAATGTTATTAGGCGTAGCATTATCAAATGTGAAACTGTGAATTCTAGATTCGCAGTTAAATTCTCTAATGATATTTATTAAATAAGTAAAAATTTGTATCATATTATAAGGGTATCAATTACTTTAAAAATATTTATTCTTTTATACATAATCTATAGTTTATCAATATAATGTAAAGTGGCACAATATATCCTTTATGATTTATACCGGATCATAAGTTCAAAGTGAATGATACAACATTAGAATATTTAGTTAAATCATTTATTATATTTTATTTCTTTTTATTATATAAAACAATAGTATCAGTACGAAGAGTGTTTCTAGCAAATGCCACATTCTTGGTTGAAGATATCTTTGTATGAATTTGGTAAAGTGGGGACTTTCCACTATGCTAAGCTGAAACTCACCACTAGCCACCAACTGAGTTATGCATTCTCGACGCATAGGTGAATACACCTAGTTGTTAAGATTCGGACTAAAACTAGAAGATCCACCGGGAGAATTGAACTTGATTGGTATCAACTCTTTCGTGATTTTGCATACACTTAGAAAAATATTTGTTTAGATGGCTCGTGCCACCACCTTTTTGCCAAGCAAATTTTTGTTTACAACATTTACACATTGCCTTGAAGATTGGTTGTCTGTCTGCGATTGCACCGATCTTCACTAATTTGAAATGATCCCAACACCAAGTCTTTTATTTTGTGGCTCTTCATTTAGTAGTCAACCCAATCGGTGTAGTAGTGTTGGTCACTTCTAATTCTTCAACGATATCCTCTAAATCGACAATGAGATCTGCGCTCCCAATCCCATAATCATCACCAAATTCAGAAATTGGAATATCATTTAATCCACTAAAATTATCATGAATTTGGTGGTCGGCACTTCCTTGTTTGTTGTATTGATCCATGTAGAAAATATAAATGTAGAAGTAGAATGTAGAATTGTAGAAAATCAGAAATGTAAAATTCAACTACAAATTGTACAATAAAAGAGATAATATTGACAATATAATTTTTTCAGATTTTGTAAATTGAGAGAGTTGTGAATTTGTGAAGAATATGAAAGTTTAAGGGATATTTATAGGAAAAAAAATTGCCGTTGGAAGAAAAAAAAGGACCAAAATGGTCAAAAAAGTGACCATTGGGGCTGCAACGATAACTTTTGTTACCGTTGAATTTGGTCCCCAACTTTTTAAAAGCTGGAGACCGTGGCCCACGGACCAATCCACGGGCCGGCCTGTCATCTTGGCCTTTGTTTTTTTTTGCTAGCTTGGCCCTAAAGATGAGCCCAAGCCCATAACGAGCCGAGCTGTCGGGCCTACAGGCGGCCCAGCCCAATTGCAATCACTAGACTAGCCCAATATGAAATAAAGTTGAAACAAAAATAGAGCGAGGTATGTCGAAGCAAATCTCCTTAAGGTGGAAACAGATTTCATCTCCTACAAAAAGGTGCCAATAGAATAGATAGACGTCTGTCTTCCATGATAGAACGCTCATTTTAAAATCGATATTGCATTAGAATTGATTTTACTCTTCTTGAATAAAATGAAAAACATCAAGTTTAGTTTATAAAGTTGCTTGACACCATTTGAATAGAAATTTGCTCTAAAATTATATAGACGGAATTTTGAAGAGAGATGATAATTTATAAATCAATAATTTAGAATTGATTTGGTGTAAAAATAAAAAAATAAAAAATTGAATTTAGGGGTCCCTATTTATAGAATTTGGAGTGTCTTTTTGAATGGGTGTGTGCTTTTTCATGAATAGTTGCACCATTTGATCTAATTAATCTAAGTCCTTAAATTGCACTATTTCATATTTTTATATGATATGATGGTCAGATTAAGGGTATATTCGGCAAGCTGTTGTGAGTAGAACTTTTAGCATTAAAGCTTTTCTTAAAAAGTTGTTGACTGTTTGACTGTGAATATATATATATATATATATATATATATATTACTTAAAATTAATTAATTATTTAAATCAAACATATTATGTGTAATTTGTATTATATTATTTAATACGTCAATATATATTTTCTACTTCATATAAATATATGAAGTGACAATTTGATATTAATAATTAATGTAGTAAATAAATTAATATCTTTTTTTGACGTATGAATATTAATTACAACTTTCCGTTAAAAAAAAAAATACTTCTTAACTTTAACCAAATAATCATAAATACAACAAAAAGCGCTTTTGCTCTTTAAAAATGTTTGTGGACTTCTAAAAAACCCTTTCAAACACACTCTAAATCTTGAATGAATGCATCTATTTATTATGCGCATTCACTAATTATGAATGAATATTCATAATACCCACACTACCAGAAATGAGGGCAATAGCGGCGACATTTGTCGTCCCTGAATATTCATAAGTCGTCTCTTTAAGGTTTTAGAGACGACATAGTCGTCGCTATATGTCGTCTCAACAAGTTAGTGTCTCTAGAGTTATAGTAACGACTTTACGTTGTCTCTATATAAATTTGTATCTATAGAGACGACCACATCGTTGCAATAGCGTCGTGACCATATCTCGAAAACTGACTTATAGGGACGACATCGTCGTCGAAACAATCGTCGCTATTTACAAAATAATAGAGACCATTATCTCGTCACCATACGTGCATCCATTACAGCGACGACAAAGTCGTCGCTAATACAAATTATGTAATTTACTATAGCGACGACACTGTCGCCGCTATAAACGTTTTGAATTTTTTTTAAAAAATTTTTTTTGTTTCCAAATAATATAAATAATATATAAAAAATTCAAAAAATCTACGGACCCTCTAAACCGTCGTCCCCGTCCCCGTCCCCGTCCTCCTCCTCCTCCTCCGCAGGCGCAGCTGGTATTTTACTTTTTAAAAACTCAATTTCACGTTGCATTTGGCGTAGCTGATCCTCGTACATGGCAAACCGAAGATCATTATTCTGGGGGTCTGCAGAGGACTGATGGGAAGTTCCTTGTGGGGCAAACGATGCAGCAGTCGAATCTAGCGAGGGAGAGGTGCCCTTCGGAACCCGACCAACCCCACGGACGTGACCTCGTCGTTCTCCGAGAACCTCCTTTACAATAGCAGACTCGTCTAAGACGCGCTATTGGAGGCGACTTGTGTCTGTTGAGTCTCTCTCAACTCAACAAGTTTATCCTGTTCAGTGAAAAAATAATAATAAATAATAATATCATGCATGTCAAATAAAATTATATTAACATAATTTAAAAATTCTCACATAATCACCAGTCGCCTGCGGGTTGACCCAATTGCCATCCCGGAAGTTGTGAAACGTCCGGAACGAATCAATAATCCCCGGCCACTTCTGGGTCTCGGGGTCCCGCTACGACAATTTAAACGTGAAATTTAGTATACATTTTTACGTAATGTAGTGAAGATATTTATAATGATATTGAAAATTTATATGTTGTACCTGATCGTAACGCGTGGCAGAGAAGCTCTTCGACCCCTGCACGCTCGGGTATTTAGCCTTACCCCGATTGGCTTTATTTTTGGAGGACCGTTCCTGAAGGTATAACATATAATTGATTAGCAAAAAATGTATTAGTTAAAATAGTATATAAAATATCGTAAACAATATATAAACAATACGTACCACGAAAGTAGGACTGGTGAAGAAGTCAATGCACTTCTGCCAGTCCTCGGCGGACATCTCGCCGTATGGTCGGCTCGGTCCATGCGCTTTTAAGTGATTATGCGCCTTTAGTTTGTAATCGCGATAACGATCGGCCGCCAGACGATCTACTGCGGCACATACTGCCCGATACTCGTCGGGCGACTGATCGCCCTGCAGATCGAAGTAGCTCTGCAAGAGTGAAAAAAGAATACGTTACTGTAGAAGTCGTAAAACAAGTATTTATTAAGTGTACTAATAACAAAACTAATTTAAGTTCATACCTCAATAATGCTACGTAACCGTGCCCGCTGCTCATCTGGAACCTCTGTCCATGAAGGGTAGCACGGGGGCACGGTGAATCTCACTTGGTTCCCAACCAAGCGCGTGAAATACTTCGCGTTATTTCCTATCGGCTGCATTGTGCGTTCGACATTGTCGAACGCGATAGGAAGTGGCATCTTCCCATTCGCCTGCCAAACCATCTCAAGGTTGATGCCTCGAGAGATACCCCGTCACTTTGGCGAGGGTGCTGAAAATGAAGAAAATGTAAAATGTATTGATCATACGATTTTCAACGATATGTACAAAATAATAAATAATTACAATTTGAACGAAAAGTCTTACCAGACTCGCATGCCGAAGGGAGCCGGTGAGATGGCTGCTGTGGAGGATCTCCTGCACCATCCCCTCCGTGCGACATCACGTCAGCCATACTAACACATGACATAATTGTGAACATCACGTCAGCCATACTAACTTTAAATGTATGTGAAAATTTGAATGTATTATATTTTATTTCCAATTCGTCCCTAAACTTAATTTATTGCAAATAAGTCCCTAAACTTTAAATTTATGAAAAAATTTTGAAGTTATTATATTTTCTTTCGAATTGGTCCCTAAACTTATATTATTGCAAATAAGTCCCTAAACTTTAAATTTATGGAAAAATTTGAATTCATTATATTTTATTATAAATTGATCCCTAAACTAATTTTTATTTCAAATAAGTCCCTAAACTTTGAATTTATGGAAAAATTTGAATTTATTATATTTAATTATAAATTGGTCCCTAAACTAATTTTTATTTCAAATAAGTACCTAAACTTTGAGTTTATGGGAAAATTTGAATTTATTATATTTTATTATAAATTGGTCTCTAAACTAATTTTTATTTCAAGTAAGTACCTAAACTTTGAGTTTATGGGAAAATTTGAATTTATTATATTTTATTATAAATTGGTCCCTAAACTAATTTTTATTTCCAATAAGTCCCTAAACTTTGAATTTATGGGAAATTTTGAATATATTATATTTTATTTCAAATTGGTCCCTAAACTTATTATATTGCAAATGAGTCCCTAAACTTTGAATTAATGGAAAAATTTGAATTTATTATATTTTATTTCAAATTGGTCTCTAAACTACTGTAAAATTGCAAATAAGTCCCTAAACTTTGAATTTATATAAAAATTTGACTTGATTATACTTTATTATAAATTGGTACCTAAACTAATTTTTATTTCCAATAAGTCCCTAAACTTTGAATTAATGTTAATTTTTGAATTTATTATATTTAATTTCAAATTGGTCCCTAAACTTATTTTATTGCAAATAAGTTCCTAAACTTTGAATTTATGGAAAATTTTGAATTGATTATATGGAGATATTCTAAAAGCAAAGGCCATTCAATTTGATGGAGGAGATGTAAGTTCAGCCGTAAAAGAATAACAACTAAGAAAAATGACACCGGCAAGACATCATACAAGGTTTGTGCAGCATCAAATATTACAGAAACAATTTGCAACATGTTTTCAATGAAGTCAGATCCATAACATCAACATGTAAATTAAACCAATAAATCATATAGACTGCATAAGAACAAATACTCAAAATTCTATTTTCTAACAATTTAAAACCCATTAATATTCACCACACCTTGTCCAGAAAACTGACCACCCTCATGATTTGGCTCTAAAGTTAAAAACAAATTCACTTGAAAACAGAACAATGCTTTCAAAATTAACAATAAAATAATATCCAGTAAGACCATAATAATTATAAGATCCAATTCCACTGTTACATACTTCTAATTTTTTGGCAGACAAAAACTGAGGCTGAAATGGGTGAAACGGGCCTTTGAAAGTTTTAATTTTTGATTCAAAATATCATGATATATCATTTTTTTTTGCGATATAATGGTTATTAGGGAAAAGGCCAAATCAGCTTCTATAAACAATTCGGTAGGAACTACCAGTAGAAGTAGCATTTCTCAATAAGAAATTGAGACAAGTTTAAAAGAAATAAAAAAATCTAACGGCTGATGAAGAAGAAAAATGATGAAAACTTACGGGTTTTGTATTGGAGTGGTGGACGGTGGAAGAAGACGGCAGACGGCAGACGACGGCGGCGACGGTGGCGCGAAGGCGCTGGAAGAAGAACAAGCAAAGCCAAAATGGAAAAGAAGAAGGTTACGCGTGGATTAAAATGTCTGACTCTATAGCGACGACATATGTCGTCACTATTAATCACTAAAGCGACGACATTTTTTCATCTTTTAAGAACACGCGCCTTAAAAGTGGCGCCCAATTTTCAAGACAATAGCGACGACATATGTCGTCGCTATTGACAATACAATACAGAAAATTAAATGTTGCTTTCTCATTTGAAGGAGATTTTTTAATTGAAATAATTTTTATAATTATTAATTTTCTCGCTTTTTAATATTATTAAAAAATTTTAATATTTAATATTATCAATAATTTTTAATATTTATTATTATCAATAATAATTATTATTATTTAATTTTGAATTTTTAATATTTAATATTTATTGAGATTTAATAATATCAATAAAAATTATTAGTATTTAATATTGAATTTTTAATTTTTAGTTTTTAATTTTTAATTTTTAATTTTTAATTTTTAATTTTTAATTTTTAATTTTTAATATTTAATATTTATTGAGATTTAATATTATCAATAAAAATTATTAGTATTTAATATTGAATTTTTAATTTTTAATTGTTAATATTTAATATTTATTGAGATTTAATATTATCAATAAAAATTATTAGTATTTAATATTGAATTTTTAATATTTAATATTTATTGAGATTTAATATTATCAATAATAATTTTTAGTATTTAATATTTAATATTTAATTTTTACGTTTTCATATTTATTGATATTTAATAATATCAATAAAAATTATTTGTATTTAATATTGAATTATTAATTATTAATTTTTAATATTTAATATTTATTGAGATTTAATATTATCAATAAAAATTATTAGTATTTAATATTGAATTTTTAATTTTTAATTTTTAATATTTAATATTTATTGAGATTTAATATTATCAATAAAAATTATTAGTATTTAATATTGAATTTTTAATTTTTAATTTTTAATATTTAATATTTATTGAGATTTAATATTATCAATAAAAATTATTAGTATTTAATATTGAATTATTAATTTTTAATTTTTAATATTTAATATTTATTGAGATTTAATATTCTCAATAATAATTTTTAGTATTTAATATTTAATATTTAATATTTATGTTTTCATATTTATTTGGGTCATTCAACTTTAAACATTTTTCATTTGGGTCCTCTTAATTTTTATTTTATTTCAATTTCCTTCAATTTTATTTGCAACTTAAGTCCTTCAAGTTTTACGATTGAAGATATAATGGGAAAATGAAATCATGTTTTTGTACAATTGTAGAACTTTTTTGTTCTACATTATGTACACAAATGTTGAAACTCCATCCAAACTCGCGTTTTGACCAATACCAATGATAGTATGAATGACAAACATTCAAGCCGAAAACAGTAACAACAATTTGAACATGCGTTTTTTGAAAGTAATTTCATTGCAAATTTAGTGACGCACAATAACATTTCAATCTGATTCACTATCATGATACGATTGATCCACATCATCGTCAGTGACGTCCTCATTGATTTCACTCAATGTTTCTTCATCCTCGTATTCTGCATTTGTATCGTCTTCAACATCATCGTCGTTTATAAACGAAGTTTCTCCTACAGTATCTGACGAGGCTCTCTTGATAACCGATGCTTCGATCTCATCAGCTTCATCATCATCGCGGTGCAAGGATACATGCTCTATGTTGCCAAGATCAACGACTAGAGATAAACTGGAAGAGTAGTTATTGTGGAGCAGGTCAATCTCTGTGATGTTAGCTCCCACTGTGTCCCACGTGCTCCTATGATGGATAATTTGTACTACTCGCCAGTTCGGACCACGAGATGGATCTTCAATGTAGAACACTTGTTGTGCTTGGCTAGCAAGTATGAACTGATCATCCTTGAACGCCTCTGCACTGATGTCAATATTGGTAACGTTATTCTCAGTTATCATCCGTCTCCCATCACACCTAAACCACTTGTATCGGAACAGATAGACTGAAAGTTTCGGTCCATATTGTAGCTCTAGTATATCTTGCAGCTGCCCGTAGTAAATCTCACCCCCAGTCCCTGGGACGGACACACCACTATTTTGAGTTTTTCTTCGAACATCACGATCATATGTCACGAACCGAACTCCTTTGACAACACAAGCCGTGTATGACATAACTTGCTGGTAACATCCACTGGCCAACGCAAATAACTCATGAGAAACTTCATGGTTGTGGCTTTGGCGCATTGCATATAGCTGCATGACAAGAATTATTCTCAGCTATTGAAAGCAATTATGTTGAAAACTTGCAATTTTATTCAGTCGATGTTCGTTTACCTTTCTGTAGAACCAATCGTGAAAGTCTCTTTTGTGCACTAGTTCGATGTTTGGACAGCCACTGTTCATTAGTTCCTGCCTATGTTCCCTGAACAAAGTATTGAAGATCAACGTTCATTAGTTCGTTACAAATGATAAAGTTAATTCGAGATAAAAGAATAATAATCAAGAATTAACGCCTTCTTACTGCAAGAATGGCTCAACTTCATAACAGTTGTTCAGGATGTAAAAAATTGCTTGATTTCGAACTTGAGTAGGAAACGTCGTTGGTGACTGCTTTCCAAGTGGGTGACACTGCGACTGAAAAACAGAAAGCTGTGTCTGTGGAACAGTAGCATCCTCGCTTCTGTCTGGTCGATCGAACCTTGTCCCTATGTCCTGGAAGTACCTCGAACAAAAGGTCAATGCCTCGTCCACAACATACCCTTCAGCTATTGATTCCTCGGGCTGAGCTCGATTTCTGACGTAGTCCTTCAATTTCTTCAGGTATCGCTATTATGGATACATCCATCTCATGTGCACCGAACCTCCAAGGATTGCCTCTTCTGGTAAATGCATTACGAGGTGAATCATGATGTCGAAGAAGGCTGGCGGAAATATCCTTTCCAACTTACAGAGAATGAGTACAAGGTGATTGTGGGATGCTATCATGTCGCTAACCTTTAGTGTTTTTGCACAAAGCTTTCTGAAGAACGTGCACAGTTCAATAATGACCGTGGAAATTGTTTTATTCAAGAACGCCCGACATCCGACTGGTAATAACCGTTGCATGATAATATGGCAATCATGTGACTTCAACCTGATAATACGGCTGTCATTTGGAGCAATATTCTTCCGAAGATTAGAAGCGAAGCCATCTGGAAACTCAACCGATCAGATAAATTGAAAAAATTTCTTACGATTTGAAGACGACATGGTGTAACATGCGGCAGGCTTCATCCACTTATTCCCGTTCTGATACAAGTGCAACTCCCTTTTGATCCCTAATTGCATTAGATCGCGCCTCGCATTGACTGTGTCTTTTGAGTTGAATGGATCGTCCATAATTGTGCCGAGCAAGCTATCACAAACATTCTTCTCTACGTGCATGACATCGATGTTATGTTTGAGCTCTGTAGAAGTCCAATACGGCAACTCATAGAAAATGCTCTTTTTTCTCCAATTGAGCTCTTCATCACTTCTCCGAATTGTAGCGCCACCGTAATTTGGGTGCTTTCCTAGACTTCTATATCTGACACGACTTAACTGTGCTAAAATGTCTGTAGGCGTTAACCGACGCGGAGGTGGTCGCCTATCTGTCCTTCCATCGAAGTCTAAATTACTCCGAAAATGATGCCTGGATGGCAGGAACCGACGATGACCTACATAAGCTGTCTTACCTA
Source organism: Forsythia viridissima (assembly GCA_030279155.1). NCBI lineage: Eukaryota > Viridiplantae > Streptophyta > Magnoliopsida > Lamiales > Oleaceae > Forsythia > Forsythia viridissima. Next base: position 19,203,816 of record CM059042.1, read on the forward strand.
TCACACGGACTGAAGGAGCATCCTCGTTGCACGTCGGACATGCCTTGTACCCCTGACCACTCCAACCGGACAAACTACTTCTCGCTGGGAAATCGTTAACAGTCCACAACAAAGCTGCACGCAGTCTGAATACCGACTTGCTGTTGGTTCCACCGTCTCCCGTGTCAATCCCATAGGCCCACAATTCCTTCAACTCATCCACTAATGGTCGTAAAAATACATCAATGTCCTTACCCGGTGCTTTAGGACCAGGTAACAACAGAGTAAGCATGAGGTATTCGGGCTTCATGCATAACCAGGGTGGCAAGTTGTAAACTGTTACAACTACTAGCCACATGCTGTACGACAGACTCATGTCACCGAATGGATTGAATCCGTCTGCGGCCAAACCTAACCTGACATTCCTGATCTCACTTGCGAACATTGGATGTTTCATGTCAAAATCCCGCCATGCCTTTCCATCAACGGGATGCTGCCTTTCATCATCGTCCTTAGACCTTTCTATACTGTGCCACCTCATAAGTTTTGCAGTATCCTTCGTCGCGAACATACGTTTTAGTCTGGGGGCCAAGGGAAAATATCGCAACACCTTATGCGGAACATTCTTCCCGTTCACTTTCCCAGAAGTGTGCACCCAACGACTTTCCTAGTAAATCGGGCAAGTTTGTCTATCAGCATGTTCACCCCAAAACAGTGCACAGTCGTTCTTGCAGGCATGAATGGATTTGTAACCCAAACCAAGCTTCGTCATCAGCTTTTTAGCTTCGTAGTGAGAGTCAACCAGGTTCATGTTTGGGAATGCTAACTTCAGCAATTTCAAAAGATCATCGACAGACTTGTTTGTCCATTTGTTCATAACTTTAATATGCATCAACTTGACTAAAAAATTTAGGGATGAAAATGATAAAACTCCCGAGTACAGTTCTGAATGGAAAGCCTGAAACAGTTCGTCATAGTAACCATCGGTGCTTGTACCTGCATGCTCATCACCAACTACGTCGTCTATTACATCCATCATCTCATCTTCCACACCATCTCGCTCATTCTGTCTATACACATTCGCAGTACGAACATCGATCTCGCCATGATATATCCAGGTGACATAACTCTCCTCAAAGCCATTACGAAATATGTGAGCCTCGACAATTTCCAATGGATGTGTGAGACCGTTTAAACATTTTTTGCACGGACATTTAATTCTTCCTCTGTCGTTAACGTATGGCCTCGCCATGTTTATAAATGCTTGCAAACCGTTCTGAAAATCTGCAGATTTTGTGCGATTTCTAATTGTTGTCCAACTTTTATCAATATCCATACTTGTAAAATACTATATTCTTACAAATACAGTACTGATAATAAATGGAGATGATTATGAAGAAATGGAGATGATTATGAAGAAATGGAGATGAAGAAACGGAGATGGAGAAGAATTTATTTTGTGTGTAGTATGCAATACAGAAATGCGGAGATGGGAAGAAGATAAAGAAGAGTCTATAGCGACGACAATGTCGTCGCTATAGATAAATGTCGTCGCTAAAGGAGCATTCCCATTTTACGAGGAATGTAATTGGTCACGCGCCTGCAACATTTGATCAACATAGGTGTAGCGACGACATATGTCGTCACTATATATAACAAATGGGCGCCAATTTTTTCGCCTAAAATGAGGTTGGTATATAGCGACGACATATGTCGTCGCTATAGACCCCATCAGACTTTACGAGAAAATTCATGATTCACGTGACTTACATCATCATCCGCAAATCAATTGCGACGACATTTGTCGTCGCTATTTATGCATCAAAATGCCGCCATTAGTTCCTGCCCTTTCCGAATCTTAGTGGCGACGACACGGAAAGACGTCGTTATAGCCTCTAAGTAACAGAGACGATTTCTGTTTTATAGCGACGACATATTTGTTTGTATTGCGACGACATTTCTTGGTCGTCGCTACTATGTAGAATCAATAGAGACGACTTGTTGTTGTCGCAATATATGTCGCCGCTATAGACCCTCTTTGTTGTAGTGCCATTCACCAATTATGAATTTTTTATTGGAGACTTTTTCAATTCACCCCAAATTAATTATAATGGCCACATCAATAAATATGCAACATAAATTTTTACATGGTATTAGGGCTGCACACTCTTGGGAAAGATTTTCTTTTATTTTCTAGAACCAAATATGACAACCATTCCTCCATCTAAAACAGAAACCAATGTTGTTGTCAATTCTTTTGACCCTTTTCATCTTCATCCCTCGGATCATCCGATAATTAGTTTGGTCACCAAGCACTTGAAATGGTAACAATAATGCAACTTGGAGTCGATCAATGAGTATTACTTTTGAATGCGAAAAACAAAACAGGTTTTGCTGAAGGTTGATCTCTCAAGAAATCATCACCAACTGATGAAAAATATATTTTGTGGAAAAGATGCAACAATATAGTATTATCTTGGATCTTAATTCCATTGATCCTAACATTGGTGTGTTGTACACAGCCTAAAACCATTGGAACCAAGAGCCATAGCAAGTGACATAAGAGGAAAGCTTTGAAGCTAGGGAAAAAAAATACAGCAATTAGTTTTTCTTAGTCAAGGAATAAACTTCCAAACTACTCACAACCATTCAACATATTAATCATTCAATGGTTCAGATTCATAAGAACAAAACCAGAACCTTTGGCTAATAGGAATTTTCCACATGGATTATGATCCACATCACCACAAATCTTCACATTGGATCACTAATCTGATGCTAAATTCCCTGGTTACACCCAATTGTTGAGTGGTCTTACTTTTCATCATTGCCCACATACCCAAAACCTATAAAGAAAATAGTTAATCATAGTCAATATGTAAGCTAGATAAACAAGACCTAAACTTGCAACACTTTAGTACCCATATCTGCTCGATTACTTTCAGTTGAAATTTTTAGCAATTCAACTTCACCTGTAGCTAGAGGTGGCGCTCCCGTTACCCACCGAGCTCGGCTCGTCCCAAATATTGAAGCTCAGTTCGGCCCACGAGCTCGTGGGCTGAACAGCCGAGTCGAGTAGCCCACGAGCTGGGCTAATTTTTTTTTTTTTAATAATGTTTCAAAAAATTTAAAATAAAAAAGAAATAAAGTGTGATAAATTTTTTCTATTAAAAATTAAAAGTTGAAAACTCTCCTCCTTTTTCTGGACTTGGGACTGGCTAATTTGAACGTAAACATAGTTAAAATTGTACACGAACAAGTTGTTGCGTGTACAATTTTTTGTTAAAATAAGACAAAGAAAATATCAAATATGTATGAAAATAATACTTACTACAAATTCAAGTATTCTATATTCAAATCTTCAAGTTCGTCGGACATCATTCTGTATTGTCCACTTTATGTTAGATCCAAAGTTCGGCATCATCTTAATCCTTCAGACACAATAAACTTTCTAATATGTCAGTTTTAAGTCTTGACCTGAAATCAGACAGAATCCTACCACCTATACTAAAAGCAGTCTCTGATGCTACATTTGATATCGGAGGTGTGAGTAGATTGCGTGCCATATTTGAAAGAATTAGGTATTGACGTTGATTTTGTCTTCACCATCGTAATATATCAAAAAAAAATTCTCTCTTCATCATCTAAAATACTAAGCATGTCATGTGCGAAATACGTAGCTAACTCTAAAAGTGTATCACTAGAACGGGAAAGGGAAGAAGAATTACTATCATGTTGACCACCCCTAACTGAACTAACGTATGTCCATAAGTCAATATTGTCAAGTAATGACGAAGTATGTATTGGAACAGGGGGTCGTATGATGTTCTTACTGGCTTTTACAGCATAGACCTTATATATTTGACATAAAGCTTGTTCTAAATTATCACATGTTAGTTGAAGCCCATTTTCAACAAATAGACCAGTAAAAACTTATTTTCTTGCTAGTGAGACCGTTATATAATTAACAGTGTATCTAATTTTTTGTAATTGTACTTCTATGATTTTAATTTATCTTTCACAATTAAATTAAAAATATGACATACACAAACGAATGTGAAATAAAATACCATCAAATTCTATATTAAAATGTTGAATTAACTTTTCAATTATTATATAGTTGGGACTTGCATTGTCAAAATTAAAATTACGAATCTTCTTTTCAATAAAATTTGAGAATTTTTATTGAATTAAGTATATAATAGATTGAGATATTGAAGTGTGAAAAAAATGAGTTTAGAAGGGAGTATTTATAGGAAAAAAATTTTAAAAAAATTTAACGTCCAACAGTCACTTAAAAAAGTGACCGTTGACACGAGTTAGGATAGATCATCCAATAATACCCATGAGCCCTCCACACAAGCCCCACGGTCCTTGACAAGTCGACTTGTTGGGCCAGCCCACGAGCCGGCTCGTCTTTTTGCCTAGCCAAACGGGCTCATCCCTTTTTTTGGGCTCGTCGGCTCGGCCCATTTTTCATCTCTACTTGTAGCCAATTTTTCCCTTACAAAAATAATATTTTACTTCTATATGTTTTGACCTTTCATGATATACAAGATTTTTACTTAATATGAGAACACTCTGACTATCAGTATACAACTAAAAACTATCATGTAAAACATTCAATTCAAGAAGTAAACCTTTTAAATATGGCCACATACTCAACTTCAGTACTGATAATGCAACCAGGACTGGAGTTGAGATTTCCATGTAATGCAACACTTACCTATTGTAAAGAAATAAGCAGAAGATGACTTCTTTTAATTCTCCACGAAGAAATTTAGTTTTGACATCTAGTTGTTCCAATTCCCAATTAAATTGTACAACTAATGCCAATACTACCCTTATGATTTTGTACTTGATTATAGGAGAAAACACTTTATTATAATCAATATCTTCCCTTTGAAAGAATCCTTTAACTACCAACCGAGCTTTGTATCTAGGTAGGTAGCAAGAATTATTCTCTTCTTTTATCTTATACAACCACTTACACTAAATTACCTTTACCTTACCAAGTTTGTCAACTAGTTCCTAAGTCTCATTTTTCATTAATGAGTCTATCTCTTTCCTCATGGCTTGCTGCCATTTATCATAGTTATGACAGGTAATGGCTTCTTCATATGTCAAGGGTTCATGGTTTTCAACATCTTCACTTGAAACCAAAGCATGCTCAATTAGATTAAGGGCGTTATATCTCAAATTTGGTTTTACCTATCTCCTTTCCTTGTCTCTGAGAAGTTGATAGTCTTGAATGTCGATCTGGTCATCAGCTTCGATACGAGCTTCAATTTTAGTGCCTTGTTGGTCTTGAGTGTCATTCACACCCTCATTGTTTTCTTCACATGTTTGAGAGTTATCTAGAATATGTTAAGCTTCATGATGATCCTTGTTGGGATATGTAATCTCTATTATTACCTTATTAGTTTGAGACTCATCTAAGTCACAATCAGTCAAATCAAGCAGATTATCTTTAGCTTTAAGACAAGACATGTCAAATTCATTAAAAACAACATCTCTATTATTTATGATTTTAAGACCATTCTCCCCTAAAACCCATAATTTGTACAATTTCACCCCAACATGAAACCCAATAAGAACACACTTAACAACCCTAGCATCTAATTTTTCTTCAGTTTTGTGAGCATAAGCTACACTGCTAAACACTCTAATGTGGGACAAATCAAGTGGCTTACCATTCAACAACTCTTCAATGGTCTTGAAATTTATGGCACTAAATGGTGATCTATTAATCAAGTAAACAACATGTACTATGTTTCTCCCTAAAACCCCTTAGCCAATCCAAAGCTATCAACATGCATTTAACCTTATCCATTATGGTCCTATTGAGCCTTTCAGCAACTTCATTCTGTTGTGGGTGTGTGTCTAACAGCTATGTGTCTTTGAATTCTCTTTTCTTTACAATATGAATAAATTCAAAGTTACATAACTCAAGACCATTATCAGTTCTTAAAGTTTTTACTTTTTTGCCCTTTTGATTTTCTACCATAGTAAACCAATTTTTAATTTTTTTTGAAAGTTTCATCTTTTATTTTTAAAAGAAATATCCAAACTTTTCTACTATAGTCATCAACAAGCAACATAAAGTATTTATTTCTCCCATGAGTGAAGTACTTTTCAGACCCCCAAAGGTCAGCATGTATATATTCCAAAGGTTTTTGTGAAGTGTGTGTTCCTTTCTCAAAACTGAGCCTATGGGACTTAACTAAGATACAAGTCTCACGAAAATTCAAGGGGGTGAAATGATCCTTACCAAATAATTGCTTATCACTTAAGAACTTCAACCATTTTATTGCCCATGTGCCCCATTCTTTTATGCCAAAGTTTAGACATGTCCTCATTAACCGAGAGCGAGCTCAAACCAGTGGCAATTTGTGCCTCACCGTATAGGTAATGCAAACCATTTTTCTTGGGAGATGTCATCAGAACTAAAGACCCTTTCATCACCTTTATGGTGCCATTCACAAACTTATACCAATGCCCCTCATCTTCTAAAACACATGGAAGATATCATGTTTCTTGGGACATATCCGACATTCAAAATGGTCTTAATCATACCATTGTGCAACTTAAGTGCAATATCCCCAATTCCCATCACCACCTGAGAATTGTTATCACCTATATACAATTTTCTGTGTTATATATCCTTATAGTTATAAAACCACTCTCTCTCAGGACACATGTTAAAAGTGCAACCCAAATCCATAATCCAATATTGACTCAGCTCACCTTAAGAGACATTCATTACATATAGGCTATCAGGCTACAGTCTCTAAAACAATATTATTTTGGTGTTCAGGTAATTGGTCTCTCTGTTTTTTCTTTAAGTCATGGAAATCTCTCTTAAAGTGGTCCAGCTTTCCACATATTGATATACTTGGTGGCATTGCCATGACGTAGAGTAGGACACTATAGGAAAATATGTAGGTTTATGTTCTTTATGTTTTGGTGTCGATATGATCAACCTTTTTATTATATAAATTATGGTACAATATTTGAACATATGATGTATCTTACTTTTGAAATATGAATATTTAAAGGTTGTAAATTGGAAGAAAAACAAAATTTATGTTCAATTTGCTATTTTGGAAATTAAAGTTGAAGATGGCTCAAAGTATTTAAATTTTTAGTATTCTATTCCTGACTTCAAAATATCACAACTTCATGTATAATGTGAGTTTTTGAGTGAAATTAGTGGCGTTTGATAGATTTATAAGTTGTCTGTTAATAGAATTTGAAATCACTTTAAAATCAAGTCGCATGAATTTATTACGATCATTTTTCCATGCAGCGTCAGTTGTACCTGCAATTTTCAGGCAACTCCAGCCACGTTTTTCTCATATCGAACAATTTGGATAAGGTCTAGATTTTTTGTATGTTGTAGTCTAAAGTGTCAAATACTTACAATTCAAAAATCATAATTTTTTGAACATGTTTAGCTAGTCAAATAATGTTTGGCGACACGTAGTATTGCTAGTAAAGTCTTGAAGTTTTGGAAGTTCATTTTTATTTTCTTTGCGCGTTTGCGATTTTTTATAAATTTTAAAACCATTCAAGAATGCAGAAAATTGAGATTCAGAGTTGTTAAAATATAGTTCAAGATTTTTAAATTTTTTAAGTGACCCTCTCAATTAAGAAATTCAGAACTTTACAAAAGGTCTTTTTCGTCAAAAGATAATGTGGATGAGCATCCATCAGAGACAGTCAACTAAAGCTCCTGTTTTGGCATCATAGAATGAACTATGCCAAATAACAAAAAAACAAAATAAATGGCAGTGTGTGTACAAACAGACAGAATGCAGACAAACAGACAACCCCGCCACTCACCCATCCTCCATTGACTCTGGTCTTCTATGTTATAATCCAATCCATAATAAATGGCAGTGTATGTACAAATTATCTTTAACAGGAACTTTTCTCACTAAATGTATAAAGGTGTCCCCTCTCACCCGAGCACCAGCCTTGACTCGTCTTTTGATGTTCTGGCCTCCACCGGGTTGGTAAATCCAACCCTTTTTGCAGACGAACTTCCATGTGGTAACAAAAGGATACCGAAGCATGGGCCAGGCTAACGCTCCGGCCTCTACCTGGGCTGGTAAACTCAACCTGTTTGACAGACAAACTTCCACATGGTAACAAAAGGATGAACATAAGAAAATTATAAATAAAAAAATAAAAACTGGACAACATAAGAGGGAAAAGCTGATGAGGTATTATTAACATTATCTGCAACTCAACGCTGAGGATTCTCTCACTCGTGAATGAATAAAAAATAATTATTTTGAATCTTGTCAAAAATGCACCCCTTGCTACACGATTTCCAAGTATTGCTGCCCATCCATAAAATACGTTGTCATTCAGAAACCCGTGAATGCACATCTTTTGTGCAAAAAGGTGGACTACACAGACAATTATGCATGAATAGTTGCAATTTTTCATTAGTAAAACTAACATTAAATTAATGATTGTGTCTCCATCACTTCACTAGTTGAAAATTGAAATGATCATTTTTACTTGTATATTAACGAGCTACGCCTATGTTTTTTCCATAACCGTGCCAAATTTAGGTAAATGAGGTGGATTGTATATAGACGAGACTAAGAATCCGGACTTTCCAGTTATCTGCGTTACTTCTAATGTCATGGCCTATCCCATTCTCAAGTCCTTCCTGATACTATCTTCACTCTTCTTCTCAACATATGCTGTCAGCTCTTCGTCGTCTTCAATTTCATCTTTAGACTCAAATATTTCTGCAATTAGAACAGTTTGCAAATCAACACCATTCCCTGATGCCTGTTTTGATTCACTGAAGCTCTCCATCTTCCTAAATCTGAGTCCAAATATTATAAAATTTCTCCTCCAATCACTCAAAACTTCTCTATCCGAAGGCATAAAACTGGCAAATATGTTATCCAATGCTGCAAATATTCATGAAAAACAGAAGGGTACAATCCAAGATTGCAAAGATCTTCACCAAATAACACTTTCTTCCTTGGAAAAATCCGTGTCCCGGTTAAGTTCACCAGACTCAAGAAAATTGGCTGATACGAGGGCCTTTCTAAGTGCAGCATTAACAAACAAGATCACTTGCTTGGAAGGCCTAAATTCAGCTTCTGGTCTTCTAAAATCATCCCTGGTGAATTCATTGACAAGTGCTTATCAGCATATTAGCAATTCTTTATCAATGCTCTCCAATCCAGGTGCATCTATAGGCCGAAAAAATAGGCATCTCTTAGTGATTCCGACGTGGCTTTCCAAGACGGATCGCCATATTTTGGAGATTTCTGTTGATGAATATGATCCGAGCGAGGTTCTTACAGTGGCTGCTGATGGAACGGGGAATTTTTCGACCATTATGGATGCTATAAATTTTGTCCCGAATAACAGCTTTGATAGAATAATCATCTATATTAGAGAAGGGGTGTATCAAGAAAATGTGGAGATTCCGAGTTGGAAGCCTAATATTGTTCTTCTTGGAGATGGAAGGGATGCCACTGTGATTAGTGGTAACAGAAGTGTAGCTGATGGTTGGACTACTTTCAGATCTGCCACCGTTGGTAAAGTCAAATTTCTGCTACAATTTCTTGGCATTTTATCATCCTAGGTACAAAATGTTGAAAGTTTTGTCTGATCACAATAGTACAATTAATCATTTTATGAATAATTTTGTTTATCAATCCGGTATAATATTATTTTACATAATTTTTTTTTATTTTTAGTCAATATTTACTTAATGTTAAATAATTTTTCAAAATTAAAATAGTTGACTGGCTATTTTATGATAACCATGAAATCATATTTCTTTATACAAAATTTTCATGCTTTCATGTTTCCATTTACTTTCCGTTCTGAGCAACTTAGATTGCACTAAAAACTGAAAAGTACTGACCTAATCAACCTTGAATAAGTTGTTTGTTCAAGGAGGATCTCTGAATTATATTTCTTTTCGTTGTTTTAACTAATTTCAGCTGTTTCCGGCGAGGGTTTCTTGGCACGTGACATAACCTTTGAGAACACAGCAGGACCAGAGAAGCATCAGGCCGTGGCCCTTCGTGTTAATGCAGACTTATCTGCTGTTTACCGGTGCACCATTAATGGCTACCAAGATACACTCTATGTTCATTCCTTCAGACAATTCTATCGAGAATGCGACATTTATGGAACCATAGACTACATATTCGGAAATGCAGCGGTTGTCTTTCAAGGATGTAACATCATCTCCAGAATGCCAATGCCAGGCCAGTTCACGGTGATCACGGCCCAGTCCCGGGACACCCCGGATGAGGACACCGGGATTTCATTGCAGAATTGTTCAATTTTGGCTACAGCTGATTTGTATTCTAATTCTAGCGCTGTCAAGAGTTATTTAGGAAGGCCCTGGAGAAATTTTTCCAGGACAGTTTACTTGGAGTCCTACATTGATGATTTTATTGCAGCAGAAGGGTGGACTAATTGGAATGGTGATCGAGGATTGGACACTTTGTATTATGGAGAGTATGAAAATAATGGCCCTGGTTCAAGAACTGATAATCGTGTTACTTGGCCGGGTTATCATGTAATGGATTACGAGGATGCGTCTAACTTTACAGTATCAGAGTTTATAACTGGAGAGGAATGGCTGGATTCTACTTACTTCCCTTATGATGATGGAATCTGATTCTAACAGTACAGTTGAAGTCGCATTTGATGGACAAGATTCAAACCTGATTTCACTTGGAGTGAAAAAGTTGTAATAATATGCTGGAGGAGGAAACAATTTGCTGGAGTTGTGACAAAAGAACAAATGTAATTCAGGCCTTGTGGTTTTGGATTTTCTTTGTGATTATTGATAGATGTGTATGTGTTTTACAAAGAAGAGGATGATGAAACAAAACAAGAAATAGCAAAAGGAAAAACCATCAAAAGAAAGGTTTGAACATTATTTAGAATCGCTATTGTCAAACGATATTTGCCGCCATCGAGATGAGTGTTTGAAGGTTTTAATGGCAAATAGTTTGCAGAAGTAAACAAACCTTGAATTCAAGTTCAAATCAAGCAACATAACTTGAATAAGAACTTAAGAACACTTTTATAAAATCTAAGTTTTGATTTTTGATTTGGATATATGTTTGTATATTTGATGTTAATAATTTCATTTCCAACATGGAAACCGTCCATATTTATAGAATATCAAGTCCAATGCACGTATAGATGCCAAAACCAAGCCAAAAGATGCCAAAACCATTCAAAAAGCTTCCATAATTTAAAAGTAACGATCACAGAAAATTTGTACTTGGCGATCGCCCAATACAACAAATTTGAGGAGCTTGGAGATATATTTTTTGACAGTGTGTTGCGACTACCAGCATTAGACAATCATTCCAGTCCCTTACATGATGTGCAAGCGCAGATGTTCCCGTGATAGATTCAAATGCCCCCACAAATTCTCCTACTGATAGTGTTTCAGATACTTTAGTTGGTTTACCTACTACACCAGTTCAAACAAGGTCTACAAGGACTATCAAAAGACCCTCCTGCTTGAAAGATTATCATTGTAACCTGATTACTCAGAGTTCCACATTTCAGCTCTATCCCAAGTCCTTGGATATAAGAGATTACATCCTAATTTCAAGGATATGGTCCTTTCCATCACAGCCATCACAAAGCCTACATCTTTTTCTCAAGCTACATATCACCCTCAGTAGAAACAAGCAGAAACAAGCCATAACATCTGAACTAGAAGCACTTGAAATTAACAAAACCTGGTCAGTAGTCCCCCTTCCTCTTGGCTACCATGTTGTATGCTGCAAGTGGGTATATAAGCTTAAACTTTGTATTGATGGCTATTGAAAGATACAAAGCTCGTCTTGTAGCTAAATGCTACACCTAACAAGAAGGTATGGATTACTTAGATACTTATGCCCCAGTTGCCAAACATGTGATTGTAAAGTTTCTTCTAGCTTTGGCTTCTTTACATGATTGGTTGTTGCACCAACTTGATGTCAACAACACATTTCTTCATGGAGATTTAATTGAGGAAGTATATATAACTCTACCTCAAGGGTATATTTCTAAGGGGGAGAACTTACCTCACAATCCAGTTTTCAAGTTACATAAATCCTTGTATAGATTGAAACAGGCCTCTAGGCAATGGTATGCCAAATTCTCTTAGGTCCTGCTCGATGAAGGGTTCATCCAATCCTCTACTGACCATTCTCTATTTATATAGATAAAGCATACCAAATTTATTCTCTTGCTTGTGTATGTATGTTGATGACATTATCTTGGCAAGTAATGATGAAGACACAGTAAAGGCACTCAAGAAATATTTGGATGCCAAATTCAAACTTAAAGATCTTGAAAATTTGAGATATTTCATTGGATTAGAAATAGGAAGGTCAGATAAGGGAGTTTCCATTTCTCAACGAGCTTATGCCTTACAATTGCTGAATGATGTTGGGTTCTAGGGATGCAAATCTGTAAGCACTCCCATGGAAGTTTATTTGAAACTTACTCAAGAAGATAGAGAGCTACTTGAGGACCCTACAATCTATAGGAGGATGATTGGAAAGTTCTCTATCTAACCATAACCAAACCTAATATTTCATACTCCATTAACAAACTCAGCCTCAGCCAGTTTCTCAATCAGCCAAGAATTCCCCATTTGAAGGCAGCTCAAAGGATTTTGCAATATATAAAAAAAAGTCTAGGACAGGGGCTGTTTTACTCTTCAAACTCTGATGTTCATCTCAAAGCTTATGCAAAAGCCTATTGTCCAAACATCTAGCTGAAAGTCTTCTCTGATGCGGATTGGGCTACATGTCCAGATACCAGACGAAATATTTCTAGATTTTGTGTATTTCTTGGAAACTCTTTAGTCTCTTGGAAGTTGAAGAAACAACAAACCATCTCCAGATCGTCAGCTGAAGCAGAATATTTATTCATGGCTAATGCCACTTGTGAAATCACTTGGTTGCTGTCTTTATTAAAGGAGATTGGAATTTCACATACATTGCTGCAAATCCAGTATTCCATAAACACGCTAAGCACATTGAGATCGATTGTCACTTGGTTTGAAAGAAAATTCAAGCTGAAGTCATCAAAACATTACATGTTTCTTCCAGAAATCAACTAGCTGACGTACTTGAGTTTTTTAAGGAACTAACCAAAAAGATGGGCTTGATCAATATCTACACTCCATCTTGAGGGAGAGAGGGAGTATTGAAGATATTTTTAGCCTTAACCACCAGGTCTAGCTCACTACATTTCTTGTTTTTTTTTTTTCGCTTTGTGTTATATTTTCATTCCAGATGTTTCTATCTATTACTGCCTTTATATAAGTTGAACTATTTGTGAAATCATGTATAATAAATGAATGATCAATATAGCTTAATTGAGCTGTTTCTTTCTCCTTTCAGGCCTCGTTTGGTATTGATTTTGGAGCTCAACTTCTGATTCTCAGACAATCAAAAGTTGATTTAGGCGTTTGACAAATTTTTTAAAAGTGATTATAAAATAATCTGACTCACCTAGCAGCAGATTTTGAGAAGCAGCAAAAGGGCAACTTTTCAGATTTTACTTTTAGCTTTTTCATTTATATATTATTAAAATATCCATTTTATCTCTAATTAATTAAACTAATTCCTTTAATACCCATTTGAGAAACCGAATTGATGCAAGTTGGATCATAAAAAATAATATAAATTTAATTAATTTTTGCACTATATGACTATACTTTTATTTTGTAATTTTTATAAAATTTGAAATTTATTAGATTTTTATTATTTTTATTTTAAAATAATAATAATGAATGCATTGTCTTGTTAGAAAATATTTGACTAGGAAAAAAATGAATTTTACCACTCGTCATAATAATAATAATACAAAATAACATTATTATAATCAATGTCCTTTTTAATAATTTAATACTGTTACAGCAATAAATCACTTTTGTTTACCAAATGCTCAAATGCTGCTTTTGAAACATACGGCAATTCTGAAATAAGAATTTACCAAATACTTATCTGATTCTTCCCACAGCTGATTCTTTCTGCAGCACAGTAGAAGCTGATTCTCTTAAAAGCACAGCAATACCAAACCAAGCCTCACTCTCTATTGTAATATATTAATATCATTAGCCTATTAATATGCACGTCTTATCTCTATCTTTGATGATGACTTATGTCCAAGAAATTAATTAAAATAACGTAAAAAGATTTATATGCCTCTCGTATTTTTAAATAAACAAAATAAATAACTAGGGATGGCAAAAATATCTGATATGCCCCAAACCCAATGAATACCCCTTCTGAGTGAAGTGAAAAATTCCAAGATCAGGACAGTTTTTGGTGATCCACTATGGATCATGGGTCGGATCGGATCATGTGTGCCCTGATCTGATCCACCCCATTTGAAAAAAAAATTTGAATTTTATTATATAAAGGACGTCCTACACTCCCACTTAGACGTACCTAACTCTAATTCTGATGCACTTCTCAAATTTAAAACCCTCTTATCAATTTTTATTTAATTTTTTGAATGATAATTGACAAAATAAAAAACATCACAGATGAGCTGTAGATCACTGCTTTGATCCGCTCCGACCCGCTTCGCCCTGAGAAATGGCAGATCAATCCGCAGATTTGGATCTTCCTAAATTATTACAAGACAGATATAGATCAGGCTGATCCGATTCGAATCTGCCCCGTTTCCATCACTATAACTAACAAATACAGAAGTTTGACAAAATATTTTTTCATCATTTTAAAGTACATTAGTAGAATATTTGGACAAAAATCGTTATCGTAGATGAGATGTGAAAAATAATTGAAAGTTAATGAAAAAATTACGACAAAAAAAGTTAGAGACATAAATTGTAAAATATCAAAGATTGGAGGACCTTCATTGTAATTAAAACGTGATGTAGATTATAAAAAGTGTAGTGTGAATATATTTACCCTATTGAAAAAAGCAAATTTTGCAAAAAATTGTCCTAGTTTGTCCTTATTTAAGTACTATTAATAACTAGTGATTATTTAAAAATAATGATTATTAAATTATTGTTCGAAGTAGTAATAAAATTGAATGTTTATCAAAATTACACCATTCATAAACTCGTACTTGTAACTCGTCACAGTAAGGGGTGGGAAAATTGAAATTTTTATTGCTACATTATGATTAATTTGACTTGGTTTATTCTCCTACACTATCTAAAGTAAATGCATTAATAATTTATGTCAATTTTTACTACGAGTACAAGTTTGTGTTGATAACAAAGTACATTTGATAGAAGTATATTAGGAAATGAAAAAATTAAATACACTCTCAACAAGTTAGTAAACTATAATTTGAAACGAAAAAATAAGAAAAATTAGCCTATATAAATGAAAAAGAAAAATATTGTTTATATTCGACTCATCTCTTGACGGCAATGGGATATATTTAATCCCGTTATCATTGGACGATATGTTTTGAGGCTAATTATATTCTTTTTGGAGCCCGTCCACTTGGCACGACATATGTGAAAGTAAGTGTAGGTGTGAATTAATTCATTATATTTTAAACAAGTCTCCTAATTTAACACCAGTCTTCAAATTTAGTGCTCATTTGATCAGTACTGGTTAGAAATGTGTGCGTTGCACGTGTTTTTGTAATTATATTGTTAATTTTTAATATTTTCAAATTTTTTATTTTTTAATTATTAATAATTAAAATATTAAAGTTGCAGTTGCAATAAATATAAAAAAATATAGTTGTTGATAACATATTGTTTTGTATTGTTCAATGTTGATATTTTATTTACATTCATAGAAGTACAATTACAATCAAAGATGAGTTTTATATAGTAGTAATACGAATAGTAACTTGAATTCAGTGAAAAACTTTTGGTGATTTGAGCTTTGATAATTGACGAACCATTGATATCAAATCGTATGAAATTAATGATGTACTATTTATGGATCTTCAGGGTTGTGTTTTATATATAAAAAAAATATTAATTTTATTGGAGAGAATGTAATAATTGACTATATAATATTGTACATTCGTTGGAGTAGTGACTCCTTGTAAAGAATATTTTGTGTATGCTCTTTTTTTATTTAGCGCATCTGATTTGACAATGTAAATAATAACAACATAAGTATAAGTAAGAAACAAAAACTAAAGAACAATTCTCTCTCTCTCTCTTATTTATATATAATTATTAATTAAATTAAAAATTAAAAAAGCTTCATATATTAGTTGTCAACTATAATTAGTGTAATCCAATGTATTCAAAACAATATTTTCATCTCCATTATTTGAATTTTAATCCGGTAATAAAAAAATTTACAATTTTCCATTAATTTTGTTTAAAAATCTATTTTTCATTTCTTTCATCTACATAAGGCAAAAAAATTTAAGATCGTCTTTTCACCTTCATATTTAATTTAATATATTAAATATTTACAAATTTTAAATGTACATTTAATAGATTGTTAAAAATTTAATATACGATAATAATGAACAATAAAAGAGTAACAAATAAATATTAAAAGATAATTGCATTCATTTAAGTACAATTACAATTAGATATGAGTTTTATATAGTGATAATACCAACAATAACTTGAACCCAATTAAGACCTTTTGGTGATTTAAACTTTGATAATTGATGAACAATTGATATCAAATCTTATAGTATTAATAATTTCTAGGGCTGCATTTTACGAAGAATATAATTAATAATTACTAATTTTATTGTGAGAAAATTTAATGGTTGACTATATAATATTGTACATTTGTTGGAGTAATAGTTTTTTATGAATAATATTCTTTGTGTATATTCTCTATTTATTAGACTTGTTTGATTTGACAACGTAAATGAAACGTCATAAATGTGAGTAAGAAACAAAAATTAAAGAAGTGTGAATACTTGTCTATGTTGTAAGAATATTGTTGATAGACAGAGATTTGACGACGTAAATGAAACGTCATAAATGTGAGTAAGAAACAAAAATTAAAGAAGCGTGAATACTTGTCTATGTTGTAAGAATATTGTTGATAGACAGAGTAAGAATATTATTGACGGACATAAATAAAATGAGAAGAACGTTCTATATATATTAATTAAATTAAATTAAATTAAAGATGAAAAAAGTTTTCCACGTTAGTTCTAAACTATAGTATATGTTTGGTGGGGGTTTAAAGATTTTGAAAAAAATTGGTAAAATGTGTTGTTGAAAAGATGATAAAAGTTGTAGGTCCCACAAAATATATATGTAATTGAAAATGAATTTGAGAAAAAAAAAAGATTTTTTTTTTTTAAAAAAAAGAACGGAATCAAACATGCTCGTAATCACTATAATTTAATGTTTTGAAAATAATATTTTTATCTCCATTTCAGTTTTGACAACTATGATTTAAATTTTAATGCGGTAATAAACAAACTTACAATTTTTTCCATTCATTTCTTTTTTTGATTGAAATTCATTTCTCATTCCTTTTATCTACTTAATGCAAAAATAAAAAATAAAAAATTGAGATCATCTTTTCACCTTCATATTTAATTTAATAGATTAAATATTTAAAAATTTTAATTGTATATTTAGTAAATTGTTGAAAATTTAATGTACAATAAGAATAAACAATAAAAGAGTAATAAATAAAATATTAAAAAATAATTATACATTAATGAATACTAAAGGTGAAGATGGAATTTTAAAAAGTTTGCAAGTGTATAATGGTCCAAAAATATTTCTCCATTTAAACCCTTTTTAGATTAGTATAGATTTAAAGTAGTCTCAATTTATTTTTTGAAACCAGTAATCTCAATTTCAGTGTCCCTTGAATCTAAATTGTGAATACATTTTAAGTAACAACTCACATTTCCATGCACGATGGTTTGAGGTATATCTAATTTCCTTTGGATATATATGGGATAAAATGCTCATAATAAAATTTTGAAAAAATTCACGACCAGTCACTGTAAATATACTTATGGATTCTGAAATTATATACCTTAAATTAACTTATTTTAATTAAAGTTCATATCAGTGCTAAAAAACGAAAGCATCCCTACATTTGTGAAATTGTTAATTCAAATACAAAACTGTTTTATTATCATGGTCGGTCCTGAGATTTGGGGGGCCTTAGACGAAAATTTAAATGGAGCCCTTAATAAATTGAGACGTTTTAAAATGTAAATTTTTCACAGAATTACAAGTTAAAAAATGTACATTTTTCTTATTCTTCACTAAATGAAAAAATGGTTTTAATTTGTGTTAAGCTGTGGAGCCTAATTTGTTGCGCTACGCATAGCTGAGAGCGAATCAACCTTCGCGGTAAGGTCGCCTAGTTTGTCCTAGTATTTCTTTTATAAATAGAGAACCTTCATTGGCAGCGCTCCATTTTATTTATTGCTCCAATCTTAAAAATTTAGAAAATCGTTTTGATTCGAGATAAAGATTTCTAAAATGAGGTTTAAAGGAAAAATTGCACGGTCTACAATTTAAAGACTAGATTATGCACATGTTTGGATGTGTTTAAATTATAATTTTAGCTAGTTAAATATAATTTTTATCCACACATTTCATAGGATCCATAACTTACAACCTCCTTTTTATCCACACATTCATCAACAATTATAATATAAAAACTTAAAAAATAATTTTAGTACCACCAAACATGTGCTAAGGTAGATAATGTAGGTTAAATTTGGTCTTGTCTTCTATTTAATCTCATTTCACATGTAAGTAGGTTGATTTAAGCTCTATTTGGGCCCTGCATGGTTGGGGACCTAGGCGGTTGCCTATATTAAGATATTATTTTCTATGATTGGGGTCCAGCCGTTTAGGACCATGGCCGGCCCTATTTATTATGATATTGTTATATTAAAATATTATTTCCTATGATACTATTTTATTAAAATATTATTTTATTAAGATACTATTTTATTTATACACTGTTTTATTTTGATAATGTACTATGATTTTCTGTTAAAACATAACATTTGTGCATGTGCTTGATAATTGTGCTTATGATACTGTTATATTGGCTTAACTTGTTTGTTATCTTTAATCATATGATATTGTTATTTATGATGCTGTTATTAAGATACTGATACTAATGTGCTTATGATATTATTTTCTATGATACTATTTTATTAAAATCATACTGGTCTTCTGTTAGGTTGAAATTTTCTTTTTTTAGTGTGTATAATAATGTCTTTATTTCTAAAGATATTGATACTAATGTGGCTGTTATATTAATATAATAATGTCGCTCCTGATACATAAATATTATGATAATTTTATATGTGATAGTGTTATATTAAGATGTTGAAATACAGTTCTTAATAAGATATTTATTTGTGATACTGTATTGCGAGATATCTTAATAAGATATTATTTTATTAACATACTATTTTTTATGATATAGTATCAAACAACACACATGAATGTGCGACAGTAATATTTCAAAACACGGAAAAATGTTAATGTGTGTGAAATAAATGTTGTTTTTATCTGTGATACTGTTATATTAAGATAGTAAAATACTGTTCTTAACAAGTTAATGTTTGTGATACTGTATTGCAAGATACAGTTCTTGATAAGATACTATTTTATGATATTATTTTATTAAAATACTGTTTTCTATGATTCAGTATAAAAAAAAAACATATGGATGTTACAATAACATTCCAAAATACATAAAAATATTGATATATGTGAAACAAATGTTGCTTTTATTTAATTGACAAAAAAATGATTACAAAACAATTGTATTCCTCTATATAAAAAAACAATATCTTATTAAGAATAGTATCTCCCACTCATGCTAGCGTGCCCAACCATTTTATCCCTCCAAAACCACAAAGGTCCATTATAAAAGTTGTTACGCCCCTTAAACAACGCCTCCACGTGGCACCCCATGTATGATTGCCAATTCATTAAACATCGCATCCACGTGTAATTGCCAACTCAGTCCCACATAAGGCAAGTCCCACAGACAACCCTTGACGCTTTCGGTTGGACTGCTTTTGTCAAGCAATCTGGTACACAATAAATATTAGACCGCCACGTGTGATTGATAGGACAGGAGTACGAATGCTTTGTTAACCTCACACAAACAGAGAGGGTATAAAGGGGTGAAATGACTGCCTGCAAACTCCAAAGTCAAACGCAAAAGGTGATGGCGACAGCGAGAGTTTGATGGGACGCTGGTCAATCACACAGGTAGGGGGTGAATTCACTCATACCAATTGATTTTAGATATAAATAGGAGGAAAAGTGCCAGAGATGAGGTAAGTACAACCAACTCAATAATAGCATATTTTACAAGTTAAAAGCAGTTCGGCTAATATATGATTTCTAACTTGAGCGTCGGAGCACATACGATGGCCTACATGGTTGCCTATGTCAGCTGACCCTTCGATGTTTAATGTGTAAGATCAATATAGCTGGACAGAAGAATAACATTTTGGTGTCGATTTAGAATCCAATTAGAATTTGTGATCAACAAAAGCATCTCCAATACTTCAATGGATTGCTAAAATAAATGCCAAAATAAATAATGTTTTAAAGCATTTATCTCTAATGCAATCTAATAAGGACTTTGTTAAGTTAATTTTACAAAAAAAAAAAAAACAGATATTGTCTAAAACTCTATCCAAATTCAGAAGTTCTGTTAAATATGGTGACTCAGAAAAAATTAGATGTCATTTTATATTTTTATTTTTTTTTATTTTAAGAAAAAAAAAACACCTATGAATCAATATTTAGTTGTAGATAGAATTTATTGGAGATCAATTTTGAACTTGATTGTTTATTCGTTAGATATCAGTGCCACGTAGACAGCAAATCTTACAACTTGCATGTCACATATATGACAATCCAGAGAATGCATTGGAGATGCTCTAAACTCAAAAGAATGCTATGCCTTCAAAGTTCAAACAATCATCAACTATAGATCATTAGTTCAATCCGTAGGTCGCTAGTTGGACTTGTGGATTGATAACTCAATATTTATACCTAAGAATATTTAAAAATTATTAATTGAAGTTTTTGAATTATTTGTATTTCTTTTAGTTCTTGGAAATAAAATAAAAGTTTTAATTTTTTTTATTTATTTCTCATTATAAAAGCACAGTGAATTTGCTCTTTTGATTTTTCATGTCATGTTTTTTTCTTTAATACTAGTGAAATGCACGTGCAAGGCACATGTTGCATTTTAATTAAGTATTTAATAATGTGGTCATTGTTAGTAAATTTCTTAATTATTTTCACTTATGAATGACTAAACATGTATCAAAACTTATTTAGAAAAATACGTATTACTTAAAGGTGGGTGATATAACTTCAATTGATTTTTAACAAGATCGTTCTTCATTTTTTGATGATGTAGTTGACTATTAGAATTGGTTAATACAAATCTTAGAACTAAATACTTCAATTATGATTCTCAAGATTATTATGTTGCTTTAATTATTAAACTTATTCCATATTTCTCCTCATTATCACCCGACTTTGTAAATTATTACAATTTTTCAATTTAATTTTATTCATTCTAATGTACAAATATTCGAAAATTTTTAAATCACACGAGTGTCGTGAGATATGCATAAGATTTCTTGTGAATTTGCAGTAATAAGTAGTAAAAATGCTTATTATGGATTAGCATAAGTTGTTAATTAGTGATTTTATTTTCTTAGTATATTGGACAGGATTGTACTCATGGATATATTTTATTTCTCTACTAATGTAACTTTCTACATTTAGAGTAGTACTCTCTTTCTCTTTTTTCTTGCATAGTGCAAGATTTTGAGCTTGTAGGTAAATTTTTTTGGACTTAATTGTAATTTGATTCAGTAATCGCTAGAAAAATGACTAAAAACTATGTATTTCTTGTAATCTTGATAATTTTGTTGCTAACTTAATATAAGTAATTAATTGAAGAAAATTTGTTTCGATTACGAATGATTTTAAAGTTCGAAGTGGGTTGCTTGATATATGTTACTATGGCTCGGCCTAAGAAGCTGAACCTAGAGCCTAATGTGTGTGTATGTGTGTGCGCGCGCGCGCGCGTGTGTGTGTGTGCGCGCGCGCGCGCGTGTGTGTGGAGCTGAATCTTGTTTCAATGGTTTAAGTTATTAGACATTTGGATAGCTTCTATTTGGAGAAAAATAAAAATAATATTTGATTGGACATCCAAAATAATCAACATATCAGCAAAATTTTTGGACGATTTTTCGAAAGACATGACTAAAGTCGGGAAAAAAAAAAGACAACCGAAGGAAGACGAGAAAAATAGCGAAACGTTTAGAAAAAATTGGAGCAGAAAAATCTACAATTTGAAAAAAAATGAAAAGAAAATATAGGAAAATAGGTAAAATTTGAAAAAAAAATTAAAATAAATAGTAGTTGGACCCTCATTCCTAAAAATAGTGCCCACACTCAATTCCCTCTTTTAATATATAGGGATATTGGAGAAATATCTCATAAGCACCGATAACATGTCATGTCTATTTAATGTATATTTCATTTATACATTGAATATGTGGAATCCACCATTATCCATTAAATAAACATGACATGTCATCAATTCTTAGCATAAGTTAAGCATCGATGCTTAGGAGACCATTCTTCTAGGGATTTATATTGTAAGTATAACTAGATTTTGTCATTCTAGCTATTTAGATGTCATGTAATATATATAATGTTTATATTTAAAAAATATAAAGAACTAGCCTAGTAGTAGTTTGCATATTATGATACTTTATAGCTATGGGACAAACCCCACTGATTTTTCGTAGAAATCAACCGATTCGACTTGATTCAATTGCTAATTGGTCCAAACATAGTAATTAAACTTAACTAGGGTTTGATTCATGGTTTCTCAATTGGACTGGACTATAAGGTCTAGGTTTAATAGCTAAGTATGTGAGGTCTAGATTTAATAACTACCGTCGCAGCCTAAGAGACTTTTAAAGACAATAGAAGTTCATATGGGGAATAAATTTGATAAGACGAGTCTCCGATTGCTTTGTTGTCTAGTGTGGGTGCTTTGGCAAAAGAGGGACGGTACCCTACACGACAGCCCCTCAAGACCAATGGAGTCACTGCTAACTAGGGCAGAATGTATGCTCGGGAAAGATTCAACGAGCAACACGTTGTGGGTAATCTGGTGGGAGCAGTGCGATCTCAACACAATTAGGCTTGCGATTGCATGGAATAGTGGCGGCGAAACATGTCCTACTACATTGGCAGGCCTCGAGAGTCGGTTTATTTAAACTTAACACTGATGTCACTACTCGTAGAGGAGCAGGACAGGTTGGCATTGGAAGAATAATCTGGGATAACTCTAAATGTGTACTTATAGCTTCTGCCCAGACATTTTTGGCTCATGATAAGAGCGGATTTTGCACTTATTTTAGCCTTTAAAAATGGATAATTGTGAGTTCTTTCAAGTTGTTTACTACTTATTTATGTTCTTTTGTTTATTTAGGTAAAAACCCGAGCTTGGATGGTGATTGGAAGAGATCCACGCGAAAAAAAGAGCAAAAAGGACTAAATTTGTGCAAATCGAGAATCTTGGGGACCAAAAGATAAATATGTTTAAAGATGGAGGACCTATGTTGCAATTTATGGAGGACCTATATGAAAGACAACCAAAACTTCAAGGACTAAAGTCAGCATTTCAAATAGTTCA
This sequence comes from Forsythia viridissima, assembly GCA_030279155.1. Classification (NCBI taxonomy): domain Eukaryota; kingdom Viridiplantae; phylum Streptophyta; class Magnoliopsida; order Lamiales; family Oleaceae; genus Forsythia; species Forsythia viridissima. The sequence continues at coordinate 19,227,476 of CM059042.1, forward strand.
GGGACTGAAAGTGCAATTAATGAAAATTCAAAACCAAGGACTTGGAAATTTGGCTTGTGTGCGATCGCGAGGGTGCAGTTTTTCGAGCAGAATGTATTTGACCTCTACCATGTGATCGCATGTATTAAAACCATGCGATCGCATGGTTCATTTTTCTGATTCTCTGCGATTTTTGTTCAGCTTTTCAAGGGCTTTTTGGTAATTTCACCCTTCACGAATTCTAGGGTTAAAGAAGCCGTTTTGTCTGCATTTTTGGGTCATTCCTTCATTTTCACTCTCAAATAGAAAAGCTCTCCAAGAAGTAGAAGGCTAGGGTTCTTGAAAAACTCAATGGAAATGGGTTTTTCTTGATTTTTTATACATCATTGTGTGTATTTTGTAAATAGAGGAAGATGAATGGAGGTTTATAGTGGGCAAATGAAGACAACCATGAGCTCAAGCTAAATCTTGCATTTCTCTTGACTTTATCAAACCCGGTGATGTATTTTGTATCTATTTTCCATTTTGTCTTTGTAAATATTATGGACTAATTTTATTTACTAGGAATGAGATGAATCCATTTATAAAGCTATAAAGTGCATTGTTATTATTATTGATTCCTTATGCTTGGTTTTTATGGTTGTTGATTATTGGGTTTTATTGTGTATTAGATAATTGATCACCATTGAAATGCTTTTGTGACTTAGTTGCTACCGGGAGGTTGAAATTAGGTTTAGTACATTTAATTAACAACATAAGGTCTTTGGAATGTAGGAATACCTTTCGTACTTTGTGCAATCATTAATGAATGTTCTTGAGTTTTAATGCATTTTTACATATACGTTCTCTCGGTAGGAATGCTTGGGAGTCTTGTGTAAAATTAGGTTTGGCTCTACTCGGGAGAGATTGCTAGACATTTTAGGAGCATTGATTGACATTTTAGCCTTATCTTGGAATTGATACTGGAAATGAAACTTTAAAGTGGAATAATTGGTGAAGTCGAATTCCTAGTATCGTCTTCTATTTAATTTTAATTCCTGCAAATTTCGCTTTTAGTAATTTTCTTGTTAGTTTACCTTTCATCATCTTTGAATTCTTAGTTTAATCATCAAAACAATATGTTTTATTGTGTGTTTAAAATAGGGCTAGATTGATTTGGATGTTAGCAAAATTATCTATCCTCGTGGGTTCGACACTTTCTCATCACTTTATTACTTGAACGCGACCCGTGCACTTGCGGTACATTTTTAGCGAACAAGTTTTTGGCGCCGTTGCCGGGGATAGATTTAATTAGTTAGATCCTTGTTATTTCTAGCTTTACTTCTTTAATTTTATTTTGTTTTTCCATTTAAAGTTCCAGTGCTACATTTGTTTTTTTCAAGCATATTATCTTTGGTGGATGCAAGATTTTGAAAATCTTGAGAATTTGGTGTTTGACCCCGAGATTGAAAGAACTTTTAGACACCGAAGAAGAAAACAAAGAGAAGCACGACATAGAGTGAACACCATGGCAGACGAAGAAGATCAAATGGTTGAGATAGATGAGGATGATTTGCTAGTTGGGGATATTATTACTCCAGCTGTGGTTCAAAGCTAATCTAGCATTGCATATCCGGCTTACGGGAAGGAAAATTTTCAATTGAGACCGGATGTCATCAACCTCTTCCAGAATACTCTTCAATTCTATGGGCGTTCAAATGAAAACCTTCATATGCATCTATCACGCTTCTTGGAGACAGTGAGCAATTTTGAATATCAAGATGTCAACATGGAAGCTATCAAACTCAGATTATTTCCACATACTTTGAGAGATGGAGCAAGAGAGTGGTTGGATTCACATTCTGCGGGGAGTATCACAACTTGGAATGACCTTGTTCAAAAATTCACGAAGAAATACTTTCCTCCCGCCAAAGTTGCAAAGTTGAAGCATGACATCTCCATATTCAGGCAACAAAACACAGAAAATTTTCATGAAGCTTGGGAGAGGTTCAAAGAGATGCTTCGGAAGTGTCCTAATCATGGTATCAAGAAGGCTTTGCAAGTTCAATACTTTTATGCCGGACTACTTCCACATTGTCGTTCCATTGTTGACTCATCCTCAAATGGGTCAATCAACACAAAGACAATTAAGGAAGCATGGGTATTGTTTGAAAGAATGGCTGAGACTAGTTCAAATTGGCCGGCTGATAGGGGAGTAACAAAAAAGGCAGCGGGGATGCATGAGGTTGATGTTATATCTGCTCTTTCTGCACAAATGGCCGCCATGGAGAAAAAGATGATGGATACTATAGCTCGCAATCAGACAGCTCATGCTATTCAGACGCCTACTCTTGAATGCGATGGTTGTGGAGCAAATCATTCAACCAGAAATTGCCCATTGTTGACCAGTTCTTCAACATCCACTGAGCAAGCATGTTATGCTCAGAATCATCCCAGTCAGTAAGGTAATATCTACTCCAACACGTATAATCCAGCTTGGAAAAATCATCCGAATTTTTTATGGAGCAACAACCAACACCAACAAGGTGCTCCGAGACAACAATCGAATTTTCAACAAAAAGGGGTTGGGAAGAAGCTATGGCTCAGTTGGCACACAAACAATTAAAATTTCAAGAACGAACTGAGGAATCTATTCAGAGCATCCGTGAAGGGCTTAGAGAATCAAATGGGTCAGATGGCAAAACTTCTATCTGAAAGACAACAAGGGCAATTACCGAGCAACACTGAAACTAACCCAAGAGAGCAGCTCAAAGCAATTACTACAAGAAGTGGGGTTCAGTTGCCTGAGATAGAAGTCAAAAGAAATGTTGCCACTCATGACAAGACACCCTCTATTGATGATGAACAAGGGGATCAAGCTAATGCACAACAAGATGCTAGTCAAGAAAAAGATTTGGATATTCCACCTACAAAGGCAACTCCTCAAGTGAAAGCATATGTGCCTCCAATCCCATTTCCGCAAAGATTGAAAAAGCACAAGTTGGATAAGCAATTTGAGAAGTTCTTGGAAGTCTTCAAGAAGTTGCAAATCAACATCCCTTTTGCCGATGCCTTAGCTCAGATGCCTAGCTACGCAAAATTCATGAAAGAGATTTTGTCTAACAAGAGGAAGCTAGAGGAGCACGAGACAGTGATGTTGACCGAAGAGTGTAGTGCTATCTTGCAGAACAAATTGCCACCTAAGCTTAAAGATCCAGGGAGTTTTACTATTCCTTGTACCATTGGTGATATTGATTTTAATAAAGCTCTTTGTGATTTAGGTGCAAGTATTAACTTGATGCCATTTTCTGTCTACAGGAGATTAGGATTGGGGGAGGCAAAAGCAACAACAGTTTCTTTGCAATTAGCCGATCGCTCAATCAAATATCCTAGGGGAATCATTGAGGATATCTTGGTGAAAGTTGACAAATTTATTTTCCCTGTCGACTTCATCATTCTGGACATGGAAGAAGACAATGATATTCTTCTAATATTGGGCAGACCATTTTTGGCTACTGGAAGAGCTTTGATTGATGTACACAAAGGCCAGATGATATTGAGGTTAAATGATGAAGAAGTGGTGTTCAATGTTTTCAAGGCAGTCAAGTACCCAATAGATTCTGACAGCTGTTTCAGGGTTGATGTGGTAGACGAAATTGTGGGAGAATCATTTGCACAAAATCATCCTCAAGATCCGCTTGAGATGTGTTTGGTTCATTCTTTTACCGAGGATTTCAATTCAGAAGAAACCAAGCCCATGGTGAAGCAACTAGAGGCAAATCCAACTTATAAATGGCAACCACCTTTCCAAGAGCTTGGAGAAAAGTCAACAAAGTTACCACCATTTATTGAAAAGCCTCCGCAGTTAGAACTCAAGCAATTGCCATCTCACTTGCGTTATGCTTATTTGGGTGATGATTCTACACTTCTGATTATCATTACAAACTCCATCAGTACTTTGGAAAAGGAAAAATTGCTACGAGTTCTTCGAGAGCACAAACCTGCAATAGGATGGTCTATCTCAGATATAAAAGGTATTAGTCCTACCGTTTGTCTACACAAGATTCTCATGGAAGATGATTTTAAGCCATCAGTCTAGCGTCAAAGAAGATTGAATCCAATACTGCAGAGGTAGTCAAGGCTGAGGTGATAAAACTTTTAGATGCGGGGATCATCTATCCTATCTCAGACAGTGCTTGGGTCAGTCCAATCTAAGTAGTACCGAAGAAATGAGGGATCACAGTGGTGCCCAATAACAACAATGAGCTCATTCCAACCAGAACAGTTACGGGATGGCGAGTTTGCATTGATTATCGTAAACTCAACACTGCAACTCGAAAGGATCATTTTCCTTTGCCATTCATCGATCAAATGTTGGAAAGGTTAGCCGGGCATTCACATTATTGCTTTTTGGATGGGTATTCTGGATATAATCAGATTCTGATAGCTCCAGAAGATCAGGAGAAGACTACATTCACATGTCCCTACGGCACATTTGCTTATAGAAGGATGCCGTTCGGCCTTTGCAACGCTCCAGCTACTTTCCAGCGCTGTATGATATCCATATTTTCAGATATGGTGGAGAAATACATCGAGGTCTTCATGGATGATTTCTCAATCTTTGGAGCATCTTTTGATGAGTGTCTTCATCATCTATCTTTAGTTTTGCAGCGTTGTGAAGAAACCAATCTTGTCCTAAATTGGGAGAAATGCCATTTCATAGTCGAGGAGGGAATTGTTTTAGGGCACTTAATTTCAGCAAAGGACATTGAGGTTGACAAAGCAAAGATTCAAGTAATTGAGAAATTGCCGCCTCCAACATTAGTAAAGGGAATTCGGAGTTTTCTTGGGCATGCAGGCTTCTATCGACGTTTTATAAAAGATTTCTCAAAAATCACGAAGCCACTTTGCAACCTTTTGGAGAAAGATACCCCCTTTTGTTTTTCTGAAGAGTGTTTACATGCTTTCAACACTCTTAAAGAAAAGCTTGTGACAACACCAGTTTTGGTTGCACCTGATTGGAGTATACCCTTTGAGCTAATGTGCGATGCTAGTGATTTTGCAGTTGGGGTAGTGTTGGGGGCAACGCAAGGATAAAAATTTTCATGTGATTCACTATGCCAGTCGGACCTTGAATGATGCTCAGCTAAACTATGCCACCACAGAAAAGGAGCTTCTTGCAGTAGTTTATGCTTTCGATAAATTCTGGTCCTATCTTGTGGGATCGAAGGTGATTGTTCATACAGATCATGCTGCTCTGAGGCATCTATTTGCAAAGAAAGATGCTAAGCCTCGACTCATCAGATGGATACTTCTACTACAGGATTTTGACATAGAGATCAGAGATAAAAATAGGAGTGAAAATGTGGTTGCCGATCATCTATCTAGACTTGAGATTGGGGAAGAGTCACAAAGTGGAGAGATAAATGAGAAATTTCTTGATGAGCAAATCTTTGCAGTTGAGGAAGCATTGTGGTATGCAGATATTGTCAACTTCCTTGCCAGCAGCATCACTCCACCAGATCTCTCTAGCCATTAAAAGAAAAGATTTTTTGCAGACATCAAGCACTACTTTTGGGATGATCCGATTCTTTACAGAAGGAGACCAGATCAGATAATCAGGAGATGTGTGCCAAAAAGAGAGATGATGGATATTCTACAGCATTGTCATTCATCAGAATATGCCGGGCATTTTGGGGCCTCTAAAACTGCTGCAAAGGTGTTACAGTCCAGTTTCTACTGGCCTACCCTATTCAAAGATGCCTACAGAGTTGTGAAAACATGTGATCGGTGCCAAAGGACAGGAAATGTTTCAAGAAAGAATGAAATGCCTAACAGTATTCTAGAAGTTGAAATTTTTGATGTTTGGGGTATTGACTTTATGGGACCATTTCCACCATCATTCTCTAATCAATACATATTGGTGGCGGTTGACTATGTCTCGAAGTGGGTGGAAGCCGTGGCATTACCCACCAATGATGGCCGAGTTGTGATCAACTTCTTGAGAAAGAATTTTTTTACCCGTTTTGGTACTCCACGAGCAATAATCAGTGATGGGGGTAAGCACTTTTGCAATCACCAATTTGAGTTAGTGTTGGCTAAATATGGTGTACGTCATCGGGTGTCCACTCTTTATCATCCTCAAACAAGTGGGCAAGTTGAAATATCCAACCGTGAGCTGAAAAGAATTTTGGAGGTAACGGTGAATGCTTCGAGGAAGGATTGGTTCAAAAAATTGGACGATGCACTTTGAGCGTACCGCACTGCATTCAAAACTCCCATTGGTATGTCTCCATATTGTTTAGTGTTTGGAAAAGCATGTCACCTTCCCGTAGAGTTAGAGCATCGTACTTATTGGGCAGTGAAAAAGCTAAATTTTGATTGGAAAGAAGCCGGTGAGAAAAGACTCCTCCAATTAAACGAAATGGATGAATTTTGACTTGAGGCATATGAAAATTCCAAAATCTACAAGGAGCGCACTAAAAGATGGCATGACAACCACATCCAAAGAAGACAGTTTGAGGTTGGGCAACAAGTTCTGCTATTCAATTCCAGGCTCAAGCTTTTTCCAGGAAAGTTACGCTCTAGGTGGTCGGGACCATTTACAATTAAGCGAGTGTATCCATCTGGGGCTGTGGAAGTTGAAGATGAAAGCAAGAGGGCATTCATAGTGAACGGTCATAGATTGAAGCATTATTGGGGTGATGACTTTTCCAATGGAAAATCAATTGTCCATCTCACCAATCCCGCCTAATCATGTGCTAAAAGTCTAGCTAATGACTATAAAGAAGCGCTGAATGAGAGGCAACCCATTTTCTTTCCCTTACTTTTTGTTTTGCTAGTAGTTCATTCTTTTGGCATGATTTCATTCCTTGGACATTAGATGAATTTTGATTTTGTTGTCCTTGTTTGGCAGGCCTAATAGCAACAAATCCACAACAAGAAAAAATGTAGTCTCCAGCAATCTCTATTAGTCCTAACAAATATTTCTCCAACTTGAAGTTGTCATCACCAACCAATTCACCCCAGGGAGTTCCTGTTTCTCGTCTCTTTTGATTTTTAGTTTTACATTGAGGACAATGTACATTTTAAGTTTGAGGGCATTTGCTTGAGTTTTTTCTTGTTAGAGAGCCTTGCCGGCTAATTTAGGTAATTTGCTTGTTTTTGCTTGTTAGAGAGCCTTGCCGGCTAATGTTGTGATTTTGTTGAAATTGCTGTAATTCATGGATTGTAGACATAAATGCTACTTGTGGTTTTTGATAAATATACTTTTTCCATGTTAGATACCCTTTCTAGCACTGTTGTCATGATGTTCATTGCATACAAATGTTGAGTGCACTTGTTCTTCATAAGCGATTTTTAGAACTCAAACGGTGTTATCCATTACCTACATATAATCTCTTTAAATTGTCCAAATGGAAGGATAGTTTGGAAATGGTTGAGTTGTGATTTATCTCCTTGGGAGTGTGTTGATTCCATGCTTGTTGATCATGTGTGTGGAGTAGTTTTGACTAACTAGCAGAAACTTGGTAATGACCATATGCTTGGAATCTAATCCCTATATAAAAGTTTGTTAGTTGTGCTCAAGATGGCTATACTTTTGCTCTATTTTTAATTCTTTTACCTTACTTTGTAGCCTTTTTGACTTGAGCGATTAAGTCCGTTGGGGCATCTCAAAGCCCGGTACCCTTTGGTCTCTTTTAGACCAAGGAGTTACCGACCTAAAACTCGTTACATGGGTCAAATAGAAAGCTTAAGGGAGTAAGGTTGTAAAAAAAAAAATCATCATGAGACTTTCATAGCAAATCTTGCAAGTTTGAGCCACTATGACTACTTTTCGGGATCTAGATAACTAGTGGGTTTGAATTACTTGGTGGAAGTTTGTTTGTTAAACTACTCAAATTTTTAGAGAATCTTCACAAGCCTAAGTAGTTACAATCATTGGCTAAATCCAACCAAACTTGAGCGGGAATGATTGAGTGACTTGAGAGAAACCTTTGAATAGACACCTCGGATTAGAGAGAAAATATCAAGTTTGGGGGAGTGCACCCAACGAGAAGGAAAGGAAATTTTGACCATTGAGGGTTGGGTACTCACCAATTTTTGTTTTGCAATGATTCAAAGTGACTTTGCACACACATACATCTAACATGGATTAAGTTGAAAAGTTTCTTTTGTTTTTAGCTTTTGTGTAGATTTTTCATGAATTATAAGCAAGTTTCAAAAGATCACGGTAAGGTGGCAAGCTCCCTAACATTTCGCGTGTTTGTAGTCCTTTCATAGTTTGAGTGTGCTTGTGTGCTTGCATGAAGTTTTTAGATCTTTTTGTTTGAGGACAAACAAAAATGCAAGTTTGGGAGTGTGATAAGTGCGGATTTTGCACTTATTTTAGTCTTTAAAAATGGATAATTGTGAGTTCTTTCAAGTTGTTTACTACTTATTTATGTTTTTTTGTTTATTTAGGTAAAAACCCGAGCTTGGATGGTGATTGGAAGAGATCCACGCAAAAAAAAGAGCAAAAAGGACTAAATTTGTGCAAATCGAGAATCTTGGGGACCAAAAGATAAATATGTTTAAAGATGGAGGACCAATGTTGCAATTTATGGAGGACCTATATGAAAGACAACCAAAACTTCAAGGACTAAAGTCAGCATTTCAGATAGTTCAGGGACTGAAAGTGCAATTAATCAAAATTCAAAACCAAGGACTTGGAAATTTAGCCCATGCGATTTGTGTGCGATCGCGAGGGTGCAGTTTTTCGAGCAGAATGTATTTGACCTCTACCATGCGATCGCATGTATTAAAACCATGCGATCGCATGGTTCATTTTTCTGATTCTCTGCGATTTTTGTTCAGCTTTTCAAGGGCTTTTTGGTAATTTCACCCTTCACGAATTCTAGGGTTAAAGAAGCCGTTTTGTCTACATTTTTGGGTCATTCCTTTATATTCACTCTCAAATAGAAAAGCTCTCCAAGAAGTAGAAGGCTAGGGTTCTTGAAAAACTCCATGGAAATGGGTTTTTCTTGATTTTTTGTACATCATTGAGTGTATTTTGTAAATAGAGGAAAATGAATGGAGGTTTATAGTGGACAAATGAAGACAACCATGGGCTCAAGCTAAATCTTGCATTTCTCTTGACTTTATCAAACCCGGTGATGTATTTTGTATCTATTTTTCATTTTGTCTTTGTAAATATTATGGACTAATTTTATTTACTAGGAATGAGATGAATCCATTTATAAAGCTATAAAGTGCATTGTTATTATTATTGATTCCTTATGCTTAGTTTTTATGGTTGTTGATTATTGGGTTTTATTGTGTATTAGATGATTGATCACCATTGAAATGCTTTTGTGACTTAGTTGCTACCGGGAGGTTGAAATTAAGTTTAGCACATTTAATTAACAACATAAGGTCTTTGGAATGTACGAATACCTTTCATACTTTGTGCAATCATTAATGAATGTTCTTGAGTTTTAATGCATTTTTACATATACGTTCTCTCGGTAGGAATGCTTGGGAGTCTTGTGTAAAATTAGGTTTGGCTCTACTCGGGAGAGATTGCTAGATATTTTAGGAGCATTGATTGACATTTTAGCCTTATCTTGGAATTGATACTGGAAATGAAACTTTAAAGTGGAATAATTGGGGAAGTCGAATTCCTAGTATCGTCTTCTATTTAATTTTAATTCCTGCAAATTTCGCTTTTAGTAATTTTCTTGTTAGTTTACCTTTCATCATCTTTGAATTCTTAGTTTAATCATCAAAACAATATGTTTTATTGTGTGTTTAAAATAGGGCTAGATTGATTTGGATGTTAGCAAAATTATCTATCCTCGTGGGTTCGACACTTTCTCATCACTTTATTACTTGAACGCGACCCGTGCACTTGCGGTACATTTTTAGCGAACAGCTCACTTTGATGTGGTGAAAGTGGAATTTCTCGCACTACGGTAGGGACTGGTGTTAGGTGTTAGTTGATCGTCTTAATTACCAGTTAGATGTGGTAGAAAGTGATTCTTTGTCGATTGTGCAGGATTTGATATCTGATTTTACATTCTCAACCCTAGTTGAGTGATTACATGATGTTTCTAAGTTGCTTTTAAAAGTATGACGTGGTTTTTGCCACTTTTATCCCTGTGAAGGAAATAAAGTGGCCCACGAGCTTGCTTCTTGTTCTTTCTCTCGGTCGAACTCTTATTGGACAAATCATATTCCACTTTTTCTTTTGCCCTATATTCGTGGTAATTTGATTGAATGAAATACTTGTTTACCCTAAAAAAACTGTTGGAATAATAAATCTGCAAATCACCAAGAATAATGAGATTTGTCTATTAATGAGAAGCAAATAACAATGGATAATATTGAAAGCAAAATAAAAGTCTTCAATCTTCAATCAACGGGACGATAGCGGTGAGTGAAAGAGGCTCAGATTAGCCAATCTCTAACAATGGTAACACCACAAATCTTAGCCAAAGCACACTCCTAAATAACCCACTATATTCCATACAAAAGGGAAGGTTATTCTCCACAAAGAAGAAGAATGAGAGTGACAGAAATAAAGACAGCCAGCGCCGCACATAGGGACACATAGAAGAGGCAGAGAGAAAATGGTAGCCAAAGTTTTTATCACTCTGTGCATGTTTAAGTATATTAATCCACCATGGAAGGAAAACCTCAATTCTAATTTTCACGACAGCTTTTCTGTTCACTGCAAAAAGGTAGGGCAGCCACTATTTATAAATTGCACCAAAGGAATTACCATAAATAGATATTGTAACCAAGGACCCACAAAAGAGCCCTAAAGGTAAGTGTGTTATCTAAGATTAGTTAACCGAGCAACTGGGTCGTGGCCCATTACTCAAAGTTAACTGTAAAGTACTTTGACTCGTTTTTGTAATTGGGCTGCCTAATTGTTGGAGATTGGGCATTATTAATAAATTTTCGATCATTGGCCAAGCCTACAAAGTATAATTAAACCGGCCCGTTTAATCATCATAGCCCCTTTGTTTGTTTGGAACCAAAAAATCCCAACAAACCTCCACCTTGGTTCCAAACAAAAAAACTGCAAAACCCAAATAAAGACACATACTCAGTAGATGACAAAAAATGAATTCTAAACTAATTAGAACTCAATGTACATATACCAATGTTTAGAAGTGTAAGACAACTTCTAAACTTAACTAAAGTGAGCACCTTAGTGTCCATATCTGCAGGGTTACAATCTGAATGCACTTTCTCAAGTTTAATCAAAATTTGAGATACCACATCTTTAATAAAATGCAGTCTAACATCTATATGTTTAGTGCGTTCATGAAAAACTGAATTCTTACACAAATGAATAGCTGATTGACTATCAGAATATATAGTCACATTATCACTTAAAACACATAATTCATTAAGTAAACATTTAAACCACATAGCTTCTTTAAAGGCTTCAGTAGCAGCTATATACTCAGATTCAGTAGTGGAAAGAGTAACAATATGTTGGAGTTGAGATTTTCAACTAACACACGAATCACACAAAGTGAACACATAGGAAGAAGTAGATTTCCTATTATCTTTATCTCCACCATAATCAGCATCAGTAAAACTCTTTAGTTTCACACCATTAGAAACAGTTTTATATATTAACCCTACATCATAGGTACTTTCCAAATACCTAAGCAACCATTTCAAAGCTTCCCAATGAGTAGGTCTTAGATTAGACATGTACCTGCTCAAAGTACTAACAGCAAAAAGTCAAGTCTGACCTAGTACAAACCATCAAGTACATCACAGAACTAATTGCATTTGAATATGGAATTTTATTCATATATGCAACTTCTTTTTCATTTTTAGGCGATTGTTCTTTAGACAAAACAAAATGATTACCAAGAGGCACATAGACAAGTTTACAATCAAGTATTCCAAACTTTTTCAAAACCTTAAACACATATGGAGTTTGATGAACGATTAAGTAAGAATTAGACCTATCTCTATTTATTTCCATGCCAAGAATCTTTTTTGCATGCCCAAGGTCTTTCATATCAAATTCTTTACTTAACTCAATTTTAATATTGTTTACACTTTCATGTTAGAACCAATCAATAACATGTCATCTACATAGAGTAACAAATACACACAATCACTTGTGCTGTGGTGCTGGTAATACAAACAATGATCAAACCCACTCCTCTTGAAACTAATTGAAAGAACATATGAATCAAAGTTCTTGTACCTGTCTAGGAGACTGTTTTAGACCGTATAGAGATTTTTTAAGAAAACACACCTGATCAGGTTTGATTTTATCTTCAAAACCTTTTGGTTGATATATGAAAATCTTTTCATCAAGGTCACCATGTAAAAAAGTAGTTTTTACATCAAGTTGTTCAAGTTCTCAATCATAACGAGCAACTAATGCAAGCATGATACGAATAGTGGTATACTTAACAACAGGCGAAAAAATCTCATTGTAATCAACCTCTTCTCACATGTTCAATCTCAGTGGTTCCCTCCTTTACCTTGTACACCCATTTATATCCTACAATGGATTTATCCTTAAGTTTAGGTACTAATTCTCAAGTTTGATTCTTAGCTAAAGAGCTCATCTCCTCTCTCATAGCACTCACCCACTCCTTAGACTTTTCACACCTCATAGCCTCCTCATAGGTATTGGGCTCCCTATCCACTAGTTCTTGATAACTAGCATAGGCTATGGTATAGTCAGACATCATTTGGGGTTCCCTACGTGGTCTTCTCTCCCTATCTCTAGCTAATTGATAATCAGCTAGAGGGTTTTAGTCAACGTGATGATCTTCTATCACATCCTCGACCCTCTCATTCTCTACAACCTGCTGATCTTGCTGGTTATCACTCTCCACATCACTAGGAAAAACAGGTAATGGGATGCTCACTCTCTCCACCTCAACTGGAGATTCACCACTAATGGTTTCTTCCTGTTTTTCACTCTCTAAACAAGGTATCTCTGACTCGTTAAATTTGACGTCTCTACTTATGATAATCTTCATACCATTTTGGCTTCTATCCCACAACTTATATCTCTTAACTCCCTCAGGGTAGCCCAGAAAGACACACTTCCTAACTCTAGGTTCAAGTTTTTCCTCACTCTGATGAGAAAAAACAGTACAGCCAAAAGTTTTAAGCATAGTATAATCAGCACATTTACCATGCCAGTGTTCATAAGGAGTATCTCCATTTAAAGCAGCGGATGGAGTCAAATTAGTCAGATAGCATGCAGTCATAATAGCTTCACCTCCAAAACGATTTAGGCACACCAGAATTTAACATCATACATCTAACTTTATCAAACAAAGTACGATTCATCCTTTCAGCAACTCCATTCTATTGGGGAGTGTAAGACACATTTTTATGTCTAGTAATGCCACACTCATTACACAAGTTATCAAAATCAGCATTGCAGAATTCAAGACCATTATCATTACGCAAATATTTTATCCTTTTGCCAGTCTGATTCTCCATTTGAACTTTCTAATTTTTAAACTTAATGAAAGTTTCACTTATATCTTTCAACAGATAAACCCACACACGTCTGGAGAAATCATTAATAATAGACAAAAATATTTGTTACTACCAAAAGTGGGATTGCTCCCAGGACCCCACAAATATGTATGAATGTATTCTAACACTCTAGATGTCTTGTGTGTGCTTGATGAAAATGATATCCTACGATATTTTCCAAGCACACAATGATCACAAAATGACATGTCAGACACCTGATCCTTGCCAAACACACCCTTATCCTTAAGGAGCTTAAGTCCCTTAGCACTAACGTGAGCAAGTCTATTATGCCACTTCTGTGTGTCATCAGGAAGCAATAGTGGAATTTAGACCACCTACCACTTCAGCACGCACAATGTAAATGCCATTTTTTCTAATAGCCTTAAAGGCTCTAAGTGCACCCTTAGTCATTTTTAACATGTTATTGCCAAGCACACCAACAAAACTTATATCCTCCAACTCCCCCGCAGAAATTAAATTTCTACCCTGTGGAATATATCTAACTCCCTTTAGTGTATGCACAAAGTCACTATCAAATATAACATACACATCACCAATGCCAGTAATATTATTTGCAACACCACCCCATGCAACGATATTTTCATAATTACTTTCATGCAAATGATCAAACCAATGTTTATTTAATGTGATGTGAAAAGATACACCGGAGTCAATAATCCACTCATCCATATGGTAGCTCATAGACAGGTTAATCTCACTAGGCTCGGAATTTAAAAGTATGTAAACCTCACCAGACTCCTCTCTGGGTACTACCACATTCGTCTCATTATTTTTTCTCTGATCTCTCTGTTTATTCTTTTCTTTGTAATAGTCACTAATGAAATGGCCTAATTTGCCACAACCATAGCACTTCCTCCTTTTTGCCTTACCCCGTGACTTAGAACGACTTCTACCATTTCTATTGACACCACTATTTTGTCCACCTCCACCTCCACATCCACTCACATTCCCATTCCCACCCATTGACTGAGGTCTATCCCTCACAAAATGGATCTCACCATTTTCTCTCTCATTTTTCTCGAACTTCAACTCTCTCTCCTTACTTTTTAAAGAGTCTATGACAATGTCAGATGTATGGGTCTCCCTCCCATACTTAATTGCATTCTTGACTTCCTTATATGAATCAAGAATGACATTTAACAAAATTATAGCTTTGTTAATTTCATGGACCGTTTCACCATAGTTTGTAATATCTTGCACAAACTTATTAAAAACATCAAGATTGTCATCCAAATCCCTTGAGGGATCAATTTTGAAACTGAAAATTTTTTCAAGAAGATAAATTTTATTTAGAGTGGATTGGATTAAATAAAGCTCTTCTAATTTTTTCTAAAGCTTTTTTGTAGAATCAAATTTTCCAACTTTTCACAAAACATGGTCTGATAAATGCAATATGATAGAAGTGTAAGCAAGTTCATCAAAATCCTTTTTCTGATCCTCAGTAACATTAGGATCATAAGAATTATCAATAGCTTTTAAAACTTTTTGCTGAAGCAAAATACCTTTCATTTTCTGTTGCCAAATAGAAAAATTACATTTACTAGTAAAAACACTCAAATCAAAATGATGTGCAGACATCTTAACAAATAAGAATACACACCAACAGGCACCTCAAGATAATCACGTAGAAAAATCTAAAGGCCTCAATATACACCATTTTATATTCCCAGAGTTTCGTGAGATTCGCGATTTCAGATCAAGAGAATTGTCAAACAGGTAAAGTCCAGGTGACAGTTCTAAATAATAATGCATAGAAGCAAAGTATCACAAACAATCAATACCAAAACAAAAGCTAACACAAGTCACAATAATGAGTACGTAAATTCCTAGCAACAGGCAATGGTTACCCCCACACGGTAACTCCAAACTTAATGACCACTCCACACGATGGCCTGCTGTTACAGAAATTTAAAATGGATCAGCCAATTTACCAGAGCGGACCAATCTGACGGTCCGTAATATTGGAGAGATGCGAATTTATTTATTTTATTCTAGCTTTTTGCATATTTAACTTTCAGCAGATTTGTAGCAGAAAAATGACACCAAGCTCGAATCCAAACTGTCCAAAGAAAACACTGATGTCCAAACAATTAATTTGCAGTCAATAAAATAAAAAATCAGATCGCATAATAAGCTATTTCAGCCCAAAAATAAATTTCAAAAAATAAATTTTTGGATGAAAAATAGTCTGCCGTGCGGCTGCCAGTCCACTGCCGTTGTCCACCATTGCTGCTTCCAATCCAAAAGTTCTCAAAACAACCAACCACGCTCTGATACCAATTTGTTGGAATAATAAATCTGCAAATCACCAAGAATAATGAGATTTATTTATTAATGAGAAGCAAATAACAATGGACAATATTGAAAGTAAAATAAAAGTCTTCAATCTTCAATCAATGGGACGATAGCGGTGAGTGAAAGAGGCTCAGATTAGCCAATCTCCAACAATGGTAACACCACAAATCTTGGCAAAAACACACTCCTTAATAACCTACTATATTCCACACGAAATGGAAGATTATTCTCCACAAAGAAGAAGAAGGCGAGGGACAGAAATAAAGATAGCCAGCACCGCACACAGGGACTCGTAAAAGAGGCAGAGAGAAAATGGCAGCCAAAGTTTTTATCTCTCTGTGCGTGTGTAAGTATATTAATCCACCAAGGAAGGAAAACCTCAATTCTAATTTTCACGGCAGCTTTTCTGTTCACTACAAAAAGGTAGGGCAGCCACTATTTATAAATTGCACCAAAGGAATTACCATAAATAGATATTGCAACCAAGGACCTACAAAAGAGCTTTAAAGATAAGTGGGTTATCTAAGATTAGTTAACCGAGCAACTGGGTCGTGACCTATTACTCAAAGTTAACTATAAAATGCTTTCACCTGTTTTTGTAATTGGGCTGCCTAATTATTGGAGATTGGGCATTATTAATAAGTCTTCGATCATTGGCCAAGCCTACAAAGTATAATTAAACCGATCCATTTAATCATCATAGCCCATTTGTTTGTTTGGGACCAAAAAAATCCCAATAAAAAAAAAACCACCACCACTATACTCTCCTATATAAATTACAGGTTCATATGATTAGACCATTGGCTGATTTTTAGAATATTTCAGGTCCAAAAAGTAATTTGGCAGATTGAAGAAAATTCGCAGGAGACGTGTTAATTATAGCTAGAATGTCCATCATCCATTGTCTAAGCCCTTAACCATTGGCGGATGTAAGGGGGGGCTGGGCCTGACTACAGCCCTGATCAGGCCCAGCCCAGATTCATAATTACGAGTAAAAATTTTTTTTTTAGGATATAGCCCATATCCAAATTAGAAATTAGCCCACAGTTTGTTTGATTCCTACATTGTTTTTGTCATTTTAGCCCAATTGTCTAAGCCCAAATAATAAAAAAAAAAAATTAGGAATCCAACCCAAGTACTTGAACTCAGCGGACCAGCGGCTGAAGGTAACATTAACATACTATTTGATATTTTGATCCAATTCCCAATATCACACACGGCTGTACCAGGAAGAAGAAAGCTCCATGCCTCCATCATATTGAGAGTTTGAGACCAATACGGCACAATACCCATTTTTTGTTTTTCATTTTTATCAAATTGAAGTTCTAATAGCCGAAAATAAGCTGCAAATCTATTTTTTGGCCGAAAATATTTCTTAACCAGAACAACAGCAGCCAACAGGTATTTTTTATTTTAATTTTTTAACATTGTTGTAATGTAATTAAATCTGGACAAAAAAAAAAGTTGGGTTTTTCAAAATGAAAAGCAAAAGTAGTTAATAAATGGTTATTGAATCTATTTATCTAAATGTTATTGAATGGATTTTTCTTGAATGGGTTATTGAAATTTGAATGGATTTTTCAAAATGAAAAGCAAAAGTAGTTAATGAATGGGTTTTTCTTGAATGCAAAAACTAATAATCAAAGAGTGAAAAGGGGATGAATCTGCATACCTAATTTTTTACTTTTTTTTCCTTGAAGCTTTATGATATTCATCATCAAGGGAGAACTGGATAGTTACATTCATAAAAGGGCAGGGCACATTTGGCTTAGCTTTTGAGTTTTGACTTTTGAGGATACTCATTTCAGTTATTTGTGATGGATTTCATGTTCATGTGGTCAATAAATCTATTGAATAATAGAATTTTTTTTTAATGTATTATGTATAGCGATTGAATAATATATTTTATTGTATAGGAACAAATCAACGGACAACGATTGGGAGCTACTCGTTGGAGTTCTCATTATGACTCCATAAAGAGTTTGATAGATATGTACGCTGCAACTTGCAATGTACTTGAAAATCTTACTCAACATTCTTCAAACGCAAGATCTCGAGCTGAAGCCTGTGGCACTTACAAAAACTTGACAAGTTATGAATTTGTGTTTATCTTGCATTTAATGCATGACATTATGAACATATCTGATGTTCTTTGTCAAACACTTCAAAGAAAATCTCTAGACATCTTATCTGCTATAAGATTTGTATCAACTACAAAAGAACTTCTTCAGAAATTGAGAGATGCTGATTGGGAAGAATTTCTCCAAAGAGTGAATAGGTTTTGCTCAAGAAACGATATTGTCATACCTGATCTAGATGGTTTGTATAGAATTGGTTGTTCTCGAGATCAAACTACAGTTGAGCATCATTATCACTTCGATGTTTTCAATGAAGTGATAAATTTTGTACTGATGGAGTTAGATACAAAATTTAATGAGACAGCAGTTGAACTCCTTTCTCTCAGTGTCGCTTTGGATCCTAAAGGTTCATATAAATCATTTAACAGTCTTGATATTTGCTCACTAGCAGAGAAGTTTTATCCTACAGATTTTTCAATGCAAGATATTCGTAGTTTGGAATATGAGTTGCGACATTATGAGCTAGATATAAAGCGCGATCCTCAATTTCAAGTATCTACACTTGTTGAGTTATGCCAACAGTTAACTGAGAGTGGAAGGTCAGCTAGTTACATTATGGTGACTAGATTGATTCGTCTTGTTTTGACATTACCTGTTTCTACTGCGACAACTGAGCGGTCATTTTCTGCAATGAAACATGTGAAGACTGATCTTCGGAACAAAATAGAGGATGACTTTCTAGCTGATTGTATGACACTATTTATTGAACGAGAACTTGCTGAAAAAATTGATGTAGATTCTATTATAGATGAATTTTATGTATCAAAACCTCGTCGGGAACAACTTCAGTAAATAATATCATTTTAATGACTTTTTATGTTATATATAAATTTTATTGCATTGACTTTAATATATTTCAGCCCCCACGGACTAAATTCCTGGATCCGTCCCTGCCCTTAACTGAATGTTTTTTGTGAGACCTTCCGAAATTTCTCGAGTCCAGTCCTCCTCTGATCATTTGCTAAAGCATGAAATTAATTGAAATGACACAATCCATTTATACCAAAATTAGAGAGAAATTAAAAACGACACAAAGAAGAAGAAGAAGAAGAAAACGAACATTTTCGTGTTTCCTGCTACGGCTTGAATCGAAGGCGAGGAAGGTAGATTCATTCATGCCTCAGCTGCATAGCAAATGGCATTCCAAGATATTGATCTGATATTATTGCGCAAAAAAGAAGAAAGAAAACAAAGACTTAAAAAGAGGATTACAATTGGAATTGTTTCGACGTTTTTCCTCCTGTTGGTTGCTGCTGTTATATGCCTGATCGTATACAAGGACCGTGAAAACACAAAACCAGAGTCTCACCCGAAACAAGCAGGACTTGCTGCATACAAAGCTGTAAAAACGGTATGTGAAGGTACAGATTACTAGGAAACCTGCAAACACAGCCTCCTTAAGGCGGTCAAGAACAATGCCAGCATTCAACCAAAGGATATTCTCAAGGCCTCAATATCTATTGTCTCGAATGAAATTGATGAAGTTATCAAACAAATTTCCAATCTAAATTTTGACACCCCACAGAGAAAAGCTGCATTTAATGATTGTATGGTACTCCTTAATGACGCCAAAGAAGAATTAAACAGTTCTATATGGACGATTTCCGGGAAAGATTTGGTTAAATTATCATCAAGAACACCTGATCTAAACAATTGGCTGAGTGCGGTGATTTCTTACCAGCAGACATGTATTGACGGATTCCCAGAAGGACAGGAGAAGGCTGCAGTGCAGAAGTTATTGAAGAATGCAAAGGAACTTGGCAGCAATGCTCTTGCCATTGTAGCACAAGTTTCTTCAGTCCTTACGAAATTTCAAGTACCTAATGTTAAAAGAAATCTTCAGGACATTGAATCGAGCCTGTCTCCACTCAACGAGGATGGATTTCCGACATGGATAGATGAGGAAGATCGGAGAATGTTAGAGGGAAAATCTCCAAAGCAGACTCCAAACGTCACTGTGGCAAAAGATGGTCGTGGTAATTATAATACCATTTCTGCAGCATTAAAAGCTATGCCTAAGAAATATGTAGGACGGTATGGCTATTTTCCATTCATTTTCCTCATTTGCCGTTTGCAATTTGTTTACCTATTTTTATGTCCTAAATGCTGATCTTTGTGACAATGCAGATACGTGATATATCTTAAACAAGGTGTTTATTAAGAGAACGTCGTATTTACAAAAAACATGGTAAATCTTTGATTCTTGTAAGAACAATTGACAGGGCTCAAATTAATACTGTCCAACTCCACAAAGGTAACACCAAGTTAAAAGGACAAACTAAGAAGGACCTATTTCACCAAAAAAAATAAAGGGAGGAGAGGGGCTGCAATTTTCACAAAGAAAATATATTACAATGGCTAGCTGAAGCTTTCTCTGGTTTTGGCTTTTCTGCTGTTCACACCTTTTCACGTGTGGTATAATGGTTGTGATTGTTGGTGATAATTTGGCTGCCAAACCAACACTAATATATATATGCGTAATAATATACAGGGGCGGAGGCAGGATTTTCGTACTGTGGAGGCGAATAAAGTAATAATATAAATTAAATTTACAATATCAAAAATATTATTGTTTAAGAAAATACTATAACATAGCGCTAATATTCAAACCCAGACAACATTATACAAAAATTTCAAGTTCCACCACAAGTTCCATCATTAAATCCCTTAATAGGATCTGTCATATAAATGAAACAATAAAGAATCAGAAAAAAGAGAACACAATAATTAAGTTAAAGTATTTACTTATGAAGAATCTCAATTGACCCCCAAACTCCCTCCAAAATAGTTAAAAGAAAATGAAATATCACCGTCCAAAAAAATTAAACAAAAAAAAAAAAATTAGTACATAGTAAAACCCATCCAGATTCCAGACTCAGCCAATATCTCAAATAATCAAAAATCAAACAGTTTGCTTGACCACAAATCCACAATGTCGCGTGAAATAAACATGTATGATGTATATATTAATATATGCGGATATACAAAAACAAAAAAATTTCATCAATATCTATTTCATCAATACTGATATACAAATATAGTACAAATAAATGAAACTTTATAAAGCATATACCTTGATACTTGGTAAATGTTTTACTTAATTTTTACTTTCAAATTTCAACAATTTCTATTTGCCATTTTATCCTGATTTTTCACGTGTTGGAAGAATGCATAGGTTTTGTATATATTGTATGGTAGATTCTGTCTTAATATATACATTTTAAAAGGGAGGGAAAGGGGCAAAAAAGTAAAATTCAACATAACTTTCAAAAAAAAAATAAAATTTGAACTTGGCCTGGCTAGTGGGGGCAGCTGACCCCACTGCCCCCACGTTAGATCCGCCAGTGATAATATATATTATATATGATATAATATAATATATAGGTATAGTAAAGGTAATAGTATAATAAATTAACCCATAATATATTATACCCTAAATATATATACCCTAATAATATTATACCCTAAACCTAGTCGTTCCACTTTAAACCGGGTCCAACACACTAGGTCACTGAGCAATGACCCAAAGGTACATTAAAACCTCCAAGTGACCCACACACGTATTTCATTAATTTGGGCTGACACACTTGTGGAGTGGACTATACAATTATCATTCAATCCTGGGCTCAAAGCCTATGAAGATATAACGGGTCTATTAATCATCACTGCCCCGGGTTTATTTGAGATCACAAAAATCCCAACAAACCTCTACCTTGATCCAAATATACCTGCAAACCCCCAAAGTAAAAAAATAGCTTAGTAGTTGTTAAAAAAGGATTCCAAACAAATTGAAACTTTACATACCTTTACCGAAGTTTAGAAGTATCAGCCAACTTCTAAACTTTACCATTGTGAGCACCTTAGTGCCCATATTTGCAAGGTTATAAACCTTCAAATACCTAAGCAACAACTTTAAAGCTTC
The DNA here is from genome assembly GCA_030279155.1 of Forsythia viridissima. Lineage (NCBI taxonomy): Eukaryota > Viridiplantae > Streptophyta > Magnoliopsida > Lamiales > Oleaceae > Forsythia > Forsythia viridissima. The sequence goes on from CM059042.1 coordinate 19,249,331, forward strand.
CCAATATTTGGGACCTGGATCAAACATGTACCTGCTTAAAATACTAACAATAAAGGCCAAGACTGGCCTAGTGCAAACCATCAAGTACATAATGGAGCCAATAACATAGGAGTAGGAGTTTTTACTCACAAACTCCTTTTTCTTATCCTATTCCTCAGACAAGATAAATTGGTTACTAAGAGGCACATAAGTGGGTTTGCAATTAACAATGCCAAATTTCTTCAAAAATTTAAGCACATACGGAGTTTGATACATAAATAAGCATGAATTTGACATATCTCTATCAATCATACCAAAGAACCTTCTAGAATGTCCTAGGTATTTCATGTCAAATTCTTTACTTAACTCAACACTTATCTTGTTTACCACTTTCATGTTAAGTCCATCCAATAACATGTCATCCACATAAAGTAACAAATACACTCAATCATCATTTGTGCTGTGGTGTAGGTAATACAAGCAATTATCAAACTTATTCCTCTTGTAACCAAAAACATGTGAATCAAACATTCTATACCACTGACCATTGGCTACTAGCCTAGCCTCGTATCTCACAGGCTCACTATCAGTGGTACCCTTTTTCACCTTATAAACCCATTTGCATCCCTCTATAGATTTATCCTTAGGTTTAGGAACTAAATCCCAAGTTTGATTCCTAACAAGAGAACTCATCTCTCTTCTCATGGTACTAAACCATTCTATGGACTTCTCACTCTTTATAGCCTCCACAAAGGTATTTGGCTCCTTATCAACTAGTTCCTGATAACTAGCATAGGCTATAGTGAAGTCGAATAGTCTTTGGAGTTCCTTACATGGTCTCCTCTCCCTATCTCTGGCCAATTGATAATTAGCCAAAGGATTTTGGTCAACCAGATTTTTCTCTATCACATCCTCGTTACCTTCTGCATCTATGTTCTGCTGATTTTGATGTGTATCACTCTCCACTTCACTAAGGGTAATGGGGATGTGGGTACTCACTTTCTCCACCTCAACTAGGGACTCTTCCCTAATAGTTTCTTGCTATTTTTCACTCTGTAGACAAGGCATATCTGACTCATTAAAAATGACATCCTGACTAATGATGATTTTCATACCCTTATAGCTCCTATCCCACAACCTATACCCCTTATCACCCTCTGGGTATCTTAAGAAAACACATTTCCTAGTCTTAGGATCTATTTTTCCCTCACTCTGATGAAAGAAAACAGCACAGCCAAAAGTCTTAAGTATGGAGTAATCAGCACATTTACCATACCATTTTTCATACGATGTATCACCATTTAAAACAATAGAAGGAGTCATATTAGTCAAATAGCAAGCAGTTATAACAGCTTCACCCCAAAACGATTTAGGCATACCAGAACTCAATATCATACATCTAACCTTATCAAGCAAAGTACGATTCATCCTTTCAACAACCCCATTCTGTTGGGGAGTGTAAGGCATAATTTTATATCTAGTAATGCCACACTCATAACACAAATTATCAAAGTCAACATTGCAGAATTCAAGACCATTATCATTACACAAATATTTTATCTTTTTACCTGTCTGATTCTCCACTTGAACTTTTCAATTTTTAAATTTAATGAAAGTTTCACTTTTATCTTTCAATAGATAAACCCAGACACCTCTGGAACACCTCTGGAGAAATCATCAACAATAGACAAAAAATATTTGTTACCACCAAAAGTGGGATTGCTCCCGGGACCCCACAAATCAGTATGAATGTATTCTAATACTCTACTTGTCTTGTGTGTGCTAGATGAAAACGATATCCTACGATGTTTTCCAAGCACACAATGCTCATAAAATGGGATTTCAGACACCTGATTCTTACCAAACACACCCTTGTCGTTAAGGAACTTAAGTCCCTTAACATTAATGTGAGCTAACTTATTGTGCCACATTTGTATGTGATCAGTGTCAATGGAAGAGATAGTGGAATTTAGACCACTCATTACTTCAGCATGTGTAACATATATGCCATTTCTCCTAGTAGCTTTAAAAGCTCTAAGTGCACACTTACACATTCTAATCATGCCATCACCAAGCCTACCTATGAAACCTGTACTCTCTAACTCCTCTATAGAAATCAAATTCCTATCCATATGCGGAACATATCTGACTTCTCTTAATATATGCACAAAAACACTGTCAAACTTAACAGTTACATTACCAACACCAGTAATTCTATATGCAACTCCATCCCATGCAACTACATGTCCATGATCAGCCTCATGCAAATGATCAAACCAAAATTTATTAGATGTGACATGAAAAGATGCACCGGAGTCAAGAATCCACTCATGTATATGAGAGTTCAAAGACAGGTTAATCTCACTAGGCTCGGAATTTAAAAGCATGTAAACCTCACCAGACTCATCACTAGAGGTCACTACATTTGTCTCTGTCCGACCTTCTCCTCTTTGTTTGTTCTTCTCTTTATAACACTCACTAATGAAATGTCATATTTTCCCACACTTGTAACATTTCTTTCCTTTTGCCCTCACATGTGACTTAGAACGACTTCTACCCTTTCTATTGCTACCACTATTTTGCCCACCTCTACTTCCACTCCCATCCCCCGACTGAGGTCTACCCCTCACAAAATGGACTTCACCATTTTTCTCTCATGTTTCTCGAACTTCAACTCTCTCTCCTTACTTTTTAAAGAGTATATGACAATGTCAGGTGTAAGGGTCTCCCTCCCATACTTAATGGCATTCTTAACTTCCTTAAATGAATCAGGAATGGCATTCAACAAAATGATAGCTTTGTTAATTTCAGGGATCGTTTCACCACAGTTTGTAATATCTTGCACAAGCTTATTAAAAACATCAAGATTGTCATCCAAATCTCTTGAGGGATCAATTTTGAAGCTGAAGAAATTTTCAAGGAGATAAATTTTATTTGGAGTGGATTGGATTAAATAAAGCTCTTCTAATTTTTTCCAAAGCTTTTCTGTAGAATCAAATTTTCCAATTTTTCTCAAAACAGGGTCTGATAAATGCAATATAATAGAAGTGTAAGCAAGTTCATCAAAATCTTTTTTCTGATCCTTAGTAACATTAGGACCATAAGAATTATCAATAGCTTTTGAAACCTTTTGCTGAACCAAAATACCTTTCATTTTCTGTTGCCAAATAGAAAAATCACATTTACCACTAAAGACATTGAAGTCAAAACGATATGCAGACATCTTAACAAATAATAATACACACCAACAAGCACCTTAAGATAATCACGCAGAAATACCTAAGGCCTCAATATACACCGTTTTAGATTCCCAGGGTTTCGTGAGATTCGCGATCTCAGATCAAGGGAATTGTCAAACGGGTAAAGTCCAGGTGACAGTTCTAAATAATAATGCACAAAAAATAAAGTATCGCAAATAATTAGCACCAAAACAAAAGTTAACACAAGTCACAATAATAGGCACATAAAATTCTTAGCAATAGACAATGGTTACCCCACACGGTAACCTCAAACCTAATGGCCACCCCACACGATAGCCTGCTAGTACTGGAATGTAAAAGAGATTAGCCAATTTACCAGAGCGGGCCAAATCTGACGGTTCGTATTAAATAGGAGAGATGCAAAACAAATTAAAAGAATTCCAGCAACCACACAAGCTGGAAAAACCACGAAGGTTTTGTAAACGCCGAATACGTTCACTATCGAACCGCTGTCCAAGCTGTCCGGGCCACCAAAATTATAACTGACCACCACAGAAGGTTAGAAATAGGACGATGATCACAACGCTACCAGCCACTCGCCGGAATACCCTCACACGCGCCCCCACGCGCCGCTGGAAGGAAACTGCAGCTGAATTTCATGCACCACCATGCGCCGCCTCCGTTGCTCCACGCGCCACACGCGCTCCAATGTCAGCTCCGCCTTGACGTCAGGAGTCGGAATATGGTCTCCGTTCACAAAGATGACGTCTGCTTTGGCCGAAAAATGGACGGACAGATCCGGGCAGATTTGTGCTTCTTCTTCTTCGTTAATCTGACGACCTAAAATTAATTTTCTTGCACTACGGAATGCCACCGAGGCTCTGATACCAATTGTTGGGGGAAAACAGTTCACCGAATCTTTGATTCTTGCAAGAACAATTGACAGGACTCAGATTAATACTGTCCAACTCCACAAAGGTAACACCAAGTTAAAAGGACAAACTAAGAAGGACCTATTTCACCAAAAGAAATAAAGGGAAGAAAAGGACTGCAATTTTCACAAAGAAAATATATAACAACGGCTGGCTTAAGCTTTTTCTGGTTTTCTACTGTTCACGCCTTTTCACGTGCACTATAATGGTTGTGATTGTTGGTGATACTTTGGCTGCCAAAACAACACTAATATATATATGCGTAATAATATATATTATATATGGTATAATGTAATATATAGGTATGGTAAATGTAATAGTATAATATATTAACCCATAATATATTATACCCTAAATATATATATTCCAATAATATTATACCCTAAACCTAGCCGTTCGACTCTAAACCCGGTCCAACACACTAGGTCACTGAGCAACGACCCAAAGGTACATTAAAACCTCCAAGTGACCCACACACGTCTTTCATTAATTTGAGTTGACATACTTGTAGAGTGGACTATACAATTATCATTCAATCCTGGGCTTAAAGCCTATGAAGATATAACAGATCTATTAATCATCACTACTCCAGATTTATTTAAGATTACAAAAATCCCAACAGTTACATCACTGGCACTATCGACTTCATCTTTGGCGATGCATCTGCTATTTTCCAGAATTGAATGATCATCGTGAGAAAACCAATGGACAATCAACAAAACATTGTTACAGCACAAGGAAGGGTGGACAGGCGCGAAACTACAGGCGTTGTGTTGCAAAACTGTAAAATTCTGGCAGACGAAAAACTCCAGCCCAACAAGGCAAAAGTCAAGAGTTATCTTGGCAGACCATGGAAGGAATACTCAAGAACCATTGTTATGGAATCAGATATTGATGATCTGATTTCTCCAGAGGGTTGGCTAGAATGGAATGGAGAATTTGCACTCAAGACTCTTTATTACGCAGAGTATAACAACAAAGGACCGGGGTCGAATACTTCTGGTAGAGTGAAATGGCCAGGTTACAGATTCATTAAGAGGGAGAAGCCATGAAATATACAATTGTTCCATTTTTACAAGGGGAAAGTTGGCTGAAGACAAAAAATGTTCCTGTGCGTTTTGGTCTGTTCAGCTGAGCTGAAGTCTTGTTTCTTTTGGTTGAATTACATACAGGACATGGAGATAGAAGAGCTTTTTTCCTTGGAAAAGCTGGATATACGTGGGTCATTTTTGTCAGATCCTCATTTTGTAGCAAGAATGTATGTAGCTGTGCATTGGCAAGAAAATGAGTTGTTTGTATAAAAAAATTGAGGTGTAAATCATCATAACTGTATTTCTTTATATGTAGAACAAATAGGTAAATACAAATTGGAAATAATTGACCCTGCACTCCATCAGTCTATCACTATCCTATTATTGGATATTGGTATGGCAAATAATTTAATAATGTGTTGTCACATGATCGTTTAATCCGCCGTATTATTATGAATCATCGCAACAACAAGGCAGGACCCGCTTGACTTACATCCCTCCAAGAAGTTTAAGACAAGAGCTTAGTTGAAATTCACGTTTCCAGTCTTTTAATTTTGTAACAATATCATTTTCATTTAATTTTATTCACAGATATCGTCCTTATCCTTTCATTAATTTGCACATATGGTTCTCCAATGGTCATTTTTGATGATTTTTCCCTTAACTTAAATAAATTAAAATAACCGAAAAAAGAAAACATACAGAAAAATTACAATTCGAGTCTTTAACCTTTTCAAAAGTATAAATAAACTCTAAACATTTTTTTTTTTTTTTTAAGATTTTCACTTAAAATAATAAAAAAATGTGTCATCAATTTCCAAAACTTCTAATTATGTTCACCGATTTTTAGAATCTGGACAGATTTCATCCAGAGGTTCATCAATTGACAAAAAATCAAATCTATGACCTAAATTTGACCAGTTTAATAAGGATAAAATAATATCTTCACATTGTATTATATAAAATAATTCAATATGTTCTCCTAAGTTAATTTATTCATGGGTTTACTATCTTCAAAAACGTTGCCATACAGCAACGTATTTACTAGAGTTGATTGCTTTAAAATAAGGTAATGAATTAATTTCTTTGTTTTGCACATATCCTGTTTAATCAAGAATGGTTATTTAAGATTTTTTTATGAAAATTATTTCTTATTTAGAGATTATTTATTTATTTATTAGAGTTCAATATGGAATGAGTTATTCTAATCAATTTAGATTTCGGACAACTTCTTTGTTCCAAAAAACTGTTAAAATCGAGTCAACATATCAAATGGTACATGAAAGGACATAAATGAAAAAAATTATAAGATTCATCCAAATGAATTAATAGTACGAAAAATATGAATCACAATTATTTCCAAAATAAATTAACAGTCTAAAACATTTTTACAATTGGCCCCCGAACTTCCAATAATCTTCAAATTAGCCCCTGAATTTTTTGGTTATTGCAAATATGCCACTGAATTTTCTGGCTCCTGCAAAATATTCCCTGCCTTAACTGTTTGCTGTGAATCAGTCCCTGAACATTATGGTAAGTGTATTTCAGTCTCTGGGTTTTTGTACTGCTGAAAATCTGCCCATGGATCATGGGCTGGTTAATCAGAATGGACTAATGAAAAGCCCACTGGTTCACAACTATTAACAAGGCCCCCAGTCCCATTAAAACTCAAGACCAAATAGCTCAGACCCCATCTCCAGATTTTTGTGGAGTCTTACTTCAACAATTCAGACCGTAGTCCTAAGAGCATCTCCAATGCACTCTATTTATTGTAGTCTATGTGACAGGTAAAATAGATGAACTTCCAGCCTATGTGGCACTACGTCTATTGAATAGACGGTCAAATTTATATTCCTATCCAATGAGTTCCTTCTAAAATTAATATTACCACTTATATAGCATTAAATTTTTTTATAATTAGCACGTCTTCAATTTATATTTTTCTTGTTTGGCTTTTTTGTAAATAAAATTTTGAGATTGATTTAAATTTGCTGAGTCACTCTGTGTAGAAGTCCGTCTAAGTTTAGACAGACTTCTAGACAGAGTCTATTTTTAGTGTGTCAAATCAGCTAGACGGAGTCTTCGTCAGCATGTACTGGAGAGAGTTTTTTATAACTCCGTCTATATATGCTTATGTAGCACGTCTAAAAATCAATAGACGGAGTGCATTGGAGATGCTCTAAATAGTTAATTCTGAAATTAAGAAACTTAACAAAAATAACATTAAGAGCATCTCCAATATTGCTTAAAAAAATGGTGCCACATAAGCAAAATAGAATGTATTTAAAAATATTCTACTTCAATACAAGTTGATAGAGATTCTGTCGAGTTGATATAGTATAGAAAAAAAAAATACATTGTCTAGAGATCCGCCTAGACGTAGAATCTTCATTAGACATACTAATTCAGCGAAATTTAAATTTCTGTGTAGATTTAAATTTTATATACAGATTTAAATGTGATCGCATTTTTATTTTAATAAAATAAAATACACCTAGATAATAATTCAAGGGATGCATTGGAGACAAAATTTGAATTTGAATATTTATTAAAGAAAATTGGCGCAAATGGTTCCTAACTTTTTCCTTTAGCGTGGAAATGGTCCTTAACTTTTATTTTTGGCACAGAAGTTCATAACCTATGTGTTTTAGTGCTCTATTGATCGTTATATGATGAAAAAGATAAATATACTCTTATTTTTAATTAAAAAAAATTTCAATTGGATTCCCAACCTTTGTAAAAAATGCAAATGGGTCTGATACTTTTATTTTTTTTATAAAAAATTAAAAGCAACTAAAAAATTAATAATATACTAATTTATTTTATATATTTTACGAACTATTAAAAATAACTAAAATTTAAGCTCATAATTATTAACAAATATGTTAATTAAAATTAATTTTTTATTATTAAGTAATCATATTATTTAAAATTTAAACTTTAATTTTATTGTTACAACTAAAAGGAAAAATAACTGTCACAAACTTGATGTTCAAATATTTTTAATTTAATTGATCTATTTTTTTTATTAACTACAAATATTAGAGCTTGTTTTATTATCGTTCAAAAATAAAGAACACATAATGTGTAAATTAATTTTTATTAGTATTTGTATGTTAAAAAATATATAATAAGATTGATTTAATGTTATAAAATTATATACGTTATTTTGTTATTTATTTAACCTAATTTTTTTTCAAGTTTTTCACATCACATAGCAATTATATATACCTAAAGCACAATAATTTTATATCTTTCTATTATAAAAAATTTAATTAACACGACTATAGTGATATATTTAATATGCTAAATTAAATATTATTTAATAAATGTATTGGACCTATTTGCACATTTTACAAATGTTAGAAATTTAATTATAATTTTCTTTAATTAAAACTAAAGGCATATTTATTTTTTTCATCAAATAATGACCAATTGTACACCAAAATAAATAGGTTGGGGACTTTTGTGCCAAAAACTAAAGGTTAGAGATTATTTTCTCACTGAGGGTAAATATTAGGGACCATTTACGCCAATTTTCCATATATTAATAATAAATCAATGTCACATAAATTAAAAATCTTTTAACATTCATATCACATACATAGTAATATGCATTGGAGATGCTCTTCTAGGATCTTCTACGTCGGAGGAAAGCATATATAGGCAAAGAAAGCGAATAGCTACGGCCTACGCACAATTTGAAATCCTCAAGAGTGTGGAAATGATTCGAGATCAAATATTTTGTAATTCAGTAATTTTGGAAATTAACAAAAATAAAATAATGTTTTTATTGATAATTTAATAAAATATAGCAATTTGATCCTTTAACATAATGGAATTTGTACTAGATTACGAGGGTTGTGGGATATTTTTCGAGTTTTGTTCACAAGTTTCTGATTGAAAAAGTGGGGTTACATTTACTGAAAATTGGGTTGCTACCAAAAATTTGTACCCTTAACATGACTAAAATTGTTTTGGGCTTTGTGATGATACGTAATTTTTGGACAGCATCAAATATGAACTAAGAAAATGAATGGTGATAAAACATAAACTCAAGATTTACCTAAATTTGAAATCATTAAAGTGTAGAAAATTCATCTATACACACTTGGCCGTCCAACATTTTCGAAAGCTGAATCTTTTCACCAGTGGCGGATTCGAGATATGACAAAGGGGTGGACTGGCTTATAGGAGTTCGGAGCAGCGCCTCTGAATTTTTTTTTTCTAATATCAAAATTACTTATCCCATTTTTATAAGAATCTAATTTTTTTTATAAGTTATAATCTTTAAAATTTTGCAAAAAGTCATTACACAAAAATATTAAAGATCTAAAACTAGCTAAAGAAAGTTATACCCGATGATCTTTTGCAGCTGTGAATTCTTTTATAATAGAATCTATATCTATTTTATTAACAAGGTCTTTCTCAACAAAAATTATTATATAAAAACATATAAAATCTTAAGTACCTTTTTTTTTTTCTTTTTCTACTCATTGAAATTTGAAATAATTTCTCAAAATCAAGTAAACATCATTATTCATCACTCAATAACAAATCAAAATTTATATAAAATTAGAATTTATAGATTATGAAATAAATAGAAAAAATGGACAAAAGATAAATAAATTCAATTGGATTTGGCTATTTTGGAATTGATCATTTAAGAAGTTGGCTTTTTTTTGTTTGAGATAGGATGGATTTTAATGTGTAAATGATTTAAATTTTATTGAAGTTGGCTATATTTTTTTGTTTGGGATGAGATGGATTTTAATGTGTAAATGATTTAAATTTTAATTTAGTCCACTTAAAAAGTAAGCTGTTTTTTTGTTTGGGGTTTGATGAATTTTAATGTGTAAATGATTTAAATTTTTAAGTGGGCTATTTTTTGTTTGGATCAAACTATTGTTTAAAAAAAAAAGATTACTCATAAAATTATCGTTTGGGCCTGAAGCCCAGTGTAGCCCCCCTTGGATCCGCCCCTGTTTATAGCCACATTAATATTATTAAATATTTATTTAAAAAAATATATTTATTGTAGTTATTTTAGTATTTATTAAAACTCAAATTTTATAAAATAAAAAAATAAAAGCATAGTCTCATAGTAGGGGAAAAAATTCATACAAACACTAACACAAGAAAAAATATCAATTTCTCAAAATCCGATAGATGTAGACTATCCACAACCTTAGGAAATAAAAGGAATTAATTTTATTTTATGATGGTTAAAATTGGTATTTTAATGATTGAAAATTGGAGAAGTCAAAAGTAGAATTTGAAAGCTACCATTTTATTGTTTACCAAAATTTGTTGTCAAATACTATAGATTCTTCGATAATTAACAATTTTAAAGTAATTTAAACACCTAAATAGGGGTGTCAAACGAATCGAGTGAGTCGTGAGCTCGCCGACTTGGCCCGTTTGGATTTGGGCTCGTTTAGGGACGAGCTTGGGACCGGACCGGGCTGAGCCCCTAAATTTTTTACGAGCCAAACTTGCTTGGGTCATAAAAAATACGAGCCAGGTCGTGCTTTAAACTTTTCAATTTGTTTTTTTTTTTGGTTCAAATTGTTTAAAAATTTTACTTTAAAAAAATGAACCGGCTTGTGAACAGCTCGACTCGACTCGATCCGATTCCAAAAATACTGACTCCGTCTTCATTCTCTATTACATGACTTTCAAAATAGTGCATCATGCATATTTTACAGTACCAAAAAATTTGAACAAGAACTGCCAACATTTTGTTAGTTTAATGGTCAAGTACGTATTTATAGTCTCATTTTATAGTCTCATAAAAACAAAGAGATGGCATGTTGATAAAAGAATATTTTATATAAAGAACTATTATTATAATATAGAATAAATTATACCCATATTTCTTATTCTTTCACCTTTATAACAATATCATTCTCATTTAATTTTATTTGTAACTATCGTCCCAATCTTCTTGTTAATTCACACAGATGGTTCCCAAATAGTTTTTTTTTTTTTTTTTTATTTTGTCCTTAGCTTAAATAAAAAAAATAGAAAACTTAATGTAAAAATTTCAGTTGGAGTTCCTAATTTTTTCAAAAGTGCAAATAAATCCTAAATCCTTTTTTTTCTTACAGATTTTCATTTAAAATAATAAAAATTGTATAATCAAGTTTTAAACCTTCTAATATGTCACCTAAGTTCTTCTTATATGTGCGCCAAAAAGGTCTCTAGAATCTGGATGAGTTTTGTCCAAATGTTCGTTGTTAAAAAAAAATTATATCTGTGACTTAAATTTACCAATTTAACATGGGCAAAATAGTATTTCATACTTTATTATTTAAAAAAATTAAGAAAATAAATAAAAAAAAAGTTCTTCTTCATGTATACATTTCTAGAGTGTTCTTGTGTGTGTGTGTGATGTTTTATGTATATATGCGTGCATGTTTATATGTATACTAGTTTTGGCACGTGTTTTACACATTTGGTAGTTGTAATGGAAAAGCTATTCATCGTTTGTACTTATAATTATTACTTTAATATATACATATAAGTAATGAAAAAATTGTCAATAAGTCATCCATAAGTGACTTATTCTAAATTAGATCCAAACACTTTACAAAATTGTCAATAAGTCATATTAATTCAGTCAATGTCGTAATTACCCCAGTAATCCTTTAAACCAGATTTAAACTTCATCAACGCATGCGAGTACTTTCTTCTCCCGAGCTCTCCGTCGACTCTTCACATCATCGGCGCACCTCGTTGTCGGCATTATGTGAGTAGCCGCCGGCTACCCAAACCTTCTACACTGTTTTCGTAAGTGATTATTTCAGGGTTTTCACGGTTTTCTAGTGCTGTTTTCCTTCTCAATCATGGAAGGTGGCCTGATTTTACTTTGTAAGTATATTTCAAACACACTTTTCATTAAGGTTACTGCTGGTGGGGATTTTAATGGTGTTTTACGAAAATTGTGTGGTAATTGGAGTTCATTAGAAGTTGACAATATTTTATTGTGTTATTATATCCCTATACATGATAGGTGTTTTCTAAAGAATGAAGAAGAAATTAGGACCATGATTTCATTGATTTCTGGCACAAAGGACTGGATTGAAGAAATTGCCATTTTATAATCTTGTCAAATTGATTTTGGATGACAAGATAGACGGGCATTACTGTCGTCGAAGTGATATGGATTTGTACAAGATCATTGAGTGCTTCGACAAGTCAAAAAAAGATTTTTTGATAAATAAATCCCATCTCAAATTCAAGACGGACGATGTGAAGGGTATATTTGGCATCGTCAATGGTGAAAATCTGAATGTGGTTGAAAAACAAAAGACAACCTCGATTTCAGATTTTTTATTAGCTTGAAATTCAAAAGATGCTCCAATCTTGTCCTGAAATTTAGCTCCAAGGTAGTCACTAGACACATGAAGAGGAATCTAGAAACAAACAAAAAAAGCTTTCCAGATTGCGCAGGAAAAGAAATCCGAAAGTGAAAAAAGAACAAGATAAGCAGCAACAACTAGTTTCTTTAGGGAAGAAGCTTAGAAATTACCTACCATAGGCGCAGGTGAGAAAAGGCGGAAGAAAACAGGACAAGAAATTCGACAATAAACTGGCCAATCAGATCCATACACAAGATAAGTAACATAAAGGAATTCTGTATGGAAGAATAGAATAGAGTGCTTACCAAAACTGAAGACGATTGATAGCGAAAGAAATTGAGCGATAGGGTTCACAGTGTGCACAGTGAGCACAAATGGAAAAGAAATTGTGAACGGAAAGAGTTATTGGAACGAGCAAATAGAGAAAAAGCAAATGCCAAAACGATGTTATATATAACTAAAATGTGAATAGTAAATAAGCGATATGCACTTTTAAATAAGTAAGGATATGTATTTTAACTATTTCTCTTTTCATTTGAGATTTTAGCTGAACACAATAAGGTTTTGTTAAGTCCTAATTGATTATTTCACCTAAATTTGTCGAGTTTTCACTGTCAACTAGTGGGGTTGGTGGAATTTTAATTTGTAGGCTTTTGATTGAAGATAATGGTGTAACTATGAACAGTGGATTAAGCTGATAGAATTCGAACACCATTAGCCACCATAATGTATTAATATAGTCACTTCCTGAATTTTTCATAGCACCATCCTGCACAACGCCACCCATGTTAATCACGACCGTAGGGAGTTTCTCTACTGTTGGTCAAAAAATAATTACATACATCTGTCTGTCTTCAATTGAAATAATCTTCATCCAACCAATCCCATCCTCTCAAATCTTTCATCTCTCCTCAAATCTCCAATGCAAAATCTGCTCTCTCGGATCCCCTCCTCTCAAATCTCTAATCTCTCCTCAAATCTCCAATGCGTCGGCCAATTTTCTCTCAGATTTGTTAATTTGTTGGAATTGAATGCATAAACGGGCGATTTTTATATTTCTTTTTTGTAAACGACGCTTTCTTGAAAGAGATTGAATTCGAGATCAGCTACCACTTTGAAACAAAGGAGAAGAAGAAGAAGAAGAAGAGCGTGTAGTAAAAGAAATACAAGACCCAGACGATAAACGATGCCGTTTTCAATACCCTTCATCTGTTACTTCGGACAATGATTCAACCCACTTCCACAAGTAATTCCTTGAATTATTAAATCTTGTCCTAACACTTCATTTATTTAATTCAGTGGCTATGAGTGAAATTTTATTGTTAGGAGAAGATTTGATATTTGAGTGTAGGTGCTTACTTCATATTTTACTACTTTCCACATAACTATGCAATGTTCAATTTTGGGATCTTGAAAATTAATCAATCTGAAAGAATATTTTTCATAATTCTTTTTATTGCTTTTATGTAGCTTAAAATTTTCTTTTCTTGATGGATTTTTCAGAAACTTAATACTTTCATGTAATAATCATATTTACTTACAGATTGATTTGGGCTTTTCTTAGGCTATATAATGATATCCACAAGGTTTTTTTAATTGAGTCTTATTAATTTTCAGTACAGACTCTATTGTTTTGTGTATGATTTTGTTAATGACAACCAGTTAAGCATACTTGAAGATACTTGAACACTAGAGCTATTGAAGATGAGTAGGACTTTCTTTGATTTTTCTATGATTTCTGTTTTGAGCTATTTTAGGGCTAGAATTATTTAAAGCTTTCATGAGGCCAAACAAAGAGTTGACTTTTGGTGACTATAAATCTACAAGTGCTTCTAGTTTTCTTGGTCACGATGGTGATAGAAATCCTACTCCTAGGACATTGGACAAGCATCAGCACCGTCAAGGAGTGTGGTTTATTAGTCCTAATTTGCCATTTTCTTCATGTGAAAATTCTTTCTATACTAAATCCTTGAATGCATGAATTTTCACATAGTTGTGCTAATTGGTGAGGTGATGTTCTTGGAGTTTCCATTTTGACACGATAGCATATAAAATGATCAAAGCGTATTCATAAATACAATGCTAGTGGTAGACAATGGATTAAAGGTTCTCTGCCCAACCATATACTTCATTGAAGGATCAAGGATCAATATATGAGTTACCCTAAGGCAGGAAAAAGATTTCTGCCAAGGTTATTGAAAACTTAAATTGATTTATTAGAAAAAAAACTTATTGTTAACTACGTATCTTCTGAATCAGTTACTTGGAAATTGTTTGGGATTAGTCGTTATGAATGCTCAAGGAAGAAGTTGTCTACTATCATATTTTACATAGTTGTGCTAGTCGACTTGTAAGAATGTGAGAATTGTATATGAGGTTGTATCCTTTGAACAACTATTTTATAATAAAGGAAATTTGACAAAATATGAAGTTTGAATTGTTCATTTTGAGCACTATGTTAATAATAAGTTAGTTAGTAATTTAGTCACTATGTACTGTAGGTGAATTCCTTCAAATATGGTATTTCGCTTCGCTAAAGTTTATTATCGTCGTCAAAAATCAATTGTGGGTTTAACAATCCCTTTATCAAATGATGTACGTACAAGTAAAGATGGTAGAATTATAGACCATGCAAATACTCATTGCTAACACTTATTTATCATATTTGTCCTTTATTTCAAAACTTACGTTACCAAAGATCGATATATTAGAGTTTAGATGTTTTTTTTATGTTTTTTTTTTTGCCTTGTAGGTCCTTCATACTTCCACTTTGGTAAGTTCGACACACGTCGTAAAGAAAGAATTCAAGTTAGAAAAACTGAAGTAGTAGTGCCGCCATCAATTGATAGGTTTGCTACCAAAAGATGTGATACTCGTTCAAGACGTACAATATTCGATTCTCTTGTCATACTGGGTAGTAATATTTGCAGTACTAGTAAAAAAAATCTATGCAGATCATTACATCAAGCATATGTAAATAGGGAATTATGTACAGTCCGTTTACGTCGTACTTCATTCTCTTCTTTTATCATGCCTATTACAAGACAAACACGCGTACGTTCACCAAGAAACCTTAATGAAAGACGTGCTAGACAAGCTATTGATACTGCAAGACACAGAAAAGCACGTGCAGAGTAAACAAGTACGCACCAGGCAGATGTAAGAGCTCAACAAAACCAAGCACGTGCTTCACAAAAAAGTACGCACCGAGCAGATGTAAGAGCTTCAAATTGTGCTCGACGAAAACAAGCACGTACTTCGCAAACCAGACAGAAACGAGCAAATGTCTTGATATAGATAATGCGCGTCAAAAATGATTACATGAAGGATATACAAGTCAGCTACGATCAAGAGAATGATGTTTACATACTCACCCCATCGATGAAAATATGTTGAATCATCTATTGACACTCTCTACTACACAATGTTTTCGAAAATATTGTGGAGAACTTATGTGGTTTAGTTGCTCAGCATGTTGTTTATCATTTCCTGGTATTATAAGTTCAAAAATATGTAGACATTGTTCAGGATAGTTCCAACATGGATTGAACCCTCTTCAGTTCAGTGCAGAAAATTTAATGGATCTTGGCGTCATTCCTATTGAGTTATCACGTCTAACCAATTTAGAGCATATTCTTATTGCTTGAGTACAATTGATGGTGTTTGTATATCGTGTCAAATGCCAACAATACAAATACAGTGGTAATGTGATAAAATTTTCTCAATATATGAACTCAATAGCTACTGTTTTGCCGTTGCATGTTAAAGAATTTTGTGTACGTCGTGAGTATGTTTGACACGCATTGGTTTGGCCAAAACAAAATCATCTTTATTATCGAGACATAACCATTGACGAATGCACCTTAGAAACATTAACACATGATGACATACCTGATGATATTCCACATTCTCATGAAGATAATGCACACAATTCAAATGCAAATCAACCGATGGATGTTTTGGAAGATGACATTGAGAGACATCCTGAGATTGTTAACCAAAATGTTCACATTGATGAGTTTCATGTTGTTGCAACTATTTCTATAGGGTCTCAACCTAATCAACAGACATGTATACATAGGGCATTACATGTGGCCGATGCTGATCATACTATTGCTCACATGCATTTGAAAAATAAAATTATTGATGAGTTTTCAACACTGAAGTATATTTCAATAGTTTTTCCAACATTATTTTCATATAGAAATAAAGATTATAGACAAGCTCGTCCAAAAAAGTTGAATACTTCATAATACTTTCAGTATTTATTGATGGACGTTTTGCTAAAGATTCAAGATTATGATATTTTGCTTGGAGTTATATCTCAAGATGGCGTGCTCTTGCTTTAGGTGATGTGTATGTGAAGAAAAATCCTACAGATGCTGAGTTATCTATACAAGATATTCAGTATATGGTTGCTTTTGGTGACAAACACCTTGCTACTCGTATTTCTTATTATGCCAAGTCAATTTGAGGAACACGTGCTTATTGGTATACAAGATTGAAAGAGTTAACTGCAATGGTAAAACAACTAGATGTACCTACAATCTTTTTTACACTAATTGTCGCTGACTTGCAATGTCCAGAACTGTATGACCTGTTGGATCCTTCAACAAACCTCAACAGTTTTTCAGAAATTGATTTAAGGAAAAGACGAGCGAAGCTGCTTAACGATAAACCGTGTCTCGTAGCATAGTTCTTTCAAACAAGAATTGATATTTTCTTTAAAACATTTTTTAATAAAGGAGTTTGACGTGATTGAATTTTGGTATCGTTTTGAATGGAAACATCGAAGAAGTGGTGGGCATGTTCATGGATTTTTATAGGTTAAAGATGCTCCAGATGTTAATCGTATAACAACAACCGATAATGACATGAAAAGGTAATAGAAAATTTTGATTGCCTTGTTTGTATTGATAATCCAGATGTTAACATCTCTATCCCTCTGCAAAAACATCCATGCGTGCGCATCTTGTTATTAGACGTTGATCTTGATTCAGATGACAACAATTATGCATATTTAGTGAATGGGTCATGAGACATTCTAAATGCGGAACTTATCGTTTGCATTTACATAAAACAACAAAGTAGATGTTGTGTCAGTTTAGGTACTCTTTTGATGTTCTTGAACATTCTTCAATTATTGAAGATCCTCCTAACAGTCATATGTTTCGGTTCTTAGGGCATCGAAGTGATCCATTTGTATGTTCTCATAATAGGAAAGTTCTTCAGACTTGGAGAGCAAACATTGATTGGTCACTGGTTCTTTTAGTTTAGTCAGTGATACATTAAATTGTCAAATATGCTTCTAAAGTCGAACTTGCATCTAAAACATTTACAGATACTTTGCGACAAATTATAGATGATATTCGTCGACAATGTTCAATAGCGAGATCTGTAATCAAACGCTTGTTGATTAAAAGTGTTTTCAAAAGTGATATATCTGCTCAAGAAATTTGTCACTTGCTTATGTGTTACCCTCTTGTGAAGTCATCAAGAAAGTTTGTACTTTTAAATGTCAGTGAGAAAAGTATGTTCTTATCGACTGTACGACGAAGCCATGGTGCAAATGGTGAAGATGTTGTGAGAACAGATCCAAGTTTTGTGATTCGATATGTCCCGTCCTTCTAATTACAAAAATTTGACCCTTCTTCAGATGGCAAAGAAACACTATTTTAGCAACAATATTAGGCACAAATCTAAAGTTGAATATATTGTACGTATGAAGGCAATGAATGAGAATTATATTGTCGCCAACAAGTTTTACTTCATTACCATTACCGTAGTTTCGTCGAAGCAAAAGGTGAGTTTGAGACTTGGTCTATATGATATTTTGACTTAGGTTTGGCCTTGAATGATACTGTTAATACTACTGATTTGGTTAATGATAAATTCAAGGAAGACGAAGATATATATCTAGAACTTGAAGGGGTACCTCGTGAAGAATGTATGCTCGCAGCGTCAATGGGGCCATTGTGTGATTATGGGATAGATGTTGAATTGGGATTTAGAGATTTTGACACAACACGCAATTGGGCAGAAGGTTTATATTGATATCCGAACATTGATATAGAAAGAAAATTTATCCACCAAGAGGATATGTTTGACTGTCACCCTCCATGCTATGAGTTGTACTACTCAGTCTTTTCCCCTTATTAGTAGTTGAAGTGTAGGCCGGGATACTCTACTCACCCAAGAATGAACAAAGAGAGGACGGCTTTATAGGGATAGTGGGCTTTTTCTCGGGTTTAGTCTCTTTCTTTCCTTTTTTTTAACAATAGAGAGAGACAAAAACTATATATTCTAATATATATATATAATAAGATATTCTTGAAATCAATCGAAATCACTGGCTTCAGAGTCAATGTTGGCTCACTGAATACCAACTCGAGAACTCCATGTCGTCATAAGAGTCTCAAGATATACCCCACAACGGGAGGCTTTGCTTCGGTCACGGTAAAAGTTACAAAAAATGATAAGATCTTCAAAAATATATTCGGGCTTCACCAACTCTTCTATGGTAATCTTGTTCATATATTGAAAAAGCTTTAGAATATGAGTTTCTATTATTATATTAAAGTGTTTTGTCTCATCCCCAAGGTAGCATTGACGAGCGGGTGATCCTTGTCTTGTTTATCCAGCTAGCTTTTTTACGAGGTACTCAAATTCAATTGTTGAGAGCTCCTTCGGCTCGGCTACTTTTTTTTGAAAGGTAAGGTAGGACCTTTTCACCTAAAAACGCATTATCAATCCAAATGCCTATCTATAAAGCGCTGAGTTGAAGAGAGAACAAGTCCCACAAAGAGATGATAAGTGGGAAAAAGAGTTAAATTACAATCTATTCTGTAATAGTCATTTAGATGTTGGAGAAGATTCTAATAGTGAGTTGGTAAACAATAACGTTGTTGTTCCACTTACTGATTTATCAGCTCAACAACGAATGACCCATGATTTAATATTGACTTCTCATCGTGAACAAAAACCTATCCATATGATTATTTGTGGAGGAGCAGGCAAAGGTAAGTCCACATTCATTAATGCAATTGTGCACTTTGCATTTAATTTATTTCATTCCAACAAAGCAGTTCGGATCATGGCTCTTGGTAGAGCCACCATCCACCATGAACTTTCCAAAAGTACATAAAGAAAACCGTCCCAACCATATACACATATAAGTGGTGATCAATGTAGATAGATGCAAGAAGACTTCGAGTAAATTGATTATAATTGATAAATACAGTATGCTAGGGAGAGCAATGATTGCCAATGTTGACCTTCGTTGTCGGGATATATTTGCAAACACTGAATCACTTGGCGGTGTTTTCGTTGTACTTGTTGGTGATATGCTTTAGCTGGCTCTCATATTTTATAATCCATTGTACTCAGGTAATGGAAGTTATATGCAACAATGTGGTTCACTTGCATATTGTCTTTACAAATGTATTCGACTATCATACATATTTCGACAAGTAGGAGAAGATCATGTATCACTGAGAGAAGCTTTACATAGACTTAGTGATAGAACATGTACCATTGAGGATTGGTATATGTTCAAGACTCAAGATTACTTAACTCTAACTGCTGAAGAGATGAATAATTTTAGGTACTCTCTTCGTCTGTTTCCTACAAAACAGTCTGCTAATCAATATCATTGGGAAAGGTTGATTGAACTTGGAAGACCAATTACATGAATAATTTCAAAAAACAATTGTGAGACTGCCACGAAATCTATGCTGGATCAAGCAAAAGGTTTGGAGAAATTACTATGTATATCCATTGGAGCTCGTTGTTCGGTGAAATCCCGCAAGCGTACGGGTTTGTTGACAAATAATAGTAAAAGTGAGTAAAAGAGTATCGTTCCCACGAGGATTAGACTATAGCTTAATTTTCACCAATTATATCTCAAATCGAATACACACAATAAATATTTAGCTAAATAAAGTATGAAATTCTCTAAACTATAACTACGATTTAACTAAGTGCAAATATAGTTTTTGGAGAAAAATCAAGTAAATGAGTTATGCTAGGAATCCAACTTCACCATTAATATCTATCTTAATCCTCAAAATCTCACGTTCTAATCTAATTTATGTTCAAATTGACAATCTATAATCCTAAGTTATCTAATAATCTCTTTAGAGTAGAATTATACCTATTTTCATATAAGTTCCAAAATATTCTTATTTTGAATACGAATATATGAAAACGCTTTCAATATCAAGATTATCAAATTTGATTGCACCAAGCATAGAACATTATTCCTAATCTCTATAGGACTTAGTGTTTAAAACCATAATGAGCTAATCTCTTTTGAACCTTTCGAAAACGAAAATAAATCACAAACACGTTCAAACGGTGATCAATCATTCAAACGGATATTAAAACCATGATATAAATCAAACAAACACAAATTAAGATTAAAAACGGGAATTCTTGAATTAGAACTTCAACATATGGTTTACATCATCATCCTTAACATAAAGAGTTTATCCCATCATGTTTGATTTACAAAAACACATAATAAATGGAACATTTATCACCTGGAATATTTGATTGCAAGAAGAACTTTGACGGTTAATTTGGCTCTTTGAATGTCTTCAATGGATTGCCCAAGATTCTCAACTTTCTCTTGCTTGAAATCTCAATAATCTTGTCCAGATGAAGAAATTCTTGTAAAGATATTGTTTTTGCCTCCTTCTTCTCTCCAAAATTCGTCTATCTAATAATGCCCTTTTATATCTTCTATTTAGGGCCCAAAAAGATCTCCACGATTTGCAAAGTTCAGCTGCCAAAATTAGCCTACAGGCCATCCACTCGAGCGGACAGAAAGGAGAAAATTCTCCTCTCTGCCTCACTCAAGCGAGCATATTGCCCGCTCGAGCAGAGAGAGAGAGAGAGAGAGAGAGAGAGAGAGAGAGAGAGAGAGAGAGAGAGAGAGAGAGTTTTCCCCTTCTGCCTCTTCTGTTTGCCTTCGTTTTGGTTCTGATTGACTTGGGTTGGCTTTGGTCTTCTCTTGGTAATACATTCAAATGCGTAGATGAATTTCATTAGTCTTTTCCATGCCCCAATCCATGATTTTAGCTTCATTTCACCTCATTGTCCCCAATGATCTGCGTCGTCCGTAAATACACGAATATTGATGGAATTAGTGCAATAAATGCTTCATTTTAATCGAGGTATATAGTTAAAGTTTAAATTAAATGAGGTTAAATACATGTATAAAATACCCTTATCAAATCCCCAAACTTAAATTGTTGCTAGTCCTGAGCATAGTACTAAGATTTGAATGCACATTTTTATAGTGCTTGTGTAAGTCGAAGCAAAATTTTTCCATTCACTTTAGGATGACATTTCTAGGTTAAATTTGCAAAATGTATCTTGACATTGCTACTTAAAAGATTTTAAAACTTTATCCAATGTGTGACTCGTGTGTGTGGATAGCTATTTCCAATCATTGCTTTAACTCAAACAAGATTATGTGAACAAATGAGTGTTTAAGTCTCTTCCACCCCAACCCTTGATGATCATTTATTCTTTCTCCTCTCATAAATTTTTCACCACATTCAAGAATCTATCATCTCTGCCCAAGGGTTTTCAACTAGGATTAAGCTCATATTTTTAACTTCTCACTCTCAAGCTGGAAGGATCTAACTGAAAAAAAAAATGAAGCTTAGATAGGCAATAATCTTCTATTATGTCAAGTATTCTGGTCCTCAAGAATTCACTAGGTAAGTCAAACTAACTATGCATCTAAATACCCAATATTCACGTCCAAGACAAAGCCAAGCATGCAACACTTTTTTTTCAAGTAGGTAGTTTTCGCTCTAATACTGCAGTAGCCCTCTTTCTTGGTAGATCGTCTCCTATATATTGTTCGTACATAGGGCTGGATTGCTCAAAGTTAGCTTTCACGCACAGTACAGGGAACTTTTTCCTACCAGAAAAGCCTTGACTTAGTGCAATGTCTTTTATTTAGGACTGAAAGATGGGATTAGACATCTAGTAAATAGTCAATGCCTAACTTCAACTAGCTGACCAGAACCACTTACAACGTTTTCCAATATGGACTGAATTATTGCTTCTATAAACGAACACCATTCTCAGCTCAATCACCCCCAAACTTAATCTCAAATGTGGGTTAGGTGACATTTTCAACGAGTATTTTGGAATAAAGTTTCCTGAAGTCTTAAACTTAGACATCCATTTAGTAACACACAACCCAAATCCAAGCATAAGTAACAAAAGGAATAGCTATGTGCTCGAGGTTGAGAGTCTCACAAGGGTAAAAATTTAAAATCCTTACACAATAGCAGTGAACAGACACATTTCACAAAACTGGCTTCGGATCAATCATAACTCATCATAAGCTGGCAAAATATTCACTTTGTTACACAAGGTCAACTTCAATTTTTTTGTTTTCAAAGAGCGTTTACTAATTAGATAACCAAGTTCACTAGCACCCACCCCCAACAGAAAAACCACACATTGTCCTCAATGTAAATAAATGAAAGAAAGAACGAAAAAAAATAATAATGAAAAAAAATTGAGGATTATAGTGTACTGAACGTCCCAATCATTGGAGAAGAGGTGGTGGGTAGAGACTGAAATAACCGAAGAGCTGCATCAGCTGAGCGAAAAGCGCCTCATGCTCTCGTCTGCGGGTTTCGACCTCTTGTACCTGGGCTTTCCAAATCTCTCGAATCTGTGCTTCGAGTTCCGCATGCAAGGTGCACCATTCATGAAGCTCATGAGAAATGGATGTCAATGTCGGTTCAGTGGCTGTCTGATGGAGGTCCTCGGCCACAGGATCGGCATGAGTAGGCTCGGGATCACCAACTAAAATATCCTGACCGCCAATGGGACCCTGTGTGCTTTGCTCCAACCTACGAGTCATGTGTAGTTCAGAACTACGTATCCCAATTCAGTCTATCTGCATTGTACGCTTCACTGTGGTGATCTCAAGGGAGAGGTCAATGCCGTGCAGTTCACAAAGCTCTGTAATTAGTGATGGAAACGACAAACATATCCGGTTGTTTTGAATATGCCAGACATTGTAGAAAATATAGTTATCGATGTTGAGGGTCTTAATCTGAAGCCAGTGAAGTAGATGTGTCCACTCCATAGTGACTGTAGATGTATGCGTCGTGGGGAGAAGGTTGGCGCTCACCATTTTGTCCAAGGTGTGTACTTGAGGTAAAAGACTTTTATAGTCTAAGGTGCTGCTCTCATCAGGCCAATGACCAAGTCCCTGACAAATAGAGGCGACTACTTCGTGAGGATTTGTAGTGGCTGCTTGAAAAATATCGGTCTTCGTGTTGTCAAGTCTGTAGTAGCAGAGAATAACCAAGGAGGATAATGGAATATATTGCCCTCGCATGTAGACTTGCTGATACTTAGGATGCTCGGGGTTGTCGAGGTTATCATAGATATTGACGTAGAATTCCTTGACGATTTCGACATAGACAATACGCGGAGTGGCTACAAATGTTTCCCACTGATTCCTCGCAATAACGTGACCAAGCAATTCATTTGTAAAATCCGATGTTCAAACCCTTCTCTTCGGTATAGTATTCCGTCTGCTTGTGTCATTCTTGGATACTATCCAAGCTTTTTTCGTCTCAAATTTGGTGTCGTCATACGTGGTCAGTTGTTTGGAAGTCTTCTTTGACGGAGCTTTACTTTTTCCCAAGCTTGGTCCCGCATCTTGTGTTGGTTTCTTTGCTCTCGGCATTGTACCTATCAAGCAAAAAGAAGAAGACGTTACAATCAAGAAGAATTCAATAAGTAAAAGAGCCGTGATATGACAAGCACATGCTATGTTCCTTGCGTGGAAAGTGTTGTGAGCATGGTGGGCGGGGGTGGATGCCGTGTGTGTGTGTAGAGTGTGGTGCTATGTGAAGACCAGCATTGGTGTGAAAAAGTATGGAAACCAATAAAGGATAAGATCAAATGTCCTAAGAAAATAAGCAAAGTGAAAATGTGGGTGAATCATATTATCAAACATTTGGTGGGCATATGCTAAAACTAGTGTATGAAAATAACATGAAGAAGGCTCTAAGCCCAAAATTTTTCTTCAATTAATCACTACCCAACAACTTCACAAATATCCAAACCAAAAATCAAAACCCCCAACCTCCTCAAACAAGCATAGATGAAGAAAACAAAAACCTATTGAAATTACACAATATGTAAATACCAAGAAAGGTTAGCCATGTTACCTTGAATGCTTGGAAATATTAGAGGTGTAGTGTAGGTGAAGAGATGAAAAGAGAATGACCCTCTTTGCTTGATTTGGAATGGAGAAGGTAAAGTTGTAGAGAAGGGAAATAGAAGGGAAGAGAGAAAAGAGAAAGTAAAAGGAAAACAAATGGGAAAAGGGGAAGACCCGTGAGGTTTAAACCCTATGGGCTCGGTCCGCTTGAGCAAACTAAGTGTCCCCTCAAGCGGAACGGACAGAGCCCCCAAAATATTTATTTTTATTTTATTTTATTTTGTTTTAAGTTATAATTTATAAATATCTACACTAAATGGAATGCAAGTATTAAAAATTATGCTAATGGATGATGATAACCAAATCCAAAAATGCTCACACAAATAAAAAACAAATTAACTAGTTACGAACACAAATGTAAAGCCATGATGTAAGCAAACAAGTGAATAAAAAAAATTAGATGTTGGGTAGCCTCCCAAGTAGCGCTTGTTTAAAGTCATTAGCTTGACTTTGTCGAGTCGGTCACTCCGAGTTCGTAAGGTGGACAGTTGATTTGTCTTTAGAGATATCTCCACCCCGATAAGCCTTTAACCTTTGCCCGTTCACTTTAAACATTTTAGTACCATCTAGGGTCAATTCCACAGCCCAATAAGAGAACACCTTGTTCACTCTGAATGGTCCCGACGACCTTGAACGCAACTTTCCTAGAAAGAGTTTGAGACGGGAATTATATAATATCACTTGTTCTCCCACTTCATATGTCCTCTTTTGAATGTGTTGGTCATGCCACTTCTTTGTTTTCTCTTTATAAATTCTAACGCTTTCATAGGCTTCTAAACGAAATTCATCCATTTCATTGAGTTGCAAGAGTCTTTTTTCACCGGCCACCTTCGTGTCAAAGTTTAAATTACGAACAACCCAATAAGCTCTATGTTCCAATTCAACAAGTAAATGGCATGCTTTTCCGAAAACCAACCGATAAGGAGACATGTCGATAGGGGTCTTGAATGCCGTACGGTATGCCCATAATGCATCATCCAGTTTATTAGACCAATCCTTGTGAGAACCATTGACCGTAAGCTCAAGAATTCGTTTTAACTCCCGATTGGATATCTCTATTTGTCCACTAGTTTAAGGATGATAAGGGGTTGAAATGCGATGGGGGACACCATACTTCGTCAACAAGGATTCAAACTGGCGGTTGTAGAAATGTTTTCCACCATCACTAATAATGGCCCGGGGGGTTCCGAAACGTGTGAGAATATTCTTTTTCAAGAATTGCACCACGACCCGAGCATCATTTGTTGGTAAGGCTACTGCTTCCACCCATTTGGACATAGTCAACTGCCACCAAAATGTATTGATTCCCAAATGACAGGGAAAATGGTCCTATGAAGTCAATGCCCCATACATCAAATAATTCAACTTCCAAGATGCTATTTAGGGTCATTTCGTGTTGCTGTGAGAGGTTTCCTGTTCGTTGGCACCGGTCACACTTTTTAACAAAGTCATTGACGTCCCGAAATAAGGTCAGCCAATAGAAACCAAATTGCAATATTTTTGCAGCAGTTTTAGATGCTCTGAAGTGCCCAGCATAGTCAAATGAATGACAATGCTCTAGAATCTGATTCACCTCCTCTTCTGGCATACAGATTCGAATTATTTGATCCGGCCTTCGTATGTAGAGAATAGGGTCCTCCCAAAAAATATACTTGATGTCACTAAAGAACTGCTTCTTCTAATGACTTGTGTACTCTGGAGGGATGACAGAATTGGCTAGAAAGTTTACGAAATCTGCATACCATGGGGCTGATACAATGTGAAATAGTTCCTCATCTGGAAATACTTCGTTGATTACATCAGGCTGATCTTGTGCTAGTAGTTTGATCCGAGATAGATGGTCAACAACAAGATTTTCACAACCTTTCTTGTCCCTAATTTCGAGATCAAACTCTTGCAGTAGAAGTACCCACCGAATTAGTCTAGGTTTTGCATCCTTCTTGGTAAGCAGATATTTTAGTGAGGCATGATCTGTGTAGACAATTACCTTTGATCCAATGAGATATGATCAAAATTTATCAAAGGCAAACACTACAACTAGGAGTTCTTTTTCTGTGGTGGCATAATTAAGTTGTGCATCAATGAGAGTTCGACTGGCATAGTGAATCACATGTGTAATCTTGTCCTTTCTTTGGCATAACACCGCCCCAACTGCATAGTCACTGGCATCACACATCAACTCAAATGGCAAGTTCCAATCAGGTGCTACCAAAATTGGGGCTGAGGTGAGTTTTTCCTTCAAAGTGTTGAAAGCCTTCAAACACTATTCAGTGAAAATGAAAGGGATGTCTTTCTCAAGCAGGCTACATAGTGGTTTTGTGATTTTTGAAAAATCCTTTATGAAGCGTCGGTAGAAACCTACATGTCCTAAGAAACTTCAAATTCCTTTAACTGAAGTTGGAGGAGGAAGTTTTTCAATCATTTGAATTTTAGCCCTGTCCACTTCAATGCCTTGGTCTGAAATCTAATGTCCTAAAACAATTCCTTCTTGCACTATGAAGTGACATTTTCCTCAGTTGAGAACAAAATTTGTCTCCTCACATCACTGAAGAACCATAGACAGATGATTTAAGCATTTATCGAATGAATCCCCAAATATCGAGAAATCATCCATGAAGACTTTGATGTAGTTCTCCACTATATCTGAGAAGATTGATATCATGCAATGCTGAAATGTAGCGGGTGCATTGCATAATTCAAAGGGCATCCTTCTGTATGCAAATGTACCATATGGGCAAGTGAAAGTTGTCTTTTCTTGATCTTCTAGAGCTATGGGGGATTTGATTATACCCCGAATAACCATCAAGAAAATAGTACTGAGAATGACCGACTAGTCTCTCTAACATTTGATCAATGAATGGAAGAGAAAAGTGGTCTTTCCTCGTAGCATTGTTCAATTTGCGATAGTCAATGCAGACTCGCCAACCTGTAACCGTCCTGGTATGAATAAGTTCATTATTTTCATTAGGAACTACTATGATTCCTCACTTCTTTGGTACTACCTGAACTAGGCTGATCCATGCACTGTCTGAAATGGGATATATGATACATGTATCTAATAATTTTAGGACTTCTGGTTGCACTACTTCCTGTATCTTTGGATTCAACCGACGATGATGTTCCACTGATGGCTTGTAATCATCTTTCATAAGGATTTTGTGCATACAGAGGGATGGACCGATAGGCATGGCAATAGGCCGAACTGAGCTGACTCGACCCATAAATTATGAGCTCGCCTTGGGCTCGACTCATCTCCAAAATGCTTGCTCGGTTCGGTCCATGAGCTCGTGGGCCGAACGGGCCGAGCCCTCAAATTTTTTCTTTTAAAATTTTGAAAATGAGAAAGAAATACAATATCGGGAATCTTTTATGTTGAAAATTAAAAATTGAAAACCCTCCTCCTTTTTCTAGATATTAGATACTAATTATAACACTAATATTGAGATAATAAAATTTGAGAATTGTTAATGGATTGAGTATATAATTGAATGAGAGGTAAGAGATTGAAGTGTGAAAAAATGAGTTTAGAATACGAGTATTTATAGGAAAATAATGAAATTAAAAAAAAATGGTGTGACCGTTGGATGATCATCCAACGGTCACGATTAAGTGACCGTTGCACGAGCCACAAGTTGAGTCGACTCGTGGCTTATGGGAACGAGCCCATTAGCCCAACGAGTAGGCTCATTTTTTGGCCGAGTCGAACGAGCTTAGCCCTCTTTTTTTGGATTCGGCCCTAGCTCGTGCTCGTCCCTTGACGAGCCTGAGCTAGGCCGAGCTTTTATGGTGGTGAATTTTTGAACGAGATCGGTCCACGAAGTAATACTGGCAGCAGGATTAGAGTCCAACCACTCTCTTGCTCCATCTCTCAGCGTATGCGGGAATAATCTCTTTCTAGTAGCATCATCATTCACCTCTTGGTAGGTGAAATTACTACAAAGCTCTAGAAAACGCGAACATGGTCATGTAGATTTTCGTTTGATTTCCCATAGAACTGTAAATTATTCTGGAATAGATTTATCACATCAGGGTGTAGTTGAAAATTCGGCTATCCATATGGTAGGTATGCTATGCTTGATTGATTCTGAATAATTGATGGGGTCATAAATTCTCCAACCAGCATTTCATCTTGATCAATCACCGCTGGTTGTGGAAATTGAATATGGGCTTCTACCATTGTATCCTCGTGTTCTTTATTCTGCCTATTCTTTTGTTTTCTTCTGCGTTGTCTGAAAATCCTCTCGATTTCAAATGGAACAATATCGAAATCTTCTAAATGTAGCATAAAACGACAGCAAACACCTGAAAATATCAAAATGAGTGAGGTAAAGTAGTCGCGAGAAAACTAAATGAGTAAAAATAAATAAAAATCAAAATCAAATTCAAGCTAAAATTAACAAAACTTAAGCTAAAAATCTTAGTCCCCGGCAACGGCGCCAAAAATTTGTTTGGTGAAATTTCGCAAGCGTACGGGTTCGTTGACAAGTAATAGTAAAAGTGAGTAAAAGAGTATCTTCCCACGAGGATTAGACTATAGCTTAATTTTCACCAATTCTATCTTAAATCGAATACACACAATAAATATTTGGATAAATAAAGTATGAAATTCTCTAAACTATAACTACGATTTAACTAAGTGCAAATATAGTTTTTGGAGAAAAATCAAGTAAATGAGTTATGCTAGGAATTCGACTCCACCTTTAATATCTATCTTAATCTTCAAAATCCCACGTTCTAATCCAATTTATGTTCAAATTGACAATCGATAATCCTAAGTTATTTAATAATCTCTTTCGAGTAGAATTAAACCTATTTTCATATATGTTCTGAAATATTCCTATTTTGAATACGAATATACAAAAACGCTTTCAATATCAAGATTATCAAATTTGATTGTACCAAACATAGGAAATTATTCATAATCTCTATAGGACTTAGTGTTTAAAACCATAATGAGCTAATCTATTTTGAACCTTTCGAAAACGAAAATAAATCACAAACACGTTCAAACAGTGATCAATCATTAAAACGGATATTAAAACCATGGTATAAATCAAACAAACACAAATTAAGATTAAAAATAGGAATTCTTGAATTAAAACTTCAACATATGGTTTACATCATCATCCTTAGCGTAAAGAGTTTAGTCTATCATGTTTTATTTACAAAAATACATAATAAATGGAGAATTTATCACCCAGAATATTGACTGCAAGAAGAATTTTGAAGATTAATTTGGCTCTTTGAATGTCTTCAATGGATTGCCCAAGATTTCCAACTTTCTCTTGCTTGAAATCTCAATAATCTTGTCCGGATGAAGAAATTCTTGTATAGATATTGTGTTTTGTCTCCTTCTTCTCTCCAAAATTCGTCTCTCTAATAATGCCCTTTTATATCTTCTATTTAGGGTCCAAAAAGATCTCCACGATTTGCAAAGTTCAGCTACCAAAATTAGCCTACGGGTAGACGGAAGGTCTGCCTGCTTGAGCGTGTAGAGAGGGTAAAATTCTCCTCTCTGTCTCGCTAAAGCGAGCGGACAGAGAGAGAGGGACGGGGGGTTTCTCCATCTTGCCTCTTCTGTTTGCCTTCGTTTTGGTTCCAGTTGACTTGGGTTGACTTTGGTCTTCTCT
Organism: Forsythia viridissima; assembly: GCA_030279155.1. Taxonomy (NCBI): domain Eukaryota; kingdom Viridiplantae; phylum Streptophyta; class Magnoliopsida; order Lamiales; family Oleaceae; genus Forsythia; species Forsythia viridissima. The sequence goes on from CM059042.1 coordinate 19,279,738, forward strand.
TGGTAATACATTCAAATGCACAGATGAATTTCATTAGTCTTTCCCATGCCCCAATTCGTGATTTTAGCTTTATTTCACCTCATTGTCTCCAATGATCTGCGTCGTCCCTAAATACACGAATATTGATCAAATTAGTGTAATAAATGCTTCATTTTAATCGAGGTATACAGTTAAAGTTTAAATTAAATGAGGTTAAATACATGTATAAAATACCTTTATCACTCGTGTCATGCTTCGTGCTAATCTTGCCACACTTAATGGTCTTGTTAATGGATCAATGGGTATAGTTGTGGACATTGTTTACGCAATTAATTGTAAGTCGCCATGTGATTTACCTCTTGCTATTATTGTGGACTTCAATAATTACCGCGGTACTTGTTTTCGTGAGAGCACCAACTTAATACATATTCCACATCAAACTGGAAGTCATTAAATGGTATCTCTTGTCAGCGAACACAAATCCAATTGTTTTGTGTTGGACAATTACAATACATAAAAGCTAAGAACTAACTCTTGATAAAGTGGTTGTAGATATTGGTGATAAAAAAAGTCTTGGTCTAACTTTTGTTGTACTATCACTAACGAGAAGGTTGCAAGATCTAACATTTAATCCAATGTTTAGTTACCAAACACTACAACAAAATTGGTAAATGTGAAGGTCTCAAAGGGCGACGACAAAAAGAAGAACGCTTGCGCACTATACAAATTAGAAGTGACTACTGTTAATTTGGTAGGCTTGGACATGTGTAATTAATGTCTATTTTTGCCATCTTATAATAAAAACTCAATATTGATGTTTAATATTTTTTCCAATAGGTTTGACGATGATAATTAGATTATTACAACTCTTATGACTTTTCAATATTTTACTTTTGGATTCATGGTAAATTTTAATTTTAGTTTAATTTTATTTGTTAATATAAATATACAATTACTCATAACTATTTTGTTATTTTTTTGCAGCCTATCTTCGTGATATTGATTTGCAATTGAAGTTGAAACGTAACCCTACGGTCGGATCCCACCGCGAGTAAGCGGTATATACTAGTATTCTTTTCTTCAGGATGCAAATCCATTAGGACAGCATTACGGCCACACCTAGGCGGAAAAATCCAATATGCAGGGACTTGAGACTTTATGAGGATTGTAATTGGGTATCGAGGGGGAGAAATCCTCCCAATTTGGTCATAGGGATAGGGGTAGGGGTAGGGGTAGGGGTAAGGGTGGGTAGGGTTGGAGAAGAAGATGAAATTTTTTTTTCTTTTATTAAAAAAAATTGTTTTAAATAATAAAATGTAAAGAAATCATTTTGTACTTTTGAAAAATTTAGGTAACTCAACAATAATCTTTCATTGAGTTTTCTATTTTTTTTTTCATTTTAATTTATTTAAGATAAAGATAAAATCGTCAAAAATAATATTTAGGGAGCGAATTAATGAAAGAATAGAGACCATAGCTGCAAATAAATTGAATGGAGATTATATTATTATGAAAGAATGTGAACAATCACTATAATTTATCTTATAATATATTATGAGTCATGTATATATTCTTAGTCCATACAATATGTATATATTCACAGTCCTTACATGTACATCAATAGTATTGCATGTAGCATTATTTATTAGTACTGTTGATGAATATTAATTTATATGTGACAGTTAAGCTACTACTACATTGTTCAATAAAGTGAGATGTGAAAACAATGTGTCAATGATCTCACTACCACATTCATGAGCTGTGATGATGCATTATTCTATTACCACTAAAATTAAAAAAAATAAAAAATATTACCACTGAAACTTTAATCTATATCTTTCATTTGAATAGTCATATTAGATTGGCAATAATTTATAATCAATATTATTTTTGAATTAATTAAAAAAATGATTATTTTAGATTTTTTTATGAAAATATTTCTTATTTAAAGATGATATAGAGTTTAGTGAAAATGGCCCCCATTTTTCGAATGAGTTGGTCAAATTTCGGATCAAGCAATTCTACTTAAAAAAAATTGATAAATTGCAGAAAACATATCAAGTGGTACATGAAAGGACATCAATTTGAAGGTTGGAAATCATTTCTGAAAAAAATAATAATAATAATAAATTTATGGAGATTCAAGTTTATATTTATGTAGATTGGGACGGTACATGTGATATTTCCACCCTATTATCAATTGAACAATACCCCCAATCGACGCTCTTTGATGTAGCCTGCAACAAGTGTGTTTTTGCTTCAAGAGTGGTATACTAACGGTGACAATGGTACGAAATTCTCCTCTTAGCATATCAATGAATCTTTAATTTAATTACATTTCCGGACAATTGAGGACTTTGAGTTATGTTTGGTACGCTTGTGCTCACGACAATGAATACAAATTGTTCAAAAGAGGATTATTGGCATATAATTTACTATCAAGAGGCTTGTATGGGTATTAATTGATTAGGTACGTGCCGTAACTCTCGATTGTTTTATAACTAAATATTATGACGATGGAATAGATGTGACAGTATATCAAATTATTTATAACTACGTATTTGATACTTAATATTAAACATGACTCACACAAGTCAACTACTATCATATAAAAATACGTGCTTAATGACATAAGCAAGTAGATTCTCTAGTCATTAATTACTCCATCAAATGCTATTTAAATCCACATTCATCTAATTTATTCACCAAATGGGAGCCTCAAAATGTGTCATGCTTGTGCTATTAGTATTATCAGGTTTCAATACAGTGTCCTGGGCAGCTTATGAAGAGGATGTAAGGACTAAATGTGCCTTCACCAGATATCCGAGGTTGTGTGTCGAAACCTTGACAGGATTAGGCTCATCAGGGAATCAAAATGTTGATTTCATGTATGCACTTGTTAACAAGACAATATCAGAAACAAAGGTCCCAATTTCAAAATTTCAGCAACTCAACTCCCATTTCGTCTCTGAATATGCCCAACTTGCTCGAATCATGGGTACGTATGGTTGATTCCGTCAAATTTACATGTCTTGTCTTTCTTATTTTGTTCTTTTCATATATAGGAAATGGCTTAGAGCTTTACATAAGCACACGTGTGAGAACGAAGGAGAAACCTTGGTCTTCCAGCTTCATAAGTCTCGTATCATTTGACAATTTCTCTGTCCGAAATAATGCAGATTACTGTCACGAGCTCTTGACAATGTCTATCAAATGGCTCAACTGTGCATTAGAGGAGCTTAAGGAATCGCCAAGAAAGCGCAAGGAAGACATCCAAACATGGCTGAGTTCTGCTATAACATTCCAACAAGCATGCAAGGATACAGTAGCATCTCAAGCTCCATCAAATGTGTTTCTGGCTGAAATTTCCAAGAAAATGGACCATCTTTCTGAACTGACCAGTAACCCGTTGGCCCTGATGAACCAAATTAAGTCTAAAAACAAAATTTTCACCAACCGACATCTTTTAGAAGAAGAAATTTTTCCCGACTGGGTATCGGCAAGTGATAGAAAACTTCTTCAAAGTAAACAAATAAAACCAAATGTTATAGTTGCCAAAGATGGCTCGGGAAACTATAAAACAATCTCTGATGCCATCCAGGCTGCGACTGGGAGTCGATTCATAATCTATGTGAAATCGGGAGTTTACAACGAAAAAATAAACACTAACAAAAATGGGATTACATTAATTGGTGATGGAAAATACTCAACCATCATTACTGCAAGTAGTAGTGTGGCTGGGGGTTCAATACTACCGGACACTGCTACATTTAGTGAGTCCTCTCTCTCTCTATCTCAATGTTCATAGAAAAGGTAGTTTACTTCAAATTAAATCCTTGTAGTCTAAAAAGAACTTGTTTTTTTCTTTCAAGGTTAGCATTTTTTATGGCAATTACATTTGAATTGTTAGCTAGATCTAATTAATATGCCCCCCCAAAAATAGCCCTTTTCTACTCAACCTTTTAATTAGGAGATCTAAAGACATATTGTAATTATATCAGTACACTAATAGTCGTTTTCTTTTTTCGTTTTTGTCAGCAATTACAGGAAATGGATTTATGGCACGAGATATCGGATTTCAGAACACAGCAGGCCCTCGAGGAGAACAAGCCGTGGCCCTAACTATAGCCTCAGATCACTCCGTGCTGCATAGATGTAGCATTTTGGGATACCAGGATACATTATGTGCACTCTCCCATCGCCAATTTTATCGCGAATGTGACATATACGGTACGATAGACTTCATATTTGGGAATGCTGCTGCTGTAATCCAGAGTTGTAATTTGATCCTCCGCCGGCCAGCTCTTGGGGCCTACAACGTGATCCTGGCACATGGTCGGACCGATCCAGGGCAAAACTCAGGATTCTCTATCCAAAATTGCAGGATTACTGTCAGCTTAGATTTTTCTCCTATTAAACACTCCTACAAATCGTATTTAGGGAGGCCCTGGAAACAGTTTTCCAGGGTGGTGGTGATGGAATCGACTATTGACGATGCAATTGCGCTGCAGGGTTGGATTGAGCGGCCAGGTGCCAGTGTTTCTACATATACAACGTTGTATTTTGCTGAATATGCAAATACAGGCCCCGGCGCCGAAACTTCTAAGAGAGTGAAATGGCCTGGTTTTCATGTCATTGGAGAAACTGAAGCCAACAAATTCACTGTTGCTAATTTTATCGGTGGAAAATCTTGGTTGCCCTTTACTGGAGTCACTTTCATTTCTGGCCTCCATTGATTAATTTCAACCAAAGTATAGCTTTTATCTGTACAGAGTAATTAAAAGTTATTTTTAGTTTGAACCTGATTAGAGATAATAATAACTAATATTTACCGCTTTCTCATGTTGGTTTCGACCGTAGGTTACTATTCAAATTTAATGGCAATTCAAATACGTAGCAGATGAAGAAAAATGTGAATTTGAGAATTTGATTTGAAGAGAACGAATTTGAAGAACATATGAGATATGATGGAGAAAAATTAATTTTGAGAATCATGTAGCAGATAAAGAAGAAGATGGATTTGAAAATTTGATTTGAGGAGATTGAATTTGAAGAATAGAGGAGATATGATTGAGAAAAATCAATTGTGAGAATGAAGATGAAAATAGATGTATATGTGTTTTTTTTTAGAATGAAGATGAAATTCCTTACTGTCGTGATAATACATTCTTGTGTGAAGCAGAAAAATAAATTTCAACTTTATAAACAGTAGAACTTCTCTTCTTGTTGCTACACAAATGACCTTAAGAAGCATGTTTAAAGGGTAAGTTTGTTCGTGTTGTGACCCCCTAATTATGCTAAGGACCATTCTTGTTGACCTTCCCACATAATTTGGTATGGAGCACCATTATTGCAATGTTTAGTATATTGTATTGAACGAGTTCATAGGTTGTAATTGGAATCATTTTAACTTGGTTCATTTCCAGGTTAAGTAAAATAACTCAATGACCAATAATCCGAACTGATTTTGACTTATACCAACGTAATCTAAATAAGTCTCTTAAAACACAACGGTAATTTAATTTCATTTTCTTTTTGTGGGTGGCTAAACTCTTCATCAATTGTTTGTCCCATTTTTTGAGCACCGTGAGAGAGAGAGAGAGAGAGAGAGAGAGAGAGTTATTTGCTTTTGGTATATGGAACATTTAATTGGTTGGATGGCCTAACTAAATTAGGGTTTTACCAAACTAGATATTATTGGGAGTTAATGCATTGGCCTAACTTAAACAAACTTGTTTTTTAAAATTATAACTTAAACTTCAATATCATATGTTTTAAAATAATGTTACTTTTGTTACCTATTCTATCAGAATTTCACGTATTAAGCATTTAATGAGAAAAAAAGTCATCTACTGCAAATTTAAACTCTTAGATTAAGATGGCAATGAGATAAGGCAGTCCTTCCCGCCACTAATCCCGCCAAGAATTTTCGGGAGGCGTGGCGGATAAGATGGGGACACGAATAAAATAATATCCATTTACATGTTTATTTATTTTTTTAATATTATTTTCTATATTTCAAACACGACTTAATTATAAAAATACAAAAATAAAATAAGAAATAAGATTCGGGGAGGTCATGTTCTCCGTCCCTATGGGGAATCAGAGCGAGGATCAGGGTAATTTTTCATCCATAGTTTTGATGAAAATGATTTGATAATACGTATAAATAAAATGTAATTTGAATCAACTATTGATTATGTCGTTCGATTATATTTGATGCATGCAACAAAAATAGTTGAATTACATGACTTTTATTGGCCGTCTTAAGACTCAAAACAAATTCTATGTTAGTAGACTTATACAGAATGTGTTTAACTACATAGTTCAAAACTATAGACAGCAGAACAAAATAATAAAATAAACAGAAGGCAGAAAATTGCAAACTGAAGCATGTGCAAACACAGTTTCCTTAAAACAGATTTGCTCCCCTACTGTAGCTTCTTGAGAGTAATGAATGTCTACTTCTCAAGATATATAACGGAGGAACTGTTTAGCACGAAACTGCTAAAACAGCGAACTGAACTATTGCCATAATAGGATCACCAAGAACACTTTGAATGGAATTTTTGGAACAGAAAAGAAAGAGTAGAAGAATGAATTTCGCGTGTTTGATCGTGAAAGTTCAGACCCCTTTTATAAGCTCCCAGATGACCCATGACCTCCTCCTCCATTAACAGCAGCCTATAGTAACAATAAACATTCATCTGCTGCCTTTAGGAATTCGAGAGTTTAAGATAGCTGAAAAGACAGAATTTTAGTTCTGTAATTAAATCGGAAAAAAAAATACAAAACGTAGGCTTGACTACGTGGCCAATTTTGGTCCAGCATTCGTGTACATAGGTCGCGCTCGCACATGAGTTCTATGGTTCGATGTGTAAATCGGACCGTGATTTACACCCTCCTGTGGGCACGCGCAAGAGAGGGCCTTTATGCCATACAATATTACACATTTGTAAATTGTGACCATATAAGTACTAGTCAACCTTTCATCATTTTTTCAATATGGGTTAACCTACTTGTTTTTTTTTTCCCTTCCACTATTTTTCTAACTCCACTTTAAGCTTTAATTTCTCATTTACCCGAGCATCAATTTTTCCAAGTAAATATATGATTTTGATGTCACGTGGAGGAGAACACGAATCTACTTTTATCTTCTATATTGAAGAAACAAATCCCACACAAAATTATGCCCAAACATGATATAATATTACTTATTTTCCAACAATCTTCCACATGAATAGAAATTGACAGAGACACGGAAGACTTAGCGATAAAGTTCAACGCTGAAACCTGTATATGATAGGTAGGTGTTACCATTTGAACCTTCCCTCGTGAAAGTATATTTACTTTACTATCTAATCAGTAGACGCGATGTCTTTGAACTGTTCTGTCGTTTGTGTAAATGATGATATACCTCACACAGACTTCTTCCTAACATAGTTCAGTTCTCATTGTTATGTTTATTTGTGGCCGTGAACATATGCCTGGTTCTACGAGACTTTTTAAGAATTGCGCTTCACACAATTCTCTTATAAGGGGCCCCACTTCTCTCTCACATAAGTGATTTATTAATTAAGAGTAGCTTGTTTTACCTCACTCGTAAGAATCATTAAAAGCTTATAGCTTATCCTCTCTTCTACAGGATTCACTGTTTCATCATAGGAATGGAAATGAGATAACCCCCATAGTGATCTAATTAAGTATTTACAATTAGGTTGTCCCTTTGAACCTGGATCTTGGGATCTCCAGTCAACTAAGTTGGGTTTCCATTGTATTAACTTATTCTTCCAAAGGCTTAAGTCCCATTTCTTTCAACGACTTTTCAACTAACTCTTTATTCAAACCTTTAGTTAGTGGATCCGTAATATTATCCTTTGACTTCACATAGTCAATAGAGATAACTCCAGTTGAGAGTAGTTATCTTATGGCATTATGTCTACGACATATGTTTTTAGACTTACCATTATACATGTTACTCTGTGCCCTACCAAATTGCAGACTGACTATCATAATATATGATAATTGCTGGCACAGGCTTTGGCCATCTAAGAAGTAACGTAACCATTTAGCCTCTTCACCACACTTGTCCAATGCTATAAACTCAGATTCTATAGTGGATCTGGCTATAACCATTTGTTTAGAGGATTTTCATGATACAGTTGCACCTCCCAACGTGAACACAAATCCATTTGTAGACTTTGATCTTTTATATCAGATATCAAGTTAGCATCACTGTATCCTTCAATAACTGTCGGATATCTGGTATAGTGCAGCCCATAATCACGAGTATATCTCAAATACATTAGTACTCTTATTATTCATTTCTATTGGTCAGCTCTTGGATTACTCGTGTATCTACTCAGTTTACTAACTGCGTAGGCTATGTCTCTTGTACAATTCATCAAATACATCAGACTTTCGATAATTCTAGAGTATTATAATTGAGAGATACTATTGCCTCTATTCTTTGATAGATGCTAACTGGTATCTATCGATGTTCTAACCATGCCAGAATCATCCTTGTTAAATTATTCAAGAATTTTGTTCACATAGTGTGATTGACTTAGGACAATTTCTTCTGATGTTCTTGAAATTTTAATCTCAAGTACCACATCCGCTAAGTCCATATCCTTCATGTCAAATATTGAATTTAACATGTCTTTAGTAGATTTAATCATCTTATCGTTGCTTCCAACAATAAGCATGTCATCAACGTAAAGACATAAAATGACATAGCCATTTTCAGTATCTTTGATATAAATGCATTTGTCGCACTCGTTGATTTTAAATCCACATTCCATTATGACATAATCAAACTTTTCATGCCATTGTTTTGGAGCTTGTTTCAAGCCATATAATGACTTCACCAATTTACAGACTTTATTCTCTTGCCCTGGAACAGAAAAACCTTCAGGTTTTCCATGTAGATTTCTTCATCTAAATCTCCATTCAGAAAAGTAGTTTTCACATCCATTTGATGTACTTCGAGATTTCACAAAGCTGCAATTGCAAGTATCATCATGATGGATGTTATTCTCGTTGCTAGAGAATATATATCAAAGTAATCAAGGCCTTCTCGTTGTTTGTATCTTTTTATAACAAGCCTGGCCTTATACTTTTCGATTGTTCTATTTGCTTTCATTTTCTTCTTGAAAATCTATTTGTAGCCAAGTAGTTTACATCCCGGAGGAAGATCTACAGCTCCCATGTATGGTTTTGCATAATAGAATCTATCCCACTTTTAGGAGGATGTCCTCAACTTAGATTTGAATAGATTTCAAAAATCCATGTAAATATTGGTATCCCCAACTCAGATTTTAATAGATTCAATTGAAATTTAAGTGTCCTCAACTCAGATTTAAATAGATTCTTTAGAAATTTAGGTGTCCCCAATTACTAGTAGATTTCTAAAGATTTCATTAATTAGGAGATTTAAACAGATTTGCATGGATTTCGAGTTCATAAATATGAATACCAAATTCTTTAGGAATTCTATCTCCACCCTTCAAAATTTCAATTTAACTCTTCTCTTACGCATCTCTTCCTCTCGACTCTCTCATCAATTTTGTGCAACAAGTTTTTACAGAAACTCTTATTCTTGATTTTCAATTTATATTAACATGGAAATTTATTGATAATTTTTTTTTAATTTTTTTTTTACAATTGTCAAACATCGTCTTTAAAATTTCATTCTTAATACTCCATGATCATTCATTGAACCGAACAATTGAACTAAAAAATATAAATAATCTATTGGCAAATATTAACTAGATAAATAGTCTAATATTATATAGGACAATTAGATATTGGACTGTAAAATCAGTATAGCACTAAAATTATTTTTTGAACTTGGAACGATTTACTCGTCAACTGCGACACATGTAAATTATATTTTTAAGCCATAAGATAACTTTTTATACAATATGGTTAAACAACTGATTTTAGAAGAGAATAAATACTAAATATCCACTGGTTAAACAACTGATTTTAGAAGAGAATAAATCCTAAATATCCACCATCTAGTCTCAGATATGAAAGAAATTTTTTTATAAAAAAGACAAGTAGAAAGAAAGTAAAAATTAAAACTTTATTTCAATTTTTTTTAAAGAAACGTTGCTCTTTAATCAATTTTTTTTTTTAATTCAAAAATGAGGAAATTGATAATAGTAATGTGGATCTCCAAAACAATGGATCCAATTGTGCTTCAAGCTTAGAGACGACGAATGACTTATTTATTAGTTTATTCTCTAAGAGCTTAGCTGACACAGCTGTCATGTTGGTATACCTCCCAATCTATCGGATCATTCACCTCTTCGATTGAATTTTTTTTTTTACTTCTTTATATTTCAAGATTTTTTCTCTATCCAAAATTCTACTCAAAATCTTTGTTTATGTAGGATAGTCACTTGAATATTTAGAATAAAAACAATGTAAAATTACTATTTTTAATAAAAAGACCACAAATTCGTAAAAATTTATAGAAATCCATAAGAATATATTGAAATTTATAATATACAATTATGTTGAAATCTTATAAATTTTGTGAAATTCTATTCAAATTCATGAAATCCATTCAAATTTATAAATATTAACAAATCTTTTAAAATCTGAGTTGAGAACACCCTCCTTAATTGCCTCTTTCCATTGAGGTCCTTCTGAAGAGTTCACATCTTCTTTAAAGCTTTAAAGATCACTTTCTAGCACATAAGTTAGAAAATCTAGACCAAAGGTTTTTCCAGTTCTAGCTCTTTTGTAGCTTTTTTGCTACGTCTTGGTTCAACCTCATCTTCTTTTTGGTCCGTTGCTTCATATATCCGTTTATAGGAACTTGCTTCTACTTTGGATCTGTACAAAAATACATGTTGAAAAATGAAGCATTTCTTGATTCCATTATCGTATTTTTGTGTATGCGCAAGATTTTAGATTCATACACAAAAAACTGATAAGCACTACTGTTATGTGCATAGCCAATAAAAATGCAATCAACAGTTTTTGGACCTATCTTTACCTTTTTCGGTGTAGGTACAGCTACTTTGGCAAGATACGTCCACACTCGCAAGTATTTATAGGAATGCTTCCTTCGTTTCCATACCTCGTATGTGATCTTCTCTTATCTTCTTTCGGGGCACCTTATTTAAAAGGTAATTAGCTAATAATACAGCTTCTCTCCACATATTCTGAGGTAATCCAGAACTTAATAGCATTGCATTCATCATTTATTTTAAGGTACTATTTTTCCGTTCAACAACACCATTTAATTGAGGTGAATAAGGTGATGTGATTTCATGTGTGATTCTGCTTTGTGCACATAATACAACAAATGGTGATTCATATTCATCACATCCGTCACTTTTCAACACCTTAATTTTCTTGTTGAGTTGATTATCAACTTCATTCTTATGAAGAACAATTTTTTCTATAGCTCCATCCTTACTTCTAAGTAGATAGACATAACAATATTTTGTGCTATCATCAACAAAAGTAATGAAGTACTTGTTGCCATTCCTTGTTTGTACATATTTTAAATCACCCACGTCAGTTTGAATTAGATCAAGTAGTTCGTTTCTTCTTTCAATAGTTTGAAATGATGACCTTGTCAATTTTGTCTCAACATACGTTTCACACTTGTGTTTAGAATTAATATGGAATACAAGTATGGAATTCAAGTTAATTAATCTATGCAAAGTATCATAATAAACATGTCCTAGTCTACTATGCCACAAATTAGAAGACTCAATCAAGTAAGCAGAAGAATTATTCACTTTATTAATTTTCATCTTAACTGTCATTACATTGAGCTTAAAAAGCTCATCAGACACATAACATTTTTCCAACAAACATTCTACTCTTAGACAAAATGACTTTATCTGACTCAAATACCATACGGAAACCATGCTTGTTCAGTAGTGACCAGACACCAGGTTCTTGCAGATTTCTGACACAAAAAGCACATTGTTAATAGTCAGTTCTTTCCCAGACGTCATCTTCAAAACTACTTTGCCATTGGCCTTTGATTTCAGATGTAGCTGAATTTCCCATAAACAGCTTCTCTCCATTCTCCGTTGCCTCAAAACAACTGAACATCTCCTTATCTAAACAAACATGTCGGGTAGCACCAGTGTCGATCCACCACTCTCTTGGGTTTGAACCCACCAGATTAACTTCAGAAATGACAGCTACAAGACTCATTTCAGACACATCGTTTGTAATGTCACCAACCTTATTGGCTTCTTTCTTGTTGTTCTTCTTTGGCAACATGCACTCCGAGAATCTCTGACCTACTTTGTCACAGTTGTAGCATTTTCCAAGAAATTTCTTCTTGGACACACCTCCTTTCGGTCCCATCTTAGGCCCTTTGACAAACTTATTTTTGTTTCCCTTAGAGCTTTGACCATGCTCCACCGCATTTGCATAGCAGAATTGAACATCTTCCTTTCAGAACTCTTGTTGTCTTCTTCGATGCGAAGTCTAACAATAAATTTTTCAATGTTCATCTCATTTCTCTTGTGTTTGAGATAATTTTTGAAATCTTTCCAGGCCAGAGGTAGCTTTTCAATAGTAGTTGCCACTTGGAAGTTTCACTCAAACTCATTCACTCGGCGTGAATCTCATGCAAGATCACTTGCAATTCTTGTACTTGACTGATCACGGGTTTTGAGTCTATCATTTTATAATCGAGGAGTCTACCATTTTATAATCGAGGAAGCGGCCAATAATGAATTTCTTAGCACCCGCATCCTCAGTTTTATATTTACGGTCTAGAGACTTCCACAATCTCTTCGCCGTTTTCATTGAACTATACACATTATTTAGTGAATCCGTCAAACCATTCATGACATAGTTAAGGCACAAGAAATCAGAATGCTTCCAAGCTTCAACGGTGCTGATAGTTTGGATATCTTCCTCACCCTCATTGAGTTTTGGAGCATCCTTAGTCAAAAAGCTCGCAAGATTTGATGTGGTCAGATAAAACAGTATTTTTTGCTGCCACTTTTTGAAATTCAATCCATTGAATTTCTCCGATTTCTCTCCATGATTAATCGAAACAATCACAGTCGGGGTAGTGGTTCGAGTCACAGTTTGGGCCACATATAAGCTGGACACATTAGTTGGCATTTCTTTTTCTGTAGCCACAACTTCAGTAATCGAATCAGTTGCCATTTTCTGAAAAAAGAGGAATTTTTTTGTTCCACTTTTAAATAAAAACAAACAGTATAAATAATACTATTTATGAAATCAGATTTCCTCTTTAAAATAAATATGCTGGAAAAATAAAATTTAAACAAGTTGATGAAAAAAAAAAATTCTACCAACAAAAAAAAATTCAGTTTCTCAAATTCAGTTTTAAAATCTGTTTATCTTTTAATATAGTCCTTCTTTTCCAAATTTGTTTGAAGAATGTTAGTAGACTTGTATAAAACATGTTTAACTACATAGTTCCAAACTGTAAACAGTAGGATAAAGTAATAAAATAAACAGAATGCAGGAAACTGCAAACCGAGGCTTGTGCGAACACAGTTTTCTTAAAACAGATTTGCTCCCTAATGTAGCTTCTTTAGGGTAATGAACGTCTACTTCCTAGGATATAACGGAGGAACTGTTTAGCACGAAGCTGCTGAAACAACAAACTGAACTACTACCAGAACAGGATCACTAAGAACACTTTGAATGAAATTTTTGGAACAGAAAAGAAGGAGTAAAAGACTGAATTTCGTGTGTTTGATTGTGGAAGTTCATACCCCTTTTGTCCTCCTCATCCATTAACAATAAACATTCAGCTGCTACCTTTAGGAAATCAGGAGTTTAAGGTAGTTGAAATTCAAAACGTAGGCTTGACTATGTGGCCAATTTTGGTCCGACATACGTGTACGCAGGTCGCGCTCACACATGAGTTCTATGGTTCGATGTGTAAATCGGACCGTGATTTGCACCCTCCCTTTGGGGGGGGGGGGGGCGCAAGAGAAAGTCTTTATGCCACACAATATTACACTTTTGTAAATTGTGGCCATATAAGTACTAGTCAACATTTCATCATTTTTTCAATATCGGATAACCCACTTGTTTTTTTTTTTTCCCCTCTTTCATTATTTTTCCTACTCCATTTTGAGATTTAATTTCTCATTCACCCGAGTATCAATTTTGCCAGGTAAATATATGATTTCGATATTTACACGTAGGAGAACATGAATCTACTTATATCATCTATACTACAGAAACGGGTCCCACACAAAATTATGCCCAAACATAACATAATATTACTTATTTTCCAGTCCTCTGTACAAGAAAAAAACTTGTACTCACCCTCAGCCCTCATTAACCGGTGCATGTTCAGCCATCGAGCATTGCTAAGTTAGAAGGTCTTAACTTTGGTCATTAGAAGGCATAGCTCAAAGGCCAATGCTCATGCTATTGCAATGCACTAAGGCAACCATAATCAAATACAAGAGCTCGATAAAGTTACAAAAAATCAGCACAATATTAAAGTGTTAAACTGAACGAGACGTTAATAAAGTAATAATTACATGATATATATGCATGTACTAGAAGATTGATTTAACACAAAATATAACTTGCACTAAATAACGAAACACTAATTTAATTTTAAACTATTACGTGCTCCATATATTTCGTTTACTTTTTATGGATAAACAAATTTAACTCTCTATCAATCCTTTTCCATGGTTTTGATTGACAGAGAGTCAATAGATTGTTAATTGTACTTTATGGAAGTTGTGATTGGTAGGATAGTCCACTTAAATCTAAGGGCTTGTTCGGTAATTATATTTTTTCAAAAAAACTTATTTTTTTGTTTACTATTTTTTATTTTTCAAATTTTTTACTCTACAAAAAAATTTAAAAAGTCAATAAAATAACTAAAAAAACCCTTATTTTTTTTATAAAAAAAAACTACATCGAACAAACTCTAAATTGGGCCCGTACCAAACTCCACGTTTTTGGGAGTTAATGCATTGACTTAGTAGATTATGAAATTGATGATCCCCTAATTACGTCTTTTCTTCTTAGAAAAAATTAAGATATTTGATATTTCTTTCTTTTTCTAAGCTAGCATATTCGTGGATGACTTTGATTATTAAAT
Source organism: Forsythia viridissima (assembly GCA_030279155.1). Taxonomy (NCBI): domain Eukaryota; kingdom Viridiplantae; phylum Streptophyta; class Magnoliopsida; order Lamiales; family Oleaceae; genus Forsythia; species Forsythia viridissima. The sequence goes on from CM059042.1 coordinate 19,294,817, forward strand.
GGAAGAATGATTCAAATTAATTCTTCCATGAAGGTCTTCGAGGCCGAATAGCTTTTTTTGGAAGGTGATTTGGTGAAAAGATTCGCACTTTTAAAAATGTTGGACAATCATGAGCGTATTAATAAATTTTTTACCCTTTAATTAAACTTACGGTGAATTGAAGTCTCGTTGCTATTAATTTTTTGAGATGTTTTCTGTAATTATTTAAATGAAAATTTAAAGGGATTTGCACACAAAGGGTAATGCATTGTAAATAAAAAATAAAAAAATAAATTTCTCCATCTGGGACAGTTAAACTTTTAAGTGAAAATTATTTGACAATACTTATAAACAAAATTTTGGATTAAATTTATGAGGAAATTGTCTTTTAAGTTATCTGTAGGTGACTTATTCTAAATTAGATCCAAACACTTTTCAAAATTGCCTTTAAATCATATTACTTCAGGCATAATTCGATTAATCTCGTAATTACTCATGTGACCTAAATAAATTAGAATTAAACGTAATTTAAACTTCAGCATGTGTGTGGCCACCGTCTTTTCTTGCCGCTCCGCCGGCTCTTGCATCTCGTTGCCAGTGTTACGCGACTTGCCGTCTGCCACCCAAAATATTTTTCTACTGTTTTCGTGAGCGATAATTGTAGACTCGCAATTTTTCATTATTACTTTTCTTCTCAATTATGTAAAAGATAAAGTTTTGAAATTTAATAGCTTGCTATTATATAAGAGAATGACGGTGATTCTAAGAAGTATTGGGCACTCCCTGGATTGCAAAATTTTATAATCAATTGTTTCTTTGAAAGTTAATTTGCAGATGAATTCAATTTTTAATAATGATTTTTCTTATTTTTTTTGAATTATGATGTTTTTGTTAAAAATATTATATATATATGAACAAAATTGTTTTGTAATCGTTTTTTGGTTGAATGAATGAAAGTAACATTTGTTTCATATACATCAACATTTTAATTAATATGTTTTGGGATGTTATTCTCACACATTCATGTGTGTTGTTTGATATTATATTATAAAAACAGTATCTTAATAAAACAGTATCACAAAACAGAGCAGTCTCTGGATTGCAAAATTTTGGAAACAATTGATTTTTTTAATATTATTTTGTATGTGAATTCAGTTTTTATAAATGATTTTTCTTAGTTTTCTTGAATTATGTTGTTTTTGTTGGAGATATTTTTTTTCATATATATAGAAATACAATTGTATTGTAATCATTCTTTTTTTTTTCCCATCGAATTAATGAAAGTAACATTTATTTCACGTACATCAACATTTTATATATTTCGGGATGTTAATATCACACATTCATGTGTATTTTTTTATATTGTATCATAAAAAAAAGTATCTTAATAAAACATTATCACAAATTTGACAGTCCCTGAATTGCAAAATTTTTGAAAACAATTACTTCTTTGAATATTATTTTGCAAGCAAATTCAATTTTTATGAATGGTTTCTCTTATTTTTCTTGAATGAGGTTTTTTTTGTTGGAGATATTATTTTTTTGATAATTGGAACACAATTTTTTTGTAATTATTTTTTAGTCAAATAAATGAAAGCAACATTTGTTTCGCAACATTTGTTTCACAAACATCAACAATTTTATGTGTTTCGGAATGTTACTGTCACACATTCATGTATTGTTTGATACTGTATCATAGAAAACAGTATCACAAACAGGACAGTCCTTAGATTGCAAAATTTTGGAAACAATTGCTTCTTTGAATGTTATTTTGCAGTTGAATTCAATTTTTATGAATGATTTCTCTTATTTTTCTTGATTTTTGTTGAAGATATTATTTTTTTTAATATATAGGAACATAATTATTTTGTAATTTTGATCAAATAAATTAAAGCAACATTTGTTTCACATACATCAATATTTTTATGTGTTTCGGGATGTTACTATCATACATTCTTGTGTGTTGATTGATATTGTATCATAAAAAAAGCATTCACTAGATTGCAAGATTTTGGAAACAATTACTTTTTTGAATTTTATTTTGCAGGTGAATTCAGTTTTTATGAATGGTTTCTCTTATTTTTCTTGAATTATGTTGTTTTTGTTAGAGATATTATTTTTTTGATATATTAGAACACAATTGTTTTTTAATTATTTTTTGGTCAAATAAATGAAAGCAACATTTCTTTCACATACATTAATATTTTTATGTGTTTCGGAATATTAATGTCATACATTCTTGTGTGTTGTTTGATATTGTAACATATACAATTTGTTGACGTCGGAACCTGCAACGTCCACGTGCCAACATATCTCCAGTCACTCCTCTGCCAACTTGTATGTTACTTGTACACTCGGACAATCGTTAGGCACCAAGATCTTCGGAGAAAAAGGGTCCGACGATCGTTGGTACTCCGACGATCAAGTCAACTGCAGGTATTAAAGTAATACACATGGGGCAAAAGTAATTGGGTGTGGGAAAGACAAGCAGACAGATATTTGAGTAGAGTTTAGGGTGGGATTTTAAGCGCAAAAAGAGCATACCTTAGAATAACCGGAGACGTTGTATTTATAACGCAGGAATCCTGATTGATTTAGGAAACAAATCAATCAGATACCCGATCGGATCCTCCTTCCTTATGGGATAGGGATCATTCATTACCCAGGCAATCTCTAAGATTATCTTCTTTATTTGAGCTTATCACGTTGCATGATTTTAGGAAATTATGATTTGGTTTCCTTGTGAGGATCCGTGCGCCAATCCAACGTAATCTGTCTTCAATTATCTCTCTAGTTATTCCAAAATATCATGCTGCCTGCTAGTTAGGGTTGATACGAAGCCCTGCGAGGCCCTATGGCTCGGCCGTGAGTGTCGAGGCCTTCCATGGGCCTCGCGGTATTCTAGCTGCAGAAGGCTAAGACGTCTGATGGGCCTCCGAGGCCCCTTTTAGAATTTACGAGGCCCTTACTGGACCTATAAGGAGGGCTCGTTGGACTTTTACTGACGTGGAAGTCCTATCAAAATCGGGTGGTAACAATAGTCCCCCAAGTCCAAGCCTATTATTTATAATAGGCGTGAGACATTGAGAGTGAGAGGAGATATTTCTGACAAAAAATTTTGAATTTTAGCGAAAAATGCAGAGTGTGGTCTTCGCGTATGCTTTTCGTAAATTGGGTTCTTGTCCAGTATAGTCTTCCAAGTTCGAGGCCGAACATTCATGACGGGTGAGGGCTTCAGGGGCCCAGGCCTTTGGTGACGTGTCCGCGGTTGGTGTGATACTGTCAATCAAGGCTGTCATTCCGTGGACAGGCAACCATGAGTGAGAGGATGCATGTATTTAATGCAATGGCGCGTAGCGGATAATAGAGGCGCGTGCGTTCTTGTTGTACTAAACACTTGGAGTTCCGTTTCCCGCTTGTTGCCCAATTTTAAACACGCGTCCACCATCCAACGACTCAGATGTAACACTTGGAAGTTGGACGGTGGGGATTGGAATGCCTCAATCTATAAAGCATGGCGCCCTCCTTCATCAAATTCTTCTTGCTTTTGTGCCTATTGTGAATGTTGCGGATGCTCTATCGGTAATCGAGCAAATCCAAGTGTGGGCGTCGTTCCAACTGCATTTCCGAGGTAAACGCGTCGAGAGTTGCTGTGATTTGTTTTGTTGGTTGCTTTTGTGATTATTTCTTGATTCCGTAGTATGGGGATTATACCTTGTTGCGCATTCTGAAGAAAATATGAGCATCAACTTCCGGGGTAGAGAAGGGTTTGTAATGTCGTCCGGAAACGACTACTCACAGAATCAATCGGATGCCCGAACAGACCCTAGTATTCGGGGTGAGTCATCAACATTTGCCTCATCATCTTCCTCCTCTGAGGTCGTAGGGGGAGTGAATCAAGCCCCCTCCGACGTACGCCCGTCGACTCCGTCCACAAGTGGGAGGGGGGCTTGCCCAACTGCCCCGTCGAAAGAGACCACCGAAATAGAGGGCCCGGACGCCGGGGTACCTGAGATGAAGGGATCGCTAGATAAGAGGGATGTCCCGGCAGCCAAGGTGCTTGACGAGGAGCTCAAGCGGTCGACCACCAAAGCATCCATGGCTTGTTCGAGGATCACCAAGGGGGAGTTGGAGGATATGCGGTTATCCTATGATATTCCCGCGTCCGTAATACTCAGTGCTCTGGGCTCAGAGGAACGCGCTGATGATCCTCCGGAATGATTCGTCGCAATTTACGAACCTGTGATGCAGCAGGGCCTTCACCTGCCCATGCATCATTTCTTTCGCGAGGTCCTGAGAGACTGGCATCTGCGTACCTATTGTGGGGCATTGTCGAGGCTGGAGGAAACCTGACTTCTAGAGAGTTTGAGTTTATATACCCGGCCCTGTCGATCTGCAGGCTAGTACAACATTTCTCCTCGGCCAGGACAGAAATGTAGGACAACCACCGACAGTCCCAAAAAAGTGCACAACTAGAAGGAGAGGTTCATTTTTGTAGGCGGGGATTGGGAATTTATGTCGGAGGACCCTCTTCTCCACGTGTCCATTCCTCGTCAATTCGGGGAACTTGGTATATACCGCTGCATTTGTGTGGATTTTGACCATAGTTCCTAACTTAATGTATTGCTTACTTTTGCAGACTGTAGGAAGCCACCCATCCCGAAGAGGGACCAAGGAGAGCTGAGGTCGAAGTGGAATAAAGTACGAGCTCTCAGCAGCGACTTCAGGAGTCTCAGCAACTTGTTGAAGGACAACAACTTATTGGCCAGCTGCGGACTGATGGGTGAGTCTCGTAAATTGCAAAATATTGGTTTTGCTATGAAAAGTTGCCTGAATGAGTTGCATATTGGTGTTCGTGTCAACAACTTTCAGGTTTAAAGGGATTCTTACGATTTGCCTCGCCCGCCCCTCCAGTGGAAAGGGTTCTTCGGCTCAGGCTCCACCGCGGGAGGCTTCCGATCCATCGCATGAGGTCCAGGATGCCGTGCCATTAAGGTCCGTCCACCCACCGGCTTCCGATCTCCCAGTTTCTAGCCAGAACGTTCCTCCTCCGCCCCCGCCTTCGTCCTCCTGCCCTCACCCAACCCTGTCCCATCCAAGGATAAGGGAAAGAGAATTGCCGAGGACACGGGTGATGTGGTCTCGTAAAAAGGGAAGGCTCCTACAGCCGCGAGAGAGTTTATGAGGGATGCCCGCAAATCGTGTCGGGCTGAGGGTGCAAGGAATTCTGGCTCCTCGGCTGGGCAGAGGAGTCTTGTCCGCATTTCCCAGCGCAAGGGAAAACTGGAAACCTCTGTCATGGAAATACTCCCTGCTCACCCTGCAATGATGGCGGTGAGCGTGCACAAATACTGGACCCAAAAGTGGGAAAAGTCGGCCGAGGAAGCCACTATTTACGAGAGTCTGCAGATGGCGAAGATGAACTTGATACGAGGATTGGTTATGACTTAGGAATTATTCAGCACTTTGGAAAACTTTAATGGCCAGTGTAGCGAGAAAGAGGCCAAGTCCATTAGGTTGGCCGAAGAGCTGAAGGCCATGAGCCTCGAGAAGGCGCAGCAAGAGTCTGAAAAAAGGGGTCTTCAGTTCAAGCTGGACTTAGTTGTGACGAAGGAGGCAGACATGAAGGGCAAGTATGAGATTGAGCTGAAGGCTGCCAAAAAGAGTTTGAAACAAGCCTGAGATCAGAAGAGGGCTGTCGAAGTTTCTCAGAAGCCTACCGAGGAGGCTCAGAAGTTAGCCAAAGACCGGACCCTTGCGGCTGAGACTGCGTTAGCCACTACGAACTGCAGTCTAGAGACCGTCATCGAGGAGAATGAGAAGTCGCTGGCTGCGACGAAGCTAGAGTTGGAGAGAGTCATGGTCGAACGCGCAGGCGCCAAGGTCAAGGTGGTGGAGGCATATTAAGACGCGTTCGTGGACACGCCTGAATACCAGGACCTCGCCTATCGCTTGATGACCATTGGGGGCGAGCAATTGGTAGAGCAGATCGTGGAAATCCATCCAGAGTGGGATATTTCATTCCTTCGGCAGACTCCTACCAAGGCCCTGGCGACGAGCACCCTTCCAGAACAAGCCGACGACCAAGTCCCCCAACCTGTTGTGGAGGAAGGCCCGCAATGTGCCGATCCTTAGAGAGGCGGTGGGGTGGGGCTATTGGACTTAGGATTTTGTCTATCTCTTTTGCGCATGCTCCAGAACTAGCCATTAAATTTGTCTATCTCAGATTCTGTATTTCTCTTTTATGAATGATTGCGCATGGGGAGTAGCTCCTAGAGCCTAGGAATCACTCCCTTTGGCATTAACAGTGCCAACTTTTTGTGGAATCCAAAGGGTCAACGTCTTTAATGTCCCAGTATGTTGGGGGGTAGCACCGTCGTGTGGCGTTCCAAATATCCCCAGAGCAGTTGCCTTTACTGCCTTGTACCAAGTACCTATACAGCCTCTATATATATGACAAAAGTAAGACTGAGGGCCCTTCATGTGCTCCTCGTGTATGCGCAGCTCCAACAAGTTACGTGAGTTAGCTTTCAACAGCGTAATTACTCTTGAGTCATGTGACCATAGCTATGGAGGTACGAATAAAGAAACGGCGTTCAGAATGCGTACCAATTGGAGAATCAACATTCAGAGGATCAAACGCCCAGCTAATCAACGTTCAGGAGACCAAACGTACGGGGGGCTTGGGCCTAGAAGCCTTAGCCTGACCATGTCCCGAACGGCGTGTCCCTAATTTGGGTGATGGGGCTGGGGCTGTGGCGACCTCAAAATTCTGCCTAAACTTTTTTTTTTTTTTTGGTATTCTGTCCAGTAGGGTACTGGTACCCATATTTGAGGGTCTTGATACCCTTTTACGCAGAAAGCAGTTCTACTTCCTGGTTTGATTAAAAACTGATTCAAAACATGTTTTCTTTATTTTCTTTTGAGGAAAGTAGTTAGAAACTAATCTTAGACAGTATTTGGAGATCACCCTTTCTCATTTTGCTTCGGATTTGCTTTATTCTTTGTTAAGTAAAAACATATATACTTGATGAAATAAAGAACCATAAGGTACAGTATGATAACTTAAATATAGCGGAAGTTTAAAACATATAAATCTGGTCTTTTAGTTCATTTCACCTTTAATGGCATGAGTTACCACAAAATATGGGCCCAAGTAAGTAAAAGAAGTACCTCACATACATTTTTGTTTCAAAACGGTTCATGACAAATCATTACGTCTCATGAACACTCCAAAAGCTTGAGCCCGTACATACTTTAAGAAAAAGGTGATATGATAAAGACAAGGTTAATCAAAATATTATACTTCATAATAACGAGTAGTAAGATACTCCATGGTCCAAAAATCATATATGTCCACGCAAATGTAGGTGGTTTCATGCTTTTGCAATCCGGGTTGAAGAGGATTGGAGGACCATATCTCAATCTTTGTGATCAAACGGTATTCATGTTCATCGAAGGCCACTTCCACCCGTTGCCCCTTGACTTCATACATATCTAGATCCATTTCCTACAAGAGTCATAAAACGACTATGAATGGTGACATTCAATGAGTAAAATACGGTGCGTGTGTGATATTGCACATAATATATATTTTATCTTTCTTAGGGCCCTTTCCACAAGCGATATTTGTACACCGAGCGCTCACTGAAATATTCTTGGTGCATAAGCACAATGGCCAAACTTCGTGGGACACTAATCGTCCTTCCATGGGGCTACTTTTGCCCTTGGCCATAGTTGATCAACTCATGAAAGCTACTGTTGCTTTTTGGCCATCTGATCGGATTTTTAAGTCCGCACGTGGGTCAGTCTAACCCTTAGCCAAACGTTGAATCAACTCCTGATTTGGGACCCTAATCGTCCCCATGATGGGCTGTAATTGCCCCATGATTGGTGTACAAATAGGCTAGGGAAATCTGATTGTGTCATCACATAACTTGTCTTTATTTGCTTATGAACTTTGTTTTCTCAAGTAGAGCATAAATGAAGTACATAGCTTTTCTCATTCTCATCCTTCCTCATTGTTGCACAAATAGCAAAGATGCTCAAGATGCTCATAAAATCTCATGGATCTCATTGATAAAAAAATCATTTGGAGCACATAAGAGCACATATAACTTATGCCACATGTAGATGTACATTCTTATCATTTTTACACATAAGGTAAATAATATGAGCCATTCACAACTTGTCATATTATATTGGCATATGTCATTTTAAATATAAATTTATGGGACATGTATACTTATCATCTTGCATAAAAACATATAACGTAATTTACTCACAACTTGACGTTATCCTTGATCCACCTGAAAAGGGAAAGGTTCTAAACATTATGATCTTATGTTGAATGTTGTTTAAATCTGGAAATGGAGAGTATTATCACAGAAACTGCCTTCAGGTATTTCTGGTGCAGAGGGTATCGATACCCTATCGTAGAACTGTGATATAGGGTATCAATACCTTTCGGGCAGAGACCTGATGAAATCATTTTACTTAGAAACTAAGTTCTCTGCCCAAGGAAACTAACTTTCTACACCATGAAATTTGAGTTTCTTGGTCCTTTTAAACTATTGCCCAAAATGGGGCTTTGGCGCTTGGGTTGGAAGTTCCTCTATTGAATTAGAAAACCTCCCATCCCTAGCTTTCTTAATAACCAAACCACTCACCTCTTCTCTCTGATTTTTCTCTCTTACTTGAGAGTTCTTTCCTCTTGATTATTACTAGAAAAACGTGAGGGAGAGTTGTGGAAGAGTTATGGGAGTTAGAGAGGAGAAAGGGGCAAGTTGGGGGTTGAAATGAGGGGGTATTTATAGGGAAATTCAACTCCTTTCTCATGATTGCATTCATCCTCATGGTGACACATGTAAAGTTGGGGAGATTTGCTGAAGATTTTCTGGTTGGCCTTCATAAATTCATTTCCCCAACTACTCACATTTAAGAAGGTACTAGGGGTAGCCTATAGGGTAAAATGCTAAATTCCTAATTTAGGCAGATTTCTGGACTTGTTTTTGGGTCGAGTTTTGAAGGTCGAAACGTGCTCATTTTTCGACGTTCCTTATACCATCTCGAAGATCTCATAGGGATCTTCACAAAGAACTCTGAATCGTAGAAAATGGATCATCACAGCGATCACAGCATCGTCTCAAAAATGGCTGCTCGTAACCAAATTTCTGGGAATTCCAGATTTCCAACTTCCTGGAACGTTTTTGACAAAAATATTCGGGGCTGATTCCTGAGTCGAACATAGGTGTATTTGGTACCATTTCGAAGGCCTCGTTGTGTACTTTGCAACGCACTTTGAATCGTAGAAAATGGACCAACATAGAGGTTAAAACATCACTCTAAAGATGGCTGCCCGAACACAGTTTTGCTGGAATTTTTGGCTGATTTCCAGATATCTAACATCTTGGAACGTTTTTGACATAATTTTTCGGGGCTGTTTTCATAGTCAAAAGTACGCATATTTGGTACCATTCCGAAGGTCTTGTTGCGTACTTCGCAACAACGTAAGTTTCGTAGAATTCCGACCAATACATACATCATACGATGGCTCCAAAGTTGGCTACATAACTTTAATGAAAAAGGCTCAAAACTTGGTTTTCTCACTTTTTGGGTCTTTACCCAACTTTTTCACTTTAATCCAAACAAGCCTTAATAAAAGCCAATAATTCTTAGATCAATTCATCCTAGTCCCTTCACAACTCATTAGATCCGATTTTCTCCCTTTTTAATAATCGGATTTAAATTAAATTCTAAGTGCTACGACTTTCGAAATACTTTTTGGGACAACTCAATCAAATTTCTTGCTTCATTCTCGTTTTCTTATTTAAATTGAAAATACGAATTTTTCGGGGCGTTACAGGGGCCCACTGTCCAAAGGTGTCAATGACATTTTTTTGAGCAGTGTGGCCTAATTAGTCACCAAATCAACTCATGTTGGTTCTGGGAGACTCTCGATCATGGTGGAATCAGATCTCCAACTCCTGATGATGCTCGGGATGACGAAGACCAGAGAATAGGCTTAGTAGATCTAATATCCCAACATGTGCCGACCCAAAGAAGCGGTGGGGTAGTAGGATAATTATCATGCGTATTTGTTTCTGCCCTGTATTCCGAATTGTGTTGAATAAAATACAATTGTACCAAAATTCCCATTGTTATTTCATTTAAGTGGATTGCTTGGGGTGTCTAGGCTTCAGACTTCTTTGACACCATGCGGTGCCTACTATGCCTTGAGCGACAGCATACAATGTGCATCGCGGTACCTTGGCGGCTGGCAATAAACAGCCAATGCGTTGGGTGGCACGCCGAAGTTCTATCGTTCGGCAGGCCTTCGACACCACGCATTTGCGAGGCTTTATGGGACAAGATGTCCTCGTCAACCTTGCAATGGTGTTCGTACAATTCGTGAAGCACGTATTTTTATGTGCCCTTTACGTCTTCCTAGGGTTTATTTGAGGTGAATTCATTCCATCTCCACATGCTCGTTTATCTGGCGGTTAGTATTCTGTCGCGCTTATATATGTGTTTGCAAGACTGTGCTTTATATTTCCCATTTTTACTCTTCTGTTGTCATATTCAGATCCTGGTTGTTGCTAGTCATGTCGGGCTTCCATTTTTCCAAAGTCCCAAAGTTTAAGATAAGGTGGGGGAGTTGTGGAGGATATCTCCCCTCCACCCTCGGTACTATCTGAGGCGTCTGATCCGGGGGCCACTGTGTTGCAGATGCCAGAGATAACGATGGGTAACTCTTCCTTTATTCTTCCAGCACCAGAGACAACGTCGGAAGTGCTGCCCATTTCGATTCCCGCGAGACCCGTGCCTTTGTCGAGAAAGAGAAAGGAGGATGCTGAGAGGGGAGATGAGGCATTCCGAACCCCCCTCCCCCACCTCCTCCTCCTCCTCCTCCTCCTCCTCCTCGTCCTCGCAAATACGAATATATCAACATTGGGTCCCACCAGGACGAGTTGTACCCAACGGTCATAGAAAAACTGCCACCACCGGCTGCCAAAGCAGTGGCATCCGTTCATAAGTATTGGACTTCCACCTTTGGGAAGGCAGCCGATAACGCAGAATTGACGGAGTTGTTGAAACTGGCTGAAATGTATACCTCTCACAGTCACGTGCTTAACTACGAGTTGTACAAATTGTTGGAGATGAAGTTCGACGAGTTGCTATCCACCGTTGGGGGAGATGAGGATGTTGAAGCGCTGCGCACGGAAAACAAAGATCTACAGGAGCAACTTGTATTCTCTGAAGATGCGAAGGCTCATGCAACGTACGACGTTATTAAAGCCAGGACAATCCAGAGGGCATGTGTTGATGCTCAGAAAATGGCTGAGTCGCAGCTGAAATCTTGTCAGAACATGATTTATGCCAAAGACAAAGAACTGACCGAGGGGCTGGATGAGTTGTCGAAGGTTCAGAGCATATTGGCTAAACTTGGGGTCTCCAGTTATGCCGCAACCCAGGGCCCAACTAGGACGTAGGAATCTTGCACTTTCTTAATAGTGTTATCTTTTGGTTTTGAGACTGTAAAGCTTCTTGTGACGCACATTATTATATAAATTGTTTTATCCGGCCATGTGGGCTAACAAAAACGCATTATCCTTGTTTGCTTTGAATGCATGTTGAACACTTATCCAGCGAGTTTGGCAGAGTTAGCTGCGAATCATACTCCCTCGCTGTCGAATTGTCTTTGCTTGTTTGAACGCTCGTTTAGTGTTTACCTAGTGAGTCGGCAGAGTTGGTCGCGAACCACACTCTCTCACGGTCGAATTGCTTTTACTTGCTTGTTTACGCGTTGAATGTTTATCCAGCGAGTTGATAGAGTTGGCCGCGAACCACACTCTCTCGCTGCCGAATTGCTTTTACTTGCTCGTTTATGCGTTGAATGTTTATCCAGTGAGTTGATAGAGTTGGTCACGAACTACACTTTCTCGCTGTCAAATTGTCTTTACTTGCTTGTTTACGCGTTGAATGTTTATCCAGCGAGTTGATAGAGTTGACCGCGAACTACACTCTCTCGCTGCTGAATTGCCTTTACTTGCTTGTTTAAGCGTTGAATGTTTATCTAGCAAGTTGATAGAGTTGGCCACGAACCACACTCTCTCGCTGCCGAATCGCTTTTACTTGTAATTGTTGTACGGAGAACACCTTTGATTCATAAAACGACGAATTTTATTAAAAGGCACGGTGTCTCGAGGCGCCGGATAAAATGCTGCAAAATAAAACTATTGATGATACGGCCGCAAATGGGCGATGCTCCAAGGGTGCCTCGTCTCCCTACCTTCTGAATCTTCCAATCTGTAAGTTTTGGGGTGGATTTCTTCGATGACTTTGTAAGGTCCTTCCCAGGTGGGCCTGAGGGTTCCAGCCTCCACCTCTTTATTAGCTTGGAATACCTTCTTCAGGACGAAGTCGTTGATGTGGAAACTCCTATCCCTAACTTTGGAGTTGTAGTATCTGGCCATCTTTCACCAGTAGCCATCTGAGAAGTGGTCCGATAGGACCATAGGGTCTCGGGTAGTTCTTCAGCCCACCATTCTTTCGTGGATTCTAATTTTCGTTTAAGGGTATGCTTGATGATCTTGTTCACGGCTTCTACCTGGCCATTAGATTGGGGGTAGTAGGGAGTGGAAAAGTCCCTTCGAATACCAAGGTTCTCGTAATTCAAGTTGAACTTCTTTCCTACAAACTGTGTGCCATTGTCAGAGACTAGAGAGTGGAGAATCCCGAAGCGGCAAACAATATTTTTCCACACGAATTTTCACTGTGATCTTGGCCAAAGGCTCGGCTTCACACCACTTGGTGATATAATCCACCACTACAATCGCAAATTTGACCCCACCCCTTCCCGTCGGGAGGGGACCTATGAAGTCGATTCTCCACTTGGCGAAAGGCCAAGGACTCGTGACCGGGGTAAGGTTCTGAGCTAGGAGCTTCAGTATAGTGGAAAATTTTTGGCATCTGTGGCACTTCTTTCCGTAATTGTAGGAATCTTTCTTCATGGTTTGCCAATAGTACCCCTGTTTCAAGGCTTTCTGTACCAGGGCCATTCCTCCTGAATGGTTACCGCATATCCCCTCGTGTATCTCTTTCATCACGTACACTGCTTCCTCCTGTGTCACACAGCATAGAAGGAGGTGGCTGAAGCCCCTTTTATATAGGATCTCGTCTTGTAGTACGAACTTCACGACCATTCTGTAGAGTTTTTGTGCTTCTTGTCTGTCGCTGGGCAGTATTTGGTTGGTCAAATATGCGATGATCTCCTTCATCCACCTAGGAGATTCAGATATCGTCAGGATAGTGAGTGTCGGAGACTCGTCAATGGAGGGTCGGTTGAGCCTCTCAACCAGGATGGCCTTCATCAAGTCGGAGTCTCTGCTGCTTGCCAATTTTGAGAGGGCGTCTGCATAACCATTTTCCACCTGTAGAATCTGCAGGAGCTCGTATGTCTCAAAGTGGGACAACAGGTCTCTGGCCTTTGTTAGGTATGCCACCATGGATTGCTCGAGTGCCGCGAAGGACCCATTAACTTGACTGACGACCAGCTGTGAATCGCTGTGAATCTAGAGTTTCCTCGCCCTCATCTCTTGTGCCAGTCTCAAGCCTGCTCGGAGTGCCTTGTATTCCGCAGTGTTGTTGGAGACTTTAAACTCCAGGCAAAGCGTACAGTTGATATTGTGGCCGTCAGGGCTAACTAGTAAGATCTCGGCTCTAGCTCTGGCCACACCCGAGGATCCGTCAACATATAACTTCCACGTTGGTACCTCTTGGGGTCGGGCTTCGAGCGAACCCTCGAGGATGTGGACGAATTCAACTACAAAATCTGCTAAAGCCTATCCTTTTATAGAGGGTCTTGGCTTGTAGTTGATATCGAACTGGCTGAGTTCGACCGACCATTTCATCAACCTCCCTGATGTGTCCTACTTTTAGAGTATCTGTCTCAGAGGGAGGTTCGTCAAGACATCTATGCTTTAGGACTGGAAGTACTGTCGGAGTTTTTGGGAGGTGATGATCAAAGATAGGGCGAGTTTTTCCATGTCCGGGTATCTCGTTTTCGCGTCCTGTAGGGCTTTGCTTACATAATAGACATGAAGCTGCACCGGGTCCTCTTTTCGGATTAAGACCGAGCTAACTGCCTTTTCGGAACGGCGAGGTAAACGAGCAACGTCTCTCCATTCTTTGGTTTGGACAGCAGCCAGGACTTTCCGAGGAGGACCTTGAGGTCCTAGAAGGCTTTCTCGCACTCCTCGGTCCACTCAAACCTCTTCCTCTCCTTGATGGTCTGAAAGAAGGGCTGGCAATGGTCGGTCGCCTTGGATATGAATCGATTCAGGGCCGCTAACCTTCCCGTCAAGCTTTGGACTTCCTTAGGAGAAAATGGTGACCGCATCTCAATGAGCACCTTAATCTTCTCGGGATTAGCCTCTATCCCGCACTGGTTGACCATGTAGCCAAAGAACTTTCTGGACGCGACTCCGCATGCGCACTTCAAGGGGTTAAGCTTCATGCGATATTTACGAAGGACTCCGAACATCCCTCTTAAGTGCCCTATGTGGTCCCCGTCATTCACGATCTTTACAAGCATATCGTCGACGTATACCTCCATGGTGTTCCTGATCTGTCCTGCGAACATGCGGTTTACCAACTGCTGATAAATGGCTCCTGCATTCTTCAAGCCGAAGGACATCATCCTAAAGCAGTATAACCCTCGGTCCGTGATAAACGAAGTGTGATCCTCATCTCCCGTAAACATTGGGATCTGGTTGTCGCCCGAGTATGCGTCCATAAAGCTAAGCAGCTTGTGGCTGGCAGTCGCATCGACCAGCTGGTCAATGCGCGGTAATAGAAAGCTGTCGTTAGGACATGCTTGGTTCAAATCCGAGAAGTCTATGCATACCCTCAATTTCTTAGTACTCTTCCTTACCAGCACTGGGTTAGATACCTATTGGGGATAAACTGCCTCCTTGATGAAACCGTTGGCTAACAGCTTGTCAACCTTCTCCTTCAAGGCACTATACCTTACGGCACTCAAAGGTCTTCTTTTCTGAATCTTGGGACGTACCTTCAGATCCACTTTTAGGGCGTGGCACGCCACAAACAGGTCGATCCCGACCATATCGCTGTACTTCCATGCGAAGACGTTAGCGTTCTCTCAGAGGAACTGCTTCAGTTCCTCTTTTATTTTTTTTCTCGAGTTTTTCTCCCACCTGCAACACCTGGGTTGGTTATAAGGAGTTCACCGAAAATGCTTCCAGCTCCTCGGCCGGGGAGGCAAGAGAGTCTGAGCCTATGATCCGGAGGTCCCGACCCTCGTCTAGTATTAATTCTTCGTCCATCTTCTCGTAGTCAATGCCCATTGGGTCCGAATGTATGGTCATCACTGCTGGGGTAATATCCTCACGTTTTGCAACTTTTCGCAGTGCGTTCATATAGCATGCCCTCGCTTCTGTCTGATTGCTACAGATCTTGGCCACCCCTCCGGACGTCGAAAACTTTATTGCCAAATGGTGTATGGACGTGACCGCCTGCAAATCCTTCAATGCAGGCCTTCCGAGGACTCCATGGTAGGTGGAGCGGGTATCCACTATCAAAAACTCCATGAACTTCTTGAGGTGGCACGGAGGTTTTCTAAAATCTACCGTGAGGGTAATCCTTCCTCGTGGGACGAGGCTAACTCCTGTGAAACTGAATAGCGGCTCTGTAATGGTCGTTAGTTCATGATCCACGTCTATTTGGTCAAAGGCACTGTCGAACATGATGTTCACGGTGCTCCCATCATCAACCAGCATCCATCCTAGGCCGTTTCTAGCAATGACGGCGTGGGCATCGCAGTGAGGGTAGTGTATGCCCACCTCATCTTCCTCAGTGAACGTGATTTGTAGTGCTCTTGGTCGGTGTCCGTGGACCTGCCAACTCTCCATGGGTTCTTTCCTTACCGCCTTTGCGTAGTTGTACCACGAGTTCATCGTGTCTCCTCCGACATAGGGCCCTCCTATGATCGTGTTTATCTCTCAGACAGGGGGGGCTCCTACGGGTCCCTCCACCCTCGACGGGTCCCTGTTTCTGTCATTTTCCCTTCCATCATGGCGGGGTCCATTGTTCTGGCGTTGAGGAGGATGTCTTCGCCCCTGTGTGGATGGCCTTCGACGTCCTCGCGTAGGTCGATTCTCCTTTCTCTGCCCGTGGTTCCTGTGATTGATCAATTTCTTCACGTCCGGGCAATCCTCTGTATTATGCACCCTAGTCCTGTGTATACGACAAAACTTAGACGGTGTTGTAGCTGGTAAGGGGGCCACTACGGGCGCTCTAAGATGGGGGACAGGGGCTACCTCTGTCTGATTGAACCTCTTGTAATGGTTGTTTGGTGGTCCGAGAGAGCGCCTTCTCTAAAAGCAAGAGAAACGAGGTTCGGGAGAGCGTCGTCCCTCTCTTCTATAGCGATCTCCTCTCTTTCTTTTAGCCTTCTCTCTGTTCTCGATCGTCTCCTTTGATCGAATTTTGAGCTGGACCAAGTCCACCAACTGACTGTAGGTCTTCAGTTGAATGTTCTGTACATCCATCTAAAAGGGAGTGTGCATGTGCAGTCCAGTTACAAGTGCATCCAAGGCTTTTTCATTGGTCACAGTCTCGATTTTGTTGATAAGGTTACTGAACCTCTTGAAGTAGCTCTTGACGGCTTCTCCTTCCTTCTGCCAGATGTCGTTGAGCTGGGCAATGTCAGCTATCATTGTCCAATTGCCAATGAAGGCATTGACGAACTCCCTTTTGAGTTGAGGCCAGCTTCGGATGCTCTCCGATTTTAGCTTATTGTACCACCTCTTTGTGTTGAACACGAGTGTAGTATGGATGTTCTGACACTTCACCGCAGGGGACTAGCCTTGGAGCTTCGTCTTATATGTATTTAAATGATCCGTAGGGTCGCCTCTCTCGTTATATTTGTCCATGAGAGGCATTCGAAAGTTCACTGGTATCTCTATTGCCTTTTTGTAGTTGGTAAATGGGAGATTCTCGTCATCGTCATCGTCATCCTCGTAACATTCTAGCCTCTCTTTCTCCTCTTCGGGCTTTACGTGGCTCTTCGGGTCCTTCCTCTTTTTTGTGTGGGCCTCGCTGTGCTTGTTGTGTGAGGGTAGGAGTGGTGCTATGGAAAACCCCACCCCAACCTGTCAAACACGCCAACAGTAGGAACGGGGCGGTTTTCTCGTACTGGGAAAGGTCTCCCCTCTGGTCATCCTACGAGGGCTTCGAGGCGAAGTTACGAGGGTTCTGGCCATTTGAGACGGGCGGTTCCTCTTGGGAGCAGCGGCTTTCTAGTTAATCGGACCGTGAAGGGCGCCTCCAGGCAAGACTGCGCTTGGGTCCATGTTGGAGGGATTGATTCTCCAACAGTTCAAGCGCAGCCTTCATTCGGGTATTGTCCAGCTTTAGATCCTGGTTCTCCTGCTCAACCGTCTGCCCTTGCTGTTGTCTTCTCCTCTTGCGGCGGGACACGTTCTGTAGGTCCTGAACGCTCTCCTGTCGCAAGTCTGTGTGGTGAGACTCTACTTCTTCCTCCATGGAATGTTCGGTTGCCATGCTCATCCTGGTAGAAAACACGTTTTTACTACAAGTTTCTGGTTGTGTAACGTTTTTTGTTTCCCACAGATGGTGCCAATCTGTTAACGTCGAAACCTGTAACCTCCACGTGCCAACAGATCTCCAGTCACTCCTCTGCTAACTTGTATGTTACCTGCACACTTGGACAATCGTTATGCACTAAGATCTCCAGAGAAAAAGGGTCCGGCGATCGTTAGTACTCCGACGATCAAGTCAACTGCCGATATCAAAGTAATACACGGGGGGGCAAAAGTAATTGGGTGTGAAAGAGACAAGTAGGCAGAGATTTGAGCATAGTTTAGGATGGGATTTTAAGCGCAAAAAGAGCGTACCTTGGAACAACCATAGACGTTGTATTTATAACGCAGGAGTCCTGATTGATTTAGGAAACAAATCAATCAGATACCCGATCGGATCCTCCTTCCTTATGGGATAGGGATCATTCATTACCCAAGCAATCTCCAAGATTATCTTCCTTATTTGAACTTATCATGTTGCATGATTTTAGAAAATTATGATGGGCCTTCGAGGCGCCTTTTAGAATTTACGAGGCCCTTACTGGGCCTATATGGGGGGCTCGTTGGGCTTTTGCTGATGTGAAAACCCTATCAAAATCGGGTAGTAACAGTTACCCATGTAAAAATGTTATTTTTCAATGAAAAATTAAAATATTAATTTTAAATAATAATAATATATTTTTTAAATATAAATAAAATGAGTAAATTATAAAGTATTGATTTCAATGAAAATGATGAAGTAACACATATGTTACTCGTGTAAAAATATTGGTTTTCAAATGAAAAAAATGAAAATATTGATTTTATGGAAATAATATATTTTTAAAAAATTATCAAAGAAAATAAATTATAAAATATAATAATTATTATTATATTTGAAATAGTATACAAATATGATAGTTGGTAGTGGTAACATGTATTAATTTAATTTAAATTAGAGTAATATATGTTTTACCATAACTTAAATTAGTTATGGTGGTAGAATAGGATAAATGGTGGTTGTTGTGGTTGTGGTGGTATAAGACGAGTGGTAGTAGTGGTAGAAGGCGATTGAAAATAGTAACGCATATGTTACCAGTGTAAAAATTATTGATTTTAATGAAAATGATGAAATAACATATATGTTATCCTGTAAAAATGTTGTTTTTAAATAAAAAAAATTAAAATATGAATTTTAAATGAAAATAATGTATTTTCTTAACAACTATAAAAAGAAGATAAATTATAAATTATTGATTTTAATGAAGACGATGAAATAATACAATGTAACACATATGTTACTCGTATAAAAATGTTGTTTTTAAATAAAAAATTTGAAATATTGATTTAAATGAAGCTAATGTATTTTTAAAAAAATTATAAAATGAGACAAATTTTAAAATATTGATTTTAATGAAAATAAGGAACTAACATATTGTAACACATATGTTACCGTGTAAAAATGTTGTTTTTAAATTAAAAAAAATTGAAAGACTGATTTTAAATAAAAATTATAAAAATAGAGAAATTGTAAAATATTGATTTTAATGAAAAATGAGAAAGTTACCCATGTAAAAATGTTGATTTCCAATGAAAAATTAAAATATTAATTTTAAATGAAAATAATACATTTTAAAAAAAATAATAAAATGAGTAAGTTATAAAGTATTGATTTCAATGAAAATGATGAATTAACACATAGGGGTCAGGTTGGATTGGTTTTGAGCCCAACCTTAACTAAACTGAAAAAAATTGCGCCAAAACAAAACCACAAAAATTCTGAAAAAATGGGCCCGAAACCAACTCGACAGGTTTTTGATTTGGGCTAGGTTGAAGAATAAAAAAAAAAAAAAAAAATTGAAAACTGATTCGGGTTCGGGTTGGGTCCGACCCGAGTCGGTTCGTCGGTTTCACGGATTTTTTGTCCAGACCTAGTAACACATATGTTATTCGTGTAAGAATATTATTTTTTAAATGAAAAAATGAAAATATTTATTTCAATGAAAATAATGTATTTTAAAACAATTATCAAAGAAAGTAAATTGTAAAATATAAATATAATTATTATTATATTTGAAATAGTATACAAATATGATATTTTTAGATAAAAATAATATAATTTTAGATGATGAAAAACTAAAATATTAAATTTAAAAAAAATTAATATAATTTTAGATAATGAAAAATTAAAATATAGATTTTAAATGAAAATAATATATTTTTTATTAAATTATAAAATATTAATTTTAATGAAATAAAGTATTTTTTAAAACAAATCATGAAAATAATGTATTTTTCAAAATTAGCTCTTTAAAACTACGGTCAGAATTGTTCACTAGAATATGTCGACAACAGATTTAAAAAAAATATCTTAGTCAATTTTGTCCAACTATATACATTGTGTGTCAATCCATGAACTTCTTTACTTTTTAACATTTTTATAAATCACCAAAACGTGAAAACTAAAAAGCTGCTTTCAAACATATCACCTTACATCAATATTTTTTACAAGAGTTGTTTCCTTCTAAAAAAATTTGGAAGTACTTATTCCGTTCCACAAAGATAGACTCGTTCTTTTTTCACACAGGTTAAAAAATCTCATTTAATGTAATTGAAATTATAAAATTTTCACACAATTTTTCTATTATGCCCTCATTTAATATTAGTCATTCTTGAATCTAATAGATTTAAATGCTCATTAAATTACAATTGGAATCCAAATAAAATTGAATTGCATTATATTAAAACAATAATGAAATCAATTGATAACTTTGTTATTGGGGGATGAGTGTTTCTAGGCAACGTGGAATCTATTGACGGCCTACATGAGTAAATGTGTGAATAAATTTATGTAATTTTCCATTATAATTGGAATATGTTAAGTTTATTTGAGTTGATAACAATATAAATCAAATAAGAGTATATTAGAAAAAAAGAAAAATTTAATACATTCTCTATAAAGTAAGTGGCCTATAATTTGATACAGATAAATAAGAAAAACGAGCCTAGTGGGTCGGAGGAAGTTTCTGTGTGTTTGTGGAGATTATGTCGAGTTAAGAATGGTTATCTAAGATTTTATTTTATTTATTTTGATGAAAATATTTCTTATTTTAAAGATGAACTTTTTTTTTTTTTACTTAAGAGTTCAATGAAAATGGCTCCATTTATAAATTGAGTTATTCTGATGCAATTAAAAATTGAGAAACTACTCAATTAATTACAAGATCAAACAAAACTCTACCCATAAAAACAAATGTTAATTACAGTTATTAAAAAAAAAAAAAATTACAACTATTTCTAGAGGAGAGAAGAGAAGTAATCTCTTTTTCAAAACTTGGTGAGGAATGGAGTGGAGGAGAGAAAGGAGAGAAGAGAAGAGAAGAGAAGAGAAGAGAAGTAGTCTCTTTTTAATTATGTTGAATCCAGTTCAATCTAAGCACATAGTTGTTAAAATACTAAACATCACGTGCTTCTTATAACCTGCCGTTGTTAATGAAAAAATAATTTTGGAACAATTAAGCAGTGACAGCACCAACTTAGTCATCATAAAAGCAGATATTAATGTAGTACAATCAAAACTCAATTAACAAATAACAATTTCATCAGTTATAAAATAAGAAATCAATTGACTAATAGTAATACAACCATAATTCAATCAAAACTAATACAACCATAATTCAATCAAAACTAATACAATCAAAATTAGTAATAATCAATTTACTTTATACTTTATTAACAGGATTCATAAATCCATTCTACTGAGTGCGTGTATGTGTGGGAATGGAATTCCAAGAGGTTCGAAATAGGAATTGAATGGCAAAAACAGAATCACTAGGTTGTTCGGTTCTTTTCGATTCAACCCGGTCGAAACGGCTTGTCTAATCTGATTTTTATAATATAACTATGGTATAAAGAATTTTCATCTCTACATAGAAACCAACCACTGATTACACGATATAAGTCTATTTGCAATGATAATCCTCAATACTAAAAGCTGAAACCACCACATTTTATCCTTTGATAACAATGGAATTGCCTAAGACTCAGACTCCTATCTTAATATGAACCCCAACCTGTCATATATCGATTATTGATATTCTAAGACAAATGTCTGCACACCACATGATAGGTTCTATTTTCTAAAGTTCTAACGCATCTTTGACACGGGACCAACACACTTTGGACCTATGATGTTCGGACTTGGGTACAGGTGCGTATCTAAGTGTCGAATCTTTTTTTCTCTAAAATTTAGGATATTGGGACACGGCTAAAAAGAGTCAATTTTCGGATTCCAAACTTCAAATTTTTTTTTTTTTCAAAATTAACGTGTAGAAAGTTAAATAAAAATTAAATTACAATAGGTACGTGGATTTTACAAGCATAAATTTTTTTCTAAAATTGTATACAAATAATTTTAAATGCATTTTTTAAGAGTGTGTGTGTGTGTGTGTAAATATATATATATAATTTTTTTCAGTTGACTAATTGAATTAAATTGGGATAATGTAGCATTTAATGGGTCAGATTTTCTTTAGAAACAAAAATTCATGCATCAGAAATCGCAATTTAGGCTTTGAAAATTGTAATTTTTTTCTTTAAAATAGCAATTAATATTTTAAATCAATTTTAATGTTTAAAAATTGTGGGCAGGTTATTTAAAAACAGCCATTCCCAATAAATTTAGATCCAACTACATTGATGTTCGAATAGTCTTCAAACAACTCAATACAACAACAAAAAGAAAAAAGAAAAAAAAACTATGATTTATTCCCAATAAATTTAGATCCAACTACAAAAGTCATTTTTTACCGCTCCGGAGCCTCTTTAGGTCAGCAAAAGACATTGTTGACGTCGGAACTCGCAGCGTCCACGTGTCAGCAGATCTCCAGTCACTCCTCTGCCAGTCTGTATGTTACCTGCACACTCGGACAATCGTTAGGCACCAAGATCTCCGAAGAAAAAGGGTTCGGCGATCGTTGGTACTCCGACGATCTAGTCAATTGCCGGTATATAGAAATTATACACGGGGGGAGGTAAGTAATTGGGTGTGGGAGAGACAAGCAGGCAGAAGTTTGAGCAGAGTTTAGGGTGGGATTCAAGTGTGAAAAAGAGCGTACCTTGGAACGACCGGAAACGTCATACTTATAGTGCAAGAGTCCTGATCGATTTGGGTAACAAATCAGTCAGACACCCAATTGGATCCTCTCTTGTCAATGCAATCTCCAAGATTTTCTTCCTTTCCTGAACTTATCACGTTGCATGATTTTAAGAGATTATGATTTGGTTTCTTTGTGAGGATCCGTGCGCCAAACCAATGCAATCTTTCCTTAATTACTTCTCTGGTCATTCCGGTGTATTACGTTGTCTACCAGTCACGAACTCCTGCGAGGCCCTATGGTTCGGCATGGGGCGTTAAGTCACTCAGTGGGCCTCGCCGATACCTGACTGCGGAAGGTTGGGATGTTTGGTGGGCCTCCGAGGTTCTTTATTAAAATTTCCGAGGCCCCTCCCAGCAAGGCCCAGATGAGGCTGTTACTGGGCCCAGATGGGGGCCCTTGCTGATGTGGAGGCCATATCAGAATCGTGTGGTAACAATAATCCCCCAAGTCCAAGCCTATTATTCATAATGAGCGTGGGACTTTTGAGTGTGAAAAGAAGAATTTTGTGCGGAAAAATTCGTTCTTCGCAGGCTCCGCGGAATGTGGTCTTCGCGTGCGTTAGCTATGAGATTTCATCATCTTACCCAGTGTAGTCCCCCAAGTCCGAGGCCGAACATTCATGACGGGTGAGGGCTTCACGGGGTCAGACCTATAGTGACGTGTCCGCGAATGGAGTGGATCTGTCAATCAAGGTTGTCTATCCGCGGTCAGGTAATCATGAGTGAGAGGGTGTATGCAATTAATGCAGTTGCGCGTGGCGAAAAATGGGGGCGCATGTGAGGCGCGTGGGTTCGTGGTTCATTAAACGCTTGGGGTTTCGTTTTCCCGCCTGTAACTTATTTTGAAACATGCGTCCCTTGTCCGCAGGGTCGGATGTGACGCTTGGAGTTTGGACGGTGGTTAGTGGAATGCAATACTATAAAACCAAACGTCTTCCCCAATATTGCAACTTCTTCCGACGTCTGCACCCCCTGTGAATATTTTGTCGATAAGCGAGAAGTTCCTAGTGGTTGTGTCGTTTTAAGCGCATATCCGAGGTAAGGGCGCTGACAGTTGTTGTGATTTGTTTTCATTGTTTCCTTTCGTGGTTATTGCCCGTTTCCGTAGCTTGGGGATTAAACTCTGTAGGTGTGATGTCGTCTGGAAGTGGTGACTCCCAAAACCCATCTGATGTGCCCACAAACCCTAGTATCATCGGGAGCGTATCATCGTCGGCCGCTACATCATCTTCATCCTCTGAAGTCGTAGGGAAAGTAAACCCAGAGCCTACCACCGTATGCCCGTCGACTCCATCTGCGAGTGGGAGGAAAGCATGTCCATCTGCACCGGCAAGCGAGATGACGAAGAGAGGGGGACCTGACGCTGGGGTGCTCGAAATGAGGGGATCACTTGATAAGAGGGATTCCTCGGCCGCGAAGGCGCTTGATGAAGACTTGAAACGGTCGGCCACCGAAGCGTCCATGGCCCAATCGAGGATCACCGAGGTGGAGTTGGAGGACATACGGTCGTCCTACGACATTCTTGAGTCCAAAAAACTCAGAGCTCCGAGTCCAGAAGAACGTGCCGACGATCCTCCCGAGAGGTATGTCGCGATTTACGAACCTGCGATGCAACAGGGCCTTCACCTGCCTATGCATCCGTTTTTTCATGAGGTGTTGAAAGATTGGAACCTAGCCCCCTGTCAGATAACACCAAATGGCTGGGGGCAGATGGTCGCCTCGTACATATTGTGGCGTGTTGCCGAGGCGGGAGGAAATCTTACCCCGAGAGAGTTTGAGTATATCTACCAGCTTTGTCGATCTGCGGGCTCGTACAATATCTCTCCCGACCGGGTCAGAAATTGGGAACGGCCAGCGACAGCCCCAACAAGGTGCACAAATGGAAAGAGAGGTTCATCTTCGTTGGCGGGGACTGAGAATATGCGCCGGAGGACCCTCGCCCTAACGTCTCCATCCCACGTCGATTCGGAGAACTCGATATATATTGCTGCGGTTGTGTAGGTTTTGATAATTGCTCCTGACTTAATGTCTTGCTTGATTTTGCAGATTGTGGTAAGTCGCCCATTCCGAAGAGGGACCAAGGAGGGTTGAGGGTGAAGTGGAACAAGGTACGGGCCCTCAGCAGCGACTACAGGAGTCTCAGCAACCTGTTGAAGGACGACAGCTTGCTAGCTGGTTGTGGATTGATGTGTAAGTCCTCCAATTTTTGGCACTTTTACGTTGACGGAGACAATCACCCCAAACTTGTTGTAAAGTGTTGTCACTGCCAACAGCTTTCAGGTTCAAGAACATCCCTACTCTCCGACTTGCCCGTCCCGCCGGTGGAGAAGGTTCTTCGTCCTAGGCGCCGGCGAGGGAGGCGACTAGACCATCGCACGAGGACCAAAATGCTATACCGGCAGGGTCTGTCCCTCCGACGGCTCCCGTTCCTCCTCCTAGCCAAGACGTTCCTCCTCTGCCCCAGCCTCAGGCATCTGTATCTTCACCCGTCCCTAGCCCGACCAAAGATAAGGAGAAGGAAATTTCCAAGGATACCGGTGACGCGGCCTCGCGGAAGATGAAGGTTCCCACGCCCGCGGGTGGGTTTATGCAGGATGCTCGTAAATCAAGTCGTACCAAGGGTGCGAGGAAGTCTGGCTCCTCGTCTAGGCAGGAGAGTCCCGTCTGCGTTTCGCAACGCCAGGGGGAATTGGAAACCT
Organism: Forsythia viridissima; assembly: GCA_030279155.1. Taxonomy (NCBI): domain Eukaryota; kingdom Viridiplantae; phylum Streptophyta; class Magnoliopsida; order Lamiales; family Oleaceae; genus Forsythia; species Forsythia viridissima. The sequence continues at coordinate 19,320,256 of CM059042.1, forward strand.
CTGTCATGGAGATGCTCCCTGTCCACCCGGCCATGGTCACGGCGAGCGTGCACAAGTACTGGACGCAAAAGTAGGAGAAGGCCGCCGAGGAGGCTACTATTCGGGAGAGGTTGCAGATGGCGGAGATGAATCTGATACGGGGCCTCGTCTTGACCAAGGAACTGTTCAACACCTTGAAAGGGTATGATGGTCAGTCTCGTGAAGAAGAGGCCAAATCCAAGAAGCTGGCCGAGGAGCTGAAGGCTATGGGCCTCGAGAAGGCACAGTTGGAGTCTGAAAAGAGGGGGCTACAATTCAAGCTGGACTTGGTCATGACGAAGGAGGCGGACATGAGGGGCAAATATGAGATTGAGCTGAAGGCCGCCAAAGAGAGCTTAAAAATAGCCCGGGATCAGAAGAGGGCTGCCGAGGCTTCTCAGAGGCGTGCCGAAGAAGCTCAGAAAGACGCCGAAGTCCGGACTCTTGCCGCTGAGACAGCACTGGCCGCTGCAAATAGCGGGCTGGAGATCGTCGTTGCGGAAGAGGAGAGGTTACTATCGGATGCGAGGCTGGAATTAGAGAGAGTCCAGGCCGAATGCGCAGGCGCCGAGGCTAGGGCGATCGAAGCTTACCAGGACACGTTCGTGGATACTCCCGAGTATCAGGACCTCGCCCAACGCCTGATGACCATTGGGGGCGAACAGTTGGTGGAGCGGATCTTGGAGACTCATCTAGAGTGGGACCTGTCATTCTTACGACAAGTCCCTGCCGAGACATCTGTGGAACCCGAACCAGGTGTAGCTAGCGAACCCACGCCTCCAATGGATACAACCGATGGCCCGTAATGTGCCGACCCTTAAAGAGTCGGCGGGGCATCTGAACTTTTTGTCACCTGTCTTTGGATATGTTTTTGAATAAATTACTTGGCATACTCTACTAAATTTATGTATTTATGTCCCGTCATTTAATGTTGTAATTATTGCGCGTGGGGGGGGGGGGACGGCTCAAGCTTGACTTGATTCAATCATTTTCCAGGGCGTTAATGGCGCAGACTTTTAACAGAAACCGTAAAGTTGGGCCTTTAATGTTTTGGGGAGGCAGAACGGCTAGGTGACGTTCCAAATTTCCCAGAGATATCCTCCTTTACTGCGTTGTATGGCCCCTATATAAGAACATATTGGACGTCCCCTATTGTGTTCTTCATGTGTACGCAGATCCATGAAACCGCGTAAATTAGATCCTTGCGCTCCCAAAAATTTCTCTGATCGTTCGATTAGACTTTCAGTTTCAAATGTACTCATGGAATCACGGATAGAGGAGTAGCGTTCCGAATATCAACAGGCTGAAGAATCAACATTCAGAGGACCAAACGTCCTTCCAATCAACGTTCAGGGGACCAAACGTACCGGGGGGTTGGGCCTAGCAGCCTTAGCTCGACCATGCCCTGGACAGGGGGCCTTGGTTCGGGTGGAAGGGCCGGCCGCAATCTGCCAAAAGGCGTCAATGGTATTTTTGAGCAGTGTGGCCTAATAAGTAACCAAATCAACTCATGTTGGTTTGGGGTGACCCCCGATCATGGTAGCATCAGATCCTCTCCAAACAGATGATGCTCGGGGTGACCAAGACCAGGAGATAGGCTTAATAGATCTTGTATCCCAGCATGTGCCGATCTAAAGAGACGGCGGGGAAGTAGGATAATTATCATACATATTTACTTTTGCCCTGTATTTTGAACCGTATTGAATAAATCGCAATTATATCCGAATTTTTCGTAGTTGTTTCATCCATGCCGTTTGTTTGTGGTATCTGGACCTTCATAATTATCATGCGAGGAGGGATCCATACTCGTCTTCGCATTACTTGCGAGGCTACGACCCTTTATGACTCTCCGTATAGGACGTGTTCGCGACACTGCCATGTATCGGCGTCCATGAGATTCGCGAGGCGCGTGTTCCTACGCGCCCTCCGTATTCTCCTAGGGTTTACCTGACGTGAGGTTACTTTGATTGTCCGTATTCTACCGTGCCTATATAAATATGCATGCAGGGCTTCACTTTACTGTTTTATTCTTGTCCTATTTCCTCCCTGTTCTGATCTTGGTTATTGCTGGCCATGTCGGGCTTTCATTTTTCCTCTGTCCCAAAGTTTAGGATAAGGCGCGGGAGGGTTGTGGACAACGTCTCTTCTCATCTTCCAGTACCTTCCGCGATGCCTAGCCCTGGAGTTGCCGCCGGGCAAATGCTGGGGATAACGGCGAGTGATCCTTCTTTTGTCCGTTCCGCACCGGAGGAGACACCGTCCCCTGTGAGACCCGTGCCCTCACCGGGAGGTGCCAGACAATTGGGCAAGAGAAATGCAGGCCCCCATAGTGGAGGGGAGGCATCCCGAGATCCCCCTATTTCTTCCATTGGCAAGAGCGAATATATAAACGTCGGGTCTTGTGGAGACAAGCTAGATTCGACGGTTCTGGAGAAGCTCCCACCCCTGGCTGCTGTCGCGGCTGCTTCAGTTCATAAGTATTGGACTTCGAACTTCGGGAGGGCGGTTGATGACACGAAACTGACAGAGTTGCTAAAATTGGCCGAGATGTATATCTCCCGTAGTCATGTGCTTAATTGCGAGTTGTACAAGTTGTTGGGGATGAGGATTGACGAAATGCGTTCCACTGCAGGGGAGGATGGGGATGTTGAGGCCCTGCGTGCAGAAAACAAAGACCTTCGAAAAAAGCTCGCATTCTCCGAAGATGCTAGGGCTCAAGCGACGTACGACGTCACCAAAGCCCAGACGATCCAAAAGGCCTGTGTCGAAGCCCAGAAAAAGGCAGAGTCGCAACTGAAGTTTTGTCAGGGCATGGTTTCTGCCAAAGACAAAGAATTGTCCAAGGCGCTGACTGAGCTGTCAAAGGCCCAGGGTCTTTTGGCCAAACTCGGGTCCCCAGGTCGCGCGAACCCAGTTGTTCTCGACTAAGACTTTAGGTTTCTTTTTGTTCGAGTCACTGTTATTGTTGCTTTGAGTTGTAAATGTAGGCCCTTGAATATGCCTCACCTTTTCGTTGCTAATACACTGAATGTTTCCATAACGTTGCAGAATACGAAGTCTACTTGCTTTCACTTGTTTGAATACGCGTTGAAAGTTTATCCAGCAAGTTGAAAGAGTTGGCCTCGAACTACACTCCCTTGCTGTCGAATTGCTTGCACTTGTTTAAATACGCGTTGAATGTTTATCCAGCGAGTTGAAAGAGTTGGCTGCGAACCACACTCCCTCGCTGCCGAATTGCTTTCACTTGTTTGAATACGTGTTGAATGTTTATCCAGCGAGTTGAAAGAGTTGGCCGCGAACCACACTCCCTCGCTGCCGAATTGCTTGCACTAGTTTAAATACGCGTTGAATGTTTATCCAGCGAGTTGAAAGAGTTGGCCGCGAACCACACTCCCTCGCTGCTGAATTGCTTGCTCTTCTTTAAATACGCGTTGAATGTTTATCCAGCGAGTTGAAAGAGTTGGCCACGAACCACACTCCCTCGCTGCTGAATTGCTTGCACTTGTTTAAATATGCGTTGAATGTTTATCTATCGAGTTGAAAGAGTTGGCCGCGAACCACACTCTCTCGCTGCCAAATTGCTTGCACTTGTTTAAATACGCATTGAATGTTTATCCAACGAGTTGAAAGAGTTGGCCGCGAACCACACTCCCTCGCTGCTGAATTGCTTGCACTTGTTCTTGTTGCCCGAGGAAAACCTTAGATGCATAAATGATGACTTTTATTAAGGGGCGTGGCCTTTCGAGGCGCCAGATAAAAATCGTAGAAAAATTAAAAAATGGTGTCAAACTAAGGTACTGATAGTGTGGCCTCAAGTGGGCGATGTTCCAAGGGTGCCTCGTTTCCCTGCTTTCGGAATCCTCTAGTCTGTAAGTTCCTGGGTGGATTTCTTCGATGACCTTATATGGTCCTTCCCAAGTTGGCCCTAGAGTTCCGGCCCCTGCCTCTCTGCTAGCTTGGAACACCTTTTTCAGGACAAAGTCGTTGACGTGGAATCTCCTGCCTTTGACCTTGGAGATGTAGTATCGGACCATCTTCCGCTGGTAAACGGTGAGGCGAAGCTGTGATTCCGCATGTCTCTTGTCTTGCAGATCGAGACTCGTCCTTTGTAAATCATCGTTAGTTACCTCGTTGAAGTGCAGGTGCCTGGGCGACGGTATTCCTATCTCGACGTGGATCATTACCTCTGCCCCGTACGCCATGGAGAAAGGAGTTTCACCGGTAGCCACCTAGGATGTGGTCCGGTATGACCACAATGTCTCGGGTAGCTCTTCAGCCCATCCCCCTTTCGTGGACTCTAGTTTCTGTTTCAAGGTATGCTTGATGATCTTGTTCACGGCCTCTACCTGACCATTGGACTGAGGGTAGTAAGGGGTAGAGAGATCCCTCTGGATACTGAGGTTCTCACAATTCGCATTAAACTTCATTCCCGTGAATTGGGTGCCGTTGTCAGAGACGAGGGAGTGGAGAATGCCGAAGCGACAGACTATATTCTTCCATACAAATTTTCACGTGTTTTGCTCTGTGATTTTGGCCAAAGGTTCAGCTTCGCACCACTTGGTGAAGTAGTCCACCGCTACTATTGCGAATTTGACTCCCCCCTTCCCTGTCGGAAGGGGACCAATGAAGTCAATTCTCCATTTGACGAAGGGCCAAGGGCTAGTGACCGGGGTGAGGTTCTGAGCTGGGAGCTTTGGTATGGCTGCGAATTTCTGACATCTATCACACTTCCTCGCGTACATGTGGGAGTCTTTTTTCATGGTCGGCCAATAGTACCCTGTATCAAGGCTTTCTGTGCCAGGGCCATTCCTCCCGAATGATTGCCGCATATCCCTTCATGTATTTCCTTCATCACGTAAACTGCCTCCTCTTGCGTTAAACAGCGTAAGAGGGGATGGCTGAATCCCCTCTTATATAGGATCATGTCCTGTAGCATGAACTTCGCGGCCCTCCTGCGGAGTTTCTGTACTTTTTGTTTGTCCTCGGACAGTATCTGGTTGGTTAGATATTCGGTGATCTCTTTCATCCATCTAGGAGAATCAGATATTGCCATGATCGCCTGCACGTGAGGTTCGTCGATGGAAGGCTGTTTCAGCCTCTCAACTGGGATGGCTTTCATTGAGTCGGAATCTCTGCTACTTGCCAATTTCGAGAGGACATCCGCATAACTGTTTTCCGCTCGTGGGATTTGTAAAAGTTCGTATGACTCAAAGTGGGACAACAGGTCCTTGGCCTTTGCTAGGTACTCCACCATGGACTGTTCGCATGCCGCGAAGGTCCTATTAACTTGACTGACAACCAGCTGTGAGTCGCTATAGATCAGGAGCTTTCTCGCCTTTATCTCTTGTGCCAGCTTCAAGCCTGCAAGAAGTGCCTCGTATTCTGCTGCATTGTTGGAGGCTTTAAAATCTAGGCGAAGCGCGCAGTTGAGTTTATGACCGTTCGGACTAACAAGCAAGATCCCGGCTCCAGCTCCGGCCTCACCTGAGGATCCATCAACATGTAGCTTCCATGTTGGTACCACCAGGAGTCGGGCCTCGAGCGAACCCTCGGGGATGTGGATGAATTCAGCCACAAAGTTTGCTAAGGCCTGTCCTTTGATCGAAGGCCAGAGCTTGTAATTGATGTCAAACTGACTGAGTTCTACCGACCATTTCATCATCCATCCTGACGTGTCTGGTTTTTGGAGTATCTGATGTAGAGGGAGGTTTGTCAGAACGTCTATGCTGTGGGATTGGAAGTACGGTCGAAGCTTTCGAGAGGCGATGATTAATGATAGGGCGAGCTTTTCTATATTCGGGTATCTTGTTTCTGCGTCCTGCAGGGCCTTACTCACATAATAGACAGAGAATTGCGCTGGACCCTCCTCTCGGATTAAAACTGAGCTGACTGTCTTCTCGGATACGGCGAGATAAACGAGCAGCGTTTCTCCATTCTTGGGTTTGGATAGCAGCAGGGATTTTCCGATGAGGACCTTGAGGTCTTGGAAGGACTTCTCACACTCCTCGGTCCATTCAAACCTCTTCCCCTCCTTGATTGTCTGAAAGAAAGGCTGGCAGCGGTCGGTCGCCTTGGACATAAATCGGTTCAGAGCCGCCAACCTTCCCGTCAGGCTCTGGACTTCCTTGGGGGAGGATGGTGATCGCATTTTGACGAGCGTCCTAATCTTTTCGGGATTCGCCTCTATCCCACGTTGATTGACCATGTAGCCGAGGAACTTTCCCGACGCAACTCCGAATGCGCACTTCAAGGGGTTAAGCTTCATGCGATATTTACGAAGAACTCCAAACATCCCTTTCAGGTGCTTTATGTGGTCTACGACATGTATGCTTTTCACTAGCATATCGTCGACATATACTTCCATCGTATTACCGATCTGTTCTGCGAACATGCAGTTTACCAACCGTTGGTACGTGGCCTCCGCGTTCTTCAAGCCGAAAGGCATCATCCTATAGCAGTATAACCCTCGATCGGTGATAAACGATGTGTGATCCTCGTCTTCCACAAACATCGGGATCTGGTTGTAACCCGAGTATGCATCTATAAAGCTAAGTAACTCATGGCCGGCTGGCGCGTCGACCAGCTGATCGATGCGCGGTAATGGAAAGCTATCTTTAGGGCACGCTTGATTCAAGTCGGAGAAGTCTATGCATACCTTCCACTTCTTGGTACTTTTCCTTACCAGCATCGGGTTAGATACCCATTGGGGGTAAATTGCTTCCCTGATGAACCCGCTGGCTAGTAGCTTGTCAACTTCTTCCTTTAATGCACCGTATCTCTTGGCGCTCAGAGGCCTCCTTTTTTGAATCTTGGGGCGTACTTTCGGGTCTACATTCAAAGCATGGCACGCCACTGACGGATCTATCCCAATCATGTCGCTGTGTTTCCATGTAAAAACGTCGGCGTTTTCTCAGAGAAATTGTTTTACTTCTTCCTTCATTCTTTCATCGAGCTTTTCTCCTACCTGCAACACTCGGGCTGGTTCCGAAGGGTTCACTGGGAATATTTCCAGCTCCTCAGTGGAGGAGGCAAGAGTATCCGTGCATATGATTCGAGGATCCAAGCCCTCGTCCAGCATTAGTTCTTCATCTATCCCCTCGCGGTCAACGTCCATGGGCTCCGAATGTATGGCCATTATTGCCGGTGTGGAATCTCTACGCTTAGTGACCTTCCGCAATGCATTCATATAGCATGCCCTTGCTTCTGTCTGATTATAGCAGATTCTGGCCACCCCTCCGGGCGTCGGGAATTTCATCGCCAAATGGTGTATGGATGTGATTGCCTGTAGATCCTTCAACGCGGGCCTTCCGAGGACCCCATGGTAAGCAGAGCGAGTGTCGACTATCAGAAATTCTATGAACTTCTGGAGATGGCATGGAGGTTCTCCGAAGTCTACCGCCAAAGTAATCCTTCCTCGTAGAACGAGGCTGTCATCGGTGAAACTGAACAGAGGATCTGAGATGGCCATTAGTTCATGGTCCACGTCTATTTGGTCGAAGGCGCTGCCGAACAGGATATTCACGGTGCTTTCATCGTCGACCAGCATCTGCCCTAGATCATTTCTGGCAACAACGACGCGGACCACCAGGGCATCGCAGTGCGGATAGTGTATGCCAGCCTCGTCTTCCTCCGTGAACAAGATCTACGGTGCTTTCGATCGATGCTCGTGAACCTGCCAACTTTCCAGGGGTTCTTCTCTCGCCGCCTTGGCATAGTTGCGCCGCGAGTTCATAGTGTGCCCTCTGACATAGGGCCCTCCTATGATGGTGTTTATCTCCCTAACAAGGGGAGCCTCCACGGGTCCTTCGAGACTTGGCAGGTCTCCGTTTCTGTCATTTCTCCCTTCGTTACGTCGGGGGCCATCGTTCTGGTGCCGAGGAGGAGGTCTTCGCCCCCGTGTGGGTGGCCCTCGACGTCCTCTCGCAGGCCGATCCTCCTCCCTTTGCTCATGGTTCCCGCAATTTATCAATTCTCTCACATCTGGGCAATCATCCGTGTTATGCACCCTGGTCCTGTGTATCTGACAGAATTTAGGCTGTGTTGTGGCTGGCATCGGGGCCGCCACGGGCCCCCTGGGGTAGAGAACCGAGGCTACCTCCGTTTGATCGAATCTCCTGTATCGACTGTTTGGAAGAACGGAGGAGCGCCTTTTTTGAAAGCGGGAAAAACGAGGCTCGGGAGAGCGTCACTCCTCTCTTCTATAGCAGTCGCCTCTCTCTCTTTCTGCCTTCTCCTGATTTTCGATCGTCTCTTCTGATCGAATCTCGTGCTAGACCAAATCTAATAACTGACTGTACGTCTTTGGTTGACTGTTCTGCACATCCCTCCAGAAGGGAGTGCGCATGTGTAGTCCGGTCACAAGCGCACCCAGAGCCTTTTTATCCGTCACGGTCTCGATTTTGTTGATTACATGACTCAACCGTTTAAAGTAGCTCTTGACAGTTTCTCCTTCCTTTTGTCGGATATCGTGGAGCTGGGCAATGTCGGCTACCATCGTTCGATTGCCGATGAAAGCATTGACAAATTCCTTTTTGAGCTGTGGCCAGCTCCGGATGCTTCCTGGTTTCAGTTTATTGTACCACCTCTTCGCGTCTGACGTGAGCGTGGTATGAAAGTTTTGGCATTTAACCGTAGGGGACTGACCTTGGAGCTTCGTTTTATACGTATTTATGTGGTCCATGGGGTCCCCCCTTCCATTGTGCTTGTCCATCAGAGGCATCCGAAAGTTTACGGGTATCTCCATGTCTTTCATGTAGTTGGTGAACGGGAGGTTCTCGTCGTCGTCATCCTCGTGACACTCCAACCTCTCCTTTTCCTCTTTGGTCTTTCCGTGATTTGGTTTCAAGGGCCTCCTTCTCTCCGTGCGAGCCTCGCTGTGCTCACTACGCCTGCTGTGTGCGGGTAGGAGGGGTGCTATGGAGGATCCCACTACCAACCTGTTGAACACACTAGCAGCAGGAACGGGGCGGCTTTTCCGCACCGGGAGGGGTCTTCCCTTCTGGTCTTCTTGTGAGGGCTTCGGAGCGATGTTGCACGGGTGCCGACCGTTAGAAACGGGAGTGTCTCCTCGCGACGGTCGACTTTCTAGCAAACCTGAACATGAAGAGCTTCTTCGGGCACGACTGCGCTTGGGTTCATGTTGGATGGATTGATTCTCCAACAATTCAAGCGCTGCCTTCATCCAGGCATTGTCCAGCTTCAGGTCTTGGTTCTCCTGTTCAACCGTTCGCTTCTGTCTCTGTCTTCTCCTCTTGCGACGGGTCACGTTCTAAAGGTCCTGAATGCTTTCCTGCCGCATATCTGTGTGGTGAGACTCTACTTCTTCCTCCATTGAATGTTCGGTCGCCATGCTCCTTTCGGTAGAAAACGTGTTTTTACCACAAGTTCTAGGCCGTGTAATGTTTTTCGATTCCCACAGACGGTGTCAATTTGTTGACGTCGGAATTCGCAGGTCCACGTGTCAGCAGATCTCCAATCACTCCTCTGCCAGCCTGTATGTTACCTGCACACTCGGACAATCGTTAGGCACCAAGATCTCCGGAGAAAAAGGGTCCGGTGATCGTTGGTACTCTGACGATCTAGTCAACTGCCGGTATATAGAAATTATACACGGGGAGGAGGTAAGTAATTGGGTGTGGGAGAGACAAGCAGGCAGAAGTTTGAGCAGAGTTTAGGGTAGGATTCAAGTGTAAAAAAGAGCGTACCTTGGAACGACCGGAGACGTCATACTTATAGCACAAGAGTCCTGATCGATTTAGGTAACAAATCAGTCAGACACCCAATTGGATCCTCATTCCTTATGGGATAAGGATATTCTCTTGTCAATGCAATCTCCAAGATTTTCTTCCTCCCCTGAACTTATCACGTTGCATGATTTTAGGAGATTATGATTTGGTTTCTTTGTGAGGATCCGTGCGCCAAACCAATGCAATCTTTCCTTAATTACTTCTCTGGTCATTCTGGTGTATTACGTTGTCTGCCAGTCACGAACTCCTGCGAGGTCCTATGGTTCGGCATGGGGCGTTAAGTCACTCAGTGGGCCTCGCCGACACCTGACTGCGGAAGGTTGGGATGTTTGGTGGGCCTCCAAGGTCCTTTATTAAAATTCCCGAGGCCCCTCCCAACAAGGCCCAGATGAGGCTGTTACTAGGCCTAGATGGGGGCTCTTGCTGACGTGGAGGCCATATTAGAATCGTGTGGTAACAGACATGCCCCAACCACCTATTCTCCTTCACTTATATTAAGTTCATTTACCAACAACAAATGCAGGAAACAAATTCAATTCAATTTATGAAAGTACGAATAACTGCATGTATAAGTAAAGGCGTTATGCAATGAACCTAACAAACTTGCATGTTATGAACAAGCAGCCTTCAGACTTATCAACATAGAACGTGCATTTGGGACACCTCGTCCACTTCTTACTCTTGGCAAGATTCATCAGCATTATATCTTCATTACTCCTCTCATCTTTTTTTAAATTCTGAAATTCTGCACACTATATTCCCGAATGCCAAAGAACCTTACATTGAACACAAAACAGCCTGTTACAATTTGCGCATTCATATTGCATAATATCCTTGTTCCCTCTCATGGTGTCATTAGTCAGCATAGCTGAGCAATCCTTGTATGGGCAATAAAACTTTTCAGAGGCCAAAACTACGGCCTCACATAGGGCTTCACCCCACCTGTCAAACACTTGTTGAGGCAAGATTGAACAACAATGGTAAGGCTCTAAGAAACTGTTACAACCTAAAAATGGGAAAGTAATAACAGTAATATTTTTTTGTAACTTGGATGCCACGTATTTCGCCATGCACTTTGAACAGTAAGAATGAGTGCATCCCAAAATGTGAAATAACTCATTAGTGGGCTTCTCATCTGTTGGGTTTTTTTGGTCCCAAATAAATAAATGGACAATGATGATTAAACGAGTTGGTTTAATTATACTTCATAGGCTTGGCCAATGATCGAAGACTTATTATTAATGCCCAATCTTCAACAATTGGCAGCCCAATTACAAAGACGGGCTAAAGTATTATGTAGTTAACTTTGAGTAATGGTTCATGACTCAGTTGCTCAGTTAACTAATCCTAGGTTAACCCATTTATTTAGAGCACTTAAGTTGGTAATTGGCTTGCAATGTGTGTGTGTGTGTGTGTGTGTGTGTGTGGTAATTACTTATGGTGAATTATATATAGTGGTTGCCCTTATTGATTAGCGAAGTGTTGAGTGCTGTGAGCTACTGTGAAAGAAAGAATTGAGGGTTTTCCTTAGTGGATTAAGATATACACGCACAGAGAGAGAAAACAACTTTGGTTGCTCTTTTCGTCCCTGCCTTCTTCGTGTCCCTGTGTGAGGCGCTGGCTGACCTTATTTCGTCCCTTCTCCTTCTTCTTCTTTGTGGAGATTAACCTTCATTTTTTGTGGAATATATTGGATTAATTAGAAGTGTGCTTTGGCCATTATTTGTGGTATTACCATTTTTGGAGATTGGCTAATCTGAGCCTCTTTCACTCACCATTGTTGTCCCATTGATTGACGATTGTCGATTTTTATTTTTGCTTGCAATATTATCCAGTTATTATTTGTTTTTATGTATTAAATAATTCTATTTAACTTGGTGTTTTAAGTTTATTATCCAACAAAAATTGGTATCAGAGCATTGTTAGCTTTTGAAACAATTTATTGGACTAGAACTGGAAGATATAATGGTGGACGAAGGGCAATGACTGGCGGATGACGGCGGTAGACCGGCAACAGCACAACAGATTCTTTTTCGACCAAAAATTGATTTTCTGAAATTTATTTTTTGGGGCTAAAATAGCTTATTATGCAATTCTAATTTTTTAATTTTATTGATTGCAGATTAATTATTTGGATAGCAGTGCTTTTCTTGGACAGTTTGGATTCGAGCTTGGTGTCATCTTTCTACTCCAAACCTGCTGAAAGTTAAATCTGCAAAAGTAAGAATAAAATAAATAAATTCGCATCTCTCTGATATTACAGACTATCAGATTGGTCCGCTCTAGTAAATTGGCTGATCCTTTTTTAGCAAGCTATCGTGTGGGGGTGGCCATTAAGTTTGAGGTTACTGTGTGGGATAACCATTGCCTGTTGCTAGGAATTTACGTGCCCATTATTCTGACTTGTGTTAACTTTTGTTTTGGTGCTGATTATTTACGATACTTTGTTTTCTGTGCATTATTGTTATTATTTAGAACTATCACCTGGACTTTACCCGTTTGACAATTTCCTTAATCTGAGATCACGAATCTCACGAAATCTTGGGAATCTAAAACTTTGTATATTGAGGCCTTTAGGTTTTTCTGCGTGATTATCTTGAGGTGCTTGTTGGTGTGTATTCTTATTTGTTGAGATTTCTGAACATCATTTTAACTTAAGTGTCTTTACTGGTAAATGTGATTTTTCTATTTTGCAACAAAAAATAAAAGGTATTTTAATTCAGCAAAAAGTTTCAAAAGCTATTGATAATTTTTATGGTCCTAATGTTACTAAGGATCAGAAAAAAAGATTCTGATGAACTTGATTATACTTCTATCATATTGCATTTATCAAAGCATGTTTTGCGAAAAGTTGAAAATTTTGATTCCACAGAAAAATTTTGGAAAAAATTAAAAAAGCTTTATTTAATCCAATCCACTCCAAACAAAATTTATCTTCTCGAAAAAAAATTTAGCTTTAAAATTGACCCCTCAAGAGATTTGGATGACAATCTTGATGTTTTTATTAAACTTGTACAAGATATTACAAACTGTGGTGAAACAATCCTTGAAATTAACAAAGCTATAATTTTGTTAAATATCATTCCTGATTCATAGAAGGAAGTCAAGAATACAATTAAGTATGGGAAGGAGACCCTTACACTAGACATTATCGTAGACTCTTTAAAAAGTAAGGAGATAGAGTTGAAGTTTGAGAAAAATAAAAGAAAAATGGTGAGATCCATTTCGTGTCAGTTGAGGGGTGGGAGTGGGAGTGGAAGTGGAGGTGAACAAAACAGTGGTGGCAATATAAATGGTAGAAGTCATTCTAAGTTACGGAATAAGTCAAAAGAGAAGAAGTGCTATGGTTGTGGCAAATTAGACTATTTTATTAGTGACTGCTATAAAGAAAAATAAATAGAGAGATCGAAGAGAAAATAATGAGACGAATGCGGTAGTACCCAGAAAGGAGTCTGGTGAGGTTTACATGCTTTTAAATTCTGAGCCTGGCGAGATTAATCTGTCTATAAACTCCCATATGGATGAGTGGATTCTTGACTCTGGTGCATCTTTTCACATCACACCAAATAAAACATTAGTTTGATCATTCGCATAAAAGTAATCATGGAAATGTAATTGCATTGGGTGGTGTTGCATACAACATTATTGGCATTGGTGATGTGACTGTTAGATTTGATAGTAGCTTTGTGTAAACACTAAAGGCAATTAGATACATTCCACACATAAGTAGAAATTTAATTTTTGCGAGGGAGTTGGAGGAAATAGGTTTTATTGGTGTGCTTGGCAATGGCATGTTAAAAATGACTAAGGGTGCACTTACAGCCTTTATGGCTGTTAGAAGAAATGGCATTTACATTGTGCGTGCTGAAGTGGTAGGTGGTTTAAATTCCATTATTGCTTCCATTGACACTGATCATACACAGAAGTGGCATAATAGATTTGCTCATGTTAGTGTTAAGGGACTTAAGTTCTTTAATGATAATGGTGTGTTTGGTAAGGATCAGGTGTCTAACATGTCATTTTGTGATCATTGTGTGCTTGGAAAGTATCGTAGGATATCGTTTTCATCTAGCACACACAAGACATCTAAAGTGTTAGAATACATTCATACAGATTTGTGGGGTCTCGGGAGCAATCCCACTTTTGGTGTTAACAAATATTTTTTGTCTATTATTGATAATTTCTCCAGACGTGTGTGAGTTTATGTTGAAACATAAAAGTGAAACTTTCATTAAATTTAAAAATTAGAAAGTTCAAGTGGAGAATTAGACTTTTTAGGACCTTTTAGATGTAGTATAGATTATACTTGATAACTTCTTAACTTTTACATTCACACTATTTTCTAGAATTAATAGTTATAGTTTAAATCTTTTAATAAACTTATTTCAAAAAGTCTTAATTGGATTAGGATTAGAATCTTCAAATCAACTTAATTTAAAAAGTTTTAAATAGATTAGGATTAAGATTAATTCAGTTAGTATGTAAATAGGATAGTTTTCGTGGAACAATAATCTAGACACAATAGGTCCACTTTATTACTTGTTTACAATATTGTGCACTTACAATCGTATATTTTTTTACAACAAACATCTCCACTACAACCTGGATTGCTTAAAAACGGTGACACATAAGCAAAATATAAAGTATTTAAAAATATTCTACTTCAATGCAAGTTGAAATTCCGTCAAGTTGATATTGTATAAAAAAAATACGCATTGTCTAGAACTCCACCTAGATGTAGAATCTTCACTAGACATACTAATTCAACAAAATTTAAATTTCTATGTAAATTTAAATTTTTATATACATATTTAAATGTGATTTCGTTTTTATTTTAATAAAATAAAATACACCTAGATAATAATTCAAGGGATGCATTGGAGACCAAATTTGAATTTGAATATCTATTAAGAAAAATGGCGTAAATGGTCCCTAACTTTTGTCTTTAGTGTGGAAATGGTCCTTAACCTTTATTTTTTGGCACAAACGTCTATAACATGTGTTTTGGTGATCAATTAGTCCTTATATGATGAAAAGGATAAAAATGCCCTTATTTTTAAGTAGAAAAAATTTCAATTGGATTCCTAACCTTTGTAAAAAAGTACACATGGGTCCGATACTTTTATTTTTTTTATAAAAAATTAAAAAAAAACTAACAAATTAAAAATATACTAAATTATTTTGTATATTTTACAAACTATTAAAAATAACTAAAATTTAAGCTCATAATTATTAACAAACGTGTTAATTAAAATTATTTTATTCTTATTTAGTAATCATATTATTTAAAATTTAAACTTTAATTTTATCGTTATAACATAAAAGGAAAAATAACTATCACAAACTTGATGCTCAAATATTTTTAATTTAATTGAGTTATTTGTTTATTAACTACAAATATTAAAGCTTGTTTTATTATCATTCAAAAATAAAGAACACATAACGTGTAAATTAATTTCTATTAGTATTTTTATGTTAAAAAATATATAATAACATTGGTTCAATGTTGTAAAATTATATCGTCATTTTGTTATTTATTTAACTTAATTTTATTCAAGTTTTTCATATCACATAGAAATTACATATACCTAAAGCGCAATAATTTTATATTTTTCTATTATAAAAAATTTAATTAACATGACTATAGTGATATATTTAATATACTAAATTAAATATTATTTAATAAATGTGCCGGACCTATTTGTACATTTTGCAAATGTTAGAAATCTAATTGCAATTTTTTTCATAAAAACTAATAGCATATTTGTCTTTTTTATCAAATAAGGACCAATTTTGTACTAAAATACATAGGTTGTGGACTTCTGTACAAAAAAACAAAGGTTAGGGTTCGCACTGAGGATAAATTTTAGAGACTATTTGTGCCAATTTTTCATATATTAATTATAAATCAATGTTACATAAATTAAAAGTTTTTTAACATTCGTATCACCTACATAGTAATATGCATTGGAGATGCTCTTCTAGGATCTTCTACATCAGAGGAACGCATATCTAGACAAAGAAAGCGAATAGCTATGGCCCACGCAATATTTGAAATCCACAAGCGTATGGAAATGATTCGAAATCAAATATTTTGTAATTTAGTAATTTTGGGAATTAACAAAAACAAAATAATGTTTTTATTGATAATTTAATAAAGTAGCAATTAGATCCTTTAACATGCATATGTTTGGTAGTGTTGAAATTATTTTTTAAGTACTTGTATTATAAGTTGTGCGTGAATATGTAGATAAAAAGTTAGTTATAAGTTGTGGGTCCTATAAAATATGTAGATAAAAAATATGTTTGACTAGTTTGATCAGCTGAAATTATAATTTAAGCAAAACAAATACGTGCATAATAGAATTTGTACTAGATTACGAAGGTTGAGGGATATGTTTCGAGTTTTGTTCACAAGTTCCTGATTGAAAAAGTGGGATACATTTACTGAAAATTGGGTTGCTACCAAAAATTTGTACACTTAACATGACTAAAGTTGTTTTGGGCTTTGTGATGATACGTAATTTTTGGACAGCATCAAATATGAACCAAGAAAATAGATGGTGATAAAACATAAACTCAAGATTTACCTAACATGATTTTAAATCATTAAAGAGTACAGAATTCATCTATACACTCTTGGCCGTCCAACATTTTCGAAAGCTGAATCTTTTCACCAATTCGCCATCCAAAGAAAGCTCTTCGGCCTCAGAGACCTTTGTGGATGAACTAATTTGAAACGTTTTTCCAATTAGTAATGAAAATCATCCACAAATATGCTAGCTTGGAAAAAGAATTTTATCTTTAGATTATTTACAAATATTTCAACAACAACAAAGATATAAAGAATCTTAATTTTCAAAAAATATAAAGAAAAAAAAAAAGACATGATTTGAAAATTACGAATCACTTTGTCTACTAAGTCAATGCATTAACTCCTAACATATATGAAGTTTGGTAAGGTCCCAATTTAATTATGAGAGTGTTTGAAAAATTATCACACTTTTAGTGGTGAGTCGATTTCATATATACATGCACAGTTGCATATTCGTATATGGTAATTACAAGTATGAAAAGAATCAATCAAGGAAAACCAGAAGCTATAATTGTGGGTCAAAGACAATGCAAATGGAAAGCCTTGAATTAAGGCTGAGGATCTTTAGCACGATCCTCGACACACACACGTCCTCCCCCCGGCGGCAAGTTGAGCATCGGATTTGAGCGACGTGAAGCTTGGATCGGAAGAGTTCAAAGAGAGGTTTTGACACACTTTTGGTGAAGATGTCGGCAACATGCAAATGAGAAGGCATATACTGAGTGCGAAGCTTGCCAGTGAGATCAAGTTCACGAAGAAAGTGGTAGTCGAGCTCAACGTGCTTAGCCTGTTTTTGAGAAACCGGATTGGAGCTCAAGAAGATGGCACTCTTGTTGTCACATAGGAGGAGGGACCGCTGTGGAATTGAAACTTTGAGGTCACTGAGGAGATGTGTATGCCAAAGAAGTTCGGCGGCAGTGAGCGCCAAGGCACGATACTCAGATTCACAACTGGAGCGAGAAATAGTGGGTTGCTTCTTGGCACTCTAAGAAACCAAGTTGCTGCCAAGATAAATAGAGTAACTAGAGGTAGAGCGGCGAGTATCAGGGTAGCCTGCCCAATCTGCATTTGAGTAAGCAACTTAAGCACTAGGAGCAGCAGATGGATGAAAAGTGAGGCCAAAGTATAGCGTGCCTTTAACATAGCGAAGAATGCGTTTTACAGCAAGAAAGTGGTCTTCAGTTGGGGAGTGGAGAAATTGATTGACAGAGTTGACATCATGAGCAATATCTAGACGGGTGATGGTTAGATACTGGAAAGCACCAACAAGAGTTATGTAAAGTGTAGGATCCGAGAACAAATGACCATCAGTAGATAGGTGTTGGGAAACAACCATGGGGATGTGAACAGGTATGCTATCAAGTAACTAAGCTCGTGTGAGAATATCCCGTGCATATTTGAGCTGACTAATGAATAGGCCATCAGACGTGGTCGTTGCTTCAAGACCAAGGAAGTAACTAAGAGGACCCAAATCCTTAGTGGCAAACTCAGAATTGAGTTTGCAAGTAAAACTGTCAAGAAGAGATGAGTTGCTGCCTGTAATAATGATGTCATCAACATGGAGAATGAGATAGATTATATCAGAGTGCTTATGAAAAACAAATAGGGACGTGTCTGCACGATTGCAATAAAAACTAAGATGAATGAGAAAAGAGCTGAGGCGTTGGAACTAAGCACGAGGAGCTTGCTTTAGACCGTAGAGATCTTTCTGCAACTGACATACATGATTGGAAAAGCGATGGTCAATGTAACTAGGGGGCTGCTCCATATAAACATGTTCACTGAGATAGCCATTAAGAAACGCATTTTGGACATTAAGTTGGCGAATGGGCCATTTGTTGGTTACAACAAGAGAGAGGACAACACGAACTGTAGTAGCCTTGATGATAGAGCTAAAAGTGTTAGTGTAGTCAAGACCAGGTACCTGTGTGTAGCCCTTGGCAACAAGACAGGCTTTGAAGCGTTCATTAGATCCGTCGGGCAAATATTTGGTTCAAAACACCCATTTGGAACCCAAAATGTTGGTGTTGGTGGGTCGAGGAACCAAAATCTAGGTACGATTATTTTGCAAGGCTTGAACTTATTCATCCATGGCAGTGAGCCAAGCAGGATTCTTAGCAACAGATTTGAATCCTTTAGGCTCAGTGGATGCAAGAAGAGCTTAAAGAAGTCTAGAGGAACTTACAAGTTCGAGATGTGCCAGGTGGCGTGTTTTGAAGATGTCGGCTTTGGCTCATATGAGCATAAAATGAGAACCTAATGGAGCAGCTGTAATGAGAGTGGGATCAACCATGGGTAACTCAGTAATGGGCTCCGAAGAAGCCGGTCTGAAGTCTGAGTGTGATGGAGATGGACCTGTAAGAGAATTAGTTGTCTACAAAGACTCATCTACTGGATCAGTACAAATAATACACGAGGTGGATCCAAATTGAGGATTTTGTTGGGAGTTTGGTGTAGGGGAAGGCAGGGGCATGTCTGTGGGAGGGAGACTTGGTTCTAAAAAAATTGAGATTTGGAGAGAGGATATGGGTTGGGCTTGGGAATTATGGTGAAAAGGAAAGTGGTTTTCGTCAAATTGTGCATGGCAGGTAATATAGAGTCTGGAGGTGATGGGGTCAAGACAACGAAAACTTTTATAAGATGAATGATAACCCATAAAAATGCAAGAAATGCTACGAGGGGAAAATTTGTTGGTCATGTAATCACGTAAACAAGGATAAACACGACAACCAAATGGATGAAAGTTTTCACATTTGGGAGATGAACCATATAGGAGTTGAAAAGGTGACTTGCCTCAGAGAAGCGGTGTGGCAAGCGGTTGATTCTGTAAGCCGCTGTGCTAAAAGCATCAACCCAGAATTGAGTGGGAATGTGAGAATGACAAAGGAGAGCCAGACCCGTTTCAGTTACATGGCGGTGTTTCCTTTCAGCTCGACCGTTTGTGTGGGTGTATAATGACAAGATATTTGATGATGAATGCCAAATGTACTAAGGTGTTCTTTAAAGCAATTGTTAGTGAATTCTGCACCACAGTCACTTTGAAAAAAAATTTATACGAGCAGAATGCTGATTTTCAACAAATTTTTGAAATTGAAGAAAAGTAGTAAAGAAGTCAGATTTTAATTTCAATAGATAAAGCCAAGTGAAATAAGAATAATCGTCAATAAATCATCAATAAATAAAGCATAGTATGTGAAACCCGAATTTGATTTTATAGATGATAGGCCCCATAGATCGCAATGAATAAGATCTAAAACCTTGGAAGATCGATGTTCAGTACGAGAATAGGGCAAACGGTGATTCTTTGCAATTTAACATGTAATACATAACGCAGGAGATGGCAATAAAGAAGTAAGATAAAATTGTCCTTTTTTATTCATTAAAGAAATAATAGAATGATTCGCATGTCCAAGGCGAGCATGCCATAAATCATATGAAGCATGAAGAGATTTATTTTTCAGGACAAACAAAAGTCGAATTTTCGCGTTCTAGCACATATAGGCCGCCATCTCGTTTATCGGTTGCCACCATTCTTCCCGTTTGGTGATTCTGAACAGTGAAAAGATTATTAGTAAACATAACGGATAACGGAAAGTCAGTCGTTAATTTACTAATGGACAAAAGATTTTTAGTGATGTGAGGGACAACCAGAGTGGGTAATGGGTAGGGACGCACCATTCCCAACAAAAACACAATCCTTACCTATATAAAAAGTGGACTGGTCCAAGAAGGATTGGGCAGGAGTCATATGGGCCGAGGCCCCTGTGTCTAAAAACCAATCTAAGGCCTCATTTTCAGAAATGGAACATGATGCATTTAGGACTTCGACGAGTTGGGCTTCAGGGGTATAACCATGGCGGTCAAATCGTTGCTGGCACCAGTCTACATAGTGACCCTCCATGCAGTAGATTTGGCAGTGCGGGGGTCGTCTTCTAGAGAAGCGTCCCTGTCCTCGTCTGTTTCCACCAGTTCGAGTCAGTTGATTGCGGGAAGAAGAGCTTCGATGGTTCAACTTTGCTGGGTTGCGATTGGTGGATGTGAACGCCGTAGGGGATGGTGCAGTAGGCTCCAAAGATTTTTGAAAGAGCTCAAAGCTCTCAGTTTTTGGCACAAGATCTGTAAAACAAGACAAATGGGTGAGGGCCATTTAGGCCATGGAGAAGCTTGAGAATTTCGAGCCAAGACCTCAGAGGAACAGTGCACTTTGTCAGTGCTATCGATGGATTGGCCGATTGCATGGAGTTGATTGCAGAGGGCCTTGAAGACGCAGGCATACTTCGAAACAGATCTGGTGCTTCATTTCATCAGTTGAAAATCATCATTGAGACGGATTTCACGGGCTTTGGAGCAGTGGCTAAAGGTGTTTTCCAAGGCAACCCACACCTCACGTGATGTGGAGAGTCCCACAACTTCAGCCATGGCCTCCTCGGCAAGGGAGGACAACAGAAGGCTAAGGAGGCGTTGATCAGTATGTTTCCATGCCATATGTTTGATGTTTGGTGTCTGAGAATTTTCAGAGGTGAAATGGGGTTGGTATTTCTATAGTTCCATCCACATAGCCGATTAGTTCTTGACTCTCTAAAAGGGGAAGCAATTGGCTTTTTCATATGAGGTAGTTGGAAGAAGATAGTTTGATGGTAACCATGTGGATGGGAGTATTGAAGGGGAGAAGAGTGGATGAGGGTTCAACAGCCATGGAAAGGAAAAGAGGATCGTGAGAGGGATGTTAATCTATATGGGGCTCTGATACTATGAGAGTGTTTGAAAAACTACCACACTTTTTAGTGGTGAGTCGATTTCATATATATATATAGTAATTACAAGTATGAAAAGAATCAATCAAGGAAAACCTTAAGCTACAATTGTGGGCCAAAGGCAATGCAAATGGAAAGCCTTGAATTAAGGCTGAGGATCTTTAGCATGATCCTCGACAAGTTAGGCAATCCTATCCATTACAATTAGTTCCATAAAAAGCAATTAACAATATCTTGATTCTTTGTCAATGGAAACTAAGGTGCCAAAAAGGTGGAAAAAACGATTGAAAGAGAGTTTAGCCACACATCAAAAGAATTCAAAAGTCAAAACGTAGAACATGTAACAGTATTAGAATTGCATCATAGCCTCGTTTAGTTGTTTATGTGACCATTAAATACTAGAGGTTTATCAAGTTTAACAGATGATAGTGATGGAATGAATACATATTGACTTGAGTTTAACGACATATTTGATACGTAGTATTAAATATAAAATACCCTTTTAGCAAGGTAACACAGCCTATAGTCATTAATTACTCCATCAAATACTACTTATATATTCCCGTTCATTTAAAATTATACATAAAATGGAAGCCCCAAAGTGCATTGTGTTCTAGGTATTAGTAATACTAGGTTTCACAAACGCATAAAATAACTTTTTATTGTCAAATAATCAGAAATTGGACTCCAAAATTAATCTCAAACGGATCCTTAATGTATAATGGACAAGTTAGCTAATGAAGCAAAAATGCTTTCTTAGCCACGTTAGGAAGCATATTCTCTAGCCATTAATTATGTCTAGTTTGGTATTGTTGTAGACTTTAAAAAAATTCACTCCGGCTATGTTGAATACATTAGTGTTTGGTAAACTTTTATTTTAAAATTAATATATATTTCAAATAAGAATTTGAATGTTTGGTAAACAAAAATATTTTATTAATATGTCTGTTTATAATTATTAAAATAGACACTTATTATAATGACCTCATCGTATAATAATTATTATTGGTTGTATAGTAATTTTTTTCCTTACTTTTATAACCACATCAATATTGTTAAATATTTATTTAAGAAAATATATTTATTTTACTCATTTTAAAAGGGAAAAAATAGTATTTATTAAAACTCAAATTTTATAAAATAAAAGCATAGTCTTATAGTAGGGGAAAAAATTCATACAAACACTAATACTAGAAAAAAATATCAATTTCTCACAATCCAATAGATGTAGAATATCCACAACCTTAAGAAATAAAAGGAATTAATTTTATTTTATGATGGTCAAAATTGGTATTTTAATGATTGAGAATTGGAGAAGTCAAAAGTAGAATTTGAAAGCTACCATTTTATTCTGTTATCAAAATATGCTGTCAAATGCTATAGATTCTTCCATAATTAGATTTTTAAAGTTTATTAAACACCAATATAAGGATGGCAAATGGACTGAGTAACCCGTGGGCTCTCCGGTTTGGCCCATTTGGGTTTGGGCTTGTTTAGGGATGAGCTGGGGGCCAAGTCCGGCCGAGCACCTTTTTTTTTTTTTACGAGCCAAACTTGCTTCAGTCGTAGAAAACACGAACTGGCTCGTGTTTTGAATTTTTCATTTTGACTTTTTCAAGTTGTTTAAAAATTTTGTTTTCAAAATAAATTTAAAAATAAGTTGGCTTGTGGACAGCTCGACTCAACTCAGCCCGCCTCCAAAAAAATACTGGCTCCATCTTCATTCTCTATTGCATGGATTTCAAAATACTGCATCATGCATATTTTAACGGCCAAGATTTTGTTAGTTTAATGGTCAAGTACGTATTTGTAATCTTAAAAAAAAAAAAAAAATAGAGATGACACGTTGATAAGAGAATATTTTATATAAAGAACTATTATTATAACATAAAGTAAATTACACTCACAGTTTCTATTCTTTCAACTTTATAACAATATCATTCTCATTCAATTTTATTTGCAGTTATCGTCTCCATCCTTTTATTAATTTGCAAAAATAATTTCCATTTTTTTTTACATATTTTTACTTAAAATAATAAAAAATGTATCATCAAGTCTGAACTTTCTAATCTAGCACCTACGTTTTTCAATATATGTGTGTCGAAAGGACCTTAAGAATCTGGATGGATTTCGTCTAAATATTCGTTACTTAACAAAAGGTTATACCCGTTACCTAAATTTAACTAATTTAACAAAGACAAAATAGTTTTTTCACATTTTATTATTTTAAAAAATTAAGAAAAGAAATAAAAAAAAAAAAAAAAAAAAAAAAAGTTCTTCTTCATGTATACATTGCTAGAGTGTTTGTGTGTGTGATGTTTATGTGTATATGCGTGCATGTTTATATGTATATATGTTGTTTAACTATTTCTCTTTTCATTCGAGATATTAGCGGAACGGTTTAAGGTTTTGTTAAGTCCTAATTGATTATTTCACCTAAATTTGTCAGGGTTTCTTATCAAATAGTGGGGTTGGTAGAACTTTAATTTTAAGATGTTTGATTGAAAATAATGGTGTAACTATGAACGATGGATTAACCCAAGAGAATTCGAACACCATTAGCCACCATAATATAGTCCCCTTCCTAAATTTTTCATATTACCAGCCTCCACAACACCACCCGCATTAATACTCTTTTCTTCAGGTTGCAAATCCATTTGAACAGCATTACAGCCATTCCCAGGCGGAAAACCTCGATATGCAGAGACTTTATGAGGATTTTAATTGGGTATCGAGGGGGATAAATCCTCCCGATTTGGTCACAGAAGTGGGGAGTGAGGTTGGAGAAGATGATGATTTTTTTATTTTTTTTTTTGTCTGTTTTTTTTAAATAGACTATTTTGCACTTTTGAAAAAGTTAGATACCTCCATAGTAATTTTTTCATTAAGTTTTCTATTTTTTTCTATTTTAATTTATTTAAGATATGGGTAAAATCGTCAAAAAATCATTTGGGGACTATCTGTGCAAATTAATGAAAGAATGGGGACCATAGATGCGACTAAAATTGAATTTGGATGATATTGTTACAAAACTGAAAGAACGAGGACTATTAGTGTAATTTACCCTATAACATATTATGAAGTATTTATATATTTTTAGTCCTTACATATCCCAAATGACATTTTTCGTTGAAATAGTATTCTTACTTATTTTGATGATGTTCGATACGGTCCATACGGAAGAAAGAGTTCAGGCATTACTAAATATGGAACTATAGAAATGCATTCAATCGTCAAAAAAAAAAAAAAAAAAAAGATTTGATTGAGTATCGATATTCACAATCCATACATGTACATCAATATTATTGCGAGTAATGTTATTTATTTTTACTCGTCATGAACATAGTCTATATGTGGCTGTATCGTCACTACTACATTGTCCAATAAAGTGAAATGTAATTTTTACTTACAAAACAAATTGTCATTGACCTCACTACCACATTCATGAGCAGTGATGATGCATTATTCTGTTACCACTAAAATTGAAAAAATAACAATATTACCACTGAAACCTTAATCTATATCTTTCATTTCAATTGTCATATTAGATTGTCAAATAATTTATAATCAATATTATTTTTTAATTAATTAAAAAAATGATTATTTTAAATTTTTTTTTTTTATGAAAATATTTCTTATTTAAAGATGATAAAGAGTTAGTGAAAATGGCCCCATTTTTGAATGAGTGAGTCAAATTTCGAATCAAGCAATTCTACCTAAAAAAACTGATAAAATCCAGAAAACATATCGAGTGAAAGGACATAAATTTGAAGGTCGGAAATCAGTTTTTGAAAAAAGAAACAAAAATTATGGAGATTCAATTACATATTTATGTAGATTGGGACGTTACGTGTGATATTTCCACCCTATTATCAATTGAACGATACCCCCAATCGACGCTCTTTGATGTAGCCTGCAACAAGTGTGTTTTTGCTTCAAGAGTGATATCCTAACGATGACAATGGTACGAAATTCTCCTCTTAGAGCATGTCAACGAATCTTTAATTTAATTATATTTTCGGACAATTGAGGACTTTGTGTTATGTTTGGTACATTTGAATGCTCACGACAATGTACAAATTGTTCGAAAGAGGATTATTGGCATATAATTTACAATCAAGGGGCTTGTATGGGTTTTAATTGATTAGGTACATGTCGTAACTCGATTGTTCTTCAACTAAAATATGATGACGATGGAATGGATGTGACATGATATCAAATTAATTAGAACAACGTATTTGATACTTAATATTGAACACGACTCAGACAAGTCAACTACTAACATATAAGAATGCGTGCTTAATGACCTTAGCAAGTAGATTCTCTAGTCTTTAATTACTCCATCAAATGCTATTTAAATCCCCATTCATCTAATTTATTCATCAAATGGGAGCCCCAAAATGTGTCATGCTTGTGCTATTAGTATTATCAGGTTTCAATACATTGTCCCGGGCAGCTTATGAAGAGGATGTAAGAACTAAATGTGCCTTCACCAGATATCCGAGGTTGTGTGTCGAAACCTTGACAGGATTAGGCTCATCAGGGAATCAACATATTGATTTCATGTCTGCACTTGTTAACAAGACAATATCAGAAACCAAGGTCCCAATTTCAAAATTTCAGCAACTCAACTCCCATTTCGTCTCTGAATATGCCCAACTTGCTCGAATCATGGGTACGTATGGTAGATTCCTTCAAATTTACACGTCTTGTCTTTCTTCTTTTGTTACATGTCTTGTCTTTCTTCTTTTGTTCATTTCATATATAGGAAATGGCTTCCAGCTTTACACAAGCACACGCGTGAGAACGAAGGAGAAAACTTGGCCTTCCAGCTTCTCAAGTCTCGTATCATTTGACATTTTTCTGTCCAAAATAATGCAGATTACTGTCACGAGCTCTTGACAATGTCTATCAAATGGCTCAACTGTGCATTAGAGGAGCTTAAGGAATCGCCAAGAAAGCGCAAGGAAGACATCCAAACATGGCTGAGTGCTGCTATAACATTCCAACAAGCATGCAAGGATACAGTAGCATCTCAAGCTCCATCAAATGTGTTCCTGGCTGAAATTTCCAAGAAAATGGATTATCTTTCTGAACTGGCCAGTAACCCGCTGGCCCTGGTGAACCAAATTTCTAAGTCTAAAAACAAAATTTTCATCTACCGGCATCTTTTAGAAGAAGAAATTTTTCCCGGCTGGGTATCGGCAAGTGATAGAAAACTTCTTCAAAGTAAACAAATAAAACCAAATGTTATAGTTGCCAAAGATGGCTCGGGGAACTATAAATCAATCTCTGATGCCATCCAGGCTGCTACTGGGAGTCGATTTGTAATCTACGTGAAATCGGGAGTTTACAACGAAAAAATTAACACTAACAAAGATGGGATTACATTAATTGGTGATGGGAAATACTCAACCATCATTACTGCAAGTAGTAGTGTGGCTGGGGGTTCAATACTAGCAGACACTGCTACATTTAGTGAGTCCTCTCTCTATCTCTCTCTCAATATAGTTCATAGAAAAAGTAGTTTACTTCAAATTAAGTCCTTGTAGTCTAAAAAGAACTTGTTTTTTTCAAGCTTAGCATTTTTTATGGCAATTGTTTGATATATTTTGGTCATATTACCAAAATATGCCCCTTGTAATCTAATATTGAATTGTTAGCTAGATCTAATTGATATGCCCCTCGGAAATAGCCCTTTTCTGCTGAGCTTTCAAATTAGAAGATCTAAAGACATATTGCAATCATATCAGTAGACTAATAGTCGTTTTTTTTTTTTTCTTTTTGTCAGCAATTACAGGAAATGGATTTATGGCACGAGATATCGGGTTTCAGAACACAGCAGGCCCTCGAGGAGAACAAGCCGTGGCACTAACTATAGCCTCAGATCACTCCGTGCTGCATAGATGTAGCATTTTGGGATACCAGGATACATTATATGCACTCTCCCATCGCCAATTTTATCGTGAATGTGACATATACGGTACGATAGACTTCATATTTGGGAATGCTGCAGCTGTAATCCAGAGTTGTAATTTGATCCTTCGCCGGCCAGCTCTTGGGGCCTACAACGTGATCCTGGCACATGGTCGGACCGATCCAGGGCAAAACTCAGGATTCTCTATCCAAAATTGCAGGATTACTGTCAGCTTAGATTTTTCTCCTATTAAACATTACTACAAATCGTATTTAGGGAGGCCCTGGAAACAATTTTCCAGGGCGGTTGTGATGGAATCAACTATTGACGATGCAATTGCGCTGCAGGGTTGGATTGAGTGGCCAGGTGCCAGTGTTTCTACATATACAACGTTGTATTTTGCCGAATATGCAAATACAGGCCCCGGCGCCGAAACTTCTAGGAGAGTGAAATGGCCTGGTTTTCATGTCATTGGAGAAACTGAAGCCAACAAATTCACTGTTGCTAATTTTATTGGTGGAACAGCTTGGTTGCCCTTTACTGGAGTCACTTTCATTTCTGGCCTCCATTGATTAATTTCAACCAAAGTGTAGCTTTAATCTGTACAGAGTAATTAAAAGTTGTTTTTAGTTTGAACCTGATTAAATATAATAATAATAATAATACATTCTTGGTATGAAACAGAAAATTAAATTTCAACTTAAAAGAGTAGAACTTCCCTTATTGTTGCTACACAAATGGCCCTCTGAAGCATGATTAAAGGGTAAGTTTGTTCGTGTTGTGACCCCCTAATTATGCTAAGGATATACTATTCTTGGTGACCTTCCCACATAACTTGGTATGGAGGACCATTATTGCCATATTTAGTACATTGTATTGAACGATCTTATGGATTGTAATCGGAATCATTTTAACTTTGTTCATTTCCAGGTTAAGAAAAATAACTGATCAATGACCAATTATCCGAACTGATTTTGACCTAATACCAACATAAATCTCACTAAGTCTCTTAGGCCTCGTATGAGATTGATTTTGGAGTCCAACTTCTGATTCTTTGAGAATCAAAAGTTAATTTAGGCGTTTGAATAAAATTTTAAAAGTGATTATAAAATAATCTGACTCACCTGGCAGCAAATTTTGAGAAGCGGAATGATAGCTTTTCAGATTCTGCTTTTAGCTTTTTCATTTATATATGGGTAATTATATACACACTACAAAATTTATTTGTTACACCACATTTTAATTATATTTATGGTCCTCAATCTTTATTCATTGTAACACTTAAGTCATCAACTTTTTTTCGTCATTTTTTTAGCCTCAATCTTCCATTAATTAGCACATCTCATCTTTAATAAAAGTTCATGTCCCAGAAGTCTGTTTGTAAAGAGTAAAACTACTTATTTGCCCATCATATATATTTTTTTAAAAAAAGAATAATTATCAAAGTGTCACAAAATATTTTTATCTCATTTCTAAGCACGCAAAATAGAATATTTTAACAAAAATCATCATCATTGACGAGATGTGCTAATTAATTAGAAGGTTAAATATAAGAATTTGATGGAAAAAAGGTTAGGAACATAAGTATTACAATAGGCAAAGATTGAGGACCTTAAAATTAATTAAAATATGGTGCAACCAAGAAAAAATGTGGTGGGAATATAATCATCCTTTATATATTATTAAAATATCATTTTTACCCTTAATTAATTAAACTAATTTCTTTAATACCCATTTTAGAAACTGAATTGATGCAAGTTGGATCATAAAAAATAATATTAATTTAATTAATTTTTCCACTATATAACTGTACTTTATTTTGTAATTTTTATAAAATTTGAAATTTATTAGGTTTTTATTATTTTTATTTTAAAAGAATAATAATGAATGCATTGTCTTGTTAAACAATATTTGACTACGAAAAAAAATGAATTTTACCATTCGTGATATTAATAATAATACAAAATAATATTATTATAATCAATGTCCTTTTTAGTAATTTAATACCATTACATCAATAAATCACTTTTGTTTACCAAACACTCAAATGATGCTTTTGAAATATACAGCAATTTTGAAACAAAAGTTTACCAAATACTTATCTAATTTTTCCCACAACTGATTGTTTCTGCAGCACAGTAGAAGTTGATTCTCTTAAAAGCACAGCAATACCAAACTAAGCCTTAAAACGCAAAGATTTCGTTTTCTTTTTATGGGGGCTAAACTCTACCAGTGTGTTTGGAAGGACTTTTTTAAAGTCTAAAAATACTTTTTAAATAGTAAAAGTGATTTTGATTATTTTTATTGTTTTCTGGTTAAAGTCAACAAGTACTTTTTGACTAAAAAATAGCTTTAAAAAGCTGGTTTAGAAAAGCCCAAATTTTGAGCTTATCTAAAAAGTTCTAATTGAACTTTTACGGGAAATTGTAATTAATATTTAATGAGCTTAAAAATTAACAAAATTATCATTAATACATCAAAAACAGATATTAATTTATTTACTACATTAATTACTTATATCAAATTGTCACTTCATATACATAAATAAAATGAAAAAAAAAATTGACGTGTTAAATAATATAATACAAATTATACATAATATGTTTGATTTAAATAATTAATTACTGTTTAATCAAATATACTAAAATAATCATGATATTATAATCAAATTAATATATTAATTTTAATAGTTATTATATGATATAAAAATATATGATTTCTTTTAAAAAAATAATATGAGTTATACAATAATTAATTATTGTTTAGCCAAATATAATAAAATAATCGTGTTATTATAATTAAATTAATATATTAATTTTAATAGTTATTTTAGAATATAAAAAAATTATTTATTTTAAAACAAATAATATGAGATATATAATTATTAATTACTGTTTAATCAAATAAATATAAAGTTTATACAAAATTACTTTGATAATTATGCAACCAAATACTCAATTTAATATTCACAGCACTTTTTGGATTCATATCCAAACAGTCAATAATTTTTTAACAAAAATTATACTGCTAAAAGTTCTACTCACAACAGCTGTACCAAAAAGACCCTACATCAATTGTATTCAGCACCATGGTTTTGAGAGAGAGAGAGAGAGAGAGAGAGTGTTATTTGCTTTTGGTATATGGAACTTTTAATTGGTAGGATGGTCTAACTAAACTAGGGTTTTACCAAACTAGACATTATTAGGAGTTAATGCATTGGCCTAACTTGAACTTGTTTTTTAAAATTATAACTTAAACTTTAACATAATATTACAGTTGTTACCTACTGTATCCGAATTTCATGTATTTAAGCATTTAAAGTGGAAAAAAAGTCGTCTATTACAAATTTAAACTGTTAGATTAGGATGGTAATGAGCTGAGGCGGCCATCCCCACTGCCAATCTCGTCAAGAATTTTTGAGAGGCAGGGCCGACAAGACGGGGACAAGAATAAAACAATCTTCATTTTTATTTATTTTTTTAATATTATTTTTCATATTTCAAATACGATTTAATTATAAAAAATACAAAAATAAAATAAAAAATAAGATTCGGTCAGAGGCCATGTTCTCCGTCCCCATGGGGAATCAGAGCGAGGATAGGGGTAATTTGTCGTCCATATTTTTTATGAAAATGATT
Organism: Forsythia viridissima; assembly: GCA_030279155.1. NCBI lineage: Eukaryota > Viridiplantae > Streptophyta > Magnoliopsida > Lamiales > Oleaceae > Forsythia > Forsythia viridissima. Next base: position 19,350,924 of record CM059042.1, read on the forward strand.
CGATAATATGTATAAATAAAACTTAATTTGGATGAATTATTGATTATGTCGTTCGATTATATTTGATGCATGCAATAAAAAGAGTTGAATTGCATGACTTTTATTAGTCGTCTTAAGAGCATCTTCAATGCTACACTTTCTAAAAAAATCTAGGTGGCAAGAGAGAGAAAAGAAATGAGGAGAACTAGTGTAGAAAGAGAAAAAATAAGGAAAAATAAATGAGAGAGATAGACACAATTTAATGAAAAAATGGGTGGAATATATCTAACTGGATGTCTAAAACTAAACGGCATATTGGACGGCTGTCTACAATAAATGCTGCCACATCAGTTTTGTCCCCTCCACCTAATCACTACATCAGCTGAACATTGTTTCATTGGAGATACTCTAAGACTCAAAACAAATTCTAATCCTGTGTACAAGAAAAAAACTAGTGAACAAAACACAAAAAGTACTCCTCACCCGCAGCCCTCATTAACCTGTGCATGATCAGCCATCGAGCATTGCCAATTTATAAGGTCTTAACCTTGGCCATTAAAAGCCATAGCTCAAAGGCCAAAGCTCATGTTATTGCAATGCACTAAGGCAACTATATTCAAATACAAGAGTTCAATAAAGTAGTTCTCTGGGGCATAGACGAGTTGATAAGGTTTGAGGTGACGTGGGGAGAAATTCTCCGGCAACGCAGGTTCGATTTCCGAGTATGGCAGATTTTTACTGAAATATTGTGGGGGTCTGTTTTAGGGGTTGGCATGTTGGCTCTCTCGCTCAGATCCCTACCACTCGTGCACATCTCTCGATTTACAACCCGCTTGGTCAAGGAGCATCTGACACAGGTAGGGGGATTAGCCTTCAGGACTTTCTCCTTATCAGAAGAGTTCAATAAAGTTGCCCTACGGACATGGCGCAGTGGTAAAGCAGAAAGGTTCTCTACAAATGATCGAGGGTTTGAATCCCCGCAGCACCTGGAAGGTAACATTTTTTGTTGGAAGGCAACAACTATGTTGAAAGGCAGTGGTCTACAGGGAGGAGAATCATCGAATGTCCGGCTCAAGTGTGTATAAGCTATGATCACATCCTAATTTACCTAGGTGGCGAATCAAGGAGGAAAGCCGCCACTCCTAAGAATTAGTCAGGCGAAGCTTGGACACCGAGTCATCTAAAAAAAAAAGAGTTCAATAAAGTTATAAAAAAAAATCAACACAATATTAAAGTCTTAAACTGGGCGAGATGTTTATAAAGTATTAATTACATGATATATATGCATGTTCTAGAAGATTGATTTAACACAAAAATAGTCAAAAATATAACGCTACAAAAATAATTTTTTTGATCAAATAAACTAGTTTATAATCTACATCAAACGGGCTCTAAACAACTGAAACACTAATTTAATTTTAAAATGTTACGTGCTTCATATACTTAGTTTACTTTTTATGGATAAACAAATTTAACTCTCTGTCAATCCTTTTCCTTGGTTTTGATTGACAAAGAGTCAATAGATTCTTAATTGTATTTTATGGAAGTTGTGATTGGTAGGATAGCCTGCCTAAATCTAAATTGGGCCCGTACCAAACTCCACGTTTTTGGGAGTTAATGCATTGACTTAATAGTAGATTATGAAATTGATGATCCCCTAATTACGTTTTCTTTTTCATAGAAAAAATTAAGATATTTGATATTTCTTTATTTTTCTAAGCTAGCATATTCACGGATAACTTTGATTAGAGTAGTTATATTTAAACCACATTTTATTATAAATATACCACATTTTAATTATATAAAAAGTCTTTAAATTTTATTTATTGTCACATTTATGTCTTTAACTTTTTTTCATCGAATTCTTATATTTAACATTCTATTAATTAACACATTTTATTCCTACTAACAATTTTTATCTAAAAATTATATTAGTGTACTTTAAAATGAAAGACAAATATTTAATCAAAATTTTGTATTTATTTATTTTTTTGCTTATTTAAAAATACGAAGAGAAAATAAGTTTTTTTATTTTTTTTTAATGGAATTTTTAGACAGAAATTGTTATCAAAGACAATATGTACTCATTAAAGGAATGTAGATGAAAAAAATACGATGAAAAAATATTAATGACATAAATATAATTATAAATAAAGATTATGAACTTTTTATGCAATTTAAATGTGGTGCACTTATAGAAAAATGTGGTGTGAATATATTTAGTTATTTGATTATTAAATGGAAGAATGATTCAAACTAATTCTTCCATGAAGGTCCTCGAGGCTGAATAGCGTTTTTAGGAAGGCCATTTGGTGAAAAGATTTGCGCTTTTAAAAATGTTGGACAATCAAGAGCGTAATAATAAATTTTTTACTGTTTAATTATTTAAACTTACAGTGAATTTAAGTCTCGTTGCTATCAATTTTTTGAGATGTTTTTTGTAATTATTTAAATGAAAATTTAAAGTGGATTTGCACACAAAGGGGATGGGTTGTAAATAATAAATAAATAAATAAATATTTCCATCTAGGACAAGTTAAACTATTAAATGAAAATTGTTTGCAATACTTATAAGCAAAATTTTGGATTAAATATATGGGAAAATTGCCTTTAAGTTATTAGTACGTGACTTTTTCTAAATTAGGTTCAAATACTTTTTAAAATTATCATTAAGTCATACTACTCTAGGCATAATTCAATTAATCTCGTAATTACCCCGGTGACCTAAATTAATTAAAATGAAACGTAATTTAAACTTCAGCACATATGTGGCCACTGTCGTCTCCTGCCGTCCCGTCAACTCTTGCATCTCGTCGCCAGTGTTACGTGATTCGCCGCTGCCACCCAAACATTTTTTCACTGTTTTGTGAGTGATAATTGCAAATTCACAGTTTTTTATTGTTACTTTTCTTCTCAATCATGTAAAAGATAAAGTTTGGAATTTAACAACTTGCTATTATTATAAGAGAATGACGGTGATTTTGAGAAGTATTGGACAGTCTCTGAATGGCAAAATTTTAAAAACAATTGTTTCTTTGAATGTTAATTTGTAGGTAAATTCAGTTTTATGAATGATTTCTCTTATTTTTCTTAAATTATATTGTTTTTGTTGGAGATATTATATATATAGGAACATAATTGTTTTGTAATCATTTTTTGGTCGAATAAATGAAAGCAACATTTGTTTCATATTCATCAACATTTTAATGTGTTTTAGGATGTTAGTGTCACACATTCATGTGTGTTATTTGATATTGTATTATAGAAAATAGTATCTTAATAAAACAGTATCACAAAATAGAACAATCCCTGGATTGCAAAATTTTGAAAACAATTGATTATTTAAATGTTATTTTGTAGGTGAATTCTATTTTTATGAATACTTTCTCTTATTTTTCTTGAATTATATTGTTTTTGTTAGAAATATTTTATATATATATATATATATATAAACACAATTGTTTTGTAATCATTTTTTTATCGAATAAATGAAAATAACATTTGTTTCACATACATCAACATTTTTAAATATTTCATGATGTTACTATCACACATTCATGTGTATTGTTTGATACTGTATCATAGAAAATAGTATCTTAATAAAATAATATCACAAATATGACAGTTCCTGAATTGTAAAATTTTGGAAACAATTGCTTTTTCAAATATTATTTTGCAGGTGAATTCAGTTTTTATGAATAGTTTCTCTTATTTTTCTTGAATTTTATTGTTTTTATTGGGGATATTATTTTTTTGATATATTGGAAGACAATTGTTTTGTAATTATTTTTTGATCAAATAAATGAAAACAACATTTGTTTCACATATATCAACATTTTTATGTGTTTCAGAATGTTATTGTCACACATTCATGTATTGTTTGATACTATATCATACAAAACAATATCTTAATAAAATAGTATCACAAAACAATATCATAAAGAGGACAGTCCTTAGATTGCAAATTTTTGGAAACAATTGCTTCCTTGAACGTTATTTTGCAGTTGAAGTCAGTTATTTTATGAATGGTTTCTCTTATTTTTTTTGAATTAAGTTATTTTTGTTGAAGATACTGTTTTTTTTATATATAGAACACAAATATTTTGTAATTTTGATAGAATAAATTAAAACAATATTTGTTTCACATATATCAATATTTTTATGTATTTCGGAATGTTACTGTCATACATTCTCGTGTGTTGTTTGATATTGTATCATAAAAAACAATATTTTAATAAAAGGGTTAATAACATTAATGGTCCTCATTCTTTCAAGTTTGTAACGATTTCATCCACATTCTTTTTTTTTAGCAGATATCATCCCCATTCTTCTATTTATTCTCACAGAGGGTCTTCAAATCACTATTTTTCACTATTTTGACAATTCTATGACAATTTTACTCCTTGACTTAAATAAATTAAAATAATAGAAAAAAAATACAATAAAAATATTGTAATTGGGCCATTAACCTTTACAAAAATACAAATAAATCCTAAACAATTTTATTTTATTCAAATGAGTGTTCCTCCCCAACTCAAAGAAATCATGCCATTCCACCCCCTTCCCCTCTAATTCAAAGGGTAAGGGCATCCCCTTCATCTAATAATCAAGCCCACGAAATCAATTCCTCCCTCCAGCTTGAAAAACAACAAAAATCAAAAATAAATTACAAACCAACCTAAAAGAACACTTGTTGGATCCAGAAACTCAAGAATATGTATACATACACTCATGCATGTATGTATATCTATTTTCCAAGTGCCTACCAATAATTTCTAGTTAATCTGAAGATAAAATGTATCTTGTGTACATAAATGGCTATGGAAGAGAAATGGGTAAAGTTTTCTTCTTCTTTTCTTGTCTAGTCCATATTAGTCTCTCTGTCTTGTGTTCTCTGCCATGGATGCGTGCAACATAAAAAAGTAGTAAAGTGCCCCCCATCCATTCATCCTCTCTCTCTCTCTTGTTTTTTCTTGGGTGGGGGGTGGGGGACGGGGGGTTTCTTTCACCAATTTGAGTTTATTTGTGTGGCTTGTTTGTAAACGCAGTTATCTTTGAGCTAGGGTTTATCCTATCACTGTCCAGTACCCATTACGCAGGTATGGCACGTCTTTCTCCAAAACCAAAGGTTTTTTCCGTGTAATAGCCGCCGTTGAAATGGCCGCCAACGCCGATTGTCGAAAAAACGTCGGAAGGGGGTGGAATGGCCGCCAACGCGGACTATCGGAAAACATGATTTCTTTGAGTTGGGAAAGAACACTAATTTGAATAAAATAAAATTGTTTAGGATTTATTTGTACTTTTGTAAAGGTTAAGGGCCCAATTGCAATATTTTCATTGTATTTTTTTTCTCTATTATTTTAATTTATTTAAGTCAATGGGTAAAATTGTCATAGAATTGTCAGAATAGTGAAAAATAGTAATTTGGGGACCCTCTGTGAGAATAAATGGAAGAATGAGAATGATATCTGCTAAAAAAAAGAATGGGGATGAAATCGTTACAAACCTGAAAGAATTAGGACCATTAGTGTAATTAACCCTTAATAAAATAGTATCACAAATAGGACAGTCTCTGAATTGTAAAATTTTGAAAACAATTACTTCTTTAAATGTTATTTTGCATGTGCATTCAGTTTTTATAAATTATTTCTCTTATTTTTCTTGAATTAGGTTGTTTTTGTTAGACATATTATTTTTTCATATATATAAACACACAATTATTTTGTAATGATTGCAAAATTTTGGAAACAATTGCTTCTTTTAATGTTAATTTGCATGTGAATTCAATTTTTATGAATGATTTCTCTTCTCTTTTTTTTTTGAATTATGTTGTTGTTTTTTTTTTTTTTTTTTTTTTGAAGATATTTTTTTATATATATATGAACACAAATTTTTTTGTAATCATTTTTTGGTTGAATAAATGAAAGCAACATTTGTTTCGCATTTTGTGTGTGTTATTTGATAATGTATTATAAAAAATAGTATCACAAACAGAATCTTATTAAAAACAATATCTCACAATACAGTACACAAACATGATCTTATTAATATAATAATATCACAGATAAAAGTATCTTAATATTATCAATATCTTTCAAAACAAAGACACTATTACACACTCAAAATTGAAAATTCTAACCCAACAGAAGAGCAGTATCATAGAAAACAATATCAGAAGCACATTAGTATTAACATTTTAATAACAATATCATATAGTTAAAGATAGCAAACATGTTAAGCTAATATAACAGTATTAGAAGCACATTATTATCAAATACATACTCAGGTGAGCACAAATTTTATGTTTTAACATAAAATCATAGCACAGTATTTAAATAAAACAATATATTAATAAAATAGTATCATAATAAAATATAATTTTAATTAAAATGAGTTTGAACCATATGATTTCGAAGCCTATAAGCACGTGATCACTGACTGGCCCAAAATTTTTATTAAATTTTTTTGCTTATGTCTTTTGTTCATATTTGATGATGTCCAAAAAGAGTTGAATTATGGGCCATCATAAGAGCATCTCTAATGCAACAATATCTACTGTGTATATGTGGCAAAAAATATTAAGATTATATAAAAAAACTTCTCCAATACAACAATGTTCATTGTGCAAATATGGCAAATTATTATTAGCTTTTTAGAAAAAAGAAAGAGGGAGAAATGTATCGATTGGATAGAGATTATTAAATTAGGGGTAATTTGCACTTTTGATCCACAACCTTTCAAATTTGTTACTAATCTACCCCCAACCAATTTTTATAGCATTTTTGTCCCCAACCTTTGCAGATTTGTTGCAAATCACGTCTCCGTTGACATATTTTGACGGATTTTCCCTCCTCTTTAAATAAAAAAAAATACAAAAAAGCTAAAAAAAAAAAAAAGTAAATTGTAAATGAAGTCCTACAACTTTTAAAAAGTACAAAATAAGTTCATCTTCTCTAGAACTCCACCCTACCCTATCCTACCCTACCCTACGCTACCCTACCCTACCTCACCTCAGGCTCATCATTCTGGTCCTCACCTTTACACACAATAAGAGAATGTGAAGATCCCGGATGTACATACCTTCTTGCAACATTTGGTGACTTTCCTATATATAAATAATTTGTGGTAAATGATTATTGTAAGTATGAAATTGGTAGGATTTACTAAGAGGTGAAAGAGATATTAATGGTGAAAGTGATTTGAGTTGGGTGGGTGGGTGGGTGGGTGGGTGGGTGGGGTGGGGAACTTATTTTGTACTTTTTAAAAGTTGTAGAACTTCATTTGCAATTTGCTTTTATTTATTTTTTTTGTTTTAAACTTTTTTGTATTTTTTTTTATTTAAAGAGGATGGCAAATCCGTCAAAATATGTCAATGAAGACGTGATTTACAACAAACTTGCAAAGGTTGAGGGACAAAAATGCTATAAAAATTGGTTTGGGGTATATTAGTAACAAATTTGAAAGGTTGGAGACCAAAAGTGCAAATAATCCTTAAATTAATGATGGACATTGTCAAGAACAATGTCTAGAATTAGACATTGTATTAGACACTTTCTAGCATTAATTGTGCCACATAAGTACTTTTTTACCATTTGTCAAGAAAAATACTAGACATTGTGTCTTAACATTATAGCATTGGAGATGTTCTAAAGCGCAAAACAATTCTAGTCATGTCTTGGCAGCAACCCTTTCTTTCAGTAAATGAAATAAAAATTATGATAATTTTGCCACATTCTTGATTTTATATAAAAAATTTACAATTATTTTTTAACATTTTAAATTTCAAATATAACAAATGTAACACACATTATGTATAAGAAATGTAGCAAATATAACAAATATAAAAACAAGTGTTACAAAAATAAAAATATTATTTTTAGAATAAAAAAAGTTAGATAGTATTTTTTTAATTATTTTATATTTTGTGTTGTATGGTAAAACTATTCCTCAACCTGGGACAAATTCCATTATATAGGATCACACGGCTATTTTTCTAAACTATCAAGAAACATAGTATTTTGTTTGTCTTAATTTCCAAGATTATTGCATTAAAAACACTAAACTAAAGTGTTCATGATAATTGATCACAAATTATTGCCAAAATTTTGTGTTTTGCAATTTTTGTGTGGGCTCAAACTATTCACTTTCTTTGCTTAGATACTCTTTTCTTTAGTGTAAAATAGAGAATGCGATAATTAGGTCATGTATCAAATTATTTTTAAAAAATTGAAATATATTGTTCTTTGAAATAATACTTATAAATACTATCGACTATTTAAAAAATATTTATTTTTACTTTTGAAGAGGAAAAAATCGAAAGTTCTTCAAATTAAGAGACAAAAACCGTGAACTTATTCTATAATCTGAAGAAGTAATTTACATTTATGGGAATAAATCCATAGACATCCTCATTGTATCTTAATTACATTTACTCATGAGAATTTTTACCATCAGTCCACGTCTCAAACTCTAGCCTAGGTGAAGAGAAAAACTTCGGTAAGAAGCTCATATAATCCTACGTGGTATGCTTAACTACTTAAATGATGACATGTGGCTTTTATGTCATAATTGATTTTTTTTCTATTTATTTTGTTCTAACTCACCTACTCAAATGATGACACTTGTCAATTGTATAAATTTTAATTTACTTTATTTTTTTCTCTTAATTTTTTTTTTGAAATTTAATTTTTAATATTATGTTAGTCTTATTTTTTATCCGAATGTTATTTGGGCTTCAAGTTCTCGATAAAGATTTCAGTTGAACACCTAAATTACGTTTGAAAGGTCTAAACTCAATATTCAATAAATTAATTATTTTAGATATTAATAAATTTCTTCAAAGTCAAATATAATAATTCAATACTCATTAATTTTTTTATTTTTTATTTTTCTAAGTTCAAAGAAAATTCATTAGCGTTAATACAAAACATTAATATATTTCACTTTTTTATAATGAGGTTCTAGTTTTATATTCAAGTATTTGTGAATTTACTGTTTTGTATAGTACTGATGATTTTTCATGGAGTTTTAAAAAAAAAAGAAAAAAAAATTGGTATTGAATTATTATATTTGACTTTGAAGAATGTTAATAATATCTAAAATTGTGAATTTATTGAGTATTAACTTTAGAGGTTTCAAACGTAATTTAGGTATTCAACTGAAATATTTAGCGAAACTTAATGTCAAAATAACTTTCGAATAAAAAATAAGATTCAAATAATATTAAAAATTAAATTTGTAAGAGAAAGAAATAAAGTACTTTAAATTTTATACAAATGACAAGTGTTATAATTTGAGTAGGTAAGTTGGAAAAAAGTAAATAGATAAAAATAAAATAGGACACAAAAGTCACATGTCATCATTTAAGTAGTTAGACGTACCACGTAGGATTATATGAATGTCCTACCGAAGTTTGTTCATAAGGGAAACCCATCTAAATTATATCTCTAAGAGCATCTCCAATGCTAGACACCATCTAAAAAAGAGTTATGCTATTTGCAGGGGCGGAGCCAGGAATCTACGGTGGGAGGAGCAAAAATTTCTAAAAAGTTAATGTACGAACAAAATTCATATTCAACAAAAAAAAATCACAATACGGCATTACCTATTGAAGTGGTGTCCGACTATCTTTTACAACATAAAATTCATCTATAATAGAATATATATCTATATTTACAGTAAATTCTCATTCAATGTAGAGTGTCATATAGTCAGCAAGAAAATCATCCTCTATTTTGTTACGAATTGCCATCTTCACATGCTGCATTGTTGAAAATGCTTGCTCAACAGTTGCCGTAGAAATAGGTAGAGTTAATACAAGGCGAATCAATCGAGTTAATATAACATAATGATCCGACTGCTTGCTACCAATTGCTGGCATGCTTCAGAAAGTGTTGGTACTTGAAAATCGAGGTTCAGAGATCACATCAATTTGATAATATTGCAACTCAACTTTCAAATATAAATATCTTGAGATGTAAAATCTTGAGGATAAAATTTCTCTGCGAGCTTGCAAATATTATCCAAATATTATCCATGTTAAATGATTCAAAAGAAGTTTTAGGATCCAAAGCGGCACTGAGAGAAATGAGTTCTACTGATATCTCATTAAATCTTGTATTTAACTCCATCAATAGGAAATCTATTGCTTTATTGAAAACATCAAAGTGGTAATGATGATCAACTGTAGGATGCTCACGGCCATGGTAACGACCAACCATATATGAACTTTCAAAGTCAGGTATATAAATATCATTTCTTGAGCAAAAAGTTTTCACTTCCTCAAGAAATTCTTTCCAACCATCTTCTCTCAATACTTGAAGGACAGTTTTTGTAGTATTGACAAATCTCATAGCACATAAGATGTCTTTGGTATTTTTTTTTTTTTGAACGGCCTGACAAAGAACAGCAGTGATCGACAAAATTCTACGCATGAAATGCAAAACAAACACAAATTCGAAGCTCGTAATATTTTTGTATACACCACCTACTTCAGTCCGACATCTTGTATTTGGAGAATGTTCACTAAGAGACTCAAGCACCTTGAAAGTTGCAATGTACATTTCTATCAAGCTCGTTACAGAGTTGTAATGAGAACTCCAACGAGTAACTCCTGATCATTACAAATTGCCAATCTGATTAGCTCCACTCCCTGACCCGCGTTCTCCAATTGCCAAAAAATGCTCAATTTCTTGTCTTTGTGCAGTTTACAACTCATTAAGATGCTTGGGAGAAAACGTAATAATATTAAAAACAATATCCAAGCGAGAAAAGAATTCCCAAATATGCCCGTCTAATCTGATCTCATTCATTAACTGGATGTTCACATATTTGCTTCCTTTTCCCGGATCTCTTTCAATACAAGTAGATGGTTCCATTTCAGAGATTGGAAGATGAGGCACAATAGGAATTGAAGTACCCTCAAATGGATCTCTTTTTAAAAAAAACAAAAAAAAAAAAAAAGATAGCAACGTTTTTCCTTTCTTGGCTGAAGGTTCTTCCATTTCAAAATCTAAAATTACAAAAAAATAAAATCAATAACCCAGTCAACTATCTAACAATTCAACAATATTCAACATATACAATATTTAACCAATCAACTATCGAATACCAAATCCGATAAATCAAAATTCAACCCATTCTCCAATATAAACACAATTCAAAGTTAAAAAGACAAGCGAAGTACGTATCCTACGTAGCTTGTTGCAACGTTAAATTGATTGTGACTTAGAGTTGGAGCAATAAAGAGCAAGCCTAATATATAGTATCAACAAGACAACAACAAATGTTAAGCCTCAAGTTTAAATTACATATTGTAGTTAATTGGAATGATATTCATATTCTTGTCTTGTCCAAAAAAATATCAATTGAAAGTTGAAACTAAAAAAATTGGAACCAACCGAAACTAATGATACAAATTTGACACATAAATATACCACTCAATTGATACAAATTCCACTGAAAAACTAGGATCAATTTTATCAATCGATCTATCATAATTAAGAAGGTTTACAGGTCCATTTTTATTTTATTTTTAAATTGTAGATCATCAAGGCACCATATTCGTCTCACTATACATATAACATGTCCCAGCTATCTAATTTCGCGTTCCCTTAATTTACTCTCATCATATCATATGTCAAAATTTTCATCTTTACCATCAATAATAAAAAGCAAAATAGCTCAATATAAAAGATTCAAGCGCTGCATACTCTAGTTTCTTCAAAGCCTCATCTTCCAATTGGGTAAAAAATTGAATCCTTAGATGCTAACAAAAACATATTCAGACACGGTTACACGGAGACACCCTTTTGAAGAAATTTTTGAAAAACATTCTAGAATTGCAAATTTATGTGTTCTAATACTTCGAGTGGACGGAGATTTTATATATTTCTATTTAAAAAAATTACTTACCAAATGAAGCGGAGAAGAGGCGGAGAAGAAACCCACACAGAAATCGCTGCAGCGTGAAGACCTGGATGGTGGATGAATGATTCACACACTGTGTTAATTGGATTTGGTCTATTTGGACATTTGGGCTTTAGTTCAATTTTTTTTTTAATACAATTGGGCCTAATTTTTGGGCAGCTCTGGACTTGAGCCCAGGGCAGGCCTAGGGATGTCCCCCACCCCCACCCCCACCCCCACCCCCACCCCCACCCAAATTGGCTATTTGTACATCCTTACTTACACCTTCACTTTTGGGGTGGAATATTTGATCAAATTGTTATTTGCCACATAAGCAGGTGTAAGTGAGGATGTACAAGTAGCATAACTCTCTAAAAAATCTATGTGGCAAGAGAGAAAAAAAAAATAAAGAGAGAGAAGTGGAATGAGGAAAGAGAATGAAAAAATGGATAAGAGATATAGACACAATTTCATGAAAAAATAGATAGAATGTGTCTAACATGATGTCTAAAACTAGACGGTCTGTTGGACGGTTTTCTACAATAAATGTTGCCACATCAGTTTTGTCCTCTCCACCTCATTGCCACATCAGCTGGACATTCAAAATAGATGGTAGCATTAGAGATGCTCTAATTATTGCTCAAACCACATTCAAAATAGATGGTAGCATTGGAGATGCTCTAATTATTGCTCAAACCACAAGGTATTTCAAAACTTTGCCATTTCAGATTGTGTTCTTTTCTCGAATAATACTTGTTAAACAAAATGTTATTGTTTAACTGCAAGTTGTCATTTTTCTTAAATATATTGTCGATTCGAATTGTTGCTACATACTATTAATGTAGATCTTTAAATGTAGATTGTCTTTTTTCTTGACATTATTGTTGAAGTCTTGAAATTATTACGGCATATTGTTATTGCAAATCACAAATGTTGGTACCGTGAATTGGCGTTATTTTTAGGAAATTTAAATTTTGGATTTGAAGTTGAGATATATTTTGAGATTATCTATACTACATCTAAAAGGTCATAAAAGGAAGAAACATTTTTGGACCAAATTTCCTCCCTCATATTTTAGATTTTCCAATTTGCCATTGATTAATTTAAAATGCCTTTAAAATTGGTTAAATTAAATCTTAATGAAGGCATTTAAAATTCTCCACCTATCCATTTTCCCTCACCTCTTCACTTCATGAATTGAAATATAATTAATTGGAAACACTAGCCTCCAATTCTAAATGTCACTCATCACTCTAATTTACTATTGTATCAATTTATTCATGAGTCGGATGCTTTTTGCAACAATAGGTTTTAGATCGTAAACAAAATTGTGAATAGACCACGGATCGTGAAAACTGCAGTGAAAAATTACTCTACATGCCCATTAGGTAAAGCTCTGAATTATTATTACCATAAAGGACATAATTATCTTAAAATACATGTTGATATTGGGATAAATAGCACTAGGGGACCCCAACTTTTGAACCTTGTAACGATGAGGTCCCGAACCTTCAATGACTAGCATCCCGGGTCCTTAACCTATAAAAAACTCGCGATCAAGGTCTTTCTGTTAAAAAAACCATTAGTTTGACTGTTAAATGGTCAAATTTTTTTTAAAATGACTAAATTACCCTTTTTAGAATTAAGACAAACAAAATAGAAAAGCAAACAAAAAAACAAAAATTACAACAAACCCTCTTCTCCACTTCTTCTTCTCCAACCAACCCCCAACCAACTAAAAAAATTACAATCAACAACCCATCTTAAAACTTCTTCTACTCCAAAACTGCCATCGATCACTGCCCACCACCCACCAAAAAAACCAACTAGCACCAAATCTGGAGATAAAGCTGAAACAAATACCAGCCAGCACAGAGAGAAAAAGTGTCATTTCTCTCTCTCTCTCTCTCTCTCTCTCTCTCTATGATAATTATGGAGAATTGAAAGGTGCCCTTCAGATTAGGTGTACAAAAATTTCAGCTTTAAGCATCCAACAGTGGAATTTGGACAAAGCGGGCAACAAAACACAGAGACCTAACCAACACTCTCCAACCCATAGTGCTGCTGTATGTTCATTCAATTACTCAAATCCTCTACACTTTGTCTTTTGATCAATCAAAAAGAGAAAATGAGTGGAGCTAGAAAGAAGATTGCAGATGTGGCATTCAAAGTTGGAAAGACGATTGATTGGGAAGGGATGGCGAAGCTTCTCATCTCCGATGAGGCCCGCAAGAAGTTCGCCACCCTCCGTCGCACCTTCGACGAAGTCAACACCTAGCTACAGACCAAGTTCAGCCAGGAACTAGAACCCATTGACTAAGAGTATTACAGAAAAGGGATTGGCTCTCACCTGGTTCATATTTATAAGCATATGATGATGTTAAAATCCCACAATACGTTGACAATGTCACTCCTCAGTACAAGCCCAAGTTTGATGCTAGAGCTTAAAAAGGCTGAGTAGAAGTCACTTAAGGAGTCTGAAAGATTAGAAAAAAAAATTACAGATGTCCAAGAGTTGAAGATGAAGCTTAGTAAGATGAAAAGTTTCACCTACTGGATGGTTTTTTTCGGTGGACGGTGGGCAACGGCAGTTTTAGAATAGAAGAAATTTTAAAATGTGTAGTTGATTGTAATTTTTTTTAGTTGGTTGGGGGATTGGTTGGAGAAGTGGGGGTGGGGGAGGAGGTTTGTTGTAATTTTTGTTTTTTTTATTTATTTTTCTATTTTGTTTGTTTTAATTCCTAAAAGGGTAATTTGGTTATTTTAAGAAATTTTTGAAAATTTAACGGTCAAACTAACAATTTTTTTAACAGAAAGACCTTGATCGTGAGTTTTTTAAAATTTAAGGACTCGAAGTGCTAGTCATTGAAGGTTCGGGACCCCTAGTACTATTTACCCTTGATATTGGTAACTTAACAATCGCCATCGCAATTTTTGCGTCTAGCTTTGGGGGCGTTACAGTGGTGACAGTGGACATGGATTTTTTGGTGGAGGCGCAGTTGGATGAGAAATTGTTTGGTGCTATCAGGATTTGTCAAATGGAGATCACTTCTGCAATATTTGTTGATAATGCCATGCCATTAAAAAATATTTTGCCCTATAAAGATGAAAGTGAAAATGAAGATGAATTATGGGTTTTATTGTGAGTTTTATTATCGGTAAGTTTATGATTTTTCTCAATGATGATGAAAATGGTGGGTAAAATTGAAAATTTTTATAGACCTTACATATCTTTAATTTTCTACACCTTATACTGAAGACACATAGCTCTAATAGATACCTAATCTCTAGAATAAAAATGATCTTTAGAAAACTAACACCACAACACAGGCACTTGAGCATCTATATTATTTAGAGGTTGAAGAAGCCTAGACTTTTGAGGTACTCCATTGTTTTTCCCAAATTTCTAAGCAAATTGACAATTTCTGTAATCTTTTAAATTTTAATCCAAGTGACCCGAGATACTGATTGAGGGATGAATAGATAAAATAAAGAAATAGCTATCGAACTTATATTATTTAAAAATCTTAACAAACAAAAATAAATTTACGATGTTATTACAAAATCACGTACAAAGCACGTGTTCTTAACTAGTATTGTATAAAGAACGGATTGCATTGATTAATGGGAAGGAGACCTTCCATAAAAATATTTTCTTTTCAAGTATTTTTCAATTAATGTATACAAGGCAATATTTTCAATTTTCATCTATAGCGTAGGGTATATATGTAATTTCTTACACCAAATCACTTCCTTATAATATGAATTGCAAATTACCCTACCACGAATGGAGCGGAGACGGAGACATGGTCTCGGATCCCAAATTTTTCGAATTCATTCTGAATCCTTTTAATTTATTATATTTTAATATTTTTTAAGTTTAAATTGTATTTAAAAAATAATTAATTACTTAGCCATCCTCCCCCCGCTTCTTAAAAATTCCTAACGGGGTGAGAACTGAGAAGGATACATTACTCGGTTGTTATCCGGGAAATTTTCATCAATATGCCATATTATGTTAATATTTATAAAAAAACTGTTGCATATTTTATATTACATGAATACTGGATGAGGCTGCCTTTGTTTCTTTTTTTTTTATTATTATTTCAAATCTAATTAATTATAATTAACAGATGCCATATTTATCTCTAGTTTACCATCTTAATTAGGTTTCTACATTTGGCTAAAAATCATAATCAATCATAATATTTTCAACATATCTCATCAATTAAAATAAACTGCAATTCGTCTTCTTCATGTAAAATCCTGTCACGTGATAACATCTCTATATTTATCATCGATTGCACTGGTGTAATTATTTCGATAAGATTTAAAAACATTTCC
Source organism: Forsythia viridissima (assembly GCA_030279155.1). Taxonomy (NCBI): domain Eukaryota; kingdom Viridiplantae; phylum Streptophyta; class Magnoliopsida; order Lamiales; family Oleaceae; genus Forsythia; species Forsythia viridissima. The sequence goes on from CM059042.1 coordinate 19,367,154, forward strand.
GTTGAATTGTATTATATAATATTTCCTTTCCTTGATGTTATTTCCATTCATTTTCGTTTCGTTCTGTTTCATTAGAAGTGTGAATTGCATAGTTATAATTTTTGCAGAAAAAGATGAATTAATATTCGAAGGAACATGATACGAAGAACTCTGATGTTAAAATTTGCAATCCACTTTTGATGTTACAATTTTTTTTTAATTTCAACATATGTTATTACGCTGTTGCAAACGATGTTACGAAATCAATTGCAATGGCCATATTAATAATTGCTTATTTCGATATTGTTGGTGTTAACGAGTTGTAAACAATGTTACAAAATAGTTTGCATTGTCTCTGCTACTAATATGTTACAAACGTTGTTACAAAATCTGTTTCGTAAACTCTGTTATTATTCTGTTATTACTCTGTTGCAAACGATGTTACAAAAATCTGTTTCGCTGTCTCTGTTATTAATCTGTTGTAAACGATGTTACAAAAATCTGTTACGTTGTCTCTGTTATTAATCTGTTGCAAACGATGTTACAAAATTCTGTTTTGTTGTCTCTGTTATTAATCTGTTGTAAACGATGTTACATAATTTTTTTATTGTCTCTGTTATTAATTTGTTGCAAACGGTGCTACAAAATAGTTTGCATTGTATCTGTTGCAAATGATGTTTCAAAATCTATTTCAGTGTATCTGTCATTAATTGATTTATTGACATGATATTGACAGGTATAGATAACATAAATATTTTCATCAATTGCAATGAAGAAAGTACATGAATCCTTGTTCCAATATATTGTACTTATATAGAGCTCGTTGATTTGATAATGTCCGTATTGAAGCTCGAGAAACGTAGTAGTGCACACTATCTATACAGTATGAAGTAGTAATGTGCCTTGTTTTCAATGAAGATAACGAATGACAACACACTGATGTTCTATTTGGAGCTCAAAAGAAATTATCAGAATCTAACGAGTTACCCACTGCAAATTGATGTTACACGTTCATTGGAAAATATACCGTCAATAAATACTTTGGATATTTCGGGTGATCATGAGATGGAAAGACTAGAGCAACAACACCTAAATTCTGATTCGTTAATGAATTCATCAGGTAACAGCTTGTGTCATCTGAATAGCTTTGCTTCTACTGTATGTGAAACAATCCCAGAGTTGCCAAAAGTTCAAATTCAGGATGACAACAGTATTATTGGACAACCAGACTTCGACGGTATTTTAGTAGGGAGGATTTTGAAGGATAAAAATGTGTTAAAGAAGACTATATTCTTATATGCTATTCATAACAACTTTCAGTATAAGGTTTACAGATTTGACAAAGAAGAATGTCCTCAAATGTCTCGATGATAATTGTATGTGGCATTTTAGGGCTTCTACACTGAGCAACACAGATCTATTCAAGATACAATATATTAAAAATAGACATAATTGCTCAATGGATTATGTTATGGAAGATCATAGACAGGTAACAAGTTCTCTATTGGCATATTACATTAAACACAAGTATATGGATGCTAAAACTATCAACACTCCAAGGAACATTATAAACGATGTGTCAAAGACATATGGTGTGACTTTGAGTTATGGAAAGGCATGGAGGGCCCGTGAATCATCATTGGAAAAAATAGTTGGAGAGCCAGAAGACTCATACAACAAACTCCAAAGTTTTTTATACATGTTGATATTGAAAAATCCAGGGACCATAATAAGGACTAAGACTATTGCAGATAATCAATTTAAATATATGTTCATGGCATTGGGAGCATCGATACAAGGTTGGAAACACTGCAAACTTGTGGTCGTGGTCGATGCAACATTTTTAACTGAGCGTTACGGTGGCACACTTTTCACCTCTTGTACTCAAAATGCTAACTATAATATATTTGTGCTCGCATTCAGGATAGGTGATGCCGAGAATGACAATGCATGGGAATGGTTCCTAATAAATTTCAAGGAAGCTTATGGAGAATGAGATGAACTGTGCATAATATCAGACATAAAAGCATAGAAAATGCAATCGATCAAGTATACCCAGACATAATGCATGGATTCTGTTCTTACCATTTGTTGCAAAATCTGAAGAGGCGATTTGGAAAGGTAGCGAAACACATTACAAATCCATTTAATGCTGTTACTAGAGCATACACAGTTTCTGAATTTGAGTACCAAATGAAACAATTAGACAAGATTCACGATGAGATTCGACCATATCTGGTAAGTAAAATTCAATCTTATTATTAGAAGCATATATATGTGTCATAACTTCTAAATCTGATATGTCAATTTCTTATATAGAAAGAAAAGGTCGGATTCTATAGGCGATCGAGAGCACACATGCCAATTAATCGGTATCTACGATGACTTTTAATATTGTTGAGTTGGTAAAGAATTATCCTATCATGACGTTGCTGGAATGTTTGAGAAACATCTTGCAAGACTAGTTGTACAAAAATCGTAATAAGACACGTTTTACATTTACAAAATTGACAACAAAAAATGAGAATATGTTGAGAACAAACTCAAAAGATGCACTGAAATTGAAGGTAATGTTTTGTTTTTGTTTTCACAAGATGTTTATTTTATTACTAGTTAATAAACAGGTATTAGGTTCAATAAACAGGTATCAGGTTTAAGCAACGATCTATATCAAGACAGTGATGAGAATACACAGTATTCAGTCGACATGAAAAAATGCGATTGCACATGTAACAGGTTCCAAGTTGATGGGATACCGTGCAAACATGATTTGTCAGTTATCAGCAAACACGGAATGGCAACATATAAATATTGTTCTTTCTTCCACACAAAAGAATCTTATATTGCAGCATATTATGGTAATATTGTACCACTCGATGACCGTTCCAATTGGATAGTGCCAAAAAGTGTAGAGGAAGTTGTTATTTTGGCCCCTAATCCTTCTAGAAAACCAAGAAGACCTAAAGAAAAGAGGTACAGATCGGTGGGAGAACGAAATTTTGTGACAATGTGTATGAGATGTGGACGACATGGCTACAATAAGAGGAAGTACAAGCATCCATTGGGGATGATTAAGCATCCAACAAAAAATGGGTAAAACAATAGATTTCATTATCTCTTATTGGCAATAATGACCACGTTGATAAATATGTCATGTGGTAATAGTCAATTTTTTAGACAAAATATTTTGAATTATTGTACCGGTAATTAAAATATGATTGATGCAAATAATTGATACTGAATTTGGGTTTGATTTCATATATCATAAATTGTGTCGAATATTGATGATTCAAAAAATGAATTTAACTTGCATCATATTTATATGGTGGTTTTTGACACTAGTTTGCTCTACTAGAGTGTTATGATGCTATTATTTAATTTTTAATATTAGATGCTTGCAGGTTACACAAAGAATTGATATTCCTAAAACTAGTAATCTTATGTATTGAAACTAAATTAGGATGTTTTATTTCATATTTCTCAAATCATTGGAAAGCATTAAATTTTCTTTCTTAGATACTTAATGTTAAAATTGGTTAATGCTCTAAAATATTCCTTCTGGGATGCATATTTGAAGGTACTTGGGGACAAACTTTGGCCACAATATTTCTTGGGTGTTGGATTTGCTTTTGAGAGAGTATCATGAGGCCACAATATCATGAATTTCTACGAATTTTTCATTTTCATGGTGCGCTTTTCCCTTGCCAACTTGGTCCTACTTTGCAATCTTACAAGTGACAAGAAAAATCTAAGCTGGAGTTCATACATGTGGTTTTGCATGTGGTTTTCAACCTTAAATCCATACAATGTATTGCTTTGAAGATGAAATCCACAGGCCAATGGGAGAACTGTGGCGTTGCCATTGATCTCAGGAAAACCATGGAGGATCAAACATTTATGGAATTCTGCAATCTTATGGCAAGAACACTGTAACCACTGTAACATAAAAAAAATGACATAGCTACTGATTGAGCAACTATCATGCAATAAAAATTTGTCGATAAACATTAGTATAAACTGCATTAATCTCCACTTAATTATCTATTCCTCCACATTAATGATAACAAAACAAGGCAATCTGTTAAAAAGAAAATCTGCAATTATATAATATAAAATGCTACTAAAAGACATTGTATCATCCCTGTCACCTTGTAAAAATCCAAAATGACATAACTCCTCATGGTTAGACAGTAAAATGCTAATCTGATTGAATGAGACATAAATAAACTGCCTGACTTTTAGCAAAATCACAAAGCCAACAAAAAAAAGGTGAACTTACAACCTAGTTAAATATGGTCAGTTCTATTCTAGCAAAAGTCACAATCAAGTTTGTTAATTTTTTTTTGCTGCCTTCCCTGTTTTCCCATCCCTCCTCGAAAGAAAATCAGGATCAGATTCGTAGCCTTCATTCATCTTGTGAACCCCATGTTTATATAATTGCGATGCCAGGTATGTTCTCTCACTTGTAGCATCAAAAGGATTGGGCATGCATTGCATATTATCATTCATGAAATACTCTGTGTACTTTCTCACAAATACACCACAGTCGGTCCTTCAGAAAATACGAATTGAAGATAATAAATAATATGGTTAACTACTTGATGAATAACATATTGAAAGAACAATAACATATTTAAGTAAACACTCACACGTTACTTTGTTGAGAGATGTCATGAACAAGGTTAACAACTAGTGGTTCAATACATTGGATACCATTAACAATCACAGGTTGCCAAACATCAATATTGGCTATCAAGTGTGGGATAACAAAAGCAAACGGTTGAATGTCCGCTCTGACTTCTCTGTCTATTATCATATCCCAACATGAGTTGTAAACATTTAAACACCTATTTTGAATATTCAAGTGCCTGAGAATCCAATGTGCACGAACACCCATCCTTATGAGCATCAAAACATGATCAACTTCCGACCAAGGTGTGTTACAATGTATGTATTCTCCCAATGGATATTCTAATAGATATACTTGTCTAGCAAGAGCATTAGAATTCACAACTACAGCAGGATATATTCCCCTAACCATGCTACCAAAAAATGAGTCGGTTGTCGTAACCTTCATTCTAATTTCCTTGTTGAATGTTGCTATCTTTCTAATATAGTAAAAACATACATCTACGTGCTATAAAAATAAAAAATAAAAGCACTACTTAAGAAATTAAATCAGTGAATCTGTTAATTTATCTACTAATAACATATATATTTTCATGGAAAAAAGAAAGTTAATAAATTACGGTGTCACTTAGTGATTCGGCAGGATCGCGTAGCTCGTACCACCATGTTTTGTCACTGACTTCAAATGGGCCAGAAACAAATTGAGGATTGATTTTGATCTTCCTTAGTAAAAATTTCCTCTTCTGCACATTAGTTAAATAAAAATAAGATATGTGTCGAATTAAACACTATATATAAGACAAGGATATTGGCTTACATATTGTAGGTCTATAACCATCATGAAACCAATCGTCAAATGAACGAACATCCTCAATGAAAGGCTGAACCAAACCAATGTTAAATACACTTGCTTCAAAACGAAAACTTGATGTTGATTCTCTTGTAGGTTGTCTCACATCGAGGTAAGGTGATTTAGTTAAAATGTCAGGTCTTCTTTGCCTCTTCACTGGTAGCAGTCTCATCGATAAGGACATCTGTACTTTCACTTTCAATCTTTTTGGTAACGTTGGAAAGGAGACTAAAACAATAGAATCAAAATTTCTATTTAGAGTTATATCATATTGGAAAATGACAGAAATTAATAGATTGATATTATACCTCAATAGTAATCGATTGTTTTGACTTTTCAGCACTCTTAATAATCTCCTCTACGTGTTCCATCACATCGTCTGTGTAGAACTTGTCATCAAGAAGATCAGAAATATTTTGTTGGTAACCAAGTCCAGAACCGATGCCAGTATTGAGAAATTTGTATAGAACAATTTGTCCTGGAGAAACCTCAGAAGAACACTTTTCATCAAGTTTTGCCCTCAACTCTTTAAGAAAGCCACCAATTTTGTCATCAACGGATCGTTGTATTACCCTGATTTCATATTTCAAATCAATTTGCTGAGAGACTGTTTGATCTTGCTGCAAACATATGTCGCTCATTATCTTATTTAATTTTTTATTGTAGCAGTTGCGTTCATCCTATAGATAAGCCCATAACAAATAATATGGAACTTAAAGGATAATTGTATAAATTAGACAAAATAAAATCAATATGAATCAAGCTACTAGATATCTAACCTGTTTCAATTTAGATGTGGAATTTTTTGCATTCTTTGATTCATTGCAAGCTCAAAATGGATCGGGGTTCAAACTTTTTTCCAATCTAATTGGAAGATCAACAAAAATCATCATCGTCGACATCTTCAATGTTCGGAGCAACCCTATTGATTTGAAAAAGTCCAGACATGTATGAGGTACATCTCTTCTCTTCGTCGGGTTCAATTTTACGAATCTCCAACTGCATATTTGCAAGTAAAAAAACTATGTTATAAAATTCATAACTAATAAAATAAGTTAATCAAACCAAGATAAAAAAAAATTAAATAACAAATACATATGTTGATCAATATTGTATTAAAAAAATTGTAAACATGTTTAACATACATTTGCAAGATCAAAGTTGAGTTTCTCCAATTGAGCAGCAGTGACACGTGTAGCAGAATTGGTCCAGTTTAATATACGAGGCTAATTGTAGTCTAACCTTTTGCATATTTTTTCGTCTATCGATGGCAAAGACTCATAAATCCAAATTTAGAAAGCCAACGGAAACCCATATAGCCTGTATGTGAAAATATCATTCTTCGTGGTCTTGTCATACGTACACTTCGTCATTGCAATTTTCAAATAACTGAAGGTAATTTTGAACAACTCTTTCCCCCACGCATATGTTTCAATATCTTCAAATTTAATGAGGCTAAACGTGGCATCAGTTGCTTGTTTCTTGTACGGAGTAGTGAAGAGAAACGAAATTATAAGGTAAAGCATTCTGATTTTCACTACATCTCCATCAGCTGAAATAGCAGGCATACTCTTAAAAAAATCTTTAACATCTTTTCTGTAAATACATTTCAGATTACTGAAATATCTTTGTCTCCATACCGGGCGCCCTGATTTCATTTTTGACAAATCGTCACAACCGATGCACTTCAAACCAGTAATAACACAAAGCACCTCTACTGAGAATCTTAGCAGTTTTCTGGATATTTTGAATCACATTTCATCTTTCTTTGACTGCTTAACCTCCGTCAACAACATCCGATGTATCAATTGATGTTGAAAATGTAACTCATTAAGATCAAGAAAGTTCCCAAAACATGAGGTACCAAACAAGCCTTTTGTGCCTCATTCATCCTACTGTTCAAAGTCAGGATTACATCTAGTGGCGCAGAAACCATTATCCTTGAACCAAGCCTTTCATTTGAGTGTATAATATAATCCCAGTCCTGAAATTAAAAATTAAAAAGATAAGATAATGTAAAAAACAAATGGAATTTTAGAATACCCTGAACATTAAAAATATGCATTGGAACATATGATTTTGACACACACCAACAGCTTAAGATAACAACTAATTGACTTTTGTAACATCGACTGCAACAAATGTTTTTAACCTCCCTTCTGATTTTGTAATATTATTTACAACAAATTATCACCCAAAAATCGCAACAGAATAACACACATGATAAAATCATATCAGATTTGTAACATTCATTGTAACAGATTAATAGACAATTTAACATCACTACAAATTTTGTAACATCCATTGCAATTGATGTTTTTAACATTCAAATCAACAGATTTGTAATATTCAATAAGCCATATTATGTTAATAATTATATAAAAACACATGATCACATCAAAATAGATTTGTAACATTCATTGCAACATATCAATATTAAATTTAACATCATCACAAGCTCCATTGTATCATCCATTGCAATTTTGTTTTTAACATCGCTATTGATTTCATAGTATTTTTTGCAACAGACATTTAATATTACAACAAATTAACACCCAGTATAACATGATTATATATTTTGTAACATCGATTGCAACATATGATTTTAACATAGAACCATAGAACAATAATACTACTTTTATTCCACAATGGAAGTGTATCAATTTGACAAATCTCCAGTAAATTCACAAGCAATGTAAGAATTTATACAAGTTCCAAATTTAGGATTCAAAATCTCCAGTAAATTGTCGAGCCATTTTATCCAAAACTGATTAACATCAACTCAAAAATTGTATTTTCCCCAAATATAAAAACAATGAATCTCAAACCAAGAATATTCAATTGATTTCGAAACGTTCATTGCAACTTATGATTTTAACATATGTTTTGATTTCGTAATATTCATTGCAACATATAAATTCACCCAACATTGACCAATACTTGCATTTTACAGACATAAAACAAAAGACTTAATACGAGCCTAATAACAGTTAACTTAGAAAATACAGAAACATGATATACCTCAAACAATAAATTTCACAATTTCTACACATTATAGTAAAAATGGAATTACCTGCGCTTCATAGACCTGAGGTTGGTTAATCTTCTTGGAACTACAACTCTGGGCTACCTTGTCCGAAATAGGTTTGTCTATATTTTCATTTTTGTGTGATTCTTTCGAAGAAAACGAAAACATTCGCTGGTGACTTCCTTCATTATGTGCATTTATGTTTTTCTCGAAGATTGAGTTTTTTTGTAGGAGTGGGCGTGTCAAGGAAAATGATTTTCTGTTTGGAATGTAATGCAGGCTTCTTCACATAGTCAGGCGACTCTTTCTTTGCCGCCGACTAAGTCATTCTACGAGAGTAGGCATATCCATGCTTGGTATCTTTGTCTAGCCACTAAAATTTCTACAAATTGGGAGTTAGGCTTTCATTTAGTGATGGAACCCTAGAGATTTAGGGGATTAGATTATACGGTTGGCGGGAATGTCGGGGAAATGGATGTGCGGAAGAGGGTTTGTGAATATGAGTATGGTTTTCTCTCTCTCTCTCTCTGACGGTTTTCTCTCTCTCTCTCTCTCTCTGCGAAATTAATGGAGAAAATATATTATGTTTCTTTTTTGTGAATATTATATTATATAAATATATAAATAATACCCAGTATTTTAAGAATAAATACATAAGAAAAGTAAATTTAATAATATATTGTATATACATAGTGATGAGTGTAATTTCCTCTTGTTATCCCTATTTTAGAAGACTTGGCATACGGTCTTAAATTACGATATTTTTGTCAATTTTTTTTTAATTTCTTCGTTTTCAAAATTAGCTCTTTAAGACTACTTTCAGAATTGTTCACTAGAATCTGTCCAAAAAAAAAATTAAAACTTGGTAAGGTAATAATTTTTTCACACGTCTCTTTTTAATTATGTTGAATCCAGTTCAATCTAAGCACATAGTTGTTAAAATAGTAAACTTCATGTGCTTCTTATAACCTGTCGTCGTTAATGAAAAAATAATTTTGGAACAATTAAGTAATGACAGTAGCAACATAGTCATCATAAAAGCAGATATTAATTTAGTACAATCAAAACTCAACTAATGACAAAACAATTAACAAATTGTTATAAATCTAAAAAGAAACAGAAGAAAAATAGAGAGAGAGAGAGAGATAGAGAGAGAGAGAGAGAGAATGCGTTGAAAGGAATGAATTTCATTAATAATCAGAGTTCTCTATTTACAGAAGTTTCTAGGGGCATAATAGTCATTTACATTTATATTATATAATATTATAACACTCCCCCTTAAATAACTATCCGCTCAACAATTACAAAATGTGTACAGTTAACTTGGGGTATTGTGATGCTGCCTCGTTAAAACCTTGCCAGAAAAATTCAGTAAGATAAAAACTTGACGAAGGAAAAAGAGTACAGCTACTCTCCCTGATATTGATCACTGAAGATGTATGAGTCTACGCATCCCAATTTCTTGAATGTAGATGTCGGTAATGCCTTGGTGAATAAGTCTGCAACATTATCATTTGAACAAATTTGTTGAATATCTATATCACTATTTTTCTGAAGTTCGTGGGTATAGAAAATTTTTGGAGAAACATGTTTTGCTCTATCCCCTTTGATGTAGCCTCCTTTGAGTTATGCAGTACATGCTTTATTATCTTCATACAGTATTGTTGGACTCTCTTTTGTTGAAGGTAATCCGCAAGATGTTTGTATATGATGGGTCGTATTTCTCAGCCACACACATTCTCTACTTGCTTCATGGATTGCAATAATTTCAAAATAATTTGAAGATGTTGCTGTTAGGGTTTGCTTTACAGATCGCCAAGATATAGTTGTTCATCTGCATGTAAACACATATCCTGTTTGTGATCTTGCTTTGTGTGGATCAGAGAGATGACCTGCATCTGCATATCCCACTAAAGAACACCCAGATTTTGTGAGTAAAATAATCCCATATTTGTAGTACCTTTCAGGTAACGAAGGATATGTTTAACACCATTCCAATGTCTTTGAGTTGGCTCAGAACTATATCTTGCAAGTAGATTTACAGAAAAAGCTATGTCTGGTTGAGTGCAATTTGCAAGATAAGACTATGCTCCAATTGCACTAAGATATGGTACTTCAGGACTAAGAATCGTTTCTCCATCTTCGAGTGGGCGAAAGTGATCCTTTTTCACATCAAGTGAGCGAATGACCATAGGAGATACTAGTGGATGCGCTTTATCATTATTAAAGCTTTTCAATATTTTTTTTGTATATGATGAAAGATGAACAAATAATCCTTCTTGGAAATGTTCAATTTGCAAACCAAGATAGAATTTGGTTTTTCCCAAATCTTTCATCTAAAATTCATTTTTCAAATACTCAGTGGTTTTGTAGATCTCTTCGGGAGTGCCTACAATGTTTAAGTCATCAACATAAATTGCTACAATTGCAAATCCAATATTTGTTTTCTTTATGAAAACACATGGGCATATATCATCATTTTTATAGCCTTCTTTCAATAAATATCCGCTAAGACGATTATACCACATACGTCCTGATGATTTTAATCCATACAATGATCTTTGTAATTTGATTGAGAACGTATCCCTTTTGGATGATTTATGTGCTTCTGGCACTTTCAGCCCTTCAGGAACTTTCATGTATATGTCACTATCAAGTAAACCATACTGATATGCAGTTACTACATCCACGAGGTGCATATCAAACCTTTGTGATACATCCAAACTAATTAAAAATATAAATGTTATTGTGTCCAATACAGGAGAATATGTTTCATCGTAATCGATTCCAGGTCTTTGTGAGAAACCTTGTGCTACAAGTTGGGCTTTGTACCAAGTAATTTCATTGTTTTCATTTTGTTTTCTTACAAATACCCACTTGTATACTATAGGGATAACATTTTCAGGGGTTCGGACTACATGTCCAAATACTTTGCATTTCTCTAAAGAATTTAATTCCGTCTATATGGCTTCTTTCCATCTTGGCCAATCATTTCATTTTGACAGTCTCGTACGGACTGTGGTTCAGGCTCTTCACTTTGCACAATATCAAGAGCTATGTTAAAAGCAAAAATATTGTCCATAACAATATCCTTTCGTTCCCATAATTTATGAGATAACAAATAATTTATTGAAATCTCATGATTTTCGGACACTTGTGGTTCTTCAGGAACCATATTTTCAGGATTTGATTGACCAACCTTTTTAGGTTGGTCTTTCTCTTGTACCTTTCTTTTTCAAGGTATCAAGTCTTTAGCACCAACAGGTCGGCCATATTTTTGGCTTATTTGTGGGTCACTTGCATTGTCCTATAGGAACATCTATTTTTGCTGAAGTATTTGCTGCTGGGATATACGACTTTGTTACTTTTATTGTGTCAACAAATGCATCAAACAATTGATTTGCAACATTTTGCAGGTGAATGGTCTTTTCAACTTCTTGCTCACATTGATTACTTCATGAATCAAAGTGAGATAATGCTAGTTCATTCCAACAAATTTTACTTTGTTCTTGAGAATGTAGATTTGCTACTCCCAAAGTTGAAAATTTTGTTTCATCAAATGACAATCTGCAAATCGTGCAGTAAATAGATCACCTGTTAAAGGTTCAAGATACCTAATGATGGAGGGTGAGTCAAATCCCACATAAATTTCAAGTTTTCGCTGGGGACCCATTTTAGTACGCTGTGGTGGTGAGATTGGTACTTGGACTGCACAGCCCAATACTCGTAAATGATAAATATTATGTTCTTGGCCAAGTGCAAGTTGTAAAGGTGAATGATGATAAGCAGTTGGTTTTATACGAACCAATGATCCAGCATGTAATATAGCATGACCCCAAACAGAAGTTGGGAGTTTTGTCCTCATAAGTAATGGCCTGGCAATAAACTACAGATGTTTGATAAATGATTTTGCTAAGCCATTTTGTGTATGTACATGGGCAACTGAGTGTTCAACGTCAATTCCAAATGACATACAATAATCATCAAATGCTTGGGATCTAAATTCACCAGCATTATCAAGATGAATTTTCATGATTGAGTATTCGGGAAATTGAGCTCGCAATTTTATGATTTGAGCAAGTAGTCCAGCAAAAGTGATATTTCTTTTTGAAAGCAGACAAACATGGGACCATCTTGTTGATGCATCGATCAAAACCATAAAATATCGAAATGGTCCACATGGTAGGTGTATCGGCCCACATATATCTCTATGAATTCTTTCCAAGAAAGTGGGAGATTCAAAATTAACATTTACATATGAAGGTCTAATGACTAACTTGCCTTGCGAACAAGCAACACATGGAATAATTATCAGGTAAAAGAATCTTCTAGTTTTATAAAGGATGTCCATGTGAATTATTAATTATTCGTCGCATCATTGTAGCTCCCAGATGTCCAAGTCTATCATGCCAAAGTATTAAACTTTTTGGATCAATGAACTTCTGGTTCACAATAGTATTTATTTCAATTGTTTTCATAACTGTATAATATATCCCAGAAGGTAGTGCTAGGAGTTTTTCATGTATCCACTTCTGGCCAGATTCAAAAGAAGTTATGCAAAGATATTCAACACCGTTTTCTTCCATTGTCTCAATGTGGTATCCATTGCAGCGGATATCTCTGAAAGAGATCAAATTTTTTTGAGATTGACTAGAATAAAGTGCATCATCAATATATAATTTTGTATTATTTTATCAAATAATACAAGCTCTTCCAAAGTCTTCAATGATATTTGATTCACCTGCTATCAGAATAACTTTATTTTCTACGAGCATTAAGTCTAGAAAATATTTTTTGTCCTGAAGAATGGTATGCGAAGCTGCACTATTGGCTAAACAAATATCTCGATAATTCATCCTGAATTTATAATCAAATAGATCTTTTTAGAAATAAAGTTTACATGGAAAAAAAAATTAAAACATAAAAAAAATATTTTGATTAGCCATGAAATAGATCACTAATACAAGTCTCAAAATTTAAAGAAAAACAACAAAATAAATTGCAACATAAACTGCTAAAACAAGACTATGTGATAAACTAATCAACTGTATTCTCAACATGATCAGTAATGCCATTAGTAACAAAATCAGAGACATCTAAGTGAGTTACATCAGTTGAATAATCAACAAAATTTGTCTCAATTGTGCCTTTTCCTTTGATTGATTGTTGGTAAAGATCCACAAGATGTTTTGCTGTACGATTGGTACGAGACCAATGCCCTTTCATTCCACATCTATAGCAACTTTTTTCGTGCTTCTTTTTGAATGTGATAGGTTTCTTAAAGTTGCTATCTTGTTGCTAATAGTGTTGCTTATCACCTTGTCCACGATAGCGACCATGTTTATTTCCATGTCCAGAACCATATCCACGTCCACGTCCATGTTCATGATATAATATTGCATTTGCTTTAGGCAATACTGTGGAAGCAATTGGGCGTAGCCTATGATTTTTCATTAGCAATTTATTGTTTTGTTCAACAACTAAAAGGCAATATATCAGTTCAGAGTACTTTTTAAAACCATGCTCACGATATTGCTACTGCAGGAGCACATTTGAGGCATGAAAAGTAAAAAATGTCTTTTCCAACATATCATCTTCATTGAGCTTTTCTCCACATAGTTTTAATGTTGAAGATATCCTGAATAGTTCAAAATTGTACTCATTGATAGTTTTAAAACCTTGCAGGCGGAGATGTATCCATTCATAACGGGTTTTGGGAAGGACAATGGTCCTTTGATGATCAAATCTCTCTTTGATATTTGTCCAAAGAGTTTGTGGATCCTTCACAGTGAGGTACTCAATTTTCATTCCATCATGGAGATGGTGATGGAGGAAAATAAGTGCTTTTGCACAATCCTGCATGGATTCTTTGTTTCTTTCTTTTATCGTTTCACCCAATCCTTTTGAGATAAGGTGAATGTCAGCGTAAAGTGTCCATGATAGATAATTTTTTTCTGATATGTCGAGGGCAACAAACTCAAGTTTTGTGATGTTGGCCATAGCTATATGATGAAAAAGAGAAATTAATTTTCAAAATAAGACGTATAAATGATAGTCAAATTGATCGATATAAATGACAATAAAATTGAATGTTATTTGTAAGCAAATAATATTAATATAATGATTATCATTGAACTATATAAATTTTCTCTTTTAAATTAAGTCGTACCATAAAGAGTAAATATGTAAGGGTGTGTTTGATTGGTAGCATGGAAAAAGGGTGGAAAATGAAAATATTTTTCATGGAAGTGGGAAAATAAATTCTACTATCTATGTAAGAAAATATTTTCCAAGAAAGAAGGCAAATATGTGCTTTAAATGCTTGTACCTAGAAAATGTATTTGATTTTCCATGTGCCAATCAAACAACAAAGGTGGAAAATAAAAGTGTTGGATTTGACAACATTTTCCATGGAAGTGACATTTTCCATGGAAAATGTGCCAATCAAACACACCCTAAGGGTGTGTTTGATAGCTTTCCATGGAAAATGAAAATATTTTCCATGTAAGTTGGAAAAGAAATTCCACCAAATAGGTGAGAAAAAATTTTCCAAGAAAGTGGCCAAATGTGTGCTTTAGATGATTGTACCAAGAAAATCTTTTCCATTTTCCATGTGCCAATCAAACAAGAAAGTGGGAAAATAAAAGCCATTGATTTGACAAGATTTTCCATGGAAGTGACAATTTCCATGGAAAATTTGTGAATCAAACACACCCTAAGTGTCATTAGTAGGTTATTTAAAATATCACTATAGTATATAAATGGTGTACATGTGTGGATGTAAATGTGATATATATAAAAAAAAAAATGCCATATTTGTAATGTTTATATGAATGCTGTCATTTTAAATTTCAAGGCAAGCCAATCGTCTTTTAATTTTGCAAATTTCTATTGTTCACACACGCTAGCCGCAATTTCAATTTCCAAAGAGTTAAAAAAAACTCATAACATAATCATATCTAAGAAACTTGCAAATGGTGGATACTTGTCTGCATGCCAACTGGGGTGGGACCCCCATTTCAAAGTAAGAAAGTATGCATTTTGCCTCATATCATATAATAAAAACACACACACATATTATACTTAGGCCCGAACTTTATAAAAGACTCAAGATGCGGCTTGCTCGGGCTCAAAATATTTGAGGGCCCATAGATCTTTAAAAAATGTGTTATGTTTATTTTTTGTTTATTTCAAAGCATCGAGCTAGGACAATCCAAGTCCACATCTAATCAAAAAAACTTACACAATTAAAAAGTTAACTCCAAAATCTATCTTCTTCCCAATTTGAAAGTTGAAACATTTTAAAGTTTGGACCACCAATCTCTCTCTCCAATCCAGTCACGTTGAACCAGCATAATTATTAAAGTTGTGAGCGATATTTCTCTTTTACTTATTTTATTTCGTTTTACATAATGTATATATTCCATGAGTTAACATAATACATTTTTTGGTGATGATTGAACTAATTGAATTGATTAAGGTAGACTTGATTTTGTCATTTCTTGTTGACATCATATTTTGCATCAGTGAATTTGTTTCCTCAAATATATCTATATGCCGATAAAATTATTGAAAAATTGGTTATTATAAATAAATAAAAATTCATACTATTCTTTATTGTTGAGTATTACATTTTGTTTATTGTTTTATTGATGGATTTTGAGTTTATAGATTTAATTGCAGAAAACTCTTATAAAGAAAAAAATATAAAGACACTATGATTTGAGGACTCAATTTTTTAATTTCGACTCAGGCCTGCAAATCCTAAAATCCGGCCCTGAATATACCCTATTGAAATAGTATATTCAAATAGATGCTTTATACAATATTTAATTATACTTAATTACACATAAACACATTTAGAGATAAATCAACGTGTACACATCAACATAATTATATTTTGCTAGAGTAATTTAATTATTTAGGTGGTAAAACAATATATAAGATAGTATATAATTAAAACTATCTTTTGAAATGATAGAATCACTTAGGAGGTATAACGACATATAGGAGTATAGTAAATTTAAAAAAAAAAAAAAAAAAAAAAAAAAAAACACCATCCTGATGGCGGAGCCATAGAGGCCTAAGTAGTATGTGAAATAATTGGATCCATCCTAATGGAAAAATCATGGAGGAAAGAAAAACGGTATATGGAATAATTAGATCCATTCTAATGGCAATGCCATGGAGAACAAACATGAAATATTTAGAACCATCCAAATGATAAAATCATGGAGGTATATGAAATATTTAGAACTAGTAAAACCAGCCTAAAACCATGCATTTAGGTGGTAGAACTAGCTTTTAGGTAGTATAATAAGATATACTTAGAACCCACCTTTGTCAATTCAGTTGAGGAATATTTCTCGCTTAATTTGGCTAGAGTCTTCATACTGATAACGTGCTATAAATTAAAAAAAAAAAACAGAGGAAAACTAGAGAGAGAGAGAGAGAGAGAGAGAGAGAGAGAGAAAATGCACTGAAAAGAATGAATTTCATTAATAAACAGAGTATAATAGTCATTTACATTTATATTATATAATATTATAACACAAATAACAATTTCATCAGTTATAAAATAAGATATCAATTAATTAATACAACCAAAACTCATTTAAGTAATGAAAAAAACAACTAACTAATAACAATTTCAACATAGTTATAAAACTAGAAATCAATTAAGGAAAATTGGTGCAAATGGTCCCTAATGTATTACATTAGTGCGCAAATGGTTCCTAACCTTTCATTTTTGGCAGAATAGTCCCTAATCTATCTATTTAGGTATGCAATTGGTTCTTTTTTACGGATTTCGTTAAAAATCCGTTAAAAACCTATCCATTTAAGTGCACAAATAGTTCATCTCACTTTTTTTGTCTTTATTAGTGAGAGTAAAATTGTCATATTACATTTTTTCTTTCTTTCAATTGGCGCAAATGGTCCCTAACCATTACCTTAGTGTGGAAATGGTACCTAACTTTTGTTTTTTGGCGCAACAGTCTCTATTCTATATGTTTTGGTGAACAATTGGTCCTTATTTAATTAAAAAAAAAATTATAATTGGATTCCTAACATTTGGAAAAAGTGAAAATGGGTCCGATACTTTAATTTTTTTTATTAAAAATTAAAAGAAACTAACAAATTGATAAAATACTAAATTATTTTGTATATTTTATGAAGTATTATAAAATAACTAAAATTTAAGCTTGTAATTATTAACAAATGTGCTAATGAGAATTATTTTATTATTATTAAATAACCATATTATTTAAAATTCAAACTTTAATTTTATCATTACAACATAAAAAAAAAAATTAACTTTCATTGCACAGTAAGCCGGCCTCGTTTGAATCCACGTTGATACACACAAATGAGAAACGGTGCATTTCATTGCACAATTGCTCTTTTATTTTGTTTACATTTCATTTTCATTCATGCAAATTGGCATAAACAATATATATATATATATATATATATTTACTATAATATAAGTGTCTATCACCTGTTTACTATTCACCCTTCAACCAACGCGACGTCGTTTTGTTAATTTAGTATTCCTAATTTCGTCCAAAGCTCACCATTTTGTCCTAATCTTTTGACACTTTTTTATATTAAATTAATATCTTTGGCCGCAATTTTTGACTTCTTTATCTTTTCTTTTCTTTTATTTATTCTAATATACATATATTAGTGTCTTTTAGCCGCAATTATTGACTTCTTATATATTATAGTAAATATATATTCATTTTTTCCTTAATAAGTCATCAAATTTGGTGCTTTTTTATCCCCAGTTGCTATGGGGAACAAATGACGAAATACAATCAATTCCTAAAAGTTTTGGTAAATTTCATTTTCTCTAAACTGTAGTTTTTATTGTCCAACTTAAATATTTGCTGCAACTTATACATTAAGTATTTTTACATTATTCCAGTTGGAGACGATATCCCTATGGGTTACCTAACCATTGGCTTTGATTTCACATAATTTCATGTTATATAACTCAAGTTATGGACAATTTTGTAAATTGCGACAGCATGAATCCAAGAAACTGCCTTGGATATTTCGGTGAGCATTTTAGTGTGTCAAAACATGCCGTCGGATTATCAAATTTTTATATGTGGTATCTACATGGGTATTCTACGTTCCGTGAAAATTTCATATTGTTCGGTGATCGTTTTCTATGTCAAAGAAATTTTTTTTGCTCCATGACTGGGTGAATTGTTTCTCCAAACTGCACTTTCTGTTGACCAACTCAAAAATATTCTGCACCTTATATATTAAGTATTTTTACATAATTCTAGTTGGAAACGATAGCTCTATGGGTTACCTAACCATTGGCTTTGGTTTCACATAATTTCATGGTATATAACTCAAGTTATGGACAATTTTGTAAACTGCGACCGTATGAATCCGAGAAACTGCCTAGGGTGTTTCGATGAGTATTTTAGTAAGCCGAAACATGCCGTCGGACTATCAAATTTTGATATATGGTAGCTAAATGAGTATTCTATGTTTCCTGAAAATTTCATATTTTTCGGTTGTCCTTTTCTATGTCAAACAAATTTTTGTTACTCCATGACAGGGTGAAGAAATTTTAGTAACACTGCCCTTATTTTGAAAATTTTATTCACCTGGTCATGGAGTAACAAAAAATTCTTTGACATAGAAAACGATCACCGACCAATACGAAATTTTCAGGGGACATAGAATACTCAGGTAGCTACCACATATCAAAAATTGGTAGTCCGATGACATGTTTAGGCATACTAAAATACTCATCGCGAAACCTCCTACGCTATTTTTCGGATTTATGCCGTCGGCGTGCCGGATCGATATTATAAACCAATCAAAAAACTTTAAGCAGTGTAAATATCTTCTTAAACTTTTGTGGACCTTGGTTTTGTGGTAGTTTTAGTGGATTCCCATGTTTTAGTTACACGTTAATGATGTGAACTTGAAAGGTTTTGCTAAACTTCATGTTTTTCTAAGATGCAGTTTCTGTTGTCCAACTCAAAAATTTATTGCACCTTATATATTAAGTATTTTTACATAATTTCAGTTGGAGACGATAGCCTTATGGGTTACCTAACCATTGGCTTTGGTTTTACATAATTTCATGTTATATAACTCAATTTATGGACAATTTTGTAAACTGTGACAGTATGAATCCGAAAAACTAACTAGGATGTTTCTATTAGCATTTTAGTAAGCCGAAACATGCCGTCGAACTATCAAATTTTGATATGTGGTAGCTACACGAGTATTCTATGTTCCCTGAAAATTTCATATTTTTCGGTGATCGTTTTCTATGTCAAATGAATTTTTGTTAATCCATGACTAAGTGAAGTTTTGAAATTTTTTTTTTTCCTTTTTCCCCACTTTGCCTCATAACTCGGCAAACTTAGTTAAAAAAAAAATATATTTAAGACTTTCTCGAGTTAATCGAGAAAGCCACTAAAACAAAAAAAAATATTTAAGGCTTTCTCGAGTAACTCGAATACTCGAGAAAGCCACAAAAAAAAATTTAATATATATTTTTTTTGGTGGCTTTCTCGAGTAACTCAAGAAAGCCTTAATTAAAGTTTTTTTTTTTTTTGGTGGCTTACTCGAGAAAGCCTTAATTAAATTTTTTTTTTTTGTGGCTTTCTCGAGTTACTCGAGAAAGTCTTAATTAAAATTTTTTTTGTTTTTTACTTTCTCAATTAACTCGAGAAAGTCATTTTGGGAAAAAAAAATTTTAAAAATACTAACTTTGCCGAGTTATAAGGCAAAGTGGGGAAAAAGGTAAAAAAAAAAAATTTCAAAATTTCACTTAGTAATGGATTAAAAAAAATTCATTTGACATAGAAAACGATCACCGAAAAATATGAAATTTTCAGGGAACATAGAATACTGATGTAGCTACCACATATCAAAATTTGATACTCCGACGGCATGTTTCGGCTAACTAAAATGTTTACCGAAACTTTCTACTGGAATAGGGAGGAAAAAAAATGGAAAAAGTCGACAAAAAAAAGTAAATAAAATAATTGGGCCTTGTCGGGAATTTTTTTTTTTTTTTAACCTTTGTCGAATTACTCGACCAAAAAATAAAAAAAAATTAATTTTTTTTTCCTTAGTTGAGTTATTCGACCAAAAAAAATTTTCCTACCAAAAAACCCAAAAAATTATATTTTTTTTCCCCTTTATCGAGTAACTCGACACAAAAAAAAAAAAAGTTAAAAAATTGTCAAATTGGATTTAAGACTTAAAATTAAAAAAATTATATAAAAGTCAATAAATGCGGCTAATACAAAAAAATGTTAACATTTGGACAAAAACTACAACACTAAAATTACTTATGCTGGTCCACATATCCCAAAAAAAAAAAATGGTGAACAGTAACTTTTTCAAGTTACTATTTAACTCGAAAAAGTTTGTCGAGTTACTATTCAACTCGACAAACTTTTTCGAGTTGAATAGTAACTCGAAAAAAAATTTCGAGTTACTTTTCACGCAAAGGTTTTCTGGATTAAAAAATATATATATGTAACAAAAAAAAATGTAAAATCAAAATGGGGTTAAAAGTCCATTTTCATTGATATGAGTGTGTGTTTGTCGAGAAACTCGACAAACACACACCCAAATTTGCTTTTTTAATTTTTTTTTTTTTTTAATGTATGTGGGTGTATTCCTCCACTAAAAATCAAAATGGGCTAAAAGCCCATTTTGAACCTTTTTTAATTTTTTTTTTTATATTGGGGGTGTGTATTTAACAAACACACCCCACAAACCACAAAAATGGGGTTTTTTAGCCCATTTTAAACTAACTTTTTTTTAATTTTTTAATTTTTTAATTTGGGTATGTATTTGTTGAGCGCATTTGGACCTTTATTTATTATTTTTTTTGATGTGTTTTTTTTTTCTATTAATTTATTATAGTAATTGTAATCATTATATCAATTTTTTTACAATAATCAGTTTTTATTATAATTAATAATTATGTTAAAATTTACTATGAATTTATTATAATATCAATTTGTTATAATATCAATTTATTATAAATAAAAATTTCAGTTTTTGAGATTGTGGTATGTGGCATATTGTTTTGATTTTAGTATGTCGAAATATGCCGTCGGACTATTAAATTTTGATATGTGGTAGCTATATTAGTATTCTATAATTCATAAAATTTTCATATTGTTCAGTCATCGTTATGTGTGTGAGATAAATTTTTTTTACTCGATAATTGGGTGAAGAATAAAAGAAATGAGATAAGTTTGGATTTAAGACTTAAAATTAAAAAAAAATTATATACAAGTCAATAAATGTGGCTAATACAAAAATATGTTATAATAATTGATAAAATATAATTAATTCATAAAAATTTATTAGATGCAACACTAAACTATATCTCATCACCTATTAAGTCAATGAATATCCCCAATGCATTCTATAAACTCAACATTAAAAAAACAAAGAAAAATTACCACAATATAATGGAAGAGTACCAGATACAAAATTTCAGAATATTTTTTCAACATTTTTTATTCATCTTAAATTTTCTTGAAAGCTCAATTCGACCCTTTTTTTTTCTTTTTGTGGGATTATGTCCTGAATTCTATTTTTTTATTTTTTTGGTCGAACTCCAGTTAACAAAAAGTCGAGTTATTTAACAAATTTTTGTATTTTTTCCTTTATTGTATTTTTTTTAGAGTTACTCAACAAAACCAAAGTCAAATCTTAAAAAAAAAAAAAAAATAGCAAAGTTAACAAAAGCTGATTTTATAAAAATTTAATGCAAATTTGTAGGATAAAATAGTGATAGTTGGATGGCCAATGCCCAAAAAAAAAAATTGGGGTAGATTAGTTACAAATTTGAAAGGTTCAGACAAAAAGCGCAAATTAAAAAAATGAAAAAATGTCAAAATAAAATTGGGCTACTTTTTAAAAGTTGTAGGACTTCATTTACATTTTTAATTTATTTTGTTGTTATTAATTTTTTTTTATTTAAAGAGGTGGACAAAATAAAATTTGTAACAAAATTTAAAAGTCGTGAAAAATAATTTTTTTTTTTTTAATATTTTGTCATGAAAAAGTTCACCTACCAAAAAAAAATTGCGTAAAGAGTAACTTTTCCGTTGCACGTACGTAGAAAATGTATTAAAAATTGTAAGTTTTAAATATAATTGAAATGACAAAAAAATATATGAAATTAAAATATTTAAACAAATTTGAAAAATATAAAAAATTTATAGAGAACTGTGTACAATTTGCTTATAAGAAAAAATAAAATAAAATAATAAAAAATTAAATAAAAATATATTTGCTACTAAGCTCTAAAAAAATAAAACATACCAAAATAATAATAAATAAATGTCTAAATGCGATCGACAAACACACAAAAAAATAAAATAAAATAAAATAAAAAATTAAGTTAAGTTAAAATGGGTTAAAAAGCACATTTTAATTAGTTGAGGTGTGGATTTGTTAAATATACATCCAAATATATATTTTAAAAAATATATTTAAAATGTGTAAATGGGCTTTTAGCCCATTTTGTTTGATTGTTAGGCTTGTTGGATTGTTATTACACCCACTACTTACAAATATTAAAATAATTCTAAATCTAACAACTTAACTTATTTATTCCAAAAATACTACATAATTAATATTATATTAAATAATAAAATAATGAATTAAAATTAAATAACTATTTCCACGTGAATTCACTCAAATTTGTTTTTGAGTCCTTGATTATTTGCACAATAAGTCCTTCATCTTTATAAAATTTTCACTTTAGACCCTATACTTCGTCTTTCATTTCAATTTCGTCCTTTTTATTTGCAACACAAGTCCTTCAACTTTTAAATTTGTACAAGCTGGTCCTCATATTTATACTTTTATATCAATTTAGTCCTTTGTATCACTATTTGATACAGATGTTACAAATGATATTTTGTATCACTGAATATGTTACATATTATATTATGTTATTTTACACATCACATGTTACATGAATTGGTATTTTGTATCACTGATGTTACGTATGTTACAAATGATGAAATCAATAGTTTTATTTGTTAAATTTAACATTGTGTTTCATATCTATATCATACTATAATGAACTTATTGAAGTTTAGAGTTGATTTTACAGTTGTAACAATTTCTGTTTAGTCTCGCAATCTGTTACAAATATTACAAATCATATTGTGTATCACTGTTTGATACAAATGTTACAAATAATATTTTGTATCACTAAATATGTTACAGATTATATTATGTTATTTTACACAATACATGTTACATGAATTAATATTTTGTATCACTGATATTTTATATTTCAATTTGTAACACAGATTGTTACAAAATATCATTTGTAACATTTGTATCAAATATTGATATACAATATCATTTGTAACATATATATCAAATAGTGATACTATAAAAGACTAAATTGATATAAAAGTATAAATATGGGGACCAATTTGTACAAATTTAAAAGTTGAAGGACTTGGATTGCAAATAAAAAAGAACGAAATTGAAATGAAAGAGGAAGTATAGGGACTAAATTGAAAATTTTATAAAGATGAACGACTTATTGTGCAAATAATAAAGGACTTAAATGCAAATTTAAGTGAATTCACGTGGAAATATATATTTTTTGTGGTATAGATTTTATTTTAATTTATTATTTTATTAATTAATATAATTTTAAGAATGTAGTATTTTTAGAATAAATTTGTTAAGCTGATAAAATTAGAATTATTTTTAAAAAGTGGTTTATTTATGAAAAAATCCCTTGTTTGGGGGGTGGGGTTTGAGTTTGTCGAGTTGGGGGGTTTGAGTTTTGTTTGATTGTTGGAGGGTTTCAGTTTGTCGAGTTTCACGACAAACTCAAACCCAAATATTTAAAAAAAAAAATTAAAAAAGTCAAATTGGACAATTTTGCACCCAAATATATATAAAAAATTAATTAAGAAAGATCAAAATGGTCCCATTTTGATTGTTGGCTCGACAGACACACACCGAAATAAAAAAAATTAATAAAAAAATTAAAAGCTCAACATTTAAAAAAAAAATACATAAATATAATTTCTCATTTGTTCATGTTCTATTTTTTTTTATTTTTTTGGTCGAACTCCAGTTAACAAAAAGTCGAGTTATTCGACAAATTTTTGTATTTTTTTCTTTATTGTATTTTTTTTAGAGTTACTCAACAAAACCAAAGTCAAATCTTAAAAAAAAAAAAAATAGCAAAGTTAACAAAAGCTGATTTTATAAAAATTTAATGCAAATTTGTAGGACAAAATAGTGATAGTTTGATGGCCAATGCCAAAAAAAAAGTTGGAGTAGATTAGTTACAAATTTGAAAGGTTCAGACAAAAAGCGCAAATTAAAAAAAATGAAAAAATGTCAAAATAAAATTTGACTACTTTTTAAAAGTTATAGGATTTCATTTACATTTTTAATTTATTTTGTTGTTATTAATTTGTTTTTTATTTATTTAAAGAGGTGGACAAAATAAAATTTGTAACAAAATTTAAAGGTCGGGGATAGCCAAAGCTAAAAAAAAAGTTATAGGTAAATTTGTTATAAAATGAAAAGGTTGTGGACTAAAAGTGCAAATTACAAAAAAAAAGCTACAATTTCGTATTGTTCGGTGATCGTTTTCTATGTCAAAGATTTTTTTTTTACTCCATGACCATGTGAATAAAATTTTCAAAATAAGGGCAGTGTTACTAAAATTTCTTCACCTGGTCATGGAGTAACAAAAATTTGTTTGACATAGAAAACGATAACTGAAAAACATGAAATTTTCAGGAAACATAGAATACTCATTTAGCTACTACATATCAAAATTTGATAGTCCGACAGCATGTTTCGGCTTACTAAAATGCTCACCGAACACCCTAGACAGTTTCTCAGATTCATGCGGTCACAGTTTACAAAATTGTCCATAACTTGAGTTATATACCATGAAATTATGTGAACCCAAAGCCAATGGTTAGGTAACCCATAGAGCTATCGTCTCCAACTGGAATTATGTAAAAATACTTAATATATAAGGTGCAACATATTTTTGAGTTGGTCAACAGAAAGTGCAGTTTGGAGAAACAATTCACCCAGTCATGGAGTAGAAAAAATTTATTTGACATAGAAACGATCACCGAACAATATGAAATTTTCACGGAACGTAGAATACCCATGTAGCTACCACATATAAAAATTTGATAATCCGACGGTATGTTTTGACACACTAAAATGCTCACCGAAACATCCAAGGCAGTTTCTCGGATTCATACTGTCATAATTTACAAATTTGTCCATTAATTGAGTTATATAACATGAAATTATGTGAAACCAAAGCCAATAGTTAGGTAACCCATAGAGATATCGTCTACAACTGGAATTATGTAAAAATACTTAATGTATAAGCTGCAGAAAATATTTAAGTTGGACAACAAAAACTGCAGTTTAGAGAAAATAAGATGCAGTTTCTGTTGTCCAACTCAAAAATTTATTGCACCTTATATATTAAGTATTTTTACATAATTTTAGTTGGAGACGATAGCCTTATGGGTTACCTAACCATTGGCTTTGGTTTTACATAATTTTATGTTATATAACTCAATTTATGGACAATTTTATAAACTGTGACAGCATGAATCCGAAAAACTAACTAGGATGTTTCGATTAGCATTTTAGTAAGCCGAAACATGCCTTCGAACTATCAAATTTTGATATATGGTAGCTACATGAGTATTCTATGTTCCCTGAAAATTTCATATTTTTCGGTGATCGTTTTCTATGTCAAATGAATTTTTGTTAATCTAGGACTAAGTGAAGTTTTGAATTTTTTTTTTTTTCGTTTTCCCCACTTTTGCCTCATAACTCGGCAAACTTAGTTAAAAAAACAAAAAAAAATTGACTTTCTCGAGAAAGTAAAAAAAAAAAAAAAAATTTAAGGCTTTCTCGAGTTAATCGAGAAAGTCACAAAAAAAAAATTAATATATTTTTTTTCGTGGCTTTCTCGAGTAACTCGAGAAAGCCTTAATTAATTTTTTTTTTTTTTTTTTGTGGCTTTCTCGAGTTACTCGAGAAAGCCTTAATTAAAATTTTTTTTTTTGTGGCTTTCTCGGGTTACTCGAGAAAGTTTTAATTAAATTTTTTTTTTTTTACTTTCTCGAGTAACTCGAGAAAGTCATTTGGGAAAATTTTTTTTTTAAAAAAATACTAACTTTGCCGAGTTATAAGGCAAAGTGGGTAAAAAGGTAAAAAAAAAAAAAATTTCAAAATTTTACTTAGTCATGGATTAAAAAAAATTCATTTGACATAGAAAACGATCACAAAAAAATATGAAATTTTTAGGGAACATAGAATACTGATGTAGCTACCATATATCAAAATTTGATACTCCGAGGGCATGTTTCGACTAACTAAAATATTTACCGAAACATCCTACTGGAATAGGGATGAAAAAAAATGGAAAAAGTCGACAAAAAAAAATTAAATAAAATAATTGGGCCTTGTCGGGAATTTTTTTTTTTTTTAACCTTTGTCGAATTACTCGACCAAAAAATAAAAAAACTTAATTTTTTTTTCCTTAGTTGAGTTATTCGACCAAAAAAATTAAATATTCCTACCAAAAAACCCAAAAAATTATATTTTTTTTCCCCTTTATCGAGTAACTCGACACAAAAAAAAAGTTTAAAAATTGTCAAATTGTATTTAAGACTTAAAATTAAAAAAATTATATAAAAGTCAATAAATGCGGCTAATACAAAAAAATGTTAACATTTGGACAAAAACTACAACACTAAAATTACTTATACTGATCCACATATCCCAAAAAA
This sequence comes from Forsythia viridissima, assembly GCA_030279155.1. Taxonomy (NCBI): domain Eukaryota; kingdom Viridiplantae; phylum Streptophyta; class Magnoliopsida; order Lamiales; family Oleaceae; genus Forsythia; species Forsythia viridissima. The sequence continues at coordinate 19,394,473 of CM059042.1, forward strand.
ATTGGTGAACAGTAACTTTTTCGAGTTACTATTTAACTCGAAAAAGTTTATCGAGTTACTATTCAACTAGACAAACTTTTTCGAGTTGAATAGTAACTCGAAAAAAAATTTCTAGTTACTTTTCACGCAAAGGTTTTCTGGATTAAAAAATATATATATATAACCAAAAAAAACGTAAAGTCAAAATGGATTTAAAAGTCCATTTTCATTGATATGAGTGTGTGTTTGTCGAGTTTTTTAAATGTATGTGGGTGTACTCCTCCACTAAAAATCAAAATGGGCTAAAAGCCCATTTTGAACCTTTTTTTAATTTTTTTTTTTTTTATATATTGGGATTGTGTATTTAACAAACACACCCCAAACAATAAAAATGGGGTTTTTTAGTCCATTTTAAACTAACTTTTTTTTTTTTTTTTAATTTGGGTATGTATTTGTTGAGCGCATTTGGACCTTTATTTATTATTTTTTTGGTGTGTTTTTTTTTCTATTAATTTATTATAGTAATTGTAATCAATATATCAATTTTTTTACAATAATCAGTTTTTATTATAATTAATAATTATGTTAAAATTTACTATGAATTTATTATAATATCAATTTGTTATAATATAAATTTATTATAAATAAAAATTTCAGTTTTTGAGATTGTGGTATGTGGCATATTGTTTTGATTTTAGTATGTCGAAATATGCTGTCGGACTATTAAATTTTGATATGTAGTAGCTATATTAGTATTCTATAATTCATAAAATTTCCATATTGTTCAGTCATTGTTATATATGTGAGATCAATTTTTTTTACTCGATAATTAGGTGAAGAATAAAAGAAATGAGATAAGTTTGGATTTAAGACTTAAAATTAAAAAAAAAAAATTATATACAAGTCAATAAATGTGGCTAATACAAAAATATGTTATAATAATTGATAAAATATAATTAATTCATAAAAATTTATTAGATGCAACACTAAACTATATCTCATCACATATTAAGTCAATGAATATCCCCAATGCATTCTATAAACTCAACATTAAAAAAATAAAGAAAAGTTACCACAATATAATGGAAGAGTACCAGATACAGAATTTCAGAATATTTTTTCAACATTTTTTATTCATCTTAAATTTTCTTGAAAGCTCAATTCGACCATTTTTTTTTTTCTTTTTGTGGGATTATGTCCTGAATTCTATAATATTCATTTATTTGTCCTAAATTCTACAATGTTATAATTGCTACACGTGCAACGCACGGACTTAAAACTAGTATATATATATACACGGATGCTTACATTTATTTTTTCATAACAATTACTAAATTAAATTTTAAAAAAAAAAAAGAGGAACCACCCCCACCCCCACCCCCACCCCCACCCTTACCCTTACCCTTACCCTTACCCTTACCCTTACCCTCGCAAAATCGACCAAATCAGCGGGGGATTTCTCCCGGCGACCAGGGAGGAGAAATTCTCTCCTGATTTGGTCGAAACCAAGGAGAAAAAAACCAGAACTCCTTACAAGCTCTGGTTTCGTAGAACCATGGGAGGAATTTTTCCCCAATATTTTCAGCACTGGAGCCGGTGCCGGTGCCGATGCCGATGCCGATGCCGATGCCGATGCCGATGCCGGTAACAAGGGAGAAATTCCTCCCCCTGTTTTCGACATAGACTGTGGGAGGTAGATGAATGGGATGGGTGATTTAGATTTAAATAGTTTTTATCGAGTCAGCCCAACTTTAGTCTGATTGGTCCAGCGGGTTAGTTATACTGGGCCAAATAAGCCCGATTTTTATTTAAATTTTTTTATTGGGCTAACCCACCCCAGAGTCCGGGTTATTTGGGCTAGCCTATTTTTGCCACAACTAGTTGTAATGATAAAATTAAAGTTTGAATTTTGAATAATATGATTACTTAATAGTAATAAAATAATTTTAATTAGAACATTTGTTAATAATTATGAACTTAAATTTTAGTTATTTTATAATAGTTCATAAAATATACTCCCTCCGTCTCACAAATATAGACCAGTTTTTCTTATTTATCTGTCCCAAATTATAGACTACTTACTTTATACAGGATATATTAAATTTTTATTTTTCATAATATACCCTTATTTAATTTACATTGTTATCAACAAAAATATCTCTCTTTTTAAACTTTCATCTTTTTTTTTCCTTTTCCCAATGTAATTCTCTCTCTCTAAACCTTCATTTATGTTTTTTTTTTCCGTATAACTCTCTCTCTCTCTCTCTCTTTATACACACACACACACACACACACACACACACACACATCTATCTTTTTTATTTCTATTTAACTTAAATAATAGTATAATGGGAAAATTGTGTGAAATTTTTATAATTTCAATTACTTTAAATGAGTTTTCTTAATCTGTGTGAAAAAAAAGTGGGTCTATCTTTGTGGGATGGATGGAGTACAAAATAATGTAGTATATTATCAATTTGTTAGTTTCTTTTAATTTTTAATAAAAAAATTAAAGTATCGGACCCATTTTCACTTTTTGTAAAGGTGAGGAATCCAATTGTAAATTTCTTTAATTAAATAAATGCCAATTCTGCACTAAAATATATAGGTTAGGACTTGTTGCGCCAAAAAAAAAAGGTTAGGAACCATTTCCACACTAAGGTAAATGTTATTGACCATTTGCACCAATTGAAAGAAAGAAAGAAATGTAACTTGATATAAAGAAAAAAAATAGTGAGAGGGACCATTTGCGCACCTAAATGGATAGGTTTTTAACGGAGTTTTAATGGAATCCGTAAGAATGGACCAATAGCGCACCTAAATAGATAAGTTATGGACCATTCCGTCAAATATAAAAAGTTAATGATCATTTGCGCACTAATATTATACGTTAGGGACCATTTGCACCAATTTCCCATCAATCTATATATATATATACATAAAAACAGAAGTGCCGTCAAAATCTATTTTCCCGCCCAAAGTACTTTCCTATTTAGAATTTATATTTTTTTTTCCAATTTTCGGAAATGGATTTTTTTAATTACCATTAAATGTTCATTCTTAATACTACATTTAATAGCCACCTGAAATTTTATTTTTCCAACTGAAGTCCCTCTATCTACCTTCTAATTTAGTTATCATTGCAAAAACTAATTTAGTTTTGTTATCATTACAAAAATTATTTTTCTAATTCGTTTTAATTTAATTGTCTATATTTAAAATATTTAATTAATTAATCTTATCTTTGTTTTAGTAAAAAAAAATGCTTAGATTTTCCAAAACTAATTAAGATTTAAGAGATCGTATTTGCAAGATTATTATGGAAAACAATCAATGCACATTGAAAGAAAAATAAGTCCAAATCTATATTTTTAAATACATTTTAATTTAATTATTATTCCAAAAATTAATTTTTCAATGCATTTTAATATAATTATCTATATTTTAAATACTTAAATAATTTAGTTTAATTAATTAATCTTATCTTTGTTTTGGTAAAAAAAAATACATTTCCAATATTAATTAAGATTTAAGAGATCGCATTTTTAAGATTATTATGGAAAACAATCAATGTACATTGAAAGAAAAATAAGTCCAAATCTATATTTTTAAATGTATTTTAATTTAATTATTATTGCAAAAATTATTTTTCCAATGCATTTTAATTTAATTATCCATATTTTAAATACTTATATAATTTAATTAATTAATTAATAATTAATTAATCTTATCTTCATTTTGGTCAAAATATGCATGGATTTTTCAATGCAAACTAAGTTTAAGACATCACATCTAAGATATTGCATTTTCAAAATTATTATAGAAGACAATCAATGCAAAGTGAAAGAAAAATAAGTCAAAATTTATATTTTCAAAGTTTTGTTATCATTGCAAAAATTAATTTTTCAATGCGTTTTAAATTTAATTATCTATATTTTAAATACCTAATTAATTAATTAATCTTATCTTCGTTTTGGTCAACGTATGCATGAATTTAATACTGAATAAGATTTAGTGTTTGATTTTATTATAAGAGCATCTCCAATGCTAAACATCTTCTAAAAAGTCTATGTGGCAAGAGAGAGAAATGAAATGAGGAGAGATATTGTAGAATGAGGAAAGAGAAAAAAAAAATAGAAGAGAGAGATAGACACATTGTAGCAGCATTTATTGTAGAAGGTGTCTAGCAATCCGTCTAGAAATGGACATCCTTTTGAACAACCTTCTACAATAAATGATGCCACATTGGTTTTGTCCCCTTCACCTCATCGCCACATCATCTAGACATTCAAAATAGAAGCTACCATTGGAGATGCTCTAACTAATTAACTCTCATAGATAACTATCGAAATTATTTGTTATGATTACACCTCTCGTGCATCGGGTACAACACTAGTTAACTAATAGTAATACAACCAAAATTCAATCAAAACTAATACAACTGTTATTACTAATAATCAATTTACTTTATAGTTTACTAACAGAATTTATAAATCCATTCTACTGTATGCGCGCTATGTGTGAGAATGGAATTCCAAGAGGTACGAAATAGGAATTGAACAGGGTAAACTAGCAAAAACAGGGTCACTGGGTTGTTCGGTTCTTTCCGGTTCAAACCGGTCGAACCGCCAGTCCAATCTGATTTTTATAACTATGGTATAAAGATTTTTCACCTCTACATAGAAACCAACACTGATTACACAATATAAGTCTGTTGCAATGATAATCCTCAATACTGCATGCTGAAACCACCACATTTTATCCTTCGATAAGAATGGAATTGCCTAAGACTCGGACTCCATCTTAAGATGAACGCCAACATGTTATATATCGATTATTGATACCCTAAGACACATGTCCGCACACCACATGATATGTCCTATTTTCTAAAGTTCTAACGCATCTTTGACACAGGCCGACACACTTTGGACACATTTCCAACATGGGATGGGACATGTCTTATATTTTATATTTTTTGCTAATATATGACACGCGGGGACACTCCCAACCCTTCGAGGACACAGCAAACCCGAGTTTTTATATTTTGCAATATAACTTGGGGAAAACTTTAATTATTAAAACATTTGCATACAAACTTCGCATCGACTTTGTTTGTATCTTCATTTGTGTCATGGTACGAAGAAGAGAGCACAACTTCTAAAGCTTCTCATTGATAAAGAATGATGTAGAGTATACACCATCATTTCCTCTTCATCACTACATTCACATGTATAAACTATCCCATATGATTCATCACTTCAAAATATGCCTGCTCCTACAACTCTCACATTTTCATAGTTTCAAAAGAGAGCAATTAAGTAGATATCAGAGTAAAGCTAATTTTCTTGTCAACGTTAAAGTATTTTATGAACATCTAATAATTACTCAGGATAATTCTAATGCACCACCTCACATCAACTTACATGTAGAATTCAGCTCAATGCTTACATTTAGAGCAGTAGTGTGCCTTCAATGGAGCTCCACAGTTGTAGCAGAAACTATATCCACACCTACAGGACAATATTAAGAAAATTAACTTTTAATTCAAAAGGCCGCAAGTTTTCCGATCAAATAAGCAGATTATAGACCACTCTATTTCATGAATAAAAGGTAATTATGACAGTAGTACTAAGAGTCGTATGTTCAGATTGAATTTCAGGTTTTCATAAAAAATAAGAACTTAAACAAAAATACGTCTACCTATGTCATCTGAAAAATAGTAAAATACTAGCTTCGATTCCAAAGATGAAAGTTTTCCAACCAAGTAGGCCATAAAGCATTGTATTTCATGCATACGAAGTAAATAAAAAGACACTAAAATACTCGAGGTGTGTTTGGAACAAAGTAATCGGCAACAACATACACTGCACTGGACAAGATTTTTAACATCTTCTTGTTCCTTAGTGTTCACCAGTCCATTACCACACATGCCAAAAGAATCATAACATAGACTGAAGTAAAGATTATAGATGGAAAGCTATGAAAGACATAAATTTGTGCTAAGATACCAACAATAATCACAAGAAAAGTAGCTGATTACATCAAATTTCCAGTAAAGATTTAATTCGTATTGCACATTGTGAACATTCCACACACATCAATCTTGCTCTGTCTAGTGTAATATCATATATAGAGCCTGTCATCAATATGGCTCCCATATAATGTAATTGCCATAATGATCATACTAAAGTTCAAGAAAAGGGGAAGATTAAATGTTTGGTATTTATGGTCATTAGGTACAAAATAAATGCTTGGATTACAATTTTATTTGGAGGTCGCCAAAGCCCCGTATCCAACGAAGACCTATAAGATAATTGATGTTTGAATAGTCTTCAAACAACTCAATACAACAACAAAAAGGAAAAAGAAAAAGAAAAAAAAAACTATGCTTTATTCCCAATAAATTTAGATCCAACTACATAAGTCCTTTTCTACCACTCCGGAGCCTCTTTAGGTCAACAAAAGACATGCCCCAACCACCTATTGTCCTTCACTTATATTAAGTTCATTTACCAGCAACAAATGCAGGAAACAAATTCAATTCAATTTATGAAAATAAGAGTAACTGCAATAACCTACTAGGATATATAAGTAAAGGCGCTATGCAATGAACTTAACAAACCTGCATGTCATGAACAAGCAGCCTTCAGACTTCTCAACGTAGAACCTGCATTTGGGACACCTCGTCCACTTCTTACTCTTGGCAAGATTCATCAGCATTATATCTTCATTACTCCTCTCATCTTTCTTTAAATTCTGAAATTCTGCACAATGTATCCCCGAATGCCAAGGAACCTTACATTGAACACAAAACAGCCTGTTACAATTTGGGCATTCGGACTGCATAATATCCTCGTTGTCATTAATCAGCATAGCTGAGCAATCCTGGAATGGGCAATAAAACTTTTCAGAGGCCAAAACCACTGCCTCACATAGGGCGTCACCCCACCTGTCGAACACTTGTTGAGGCAAGATTGAACGACAATGGTAAGGCTCTAAGAAACCCTTACAACCTGAAACCGGGCAAGTAATAACAGTAATATTTTCTTGTAACTTGGATGCCACGTATTTCGCCATGCACTCCGAACAGTAAGAATGAGTGCATCCCAAAATGCGAAACAGCTCGTTAGTGGGCTTCTCATCCACGCAGATTTCGCACATGAATGTAGTAGGAAGCCCAAATTCTTTATCCTTTGCTGGTTTTTTGTTTGACGACTTGTAAAAATTTTTGCAGGTTTTTGAGAATGAATCAAGAATTTTCACTTCGTCTTCGTCATCATTCCCAAGATCATAATACACGAAGTCTTGGGAGACATCAATCACCTTCTTGGCTCGAAGATGGTAATCTTCAACTGAAATTGGATTCATCTTGCTGGATCTCTTTTTGAACGAAAAGGTTATTGCATACAGCACTATAAGATCATCGTCAACGGAAGCAGCAGTAGCATCATCATCCGCAATAATCAAAATTTCCGAAACCTCAGTCGCCATGGAATTTATTTTTATGGGTGCTGCTTCTGAATGATGACTGATGAGTCATGAGGATGAAATTTATATGCGTTTGATTTTAATGAAGTAGTCGTAGCGTCATTATTTGCGGTGTTCAACAATCCGTAGTTGCATTGGCATTTGGACAGAAAGAATGTGGCCAAAACATTGAGGACGACGGTAGGGTTTTTACTTTTTATAATCCATTAAACAGGTTAATTATCAATTGATTTTAATTGAGGGGCTATATTAATGTTACAATTGCATCAAAGGCCTCTAAACTTTACTTATGGTGATACTCTTTTCCCTGACTTTTTTCATCGTTTCTTTATCTTCAACTTTCTATTAATTAGTACATTTTGTTTTTTATCGTGTTTTTCGTACAAAAATTTTATTAAGAAAGTGCAAAGAGAAATATTTATTTGCCAATCGTATTTTTAAATAAGTAAAAAATAACAAATACAAAAGTACGACTAAATATTTACTCCTTATTTCGCGTTATTAAACAAAATCCGTCATCAGAGACAATATATACTAATTAATGAAAGGTAAATGATAAAAATGTGATGAAAAAAGTTAAAGACATAAATGTGACAATAAATAAAAATTAAAAATTTTTAATACAATTAAAATATAGTGCAATTATTATATATATATATATATATATATATATATATATATATATATATATATATATATTAGGAATATAATTAGTCTTTAATTTATAATTTTTGTAGTTAAACAGGTTAAAT